>CAWUFW010002949.1:1200000-1800000 GCA_963921515.1 Calotriton arnoldi | reverse complement strand
ATCAAATTTATGAGTACGTTTTTTGAACTGGGAGCTCAGGACATCCTCACCTGCCTAAGTGACGATTCCTCTCCTGGTGAAGTTATAGGGGCTTTTGCTTCGATCTGTCAAAAGGCTTCTGAATTGTTGTCCCTACTTGATAGTCATGCACCCTCAGGCCCGATTACGATGCAGGTCAGACAAGTGTCCGACCAACATTGTCTCGGAATGGAAACCAACCGACTAGTAGTTGGCGGTTCCATCCGACAAATTAGGATGTGACAGCCCATGAGGCAGTCGGAAACATCCATTTTTCAATTGCGGCTTGTGCTGCGGCCAGAAAAGGGCCAAGGACCCCCCGGGGCCAAAAAAAGCATTTTTTAAAAGAATTTTGGCCAGATCCACAGATCTGGCCAAAAAAAAAAAAAGCACGGCCTCCCGCACTTCATTTATTATCTGCCCCTGGGTGGGCGAGGTCCTGGGAGCATTTTGCTAAAAAGAAGGGAGGGCGCATGGCCCACCCGTGTACCTCCCTCCTTGGGCACCTTCCCGGGGCTTACATCTTTTTAAATGGGGAGGGCCTATCAGCCCCCCCCCAGCCCTGGGGACCGCCACCTCCCCAGGGCTTTATTGTAACTTATTGTGGGGGGGGCGCATGGACCCTCCCGCAGCCCCAGGGACAACCACCTTCCCGGGGCAAATACAAAAAAAGGAGGGGGGGTGCAGCCCCTCTCCTGGAACCCTAGATGGCCCTGGGGACTGCCACCCCCCAGGGCCGGCTCCAGCTATGTCCCGGGGTGCCCACCCCCTGGACATTGCAGTTTGCAATGGCTTCCCCCAAGTCACAGCAAACAGTGCTCGCTTTGAGCAAGCGGGAGCATTTTGCTCTTGCTTGCTCAAAGCGGAGCACAATTTGCTTTTACACACAGGGAGCTGCATGTTAGCAGCTCCCTATGTGTAAAAGCAATGCCGGCTCCCGCAGGAGGCAGGGAGCCGGCAGGGACCGCAGGGGCCCTGAGGCTCCCCTGCGGTCCCCAACAAATGTATGAGGGTCCCTACGTGGATTTTTAATTGAGGGAAGAAACCAACCATTTTAAGAATATATTTTTCCAACTCCAGCATCGTGTAATGGAAGAAATGTTACGTTGCCATCATTGACCGTCTGGGCACTATATGGCAGTATAGACACCAACTAAAGCCGACTATAGGTATCGGTACAGCCAAATAGAAATACATTTTTAGAGGACGAATCAGCCTGAAGATACGTACGCTTAATAGTGGGAGAAGTATCTTTGATACACTCTTATGCCAATCAAACAAGATGGCATTTTGAATATAGAGTCCAGATAAAAGCCCTATCAGAAGGAGCGATATATGACACTGACCACGATATAAAATTCGCTCATTACTCAAAGGAGGAGTAAATCCCTGATTGTGAGTCCTGAAGAAGGTGGTTGATAAATTAGTCTAAATGCCACCGAAACGCGTCGACGCCTACTTGTCCGATACCAACCATATGAATTTCTGGGAAAGGAAAAGCAATCCTACCAGCTCTTCTGTTTTATATTAGATGGTGGATCATTGTGTGCAACAACTCATGTTGAACTGTGCCTATAGGGTTTCCTTTTACATATATTTTGTGTTCGATTTAGTGTTTTGATTTATTGTATTTTTCTCACCGATGTTTTTAATATATCTAGTGCAAATTGTATTAGGCTGTGAATTTCATGCTATGTATGAATTTTATTGATGTATTGTACATGTTTTATATTTTTAGCAAACTCATTCAGTGCTTTCCTTGATTAAAACAATAAAAATAATTGTAAGCACTACAACTCGATTTTATGGGTATATATTTGATAACACGTTTTTATAGTATGGTTTTATAAAAAAAAGATGTGTGCAAAGTGAGCATGGTATGCCAGTGGGTATAAGTGTGAATGTTAGAGTAGTCATCCAGGGGAATTCTTTATTTTCTGCTGGTCCCTAGGTGGGACCAGGGCACCCACACTTCAGGCCGGGCTCCAGGTGATGGGGTCCCCAGGGCTGAAATTGACCTGGGAGAGGGGCCGCATGGCCCCCCTCCCTTTTTTAGTAAAAAATAAATAAATAATAATAAAAAAGGAGCAAGCCTTGGGGTTAGGCTCCCCGGGGCCAAAAATGGCTCGGGAGGGGGGCCCCCCTCCCTTGAAATAAAAAAAAGAAATAAAAAGAAAAGGCCGGGCCCCGGGGGATGGGATCCCTAGGGCCAAAATCAGCCCAAGGACGGGCCGTGTGGTCCCCTCACCCATTGGAAAAAGGCCTGGCCGCAGGGGATGGGGTCCCCAGGGTCGAAAATGGCCAAGGTAAGGGGGGGCATGCAGCCCCCTACCTTAAAATAGAAAAAAACCTCCGGCAAGTCACCGGAGGCCATGCCTCCTTCACCACCACTCTGCAAACGCGCCTCCTGGCACAGTGGTGGTTGGGGGATGAAGTCCCCTTGGATGCTGGGGGTCCCTGGGGTCCAAGAACCCCTCCAACTACCTCCAGTAAGTCCCAGACAGCGGGATTGCTGAGAGTACTTGGAGGCCACGTCCCCTTTCTCCACCACTCTGCAACCGCACCTCCTGGTGCGCTGCTGGTTGGGGAATAAATTCCACTTTACTCCTGAAGGCCTCGGGACTAAAGTGGACTTCTTCCCCCGACAAGTAGTGCACCAGTAGGCGCGTTTGCAGAGTGGTGGAGAATGAGGGCATGGCCTCTGAATACCTCTCAGCAATCCAGCTGTGTGGGTCTGCAGCAGTTTATATCAGTAATCTGTCACAATGTTGCTGCCCAGGTGTGGATTAGTGCTGGGCATTTGTGCTTCTGAGGTGCCAGTGTTTGTTTTTCTGAGTAAATGGTAGGGAGGACAGGTAGTATGTTATGCAGGCTGGTCCAAGGTCCCTTTAGAAAAGGGAAAAAGCATGGTGTGCCCTTTGATGCCTGTCAGGGTAAAGGCAGTACTTATTCTTCTTGGGCTCACAGTCTACCACAGTGAAGGGTGCGACCTGGAGACAGAGACAGATGCCCTTCACTCTTTCACCTACACCGCTGTCTGCTGCTGCCACCTCACCCGTGATCCCGCAACAGCCCCATTGCTGGCACCAGCTGAATGCTGGCTTTTGCCTACTCAATGACTGGAGACAGTTCAGAGAGGTGGAATGAGGGTGGTGCTGGCGGACAGCAACCAGCTGTGGACACATAGTGCTCTGTGTCCAATCAGCTCTGTGCCCAACCAGCCACAGCTGCACCCAGCCTTAGGCAAAGCCCAACCCATGCTGTCCACTGCCTTTGGCAATGCCCAACCCACACTGCGTACAGCCTTCCACTGTGCGTAGTACAGTTGGTTGCAGGGCCTGGCCTTTAGTCAGGCCTGTGCTTAAGCGACAAGGGCTGCCCAACCAATGGTTAGCACAGCCTGCAGGCCTTGCAACCAGCAGACCAGGCTCTTTGTCCAACCTCTTGCTGTCCAAGCAAATCCAGGCACTTATTTTAGTATTTACCTATGCTTTTTTATTTTAAAGTGCATGAAACATGCGAGTTGGAGGAGACTGACGAATCAGGCAAAAACTTCTCTCGAACCCAGCACCTACAATGCCTGCTCACACTTGGTTCAGACTTGCATGCCAAAAACAAAGCTTTGTTCAGGATTGCTGTGGATTTTTCATGCCTCCTGACATACTTGACCACTACCCTATGGACAGGCACCTTTAGGGGTACCACCCATGGCTGTGTACAATCGGTGTTTAGTGGGGTCCCTAGAGCTTTTGACCCCAGTGCCACTGCACCTGCTGCACCATTTAAAACAAGCCCCTTTTAACTGCAATTGTGACTGTCTGTTTAGTAGTAAAATAAAGCAATATTTGGTGTTTAGAGAGAAAGATAACAAAATGTGCACAGTAAACGGTATGCAGCATTAACCAAAAGAAAAATGTTTGAACTACCAACGCGGATGGGAATGAGTAGTTAGGCCCCGGGAAACTGATAAGAGAGACACAGAAGGGAGAATAGGCTATAACTAGGCTTTCCTGTTTTCAGTTTCTATTTTTCGTAAATTCTGGTGGAGTTTTTTCAGTGTTTTCAAGTGATTTCAATACCTTAAAAAACAGTGGTTATCAGTGGTTACACATTTTCACGCCATTAAAAACAACAGAAACAGTGTTTTTCCGTTATTTATGGAACGTTTTGCTTTTATTATTGCTTGCTTTCTGCACTGATAGTGCATGGTATATAGACAGTGTACGTACAGTGTATACGAGGTCCAAATACATTTTTGCAGATCAAACTTATTGTAGTACACCATAGAATACTTCTTCAGTGAGTCTTTGGTCATGTGCGCTCTCTCTTTCCTTCCCATGTAAACATTTTTCTGTGAAAAAGCCCTCTCAACATTGGCACTTGAGACGGGCAACACCAAAACAGCCATTACACAATTTGCTAACTCTGTCCACTGACATAGCTTTCCATGGCAATACTGGTGCACTTGAAGATTCGATTCTCTGGGCAGGTCCTGCAACATTTGCCTTGAACTGGGCGCTTATGCCCTCAGAGTTAATGAAGCGGTCAAAAATGAAGCCACACTTTTGAAACTACAGAAAAGATTCCCTTTACGGAAGGGATCTGGAACTTGTACAGAGTACCACAGTGAGGTTTCATTGACTTCAAATGCCATGGTTGGCGAAGGGACATTTCTATGCATCATTGCAAGCCATTTCTCATACATTGTAAAATAAAAGTTCCTTAATTTCTCTTCAACATTGCTTTGCTTACCAAGTGGCAAGCACTCTAACATGGCACATGTTGCAGTGTCAAATTCACTAAAGGTGTCACCCAGCCTACTCTCAATGAGATGTTTCACATCTACACCAATTATGCTGAACACTTGGAAGACAAGGGTGTTTTCAGACTCTAGTTTCTTTATTATGTCCACTACAACAGTTTTTCCTGTAAAAATCTAAGAATGCAGTAGAGTTTTTTTTTTCCACATCACTATCAATATGCGACCAAAGATCATCACATTTCTTGTCTTTGGCATAATCACTCAGCAAAAATTCTGTAAACGGTTGCCACATGGATAATATAGCATTCACAGCTCCTTCCCTTGGAAAGAGAACCATCAACTAAGTGACACAGTTGGGATGACTCTTTGATGCCACACAAAGTACAAAATGAGAAATATTTGCGTTTTAGTTCCCGTGCATAACAAAACAGTGCATCAAAATGGACTAAAAAGGCAATAGCATTCTTCATTAAGTCTGAGGGTTGTAAAGATGCTTTCAGCATACCATCTAACAAGTGGCAAGGATCTCTTACAGGGAAGCACTTTAGCTCAGGTATCGATTTTGACAGGTCATCACACTACTTTTTAATATACATAGCTGAATCACTGCAAATACAAACAATATCAATTCAATCTTTGTTGAACTTGGAAAGAACCTTTTTGCAGCAGCATTTCAAGTGACACTGTGTTCCATTTGTTCCAAAAGTCTGGTGTCATGTTTTCACCACTATCCCAGATGCTTGGTGATAGCACTCTTTTCAGATATACTTGTCACTATACCTTGCATTGAATGTTTAGAGCCTGAGGTGTTGGCAATTCACTTGCTATCAATACTGACTCACTAGAAACTGGGGGCTGATGTATCACGGGTGTTTACCCATTCTCTGTGGGTAAATGTGATGGCACATATTGGGAAAGATTGTTATGAAACCAGCCATTTTACATATCAGTGAAAGAATCAAACGCAGCCAAAATATCAATTATGATTTTGATATTTCCTGATTCTATAAAGTTAATAAAATAATTAAACGAGCCCTAAAACATGCTTCTAAACCCTGCATCTTTAGACCAAAGACCACAAAACTGAAAAAAGCAAAAGAAAGAAAAAACAATATTTTAGTGACATCCGTAAACACCAAAACTCAAGCAGAATAATGTTAGCTAGTCTTTCTTGCTGCTAGCTTGTATAACAAAGTTACATTGTATTGGCCCCTTCAGGAAGAAACAAAATGCCTCTTTCACCCTCCTTTTCCTTTCTTTGAATGAGATTTAGTTTGTGGTTGTGCAGGTGTTTTTTCAGTGTTTATATATTTACACTGGTGAGGACTATTTCCCTTTCGGTGGGGTTTTATCAGTTATTATAGGTTTAAACCTAAAACCGGACAGCCTAGCTATAACCAATAGAAACCGAGGAAAGTAAACTGGCAAGCTTATGGACCAACAAAAAGTGAAGGCGGGATGCAAGTCCCTTTTAAGATATATTAAAAACAATAGATTTCACAAGCCCAGCCAAACGCTGTGCAGGTGAAACCTAAAAATCTTCCTACAAGCTGGCCCATCTGGCACTGCCAGACTGCCCAAAGTTCCAGTCCTACGCTATTGAAGAGCCCAACCACACAACAGAGCTATGTTAATGGCATTTGCCAATCACCAGGTCAAACCTGACAGCCTGACACTTTATGAAGCGTTATCTGTTTTACAGACAGTTATCCTGATTGGAGATTTTTGGCTCTTCCACCAATCCTTGCTGCAAACTTCTTCTCAGCGTGCCAGTCTGCTTCTAACTGAATCTCTGAAAACTTCCACAGCTTTCACTCGTTGGCATCTTCCTTGCAGGAACACACAGATCCCTTCACTGCAGGCCCAGTCTTTCTATACTTGTTCCAGACACATACCTGATTAGATCATCCTGTTTTTCGTGACACAAGACACTGTGTTGTGCTTTTTCCTGAATGTCCTAAGTAGTTTAGTCATTCATTACATTAATTGTAAAGGAGTGTCCCTTCCCATTGCAGTCATTCTCTGTATTCTTTACATACATCTCACATACATGCTGGTGAAGGCAGCTCCGCGATAGCATGTATGATACCTTCCCCAGCATCTCCTGGCCTTCCCTCTGGTCCTGCTCATTTAGCATTCTGAAAGGAAGGGCAGAGGCTGGTGGGGTATTAAGTACCTAATGAACTGGTTAGAGAAAGAGGGGAAGCAATTCTCCAGCTGGTAGGATTTAAAAAAAATCCTGGCACACACAACAATCACTATGCTTTGGCTGCATCTAAACTCTGGAACACCCTACCTACATCGATCTCTTGTCTCGAATCACATCTTCTCTTCCGTAAATCTTTAAAGACCTGGCTCTTTGCCCTCTAATTTTTTAGAGGGTTGATAATTTCCTCCCTTTGAGCGGTATTCCGTTTTCAGCGCCTTGACGCCCTTGGGCAATTGTTTGCGCTCTACAATTTGATTATTCATTCATTCTTTATGCTTTCAGCTCCTAATCTGGCTTCTCCCCTGAAAATGCCAGGGTACCTTGATATCCTGTCCACCCTTAGAGCAGGGGCCCCATAGGGTCTGCAGGATTCAACCCTGTCAGCTGCTGGCCCTGGGCAAGCCCTTGACCTATATATCTGTGCCATCCAGTGACCTTCCCTCGTGCGCAGATCAGACGGACAAATACACTTGGCCACTGTGGATTATAATCAATCCACTGTAGCATCAGCACAGACGTTCTCTCCCCCCTGGGCTGGACAAAAGTATTTGCAAACACATCCACAGACCAGCAGCTGGCCTTCACTAGACATGGAGTTCAAATTGCTGTTAAACTGGTACAGTGTACTTAACAGAAAAAAAATGTTATAGTTCAATTAATTTTTTATTGGGACTATGGAATGCAGAAGTCATCAGAATCTGTTCTTCTGATGAATCAAGCTGCTGTGAAAATGCATGACAAAATATTCCCAGGCCGTAAAGGATAGAAACAGTGCTGCACTGAACCAGAAAACTGGCAACTGGCACCACAGCCTAAATCCCACTAAATAAAGCATTCTTTGTGCTCACCAGTTAGTCATGAGGGATTGAAAAGGTGAGTCACCAAAGTATGTGGGTTAAAGACTGTGTCTGAAGAAAAACAGATGACCTGAGTCTATGACATAGTCTGTACTCTCAAAGAAGTGCTTCAGAGGATAATCAATGTACAGTACAAATTAGCTATTAGCTCTCCAAGAAATGTTCTCTTAATGTGTATAACTCAGATTATCTATACTCCTTGAGGCAAACCCAGCAATCCTTACAGGAACTACACTTCCGCCCCATAGGACTCTACTGGCCACTCTCCTCCCGAGCGCATGCGCCTGCGTCATGGTGAAGGCTACCACAGCACGATGGACACCCATTTGCACACCTACACTTAGTACGAAATAGTTGGAATACGTGTTGTCAAGTGTGTGTGGAAAACACCTTGCCGCGTCTATATTTTTTGAATGAGCAGGGAAAAATGTAATTTCTCCACTTGGAAAAACATTTTCCGGTTGCAGAAAACCTTCTAACAATGCATATAGGCAACTGCGAATTGTCCATTCCAGTGTTCTGACTTTTCCCGTTATCAAATGTCTGTCACTTATCCATTGCAGGTTTTTTTTATTTATAGCCTGGTACTCCTAGTCCAGTATTAAATATGATAAACAGAACTACAAGAAAAAAGAAAAAACCTAGATGGGGTGAGCTACTCATGCATAGACCCCAGAACGTTGAGAGTTCTGCCATTAAAATAGGTAAGTACAGTTTAAACGTTTAGCGTTCTGAGGTAATTAAAACGAGATCAGATACTTTTTGTCCCTAAAAAGCTTCATAATAAAAAAAAAAATATATATATATAAAGAGAAGAAAGGGTATGTATGAAAATGTATGTTTTGTTTAGATATTCATGAATACTTCTGGATTTTTGTGAATGCCCTGAAAGTTGAAAATTTCTGCGTGATTTTTTTTATGACATTTGGGTGGGATTGGAAACCAAAAGCAGTCAATAGGAAAAAGATAGTAGCATCCCCAAGTTGCAGCTGATGAGTGAGCGTAGAGAGTTAACACTACCCATTCAAAACGGCTTGGAGGATCTCTCCCCAAGATAAATTTTGGAAAAATGAGTTCAAATAGTGCATTTTGGAGCACAATTTCCTAAATGTATAGGTTAGAAACCAGATGTTAAAGCAGTTCTGAAGAAGATAGTGTGTGATAAACTTGTGCTTCCATACAAAACTCTTGGGGCCTCATTTAGAGTTGCGGCGGGCAGCCTGCAGTCCAGCAGAAGGGTGAATGTCATAACTTCTGTCACCATGACAGATTACCGTCTGCCATATTTAGAGGTCTCCGACTTCCTGGGAAGATCTCTTTACCTACAAAGGAGCTAAAGCCACGCCGGCTTCTCTGAAGGCATTGAAAGTTTGCTAAGCGGCTGCCATGGTTCATACGGTTGCTCAGTGAAATTTTCTTTTCAAAAACAAAATACTAATGACCTTCACAATCTAGTAGTTTACTCATAAGGTGTCGGGTCATTTTTCTTTTTTTTGTGTTTGGGAAAGAAAGGCTTTTCTTGGGGATCCTGAACAGAAGAAAAAGGTCATTAGAATTTCCACACTAGATAGGGTGGACAGTCTGGGGTACTTACATTGATGGCTCACATCTGTCGGGTTATCAGTGTAAAGTTTCCGCTGGCAGACCAGAAGGAGGCCCCTGGTGAAAACATGATGGTCTGCCTGATTCAAAATAAGAGTGAGCACACAATCAATTTCTCGGACATGGTACTCTGCCATGTTTGTGTCCAGACCCTGATGAAGCCCTTACTCTACAGCATCAAACAAATAAAATGGGAGGAAAGCCTAACCGCTGGCAATTGCTCAGATTAGTATTCCAACCTATCAATCTTTTGCTCATCCTGCCCCTTGGTTTGGATCGAGCCATATTCAAATCAATCTTGGCCCTTCTCCAATGGGAACAGTCCAGCCCAAACTGCCAGGCCAGGTCCTCCGTAAACCAGCTCCGGTCCTCCGTCTGCTGTGCTACAAGAATGACTGCTAATCCGCTGCCGTGCTGCCTGAGTAAGGACTGGACCTGCATCTTGAACCCAGGACCACCAGAGTGACTTCAAGGGCTAGTTGGCCGGCCTCCTGATCAGAGAATCAGGGACAGTAAAGGCTCCAACCACCTTGAACCCTGCACTAGCACTCTGCCTGCAGTGAGTCTTACCCCCCCAAGTAGTGCCACCCCAGTTCTGGAATCATAGAAGTGGGCCTGAAGGTGCTCTGCCTGCCCAGCTGTGGTCTTATCAGCACAACTAACCTATCGAGACGCATCTCCTCGCAGCTTCGCATCGAAACCACCACTATGCACCCATCTTCAACACATGTTCGCGTGATGCCTCCTCAATGCAGGACTTAGATTTAAAGCCCTGCAGCTCCTCTGAACTGCAGCTGCGTGACGCATCCTCAACGCAGGACCTCGCATCGCAGCCTGCAGCATCAGAACTGCTGCTGCATGCCGTATTCCCAATGCGGGATCTCGCAACACTCATCGACCAGGATTTAAGGTAGTTTGTTCAGCAGGCCTAACTTGGTTGCTGTGTCCGGCCCATGCTCCATTGTAATCAACTTGAACAAGTGACTCTGACTCAGTCCTGCGCGACCAGATAACCCATAGTTGGTTTGTTGTGCTTTTAAGCACTATTTCTACTGCAATCTTTAAACTTGCATATCTCTGGTTCTACTGATTGGATTGTTGTTGCTTTGGTGTCAAATAATGTTTTAACTTCTACTCTAGTTTTCTAAGTTGATGTGGGATTTTCCTTATGTTTTCACTTTAGTACTGTTTGAAGTGCTGCATAAATACTTTACACATTGCCTCTAAGTTAAGCCTATCTGCTTTGGAGCCAAACTACCAGAGTGTTAAGCACAGGTTAATTTGGGTTTTGCTTGTGTTTCATCCTGACTGGAATTGTGGTTGCTGCTTGAGTAGGGGTTCACCCCCTCATCCAGTAACACCATTTTCCACATTAGTGTTCAGTGGTGGGATACAGACTTGTGTTTGTGCAGTTCCTAGTGATTTTGTGTAACACTAAAATCCCAGCTAAATAATTTTATACCAATTTGAGTTTTTTTTTAAATTCTCCTTATTGGCTCTTTTTTGCTTTTTCCAAATGTACTCTCAACCTACCAAACTGACTGGGCCTGTGACCATACCTGCAAGAATGGAATGTGAGCTCACCAACTTAGAGAGCTACACTGTGGTTAAGCTCAAGGAGTTCAGTAAGGAAACAGGACTTTCAACCAAGAAGCTGGAGTTTTAGAAAGCTCCGAGGGCCTTAACGGAGGGTCACCAGTTGCTGGCAACAGCAGAGGACCAGGATGAAGAGAAGGGTATGGTGGAACATGAGGAGGACCTGGGCACAGGTCCAGAGCTGCGAACCCCAGGGGTGGGACAACTTGTCCCTAGGAATGGGGAATGGAGCTCCCTGCCAGGGCAGTGAGAGTTGTCTCCTCCAATGCCTGTCCCCAGAGGAGCTGGCAGACAGGGAAGCTAAGAGGGAGTTTCAGCTACAAATGGCAAAATTAAAAATGGAGAAAGCTCGGTAAGAAAAGAAACCAGCCATGGAAGAGAGGAGAAGGGCCTATTAGCGTAGTCTCAGAGTGCTGGAACTCAGAGCCAGGCAGGCACATTTCAGCAGCAATGGTGGCAACGATACAAGTGTTCAACGGAGACAAAAAGTTCCATATCACTAAAGACCTGGGGCGGGGGACGACATTGACAAGTGGCTCTCAGCTTGTGAGTAGCCCTAAGAATGCACAGGGTCTCAGAGGAGTATTGGGGGGTGAGTCTGTGGAAGCATATGGTTACTGTGGGGAGGGCCCCCCTGCTCACATTATAGATAGGAGACCAGATGAAGTATGCCCCCATGAAAGCCATCTTTGTTGCCAAGTTAGGACTCACCACGGAGAAATACCTAGTGCATGAGATTTAGGGACATTCAGAAAGTGCCAAACAGTCTTGGGTGGATTTCCTTGCTCTTTCCAGTAAGGCCCAGAGTGGATGGATGCCAGGCAGCAAAGTGGATGATTATGTTGGGCTAGCCGGAAACCGGCCCCAAATACTTTAAGGCAACTAATCCACCCAGCTGGGTAGAATTAATGGATAAGGCACCCCTGGACAGGACTTGTGCTGATGACGCCCCTGGCATCAATGTTCCGCGTGCATGTATGTGCCCTACCCATGTTAATACATGGGAGAGGTCTTATTGCTTTAATGCGCAAAGGAACAAGCAGCAGATGCAGGAAACAGCTACATCCTTGGGAAACACACCGGCATTTGGAGCTGTTGCAAAACTTGGACATATTTCAACCTTTCAAGATTCTTAATGGTTCCTATTGATTTAAATGGGTCGATGCACGCTGCAATGTTTTCACCCTCTGCAAGAGAGTCAACTTCCAGTGACTCCAAGGGCATCACTTGCTTCAGATAGCTGACTTCATTCTCTTCCTTGGAGCTCTCATTATTTATCCCGGGTAAATATCGGCAGGTCAAATCTGCCAATATTTACGAGGATAAAAATGCCTGGTACAATCCAAGACCTGTAGAATACCGAATTTGGGGCACAAGGATGAATTCTGCATGTTATTCCCCAATAAAGCGCAGGTTGTTTCTGGGTGCCCTGTTTTCTGCGTCGTCTACTTTCCATGCTACCTCTCTCATGGTCGCCTTTAGGTTGGTAACTTCTGCTTTTAGGTTGTGTGTCGTATCTTCCACCTCCGAGATACGGTTTTCAGTTTGGGTTACCCTTTCGGAGATATTACGCATGTCTTGGCGTAAGAGGGACACCTCTGACCTTATTTCTGCCATTTTCCCCTCAATGGCCTCTCTGGAGGCATGGATCGCCTGGAGGATGGTCGCGCTGTCCGGCAGTCCTTGGGGCTCTCCCTCTGTCTATGATGGTGGGGGGAGCACCTTCGTGTATTTGTCCATTTTGCCCTGATTCTGGGTTTTGGATTCTTTATCTCTTGCCATCGTCTAGCCGTTGGGGTTGGACCTCTTAGTAGACTACAACTTTCTTCTCTGTTCGCTGTGGTAGGCTCGGGCGGGAGGTGTTTTGCGGTTGGCCCGAGGAGTGTGCAGGTGGCCGATCCCTGAAGTCTGGAGGGAGTATCGTACACAGTGGATGGTGAGAGGTCCCAGACCCAGGCGGTGTCTCTCATGTAGTTTTAGCGCCCCTCTTTTTCACGTGTCCGCCTGACACAGCTGCTCGCTCTGTCACCTCCCCCACCACCGTGTTACGTATGGGCTTCTACCCTACGTCCGTTGCAGTCTTGCATGGTCACACTTAGAATATGATGTGTCTTCCTGTGAGGAGTGCAGTCTGCAACTGGCGTTAGTTGCCTCTCTTTGACCCAAGGGGACTCTTGTGCTTTGCCTCACCTGGAGTTCTGTATCTCCTTAAGAGCCGGTTCTCTCTCCGGTTAAACGTGAGACCTGTCTTCTTCTTTGGGCTCTTCCTGATCCCCACCCAATAACTACTCTCAGGCCTACTCTCTCTGTCTGGCCGTCTTCCGTGACCACGTCTGTTCCTCCCTCGCGCCGCTGGGGTCCAGGTTTGTCAATTCCTTTGTCGGGGGGGATAGAGGCCCCTCTTCTCACCCTCTGCTCCCACCGATGGGTGGCTCAAGGTACCCCTCTGGGTCTCACAGCATTGCCAAAGCTGCTTTTGTCCACTACTCCGCCTGCTTATTTAATTTGTTTCCAGCCTTCGCGTCCTTCTTCCATGGACAGCTGGGCCGCGCTCTACTGGTTGGAGGTTCGGGGAGGGTGCATTTCGTGGCGTATGCCCTTGGGCGCTTCAGCCGATTCCCGCCTCTGTGCCTATGCTGGAATCAGTATCTCTTCTTTAACGTGAGGTAAACAAGGGGGGGAAAGGCCAGGGGAGGGCCTGCCTGACCCGCCGGTACTCGGTCGTCCGCAGCCCCTCTCGCCTGCATGTGGTCTCCAGCTCGTTGGCTTTGCTCGGACGGGTCTGCACCTGCTTCGCCCTCTGGTGTCTCAATCGGCGTCGGGATGCCCTTCCCTCCTGCCTCACATCCCCTCCAGCCAAATCAGGGCAGGGCTTCCCCTCTGTACTCCTGTGGTCTGGTCCGGAGCATGGGGCCTTCCTCTGCGGCCCTCCGTCTGTCTCTCCTCCTCTGCACCGCGCCGACCTGTTGGGCGGCGGGGTCGCCTCTCCCTCTCACTGACTCCGAGCCTTCTCCGCCTCTCCAGGGGGGTCTCCGGAAGGCCTCTTATGTTGCATCTCTGCTTCTGCCCTGGTGGGGGGATGAGGCCCTGTCCGCCCGAACTCGTCCGCACGCAGCCCCTCTCACCTGCGCAGGGACTTGGGCCTGAAGTCCCATGTTACGCTGGATGCTGGCCCAACTTCTTTACTTGTGTTGGCGTTCGCCTCCTGGTATGGCTCTCTCCCTCAGTGTTTCGTCGGTGAGCAGCAGGGGAGTCAGGCCGTGTCCTCTTTTCTCGGCGCGGGGGGTTTCTTCCGGGCTAAGCTTCCCTATTCGCCATCTTGGGCGGCCTCACGTCGTCCCTGCCCCATGTCATTTTCTCCTCCGCTACACTACTCGCAGCGCTTTTGGACGGGTCTCTGGTTGCCCACTGAGTGTGGGGGAATGATAGCACCAAAGGTGGGCAGCAGATGGCGATTTGAAGGGAAGGATCTAGCTCAGGATTGGGTTTGGGCTGCCGGAGCTCCGGCAGACGCTGCTAGTCGGCCATGTTCCTGGCCACGCCTCATCCACATTTAGCATTTATGTTCTGTTGCATTTAACGCTATTTTCATAACGCAAAATGCTTTCTCACGTCCAAAATGGAAACTAACTAAGAAACTAGCACTAAATGCCGGGAGCAAGCTGGGGGAATTGTAAGTTGGTATTCATGTTCTGTTGCATTAGTGCTATTTTGTAGTGCAAAATGCATCCTCGGGCACATTTTGGACAAGTGGGAGCTTTTTTTGCACTAAGAAAAAAGCACTAAATGCAGAATTACTCTTCTTGCATAATTCTAAAAAATCTTGAGGATTTTTTAGGTAATTCTGAGTGATTACGCTACACGGAACTAGGCAAGATACGCCCACCCCTAATAGATTCTACTTCATAGTAATGAGAGGTTGTCTTCTTACTTTGTGGCGCTTTTCTGTTTTTTTACCCACAAATGTCTCAGCTAGCAGAAATTAAGCTTCTTGCTGTCACTTCACTGTAAGGACTCTGAGGCCATACTGTGGCAGGGCATATGATGTATTTATTCTTCTTTGCTTTCTGTAGGGCAGAGCTACATGATCTGAACTCAAGCTGGTACGCTGCTGCATACCCATGATTGTTTGTGATAGCTGTGAGCATACACAACAGAAGCACGGTCAGAGCTGCAGACCCTGTACAAGGAAGGGCTGTGGGTGGCAAGGGTGGGGTGCTGGGAAACAGAGTACTGCAAACATAATAAGGTGATGGAAGGAATGCTTCAATTAATCTCAGCCACTGGTGATGCTAAGAGCCTCATTCCAAACCATCATGTTTTGCCCACTGTGCCATTCTTGATAAAGACCCACCTTATGCACATTAGTCTTGGTCCTGATTCAATAGAAACAGTCAAGCCTGAGCTGCAGGTCAGGTCTCTTCCATATGGGAACATAAGCAACTCCAGGGTATCATGATAAGCACTTGCAAGTCAGAGGATGTCATCCTTCTGCATATATGGGCTTTGCAAACACCTGTTCTGCACCAAGCAGCCATTGAACCAGATGCACCACTGAAACCTATTCTGCCACAATATATTGACAAGTAGGTGTTTTTCTCCTCAAATATTCTGACGTACAACCGAGTGGTATCCACCTAGAATAAGGCGTCCTTCACTTACACATGGTGGAGTTGTAAATCGCTAGGTTTGAAATTACTCTAATCCTCAAGATTTTGCCTGTCCTAAGGACATATTTACAGTGCAGAAACATGTCAGTCAGCATAAAGTGTGAGTCATGTGTTTTGAGTTTTCAATTTTGGGTGGCATATTGGGGGAATAACATTACTGTCAAAATAGCTAACACAATGTTGTGTCTTGTGAGTACCTTTCCTTTCCTTTTGTGTTTCTTTTGATTTTCTTTACTTCCTTTTCTTTGGGACTCAGTGGGGACTCACATGTTGTGTACATTTCTAGGAAGCTTTAACATACTGTCCCAGCAAAATGGGACATAGGTGACACAACAGCATAGTGGAACATTTCTGATTAGAGCTAATAAGAGTGGTAGGATCTAGGTGTAACTCCAAGCATTAACAGTCTGCAGATAGCACTATTTTCACCATTTCCAGCGTACTTAGGTTTTGATCAGGCAGTCGATATCCAGACTAGAATAGGGCATTGAGAAGGCTTTGCCAGCTGTATGCCTGTGGTTTTATATTGAGGATCCCTTTCCAACATATCTTTGGTCATTCATGCACATTTATTTTATCTAAATTGACTTACACTTGACACAATGGAAGAGTCTCAGTTTGACTTTTCCAGATGAGGAGGGATCCATGATAGGGGTAAGGATTTAGATGGAACCATTTTAAATGTTGCCAAAGGAGAATTTCTGGTGGGCATTAAGAGGCCATTTCTATAAGGCTTGTCCTATAAGCCAGCCCTGACACTCTGACCTAAAATCACTCCTATGCAGCAGATGTCCTCATTCCCCCTTACCCTCTTTTTTTTTAATTGTAACCTCAGTTTCATACCCTTCATTTACCCTTAATTTTCCCACAGTATGAAAATTGCCATTTTAGCTCTACCCAAATTACCGTTTTGGATCTACCTCTTTCTAAATGTTTAGACTTACCTCTAAAATATCCCTCCTTATCTTATTCTCTGGCATTTAACTGCCTATATTCCCTCTACATCTGTGTATATACATACAATCACTGTTCACATACTAGGGTCAACATGTTTCAGCCAGTATACCAGAGCCACAGACAGGGCCTGTGGCTTTCTTCAGGACCAGGATCCCTAACAAACTACCTACTCATCAACCATTGTGCATATGATCGACCTAATGTATATTGATTCTAGAATAAGAAGGATGATTACCACCCTCATTATCAGTTTATGCTCGAAACCTTACCGCTGGAGATATAAATACGTACTTTTTTGCATACCTCAATAATTTCAGACAAAGGGTTAGTGTTACATTTTTATGGAAAATATCTCCTCTTAAGAGCTCCTATATAGGGGCTCACTCGAGCAGGGTGAGGAGCAGACCAGAGGATGAAGCATGCCACTTCAGTGGCTGAGAATCCTGCATCCTAATCACTGAAATGTTAGTTGGCGAAGTCTAATCCAGTCTTAGAATTATTTCAGGACCCACAAGGGTGTGTTCTGCAAATGCAAAACATCCATAAATCTAGGAGGTTCAGTCATTTAATAAGGTCCACCATCTTATACAGAGACAGGCACAGAGGCAGCGAGTCACACCTGGCCGCCTCCTTTCTAAAACAGTTGTAGGAAGATGCCCCTTTTTGCATTGGTCACCCCCACTTTTTGCTTTAATTTATGGCTGGTTTCTAGACTCTGCACCCTGGAACACTGCTGTCCAGTGCGCAGAGTATGTGCTCAGACCCCTAAAAGCATGTCGCATTGGAGTACACCTAATTGGCATAGTTAACTTACGTATAAGTCCCTAGTCCATGGTGCAAAGCGTACTCGGAACCTGTAAGCTAAATGTCGCCATTGGGTTGCAGCACGTGCGACCAATGGAGTGACAGGACAAACATGACTGCAGGCCTGCCATGTTTGGCACAGTGGTGCATGTTTTGAACTGCAAATTCGACCTGTCAAAATAACCCCTTTATACAGGCCTAAAACCTCCTTTAAAATATTAATAAGTCACCCTTAAGTAGTCCTTAAATGCCCATCAGGCAGGGTCCATGGTATTTAAAAGAAGGACATGTAAATGTTTAATTTTAAACATGTTAATGCCTTCCTGATCATGGCTAGATGATCTTTGAATGAGAGCCCTTCTATGCCACATTGATCCCTCCCAGCTCCATTAATTTCAAGCTCGGCCCTTATGGACCTCTTCTAGACCCAGGGGCCATTTTGGAACTGGGAGAAAGACGCCCCCTCCCCTTCATGTAGAAATAGGGAGTTTGACACCTCCCATAACTCAACAGTAATAGAGGACTACCCTGCAAGCTCTCATAATAAATGTACAATATCAAAATGGCTAATAAGGGGCAGCCATCTCAGTGTGAGGGATCCCTCCTTACAACAATAAGAGTGCAACCAACCTAGGTCTGCGAGTCCGTGTCGTGTAGTTCCTATATAACCTATACAGGATCTGCGCGTTTGGATAACATAAAATGTGGGATTGGTGGCAGACTGATTCCGTGCACCCCCACCGGATACGTTAGCCTATCTGTATTAGCTAGCTCACAGTGCCACTATAATCTCCTCTTACCAAGGAGAGAATAGATTCTGGCAACCTCAGAACATGACAGCCCTGATCCCTCAGAATCGTGGAAACAATATACTACCTTCCGCTCAGTCACTCGTGCTTACTTAGTTTGTCTCAGAGAGATACACAGAAAAAACAGGCTGGGCTTTTTCAATAAGTATTTATTGAACAGTTGTTATTCTAGTGTAGAATAGAGAGTTGCAACAACCATTAGACAGTAGCAGAGATATATGATTAGCAGTACTACGAAAGTAAAGGGATGGTATAGTTCTACCATTTTGCAGAAATCATGAATATATACAAGTACATAAAACACATGATAAAAAGTGCGTACTCCTACGATGTCTCCCTAACTAGATGTACCTAAATGTACCTAGCATCTGTGTAGGTGATATGCCAAGAATCCCTCTAGGATCTAGTCAACCCCATTACCTTAGAATGAGAGAAAATGGGACCCCGTCCTGGTCTCGAGTTGGACACCCCGCGATGGATGTTAGACCTCTGCGAGCTGGAGCGTCTGCATGCAAGAACCTCAGCGTCTCTGGTCAGTGTGTCAGCCGGGAAGTCTTGGTCTCCTCTATCTTCCTAAGCAAGATGTGCTGTATATATACCCATAGGTCTCCCCAGGGGTCCTACCTTGCTGTGTTACTGTGTCGGCCTAAAGGATGACGTTGGACCTGAACTTTATACAGAGATATTATACAGGAGATGGTAATCCTACTGTTAGTCCTGCTGTGCTTCCAAGAAGCCTCATGCATAATGTATGAGAATCGAACCAGGGAAAAACCTGCGTTCTGAATGCAGTGTCATATCTAGGTAAAAGGTCAGTACCCAAGCACCGTTATGTGTGTAATGTAGGGAAGAATATAGGTGAAAGGTTACAAGGTTACCTGCGCCTATATACGGTACTTATATGGAATATAACACCCACTCCTCTTCCGACTGGACGACATATGTAACTTATTACCATATTACTAGGCTAACGCATATTAGTATAGATTTATAAAACATTGATTATGCTAAAAAAAATTTAAAATCCTCTAAAATTTCTAAAAACTTTAATAAAAATGTTAAAAAATAAAGCAAGCCATAGCTCTAAAGTGTTCATAATTATAGGCCGAAGCACTATAAGCATTAAAAAGCCATTTATGCCCAAAAAATGAAAGGAATGCCAATTTTTGTTTTTGAGTTCCAAATTTGAGCTTATTTTTTAAAAAAAAGGCGTATTTCTTCCCAGCACACGACGAGCCAAATGAGTCAAATGTTTATGTGTCCTGGCTGGTAGACGCAACATTTCCGTTGCTTGCTTCCGCCGTAGACGGCCCCTGTAACACCTCACAGAGTATGTCAATTGAGCACAGATGATGTTCCACGCTGTCCGCAGCCGGTGCTGGGGCAGCCTGTGCGTCGTCCAAAGCCTGCGGTGGCTCAAGGAATGCCGCCATCAACATTGGAATACGCTGAGGACACTGCCGAACATGGGCCGTTATCGGGTCCAGTAACACATTCACGTCCGGTTGTGCACATGATGGGAGTGTCAAACACAGGTCTAACACGCATTCTTCTCCGCAAAACAGGCATCGGAGGACAGGTAAGATGCAGTCCATCCAGACTGGTCGAAATGACAAGAACCAAGATGCACTTAGTTCTCTTAGGCGAGGTGTGCCCAGATGTTGTACCATGCGGTCACGGTATTTACGCTCCAGGAGTGCTTTTTCCATCTCCTTGGTGACTGGGACGTCCATTGCGTAGCAAATATAAAACAATCAGGATACCTGCTGCTAGGAACAGGATGAGCGGAAGTCCTCCAAAGATGCTTCCAAATACTGAGTGTATGAAGTTTGGGATAACTCCAAGTACCGTCTGAAAGGTGCTCAGAAGTCCAGAACCTATGGTCTTAAATAGGTGGACTATGCCTGTCGTATCAGACATGTTAAAAATACGATTGACCATTTCTGCGAAATGGAAAGGGCAGTTTGTATGAATTAGCGCCTGTATCTCTGCCGAAGACCTTGCGATCTGGAGACCAAAAGTCTCTCGAGCGGAGGTTAAGGGCACAGACTTCTGTAGAAGCATGACTTTCATTCTGTTTAGAGTATCAAACCGTATTAATGAAACATTCAGTGAAGGCCATAACGGTGCCTCCCTGACTGTATATGTCGGTGGAAACAATACTTGCATACAACAAGTAACCCTGGAGCTCACGGTTACCAGATATGCGATGCCCGGGAGCATGCCGCAGCAGCCTTGACTGTTCAGCATCAAGTAACTCCCATTCGAAAGTAGCCTGAATGCTGGAGTGATCACAGCAGCTGGGGCACCCCTCAAATGGCAGGACAGGTTCGCCACAGAACCATTACAAGCCTTGTGCAGCATTATATCCTGGCATATGAGTGATCCACTTAAAGCGTTCTCACAGTTTGTACCGCTCAGAAACACTTCTCGATCCCCACTCCGGCATCGAAATCTGTATGGTAATACCCATGATTCCTTAATGTATTCCTTACCCATTTTGTCATATCTGCCTACTTGCTTTTGTTCAAGGCAATACTGAAACTGAAAAGTAGTGACCAGTAGAGTTATGTGGCCATGGATTAGCCATTCTGTGGACTGTGATTCTGCCACTGTAAATGCTAATCTATCCAGTTTTTCGATATGCATCATTGTATATTTTTCTCCCCTTTGTGCCATTTCTATCTGTTTATCTGTTAGATTGTATTCAGAAAACAGAGACGTACTGTTGATATAACGCCAAGACACGTAGCCTGCACGCAAAGATTGCAGCGTCCAGTTTAATAACATAATAGAACGTAATTGAGATTGACAGTGTTGTAATATGGCCAAATCTTGTTCTAGTATGTCTATCGCAGAAGATACAATGTTGCCTAAGGAATTTATCCTGGAGGTCAATGTAGTTAACCCATTGTCTACCACTGCTAGAGATTTTTCTATATACGATCTATTTCACGTAACCTCTCTGCGGCCTCTTGTTGTGATATTTTCCATATTTCATTGTAGACAGCATAATAGAAACGTTTCTGACGTGGTTGCCTGGGACCCAATAAAAAATCCCTGAGATCCACATCCTGTGATAGTAAGGATAAGTGTTGTTTCACCTTTGTGAGTGTTGAGGTTTTTAGCCAATCAAGGCACAACTTCCCAACACTGTAGGATGTCACTACCCCTGGATGTTGTCTCTGTACATAACGTGGATCTGGCCTATGGATACTAAACCCTTCAGCTTTACCCATGAATCTTGCCTGACAACTATTAGTGTCTGTGGGCCAAATCAACCATTTTTTCCAATCGGGGTCTGATCTGTTGTATTGTATGATGTCATCTACTGTAATCTCTTTCTGTGATGTTTCGTTACCCTCGGTGTGTGATGGAGTCGGCAACCGAGGTGTGTTCAAGTCTTTGTTCTTGGCTAGTCCAAGGCAAGACGTCTGTTGCACTGTCTCGTTCAAAAACATGATTTGTTGAGGGATGAGGCATGCTCTAAACAAAGTTTCTGTTCCCTGAACTTGCCATTCTCTAGTACCCCAGACTGATTTTAAGTCTATGGTGTCTTTCCATAAGTCGAAACCTTGTTCAGACAACTGGGCAATAAAGGAAGCAGAGTAAATCTGTTTGGTGTTTGTTAACATATTTTTCTGTGCTGATGTTGGTGCAACCTTATAATAATATGAGGCTGGGTCAGACATATTAAACCCTGAAAAATATGGAAACTTTTGTGTAAATGTTTTTGAACTGCCTTTCGGGGGTGTTGGACAATGTTCCCACTGGTGGGATGTGAACACATTTCTAGGATTAGCAGATTTATGTAAAAAGTGATGACAATAGTGTTGATAACAATACATTGTTTCGAAATCTGATGTGCTTTCCAATGTTTCACTATTAGAAAATGCAGCAGATTTTTCCAAATCAGACAACATGTTATTAACAGTTTCAAAATCCCAATCATCGGAAAATGTACTTGAGGTAATGATGTCACTCAACAATATTTTAAATAAATGAGGAATTCTTAAAAGTTCGGTCGGACCAAATATATCGAAATCAACCTTGTCCCAAACTATTCCATCAGGTATAGGAACTGCTGTAATGTTCACTGATGACAAGTCTTTTTGTTCTCGATGAGCTGATAGGTGTGGTTTTAAAAGTAAGTTCACCTTTTGGGCTGCAGAGCTTTGTCGAAGGGACCTTCCATTACCAAGCATACTAAAAACTATTACCAAGTCTACCCAGAAAAGAAAGAAAAGTATCCCGGTGATTACCCATAGTTCTACCCAAGGTGACACCAGGTAAGTCTTTTTAAGAAAGTTCAGAAAGTCTTTTACTTGCTGCTTGCGTGATTTTTTGGCTGGCATTGTTTCCGGTTCACTTGGATCCAAAGAAAACGTATAAAAGTTTATGAAGTAGCCAGAAGCAGTTCGATCAATTGTTGGTATTGCATCAGGATTTGTAGAAATCGCAGTTTGTTCTTGTCGAGGCATGTTGACGTAGACATCTGTATTTGGTCAAATAGCGAGTTGTCTTTCATTTTGAGTTTGATTTTGAAATTGAACTTCAGGTTCAAGAGGAACGAGTTCCATAGCATTGTTGCATAGTCCTTCATTCCGTGCAGGGGACTCTTCGAACGTGATGAGTCTTTCCGTTTGAACTTCTTGGATTGTAGCGAGAGGAGGGCGTCTGCTACTTTGGAGTCCACATGGCCTACTACTCAGTATCGGGCACATAGTGTGGTTTGATTAGATCGATTGAGACAAATCTTTTCTCCTTTTTCCCGGCAAGAGGCGGTAGAAGTACAATTCTTGTTCCTTCAATTGCTAGGACCGGTACAGGCTTTCTGTATGATGGCCCAAATTCTTTCTTGTCCGCTATCTTCTCTCTGACCAGATCCCCTACTTTTGGGATCCAGACAGGCCTTGCCGTGACTGATTTGACTTCCCCAGTGGCGGTCTTCTTCAGGTGGACATTACTTTGTTGTGTCCTGGATTCTTTAGATCCTGTAAAACAGCCAAACGATCATGGATGTCAAAAGGCTTTTCATCCACCACTGCGCCTTCACAATCAAGATCAGGTACCCACATTCTTGTCCCAAATAGGACCTCACATGGAGTGACCCCCCCTAGAGAACTTCTTGGCATGTTGTTCAAAGCTCGCTGGACTCCAAACAGATGTTTTACCCAACTTTCACCCGTGCCTAATACTCTAACTGTTAAAGATTGCTTTAATTCCATGTTTTTTCTCTCCACAACCGAATTTCACTCGGGATGGTACGGAGATGAGTACCGCAACGCTACACCCAATCATCGCATGGTCTCCTTGTAAGCCCGAGAGCTAAATGCAGGGCCCTGGTCAGAGTGTAATGTGCCAATTGCGTATGTCCCTATAAAGACTCGCAAATCTTTGATAACAGTTCGAGCATCAGCCGAGCGTTGGGGCCACACCCATAGGAATCTTGAGAAGGAATCCACTGCAACCATGATATACCTGTAAGCCCCATCTCTTTGTAAGGGGCCGCAGTGGTCCAAATAAACACACGCTAGTGGTTTGTCAGATATTACCAGCGGTGTCTGTGCTGGACGTGTTACGGTGGAACCTTTCATCTGCTGGCAGATGTCGCATTTCAAGACATAGTCTTTAGTCTGCTTTGTTAAGTCAGGCCACCAATAGCGTTGTTTCAACAAAGAAAACGTCGGCGTCACTCCTGCATGTGCAGAACCTATCCCTTCGTGTGCTGCTAGAATTAAACCTAACCTACGATCCATGTTTGGAATTACTCTATCCCCCACTCCAGGAATCTGAGCAAATGGAATATTATTGACATCTAACTTGTAGGAGTACTTGAGTGGAAACCTTTTTGGTACTGCTCCGCTGTTTTTGCGACAAGCATTGATAGCTACCATAATCTCACCGTCTATTCTCATTTTAGAACGAGTGATTGTAGCTACGGAAGCCGTGCGTACAGCCCCCTTTGCGGCTTCATCAGCCAATGAATTTCCTTCAACGTGAACGCCATCACGCTGATGACTCAGTGTATGTATCACGTGAGCCCTCGGTAGTTCGGTTTTCAACTCCACTACCTGTCCCCATAGCTTTTTATGCTTAATTGTGTCACCTTTTGCATCTTTGAACCCGTTTTGAACCCAGTGCTGCAAATATTCATTGTAAGACTGCACACAGTAAAAGGAATCGCACACAATTAGTGTGGGGAATACGCGATCCGTATTTACCAGTGCCAGTATCAGCGCTTTTAACTCTGCCAGCTGTGCCATGCAGTCTCCTAGAGATTGCGTATTTGTGCAACTTGGGTGGAACTTTCCATCCCGCATGCGACCTTTAACGATTGCGCATGCCACGCTATATTGTTGCTTACTTCCTGTGGCCGGTTGAGCAGATCCGTCAGTGTAAATTTTATATTCATACTGATCTAGAGGCATTATTTCGTTTGGTAGAGGATATTCTTGCTCGTATTGCAGAAATGCTTGTGTCTTTAAATTTGGGTCGTACCTGTATTCTACATCTGATGCAGTGAGTGAATTAGCCCATTGTATCCATCTTGGATGTAAAGCTTTAGCATTAGGAACGCTTACCTTTGTCGCAGCCTCTAAGGCTGGAACCGGAGTCACTACTATTATTCGTTTCCCTGAGCCAGTGCTCTTTCTCTCACTACAGCAGTCTGTACTGCTGTCAGAATCTTTTCTGTAGATGCGAAGCGCATCTCAGCATTTGTGTACAAATGTGATTTGTATGCAATTGGTACTGTCTCACCTTCATTATATGTTAGACAGGTGTACCCAGATTGACCCGCAACTATACGGATCACCAGGTTGCGTACGTTTAGGCGTGTGTGTAAGTGTTTGGAAACTACCATGTCAGCTTGTAAGGAACGAAGTGTATCTGTATGTTCCTGTGTCCATTGTTTTACTGAAAAATCAGGTTTTATTAAATCATAGAAAGGTTTTACTCTTTCTGCATAATCCAAAATGTATGTTCTACCAAAATTTAGGAATCCCAGAATTGACTGTAAATTTTATAATGATTTTGGAGGTTGGAGCAGCGCGCATTTTTCTAAAAAATTGGCTGCCAGGCTTTTTCCTTCACTTGAAAGCTCATATCCTAAAAACAGGACACTGAGATGGGCAATTTTTGATTTATTAAAGTTGAATTTGTAGCCCTCAGATGCAAATCCCAGAATTATGGTATTTACTCTGTTCAAGTGCTCCTCTAGGTCATCGTCCGTTAGATAAATATCATCCACGTAGGACAATGCCTCTTCATCCAAATTTTGAAGTAACTCAGTTACTCTGGCCGAAAACAACCCCAGGCTGTTCTTATACCCTTGGGGGAGTCGACAAAATTGCCTTTGAGTCCTAGCGCTGAGAAGGCTGTCAGATACCTGCTTCCAGGCGCTAAATTTTGGCAGAAAAATCCATTTGAGATATCAAGTGTTGTTTTATATTTTTTCCGCACAATGTTATTCATTAATGCGGCACTATGTGCATTTTGGACTGCAAATGTCTTAGTGCAAGTGTTTAAATGTCTATAATCTAAAACGAAACGATATGTATTGTCAGGTTTCATGACCGGAAACTAAGGATTGTTCATTGATAAGGTGCAATTTTCGATCACCCCTTGGTACTCAAGTTGATCTAAGATCTCCCTGACCTGTTTTTTAGCTTCTTGCTTTATTGGATACTGCCTCTGTGCAGTTTGAGTACTTTTTAAAGGAATTATGTGGTGGGTTGAATCCTCATCCCATCCAACATGGTTTTTGTATAATGCCGGAGCCTGGGCTACCGCCCACTCCTGCGCATAAGTGTGTTGTAAATGCCTGGGAATATGGTCTGAGAAGGCCGGAAGAATTACCGTTTCTCCTTTAGGGCAATCCATGACGAATGCTGGCGGCCAATCTTGTTCAGCTAATAAAATATCATAGCCAAACGTCAGGTTCTCCCAAAAGAGACCTTTTACTGTTCTATATTTGTCCCCCTGCATTTGGAGCGTTATTTCATATACTTTATGTGGGACACTTACCCTAGTATCGGGTGTTTCTACCGTGATATAATCATTTAAGTCTGCTGTCACCAAAAATCCCATCAGGTTCTGGCGAGCTATTGTTATTTCTGCCGCACTGTCTTGCATCGTCAGAGCCCATTCCCCGTTTAGTAGTCGAGTCCTCAGAATTCTGGGCATGTCTGATCTTTAGACCTGCAACCTTCTTCTTTTTGAACGGTGGCTTTTGCTTTGGTTTTTCTTCTTTTTTAGAAGTGTAATCTTGAGCGTGCTGCTTGTCTCTGGACTTTGTACGCTCTTCTTGCCTTTCTGACCAAGCTTACCTCTTGGAGTTTTTCGATGAACCCTGAAAGGAACGAGAGGAACGTGTATCAGTATCCTGATACCTGTCAGGTTTCCTAATGTTATCCCTATTCCTTAGGTTATACCTCTTTTCGGAGGGCTCCTGTGGAGGAGATCTACCTCTGGATTGAGATCTGTTTCCTTTAAAACGTTGTTGTTTTTTATTGACCCACTTCTTCTTTGTAGAAGTAGGTATCTGCTTGGAAGTGTCCTTTTCAGGACTGCCTATCAGTTGTGGTTTTAAAGCTTTCCTACCCAAACTGTCTCTGCCTAATTCTGCATATGCAGTTTCAATTATTTTCTGGTAGTTCGTGTTGTTGTTCTAAAGGACTGAACTCCCTTAGTCGTTGGCGGATAGCCACTGAAGCTGCTTCCCCTTTAATATTAGCTAATATTATGGCTGATACCTGGGCATAGTTACCTAGTAACTTCATCCCTAAGTTTAGGGCAGGCTCTGCTCCGTTCTCATTTTGTATTTGTCTCAATACGTCTGGTACTACTGCTAATGACGGGATACCATGTGTTCTAGTATAAATGGCAGCAAAGACTGTACCCCAAGTGGTACAATCCTCTACTTGTGGTGTTATCCCCATGGGCAAGCAGATTGTTAGCATTCTGTGTTTTTCATACGGGATAGTATTCGGGAATACTGCCTCTAGCTGTGTTATTTTCTGAGCTACCCAGAATGGCATTTGTTCACGTTTTGTGGGCATTTTACCCATTACCGCGTGTAATGTTTGTGGTGTAATTTTAGTTGCTGTACCCTGAATTTGAGTTTCATTAGTTGCAACTATCGCTAGTTGGACCGTAAGTGTCCTCATGACGAATTGCGTCAAGTTTCTGTAAATTTTTATTAAATCTTTGTGTTGTGTGAGTAAGTCTCCTGGTGGCATTGTTTCAATGTCAGGATGTGGTGTGTAGGCTGCTAATATCGGCCATGTTGCCCCTTCTCTTCCGAGCGGGCCGAGTCTTACTCTTCTTCTTATGTGGGGTAGGGCGCCTTTAAATCAGTATAAGTGTTCCTGGTACGTAAGCGGAACCTCAATGTCCTCAAACAGACAATATTCCGCTGGTGCATCTCCTTCCGTGTAGGAGTTAAATGTTTTTGTTCTTGCATTTGCTGCTGGGAACGTAACCCATGAATAAAATACCTCCGTTCTGTTTGATTTGTGTGCCTCAATCACGAAAACTACTATGCCACCCCTAGATGATAGACAATGCTCTAGCAGTTTCAGGGTGACTGTATTTCTAAAATTTGGTGCAATGTGTATTGCGTCTGCATCTTCCTCCTCGTCTGAGAACGGCAGTGCTTGTTGCAATGGGTCTGAGACTTGGTTAGTCATTGTTTTTAGTACACTAAATAACTTTTCAAGGGAACCAAGATACGGTGTTTATGCACAGTTTTAGGAACACTGTGTCCTTCAAGCTTGATTAACCAACAGCCAAACAATAGAATTTTGTAGCCCACTCAGCTGTGGTGGAGTTTGTGCCCACCCACTCCAGACGTCTCTGGTGTTTTGTGAGTAGGGGTCTCTGAGAATAGCACAGCTGAACTACTCAGATTCTACTGTTAAATTAGTACCCAACCAACGTTGGGCGCCATGTCGTGTAGTTCCTATATAACCTATACAGAATCTGCGCGTTTGGAAAACATAAACTGTGGGATTGGTGGCAGACTGATTCTGTGCACCCTCACCGGATACGTTAGCCTATCTGTATTAGCTAGCTCACAGTGCCACCATAATCTCCTCTTACCAAGGAGAGTATAGATTCTGGCAACCTCAGAACATGACAACCCTGATCCCTCAGAATCGTGGAAACAATATACTACCTTACTCTCAGTCACTCATGCTTACTTAGTTTGTCTCAGAGAGATACGCAGAATAAACAGGCTGGGCGTTTTCAATAAGTATTTATTGAACAGTTGTTATTCTAATGTAGAATAAATGAGCTGCAACAACCATTAGACAGTAGCAGAGATATATGATTAGCAGTACTACGAAAGTAAAGGGATGGTATAGTTCTACCATTTTGCAGAAATCATGAATATATACAAGTACATAAAACACATGATAAAAAGTGCGTACTCCTACGATGTCTCCCTAACTAGATGTACCTAAATGTACCTAGCATCTGTGTAGGTGATATGCCAAGAATCCCTCTAGGATCTAGTCAACCCCATTACCTTAGAATGAGAGAATATGGGACCCCTCCTGGTCTCGAGTTGGACACCCCGCGAGGGATGTTAGACCACTGCTAGCTGGAGCGTCTGCATGCAGGAACCTCAGCGTCTCTGGTCAGTGTGTCAGCCGGGAAGTCTCGGTCTCCTCTATCTTCCTAAGCAGGATGTGCTGTATATATACCCATAGGTCTCCCCAGGGGTCCTACCTTGCTGTGTTACTGTGTCGGCCTAAAGGATGACGTTGGACCTGAACTTTATACAGAGATATTATACAGGAGATGGTAATCCTACTGTTATTCCTGCTGTGCTTCCAAGAAGCCTCATGCATAATGTATGAGAATCGAACCAGGGAAAAACCAGCGTTCTGAATGCAGTGTCATATCTAGGTAAGAGGTCAGTACCCAAGAACCGTTATGTGTGTAATGTAGGGAAGAATATAGGTGAAAGGTTACCAGGTTACCTGTGCCTATATAGGGTACCTATATGGAATATAACAGCCCTACAAGAGACAGACTGAAATACGTCTACTACTAGACGATCACCCACAAGTTTGCCCTTAAGCCTCTTTGAAACGTTGACCCTGCAACCCGACTCCTCTCAAATAAGGACTCTATTACAAATCACAGCCAAAGATGACTTACCCCTACCCTAAACCCCACAACTCCGCTCTTGAGATAATCAGCCCCAACTCAAGGAGTCTAAATTACCCCAAAAATCTCTCAAATAATGCAAGAAAAAATTCAAGCACAACCTTCTCAAACAACGTCCGGAAACCCTAATAGCCGATACCTACCACAGCATGAGCAATGGCAACACAAAAACAAGCATTGGCATAGCCAATAGGTCTCGCCTTTGGGACCTTATAAGTGTTTAGTTATCCAGCACAATATCCTTGATGCAACAACATCAACTGTTGCATGGCTAAACACTTATAAGGTTCCAAAGGCGGGACCTATTGGCTATGCCAATGCTTGTTATTGAATATCACAGTGCCCTAAGTGTAGTACCTCTGGGGCTTTTTCAGTAAGTGAGGTAGACCTCCAAGGCAGTGGCGGATCCTCTGTTTGATCAGAGGAGTGTCGCCCCACTAACCAAAATGCCCACAAAAAGTCCCACCGATGAAAAATAAAACGGTAATAAAGTTAATTTATTGCCATTTTATTTTCCATCCACCCGTCCCGAACCGAGAGTCAGGACAGGGCGGGCCTGCTGGGTCACAATAACAGGGAGGAGTGTGGGCTGCCTGGGCAGTTCAAAGTGCGCTTGTTCCGTTGGGCAGCCGTCTTGCGATGGCCAGCCAGACATGCGCACTTTGACACCTCTAACCCAACTGTCTTAGCCCAGGCCTCCAGCGCCCTTGGGAGCACCGAGAAAGGCTTCTCCCTCCAATCCTGGTGCTGCTCTCATGCTGGTTAATACCTTGAGAGCAACACCAGGATTGGTTAGGGGAGTTGCTGAGGATCTCGTGCTGGAGGCAGAGCGAGAAGAAGAAACTGGACTGGAGCGAGGAGAACGTTTGTCAGGTAAGTGCCTATTTATTTCTTAAATGTGTGCAGTCACCCACCACCCGTTTGCCTGCCCCACCACTATCTAGTGCTGCCAGCTACGACTGCCCCAAGGGGTTTTATGGATAGCTTAGGGGGTGGGCCTTGGGTCTGGTCTTATTGTTCGTTTTTAAGTTTTGCCTGTTAGTCTTCTGTCCCTTGTAGGGTCCAATTCTCATTTCTAAGGGTTTAGATGGGGAATGAGTAGGGCGCGGTGCAATGAACACTACTGGTAAATAATCCAGGCATTACTTGTGGAGTTTCTGCAAGGATTTAAAATTAGTAAAAGCATGCAAACACGATTACTAGTCCCAGCCTTCTAAAATTCATATTTCATCATAAATATTGCAGCTGTCCAGCAAATTAGGGAGAGCTGTTAGGAGCAAACACTATCGATGCTTTGGAAGGACTGTGATGTAACCAATCCCACTGCTAATGTGTAAGTCACTGTGAAGCTTGTGCTATGCTTACTTGCTGTTATTTACACCTGTTCTGAATGCCACCTTGGCACGTAAGGGTGAAACTGACTGAGACACACACATACTTAGCAGGCTGGCATACACCCCTGTTGTTTATCTTCATTTTAAGCTAAGTGCGAGGGTGAGGCATGGACATGCAGCAGTCAGAGAAAGGGGGCAAGTCTGACTGTCTGTCTGTGGTGGGTGGCTGAAAAGCTGTTAATTGCCCTTTGACCCATTATGCTTAGTCAGGTGGGCGCTTGTACACTTATTGCCCAAGGGCAGTCAGGCCTTAACAGTTGTTAGTTTCGCTTTTACCTCACTATGCGCCTTCGCCTTGGGTTAAGGCCCTTAACAGCAGGCATTAACTGTTGTTCATACTGTGAGTGAGCACGGCAATAATGCTTAATGCGCGGCTTCAAGGTTTGCAAACAAATTAAACCTGTTGCTTGCTCCTACCTGGGTCTGACGGTTCACTTCGAGTCACCTGCAGGAAAAACAACATGAGACGAACTTAAAATAGTGCCATGTTGTGTTTGTCGCTGTTCTGCTTCCCTCCAGTGATTAAAAGGATAAAGCTTACCGGCTCCTTGCAGTGTGGCTGAGGGCGGACGGGCAGTACTCTGCAGCCAAAACACAAGTTTAAAAGTAACTAGGAGATTCCTTAAGGTACTGACACAGAAAACCACCTTTAGTAACACTACTGTTTTGTTTATGCTTTTTGTAGTGTCTTGTGGATTGTTACCTGCCTTGTTATGTTGGCCTAGGCCTGGCTGCCATGCTGCTTTTCTTTGCGCACGTTACACTGAGCCGGGCCTTCCTCGCCCTTTGCTCGTGCCAAGTTCTTTTGCACTGTCTGCATTTTCTGTTGTTCACCTTTTTGGGCTCAGTCTGCACAAACATGTACAAGGTCGCATAACAATGTATTTTGGTTCTTCCTGATATGGCCAGTCTCGCGCACCCAGACATAACATTATGTGCAATTGCCATGAAGAATTGGGTATGCTTTTAATACTGTGGTTTACTAGCGCTTAACACACTTGAAGAAATCCCTTTCAGTGAGAAGAGCTATGATGTCCTGCTGATGTAATTCTGCATCTAGAGACTGAGGTATGGGGGTTCGCTAGTCAAAGCCCAGAGGTCTTCTATTATTATAATGAACTATCTTACTGCAAGGGGAGGGTGGTAATGTTATTTATACGTTTATCCACTGAGCTCTGAGATGCTTTCCCCGTTTGTATTCTATGGAATTGTAACCATGCTGCTTATATTAGTCATATGCATTATGCTATTAGTACTGACACGTGTACTGTACATTAGAGCACGTAAGTTGGAATAAACATTTTAACCTATCCAGTGTCTCTTCCTACGCACCTTGTGGACAAGTACGAGTGAGTGACGAAAGAGTGTTCTTGCTTCTGCGAGTCCTGAGATAAAGATACCGTGTTCTGGGTTGTCTAATCATTGGTACTTGGGTGCTAATGGGATGCTAAGCTAGTTGGGTTGGGGTTTTTGGGTGCTACGGTATATGGTGGCAAACCACTGTATTCCGGGGTCCCATTTTCCTGTGCATAGCTCTGTGTATGTGCAGAAACCTTATGACATGGCGCGACCACCGTGGGGCAGCTTATCTGCGAGACGCTTGAGTAGTACTTGTGCTTGTCCACAAACCCCTCGCGTACGCTTCCGGAGGCGTATGTGATGGAGATACCTCCTATATTGAATGTTTTATAGGTTCTTTCAAGCTTGATATTATTAAAAAAGGTTAGTTAACAGACCCATTTTTGTGCTCCCTGTTAGGTTGTCGAATATAATTGTTTAGTCATGGCTGGTGTGGCGATAGCTGCACATAGTCGAGGAGCACTCCGAGACCACTTAGCTGTGTATGGAGTGCCCGATGCAGGGGTCGAGTTGGTCTTTGTGGTTCAAGCCGATCCGGCTTATCACTTTGAAGTGTTTTACACTTGGATCACTTTTGAAGCGGTGGATGCAGGTGATAAGCTCTTTCATGAATATAAGCCCACCGCTGTTCCTGCTGCCTATCGACCCTATACCAATCTTGAAGTACCTCTCACGGCTTGGCAGCACCGTGTTTGGTTTAATGGTGCCCTACCACAACCAACTACTGCAGTTCGTTTAGGCCCCTTATCAATTCAGGGGGCCACTTGGCCTGTATTGGCCGGGTATACCCCGCATCCAAATTATCTGGCATTACCGCTTGCGGAACTGCGCACTATGCATACCGAATTGGTGCGAGTGCATCGAGCCTTGGTGACATACGTTACAGGTAGCCTCCATGGAGCTGCTCCTGTAGTCGCAGGCCAACCAGCTATTGCAGCTGGAGTGACTATAAGTCCTGTCATGGTAAATTCTGTGATGGGCAAACGTCCACAAAATAAGGATGACTATCCTTACTGGCTTGCTGAAAAGTTCGATCAGATAGAAGCAGTGTTTCCACATACATCCCCAGTAGATAAACACCGCATCCTCACGATAAGTTTGCCAAAAGACATAATCCCCGATTTGACATCATGTGAAAACTGGGGTAAGGTATTCGCAGCAGTTTATTCAAAATGTTTTGGAACTCCTTCCATGACGGTTCTACCCTCTGTAATTAAAAAAGTACAGGATGAACATGGCCCTGAAGCGGCTGTGGAATTAGGGATGAGACTAGTGGGAGTGTTTGATGTAGTAGCTGAGCTGATCCTTGGAAATGTCAAGGGCGATGCTATGAACTTTCAAGTAGCGAATGCTTTGGCTTTGGTCCCAGAGTTGGACAGGCCTCGCGAATTACCGAAAATAATAGCCCGGGCTTATAAAACAATTGGAAGAAATAGCCTAGGCAACAAGCCTTTTGTAAAAATGCAAACTCAATCGCAAACACAAGTTATACAAACAAAAAGTGCATCTGAGAAAGATGATAAACCGGTCTTCACTAAAAAGAGTTGGAGACAGAAAAAGCAGGGTAAGCAACAAAAGAAGCCGGGGTCGAGAGGCGCTTCCCCAGTTTCGGTTTCTTCTGAACGTACTTATGATTTACGTGATAGGTCAAGGATTAAATCACCAGAAAGGTTTCAGAGCTCTGATACGCGTTCTCCTCGTTCTTCACAGGCCCAGACGTCGTCACAGGCTGGTGGAGGAGGACGGCAAGATAGAGGAAGGGGCCGAGAGGCTCCCCAGGAGCGAGACCAACCTCGACATCAAGTCAGAGGTAAAGCAGAAGACTATCATCTTCCTCGACCGCAATTTCAGAAGAAAAAGGTTGCCGCTGTCACAGCGAAATATGCCTCAGACCGTGAGAACGAGACTCCAGAATTGGACGTGGGCAGTGACCCTCCTAGACAGCGCCGCGGAAGTTACCATAGTGCGGGAGGCGCTACGTCCTCATATGGAGGCGACAGCAACTGAAACATTCGTTACTGTAGAGACAGCTGACACGAGAGTGGCACCCCCTGACAGACTATATAATATAGTCATACAAATTGAAGGTGACATACCGCGTGAAATAAAAGGGATTTTTTGGGAAAATCTAACCTCTTCATATGACATTTTGTTAGCAGAGGTGGATTGGCCACCCCCATTCGTTTTAGCTGCACATAAAGGAGAGGAGGTAATCCTTCCAAGCTTTTCAAGGCATGTCCCAAAAGACAAAGCTGAAGCACTTGCAGCTGAGTGGGCTGTGTACCTGGCACCAGCGTTATACCGCAACCATGTGGGATGGGATGAAGAATCACCTCCTCATGCAATACCTTTGGGGTCACTACCGCAGCCACAACCCCAATATCCCATCAAACGGCAGGCAAAAGGCCCCGTCTCCGAAATTCTGACACAGTTGGAATATCAGGGAGTAATTGAACCATGCGTATCACCTATGAACAATCCCCTTTTCGTGGTTTCTAAACCCGATGGATCGTACCGCTTAGTTTTGGATTACCGGCATTTAAATACTCATTGTCGGAACTTTGCGGTGCAAAATACACACAGTTCTGCGCTTGTAGACAGTCTTGTTCGTAAAAAATACAAAACGACACTTGACCTTTCAAACGGTTTCTACACGCACAACCTAGCCCCGGAGAGTGGTCAATGGACCGCATTCACATCCGGTGGTAAATTATTCCAGTTCCGGCGATTACCCATGGGCTATAAAAATAGTCCGGGTATATTCGCCGCCCGTGTTGTTTCTTTGTTAAATGACATTGATCAAGACGCATGTTCGTACGTTGATGACATCTATCTGACAGACGACGAGTTATATCAGCATCTGTCCCGTGTGGACCGCATTATTCTTGAATTTGCGGAGCAGGGTTACAAATTCAACTTTGCTAAGTCACACATTGCTGAATTTACCGTTCTGTTCTTGGGCTATGAGCTCAACAACGAAGGTAAGGGCTTAGCCCCCATTTCTTGGAAAAATGTGCACATTTGTGCCCCCCAAATACTCTGAAGAAGCTTCAGTCTTTGCTGGGTTTCCTGAACTTCGGGCGTACTTACATTCCCGAATATGCCCAGCGTATCAAGCCTTTGTATGCTTTGATACAACCTACTTATTCAAGGTCTTGCTGGCTGCCTGAGCATACCTCAATTCTGCAGTCTTTGCAGACAGACCTTTTGGAGTCTAAATATCTTTTGACTCGTGATAACCACACAAACCTGGTGATTAGAATAATTCCGGGGGCGGTGGGATTCACCTATTTAACCTTTAATGAAGGTGATACAGTACCTATCGCATACAAGTCACATCTGTACACTTCCGCTGAATTGCGCTTTACATCTGTTGAAAAAGTTCTGACTGCAGTGCAAATGGCGATTCTAAAAGAACGCGCACTGGCACAGGGTAAGCGGATTCTGGTGGTAACACCCTGTCCTGCCCTAGAGGCAGTAACAAAGGCAAGTGTACCGAACTCAAAAGCAATGCATCCCCGTTGGATACAATGGGCTACATCCTTGACGTCTTCGGACGTCACTTTTGTTTTTGATTCTTCTCTTCAGACTCAGGAGTTTTTGCAGTATGAATTCGTTCATCCTCCTCCTTTGTTTTTACTACCGCTTGAGGATTACAAATGTGTGATCTACACCGATGGTTCGGCGCAACCGGCCACTGGGTCCAAGCACGCTTATTCAGCTGCATGTGCTATTGTTGCGGGTTCCTTTGTGAATGGAACGTTCAAATCCTCTGTAGTGCACACTCGCACACTTGGAGATAGTACCGCACAATTGGCCGAGCTGCATGCATTGCTACTTGCACTTGAGTTCGCTTCTCAGGATGAGACCACTCTTATTGTATGTGATTCTTTTTACTGTGTACAATCTTACAATGACAATCTGTTTTTCTGGTCGAAAAACGACTACAAGGACGCAAAAGGGAGCACAATTAAGCATAAAATGCTTTGGGTTCGAGTGGCAGAATTGCAACAACGTCTGCCCCTCACACAGGTGGTTCACACCTTAGGCCATCAGCGGGTGGGCGCACACGCTATTGGTAACGATCTGGCAGATGAAGCTGCCCGTTCAGCAGTAGTCACGTGTTCAGTAGCAGCGGTTACCAGGTCCATGTCTAAAATAGACCCTGTTATTTTAGCAGCTATTGCTGCAACCAAGGAAGGTGATAATTACCCTACAGGTTTCCCTTCCAAGTATTCTTACAAATTAAGTCCCGATCAGGTTCCTTATGTAACTATACCTGACGTTGGAGATCGGCTGATCCCCAACGCGGACCGCAGGAGTGCCTTGATATCAGCTGCACACGAAGGCATGGCTTCTGCTCATGCAGGTGTGTCAGCTACGGTTTCCATCTTGCAGCAGCGTTATTGGTGGCGTGGGTTATATAAAGACACCCGTGCTTTTGTGCTTTCTTGCGACGTTTGTCAACAGATTAAGCCTTCCACGGTAACACGTCCACCACAAACACCGCTCTGCATTGCTAACAGACCCTTTGGGTGTGTTTACTTGGATCACTGCGGTCCATTCTCATCAGACACTGCTTATAAATACATCTTGGTGGCAGTGGACTCGTGCGCACGGTTTCTCTGGGTCTGGCCACAACGGAGTGCTGACGCCCGAAATGTAATCAGGGATTTGCGTGTCTTTGTGGGAATTTTCGCATGCGGCACCTTCCATTCGGACCAAGGTCCAGCGTTTGCCTCTAGGGCTTACAAGGATGCAATGGCTTCGCTTGGGGTGCGGGTGAAATTTTCGTCTCCGTATAGGCCTGAGGGCAACTCTATCGTTGAACGAATGAACCGTGACTTAAAGCAATCCTTAACAGCTAGGGTTTTAGGTACTGGCAGGAACTGGCTGGCCCATTTGTATACCGTTCAGCGTGCACTTAACAATCTCCCTAGAAGACCTCTGGGTGGGCGGACCCCATACGAAATGCTCTTTGGCATAAGAATGTTTGTGCTTGACCTTGAGGGTCCAGACATCGCGGCGCAATCCGCCAAGTTTGATGTAGATAACCATTCTGCTATGTTACAGGACTTACAAGAAGCCCGAGACAAACTTGCAACTACACATTTACCTTCAGCCACAGATCCTGCGTTGCAGATTCCGGTAGCCGGCTGGCTTCCGAAAATTGGAGAACTGGTTCGAGAGAAGGTTGAAAACAAAAAGGAATTTGGCCCCTCTTTTCGTGCACCGGTTCCAGTTCTTGGCCTGAAGGGAACACGTACAGTCATTTTACCACCGCTTCCTGGTCGCAAAGAGAACAGATACATCTCAGTTGAAAATGTCAAGCTACAGCGCCTGGCCGATCCTGAATAGTGTCACACCAGCGGTCTCTTGTCCTGCCATTTATCGGACATATGTTCATAGTCCATCTGCACGAACGATCGCTGATGCTGTAATTGAGATGGTTGATTTGCCTGAAACTACGATTGATCCCCAACTCTCCACCAATATCAACGAGGACGAGTATACTTATCCTGCATCAGAATCGGTGGCACATCAACCAACAACGCCACTAAGCCCGACTCGTTATTCCTTTGATTCGGATTCCACATCTTCAAAAGTTCCATCCAAGTTCAGTATTTTTATATCCTGGTTTAGAGACAATTTTTTGATTCCCCCTGGACATACATCTGGTTGGTACTTTTCTTGATATTTTTGTTCATGTCCATTGGCTTTGTCACAGTGTTTTTTCTACTAATCAATGGTCACTATTTACCTGAACGCTCTGCTGTAGACTATGTTTCTGGAACTTTGGCTCCTCATTCCTCGTCTCACATCATGAAGCGTGACCACACATTTGTGAACATTTCAGCTTTCCCCGTTGCTGATGGCATCGTATGGGATGCAGTGAACTATCAAATCCATGGTCCGACGGAAATTATTAATGTACCTAATGTCCTTCGTGTTTCAATGGGTGATGTAGTACAAAATAATATTCATTCTGATGATTGGGATGTGCATGCCGTTGAAGCATTGTTTGCCGATTTAAAATATTATGCATCTTTTAATGCTGAAGATTTATATATGAATTCTGCTAATTATGCCGATTTGTATTGTTACCAACATTGGGGTAATCATTTTCTCCATAAGCCCAGTGCCCTGCGTAGTTCTGTTAACTTTACCCAATGGGAACATTGTCCAAACCCCTTGCCAGGTAGCTCTCAAACTCTTCGAAATAAGTTTAATTATTTTACTGATTTTAATCGGTCGAACCCTGCATCCTATTATTTTAGACTTAATAACACATCAACTCAGAAAATTATGTTGACACACACCAAATTGCTATATTCAGGTTCCTTTCTGAGTGCCCTAGCTGTGGGTGGTTATGAGTACTGGGATAATACAGTGGATTTAAAATCTATTTGGGGCTCCAAGCCATGGCAGGTACAGGGAACCGAGGCGTTGCATCGTGCTTGCCTCATCCCTACCCAAATTATGTTCCTAAATGCTTCCATCTATCAGACTACATGTTGGGGCTTAGCAACCACTAAACAATTGAATACGCCATCAATACCATCCCTGTCGAGTTTTCCAAATGAAAGCTCACGATTCAATATGTCCCTCGTGTCCCTGCAGGCAATGTTACAAAATAATTCGTTTAATGTTTCTGAGCTGGTTCAGTCACCCTGGTTAGTATGGCCTATATCATCTAATGCATGTCAAATGCGTTTTCATGATACTGGTGCTAGCTACACACAGAATAGGCCTGATCCGAGGTTTACTGATGCCCGTACTGTCACTACATACTCTGTTGGTAAATTATGCAAACAATGGCTGCAACATTCGTCCCTTGATTCTGTTAAACAACATTTGTCCCTCCTTACAGGCAATATTGATCTGTCCGACTTTGTTTTGGGACCTCGTGGTCCCCGACCTAAAAGATTCATTTATGAAACATATAATGAACTCTGGAAGCTATCACAAATGGAAGCTGCATCCCGTCTTCGGGAAATAGATCAAGCAAATATGGAAAAGGTGCTTGCTGTTGTTGACAATAGTATTAATACCCTGTCTTCTCGCATTTACACTTTAGAGAATATTGTGTCCTCTGTTGTTGATATTGTACAAGATGATGTTTCTGTGCTATATCATGGTCAGAATCAATTGCGCTCAGTTATGCAGTTTGCATGGACTTTACAAACACTTAAGTTAGGTAAAGTGCCGTGGCATTTCTTGAACACCTCTGCCTTATTTCTACCTTTTAACTTAACTGATAAACAGCAATTTATGTCCATGAAAGATGCAACGTACACTCTATTACATATCGAAAAGGTGGAACCTTTGCCGTTCTCTGTTGCAGAACTCGATTCTGCTGTATGGCTAGTTCATGGGGTTATCGTTTTACCTTTTTCCTTGTTTGAATTTGACTCGTGCATGAAACATTATCCTGTGGGCCGTTACCGGCCATTGGGCAGTGCTTTCCTGCATGAACTCTGGTCCTTGCCTTTCATGTATAAATGCCTTCGGGACGGCAAGGAAGTCTTTCTCACGGGGGAGTACTGCGACTCGACTATAGGTCATTCGCTTATTTGTAAACACATTAAATTGCATGGCTCATGTAGCGTTTCCTCTCCTAATCTTGCTTGTGTGCTGAAAGGTATTCCTGCTCCTGTTATTTCACCTACTTTCACTCTCCTTTCCAATGGTAGTTATTTACTTTTAAATAACGAAAACTGTTGTGGCCTGCAGGCTGGCATTCCTTACATTGTAACAGTTTCACACAGAGTTGTCTGCTGCAAAAATGTGCTTTTTCCTCCCCCTCATGGCAAGGTTGATATCTCTATTTGGCCTTCCATCCCTACCATGGAAGCAGATTTCAATAGACTGAGCAGAATAAAGGCACTATTATTAAACGAGGAAGTTATGCTCACGTCCGCCCGGGAGACATTCATTCTCCAGGTGGCGAGTACCCACAGTGAAATACAGGCCCTTTTAAACACTAATCTCCCCCAACATTTTGGGGAGTTAATACATCGTATTTTTAACGCATCTAACACTGAAGGCCTAGTACACTTTTTTAAGGTCGTTGGGTCGGGCTTGGTGTCCTCCTTCCAAACTATTTTTGGTGTCATCCCGGCTTTCATACATTCTATATTTTCCAGTGTCTTTGGCGGTTTCCCATTGATCCTCGCTTTAGCGGCTGGTGTCTTGCTCTTAATTTGCTTTCTGCGCAATGGCTGCTCCCCGATGGGACCTGCTCGATCCAGAACGCCTCCAGCTGCTCCGTGAGCGCCTTTTGGCCGGTTTTGGTGTCTTGCCATTGGCGACACTGAGTGTGTCATATACTCTTTCATTTCGCTTTGCGTATTTCACTTGCGTGCAACCTGTGATGACTTGTGTCCGCTGTCCTTTCACCTGGACTCTGGATTATTGCCTCTCCAATTCGTCATTGTCTGTTCCGGATTTTGTTCAGTTGATGGGTCCCTTAGAGGCCCATGAGCAGGACTGTTCCGTCGCTGGCTGTATGGCGCGTGCGGCTGCACTGGGGATTTTGGCGCAATGGGATATCTGGGCGGCTGCCCAGGATCTCCTACAACGAAGCTGTTTCAATTATCACGCAAGCTGTCCCGCATTGCTTCTGGATGCTCCCTTTGCTGAGGAGCATTCCTGCTCTTTTGAACTCATGGATTGGATGGCATCTATGTTTTTTGACGAGTCCAATGATGAACTCTTGGAGGGTATGGCTTTTTTCTGCACTTTCACTTTCATGGATTGACCTGCCCTTAGCCGTTTGGGCGCTCCCTGTGCTCCGACGGCTATTTTTCTCCTCTGATGGGCCTCTGTCCTGGCCGCCGGACTGTCCAGGGGAGGGTGTCTTGTGGATTGTTACCTGCCTTGTTATGTTGGCCTAGGCCTGGCTGCCATGCTGCTTTTCTTTGCGCACGTTACACTGAGCCGGGCCTTCCTCGCCCTTTGCTCGTGCCAAGTTCTTTTGCACTGTCTGCATTTTCTGTTGTTCACCTTTTTGGGCTCAGTCTGCACAAACATGTACAAGGTCGCATAACAATGTATTTTGGTTCTTCCTGATATGGCCAGTCTCGCGCACCCAGACATAACATTATGTGCAATTGCCATGAAGAATTGGGTATGCTTTTAATACTGTGGTTTACTAGCGCTTAACACACTTGAAGAAATCCCTTTCAGTGAGAAGAGCTATGATGTCCTGCTGATGTAATTCTGCATCTAGAGACTGAGGTATGGGGGTTCGCTAGTCAAAGCCCAGAGGTCTTCTATTATTATAATGAACTATCTTACTGCAAGGGGAGGGTGGTAATGTTATTTATACGTTTATCCACTGAGCTCTGAGATGCTTTCCCCGTTTGTATTCTATGGAATTGTAACCATGCTGCTTATATTAGTCATATGCATTATGCTATTAGTACTGACACGTGTACTGTACATTAGAGCACGTAAGTTGGAATAAACATTTTAACCTATCCAGTGTCTCTTCCTACGCACCTTGTGGACAAGTACGAGTGAGTGACGAAAGAGTGTTCTTGCTTCTGCGAGTCCTGAGATAAAGATACCGTGTTCTGGGTTGTCTAATCATTGGTACTTGGGTGCTAATGGGATGCTAAGCTAGTTGGGTTGGGGTTTTTGGGTGCTACGGTATATGGTGGCAAACCACTGTATTCCGGGGTCCCATTTTCCTGTGCATAGCTCTGTGTATGTGCAGAAACCTTATGACAGTAGCACTAGCTGAGCCCCAACCAGCTTTAGAGGCCTATATTGCTGTGACAGGACAGAGAGTGGACAGGGTGAGGGCCTAGTGCAATCAGGGACAGTCAGGCTGCTTTCAGCAGGTAAAAGCGGCGGCATCACTGTCCAGGCATTAGCCATAATCACTACTTTTTGGTGGGGTTTTATATAGTGTGAACTCCACCCGAAGATATCAAAGTGCTTTACATGAGCACCAGTTACGTTACAAAGGACACATTCTTTTCATAAGGCACGGGGAGATGAAGTGATTTCGGGATGTAGAGCATCCATACCGAGACTCGAACCCGGTTCCCCCAGTTTCAATGTCCAACTCCCTAGCTGTTAGGCCAACCCTCATTCTGGGGCCCTTGGCCTGTGTGTCTTACTGTAGAGGTCCCCAGCTCCCTGAAGTAACCGAAAGTATATTCACAGCGCTCTATAACTCCACAATAAATACGAAATTCCAATCGAAAGCAATTGCTGACATCACGCAGAGGCTGTAATACACGGGCAAACCGGCTGCTGCTGGTGCCACTGCACGGAACCATGGTTTACAGCGCCTTTTCTCTTCCTTTGAAATTTAAGTCCCATCATTCGGCAGTGGGGCAGCGCTACAGACCAACGCACTCTTCTTCTCCCCCATGGCCTTAATGCTCGGTCTGCATGCACGACAACGATGCTCCAAGTATGGGGTTAAAACTTACCGCCACCCCAGTCTGGCTGATCTGGAAAAGAGAAGAGGCAGAGAGGTGCTGTCAGACTTACTTGTGCCAGGCAGAGGCAGGCGACTTGCAGAAACACCCAGAGCAATAGCAGCCCCCTGTCCCTGGCACAGCCGGCCATGCTCACACCAAGACGCAGAGCTGGTCCCTTCTGAGCCCAGCAGCCAAAGCCCACAAGTGAGTTTTCTGTGTGCGGCAGGAAGGTAAGCCCTGCTGCCGGCCTCCCGCGGACCTTATGTTTATTAATGGCCCAGGGCAGGACTGAGGGATAGGGGGAGGCCAGGAGGACGGCTTTAACTGGCACCAGCACATCTTTAACCCTTCCTTTGCTGAAATGCGACACCTCTGCTTGAACCTGCGATCCTGCATGCAAGGACTGACCACCAGAGGCATTTCCACATCACACACCTCACTAATACATCACACCCCAGAGAAGGTACAGTAACAGGATACGTCTCAGGGACACGTGCAATGATAGAGTTAATCAGTTAAACGTCGGTAAGTGATTATAATATACGCCCCGCCCGCCCTACGTTTCCCACATGCCCCCGCCCCGACTAATTTCCACGAAAGTGTCCTTACAGTTCTCCTGGCGGGGAGTTCAACGCAGGTCTCTCTCTGGGGCCGCAGGGGGTCGCAATGGATCAGCATCCACTGGAGATCAAACTGTGGTAAAAATAGAACAAACAAGCCTTTGTGGCACTTGGGCTTTAGCTGTAAACATCGCAAGCTAAAGCGCGGGTGCCGCGATTGCTTAAGAAGTAAAGAAATAGAAAAACATCTTTTTTTCTATTTCTTTACTTTTTAAAGCAATCGCGGCACCCGCGCTTTAGCTTGCTATGTTTACAGCTAAAGCCCGAGTGCTGCGCTGCTAACAGTAAGTGCGGCCGAGAGCACACACATTGTTTCCCTTGCGGGCGCGAGCAAGGGCACCATCTATTTGAAAGTTAATTATAAACAGATGGTTTCAAAGCTCGCCCACGCAAGGGAATCGCCAAACGTGCACGCGTTGCCATTGAAAGCAATGCAACGCGTGCACGTTTTTGGCCTCAAAAGTGAATCGATAGCTAAAGGTCTTTTCCTATGCAGCGCATGCGCGCTGCGTAGGCGAGGCCTAACTAGCCTAATTTTCTACTCTAAATGCCCTGCAAAATGGAGGAACATCTTCCTTCTCCACTTCTGAATTACAACAAAAATCAACATTCCCTATGGAACTAAACTCACCACTACACCTTCCCAAAACTTTAGAGGAGAGATCAGCATATCTATCTTCAGAACGGGGAACATACTAATTCAAGCGACAGACCATCACCTCACCATTTTTGACCGACACTTCTCTTCACTCCTCACCTCTTTAACACAACTGAATCCAATTCCCCACCCACCCCCCCTCCCTTCCACCTCGGTTCGTCTGCCCAGATTCTATTCGCTTACAGGACTCCATTGCCACTATTTGCACCACTGCTGCCCCCGACACACAACCGAGTAAAGTAAACTCCAGTCCTATCCCCACTACAACTAATGTCTACATCAAAACACAGTCCCATGAAACACAGAGTAGGTATAAGAGCACCAGTCCCAATTCAAGAATGTTCGGCACTGAGCCCCCCTCAATCACAACCCAGACTCCCATGGCAGAACACACCCAGCCCAAAAAACCCTGCCACCTTTCCTACCTCAATGTCATCCCATACCCTCTGACAAAGATCACTTGCCTACTTTAGACTCTGGTCACACCGCCTGCCAACCCGGAATTATGGAATAGGCAACCTCTTCGACCTTCTTACCCTGTTGCTGAGCCGAATAGAACAAAAACTTGATTCACTAACTAAAGACCATACTTGCGGAAGAAATCAACATTGCATTCCTTACGGAAACCTGGCTTAATGAGCACTCAACCCTGATACTAGGCTTGCTTACTTCTCTTGGCTACTCCATCATCAAAAAGGGTAGACTAGGGTGAACAGGGGGCGGTCTTGTTATCATCCACAAAGAGGAAACGCATCTTAACCCTCTAGAGGCCACAGATTACTCAACCTTCGAATATCTCGGAGTAGAAATTAAAACTAAAGGCACCACTCCCACCAAACTCGGCACCATCTATCACCCACCTGGTGATCTTTTCCGAGGAGCTAACCAACCTAATAACTCATGTCTCCCTAACAGACTCTGACAACGTGCTCCTCGGTGACTTCAACCTGCACTGGAATGACACAGAGGACGCTACAATCCATAGCCTAAATAACCTACTGGAGATCAACAACCTCAAGCAACTCTGTAATTAATAGACCAACAATAAAGGCTTGACTCCAGACTCAATAATTACTAAAAGTGAGCTTGTCTCCCTTTGTTCCATCTTGCCCATCTACTGGTCAGACCACCATCAAATACTGTTCAGTCTCAAAACACACCCCATGTCCTACCCAGCCCCATCTAACAAAGCCACACACTGGGCTAGGAACATCAAACATATCCCCTAACGGAGCTTGAACCTAGAATCAGCGCCCAATTATATTCGCAACCCCTCCTTCACACCGTTGATGAACTCACCGCCCAATATAGCTCAGCGATGACAGATACTCTTGACCAAATTGCACCACTCAAACTAAAGAGATCAAGAAAAATCCAATCCAGATCCTGGTTCAACTTAAACCTTAAGAACAAAAGAAGAAAACTTAGACAGACTGAAAGGTTATGGAGACAGAACCCCTCACTGGCTCACCTCTCACTCCTAAGGGCCGAACAGCTCTCCAGCAAAAAACAAATTTTCAGGGAAAAAACCCCTTTTCTTTCGTAATCAACTTAGCCATGCAAAGAATCAACCGAGGAAGCTCTTCAACATAATAAAACAACAAACTACGCTTACCTCCCAACATGAAACAATAACCACCAATGAACGATGTGAAGAAATAGCTAACTTCCTCGCTGACAAAGTTGAAAAAATCGAATGATCTCAGACCCTTGCCAACAGTCTGACATCCCAACCCACCAGCTCCACTGACACACAGGACAACAAGCAAACTCCCTCCCAAAGACTTTACTAAAGACTGGAATAACCCCAAAAAAGCAAAATATACCAAATAACAAACTCCTTCAACTGAAAAAAAATGCTAAATGGACAGACTTCAAACCTGTGATAGAAGGAGAAATTTTCTAAATAATTGCTAACTTGAACCCCACATCGCATATCCCTGACCCCTTCCCCTCCATGCTAGTACAGAACCTCAACCATATCATCGCCATGTTCTGGACCAAAATCATCAACGCCTCCCTCTCATCTGGCTGCATACTTGACTCCCTCCAACTTGGCCAAGTCACCCCCATTCTAAAAAAAACAGGTGCTGACACCAATGATTTCAACAATCTCAGGCACATCACCAACCTTCCTTTCCTAGCTAAAATGTTGGAGAAGTGTGTCCTACTTCAACTCAAGCAACACATAGAAGAATGAATTTAAGCTCCACAACACTTTTCACTAAAGATTCAAGAAAGCTGTGGTACTGAAACTGCAATGCTCAATATATCAGACGACATTCACAGATCCTTAGATGAAGGTGACTCCTGCCTGCTAATCCTACTCGACCTATGTGCGGCATTTGATGCAGTTCATCACCCAGTTTTACTTGAGAAACTAAAGAACTGCACTGGCATCAATGGCACAGTCCTGAGATGGTTCACGTCCTATCTTCAACATTGCTCCCAGCAAATAAAAATCAACAGCTGTCTCTCCAAGCCTGCTCCAGTATCAGAAGGTGTACCTCAAGGCTCCATCCTTTCACTAGCCCTATTCAATCTTTTCATGGAACCCCTCACAGTTATCCTGAAGCAAGCTGGAATAAAATATCACCTGGATGCCGATGACACACAACTCTACTACAAAATAAAATCACCTAAAGACATCCGACATCTTAATGCCACACTAATTAAGATACAAACTTGACAAAATACCAACCACCTTAAACTGAACCCCATCAAGTCTGAACTGCTACTCCTCTCCCTTAAAAACTAATCCCTACCTATCCAAGAATGGCTAAAAAATTTGGACGCACTAAACTGCCCTCCCACAGTGTCCAACTCTTTTAAGTCCCTGGAAATCACACTAGACATAAACTTGTCAATAAAGGAGCACATCAAAATACAGCCAAAGGAGCACTCTACACATTAAGCCATTTCAAGAAGCTCAAACCGTTTATTATCCCTGATGATCTTAAGATGACAATACAATCCCTAGTCCTCCCGAAACTTGACTATGGCAATACCATCCTTAGAGGAACCCCAAAAAGCCACCTTGCACCCCTAAGAACAATTCTCAATGCGGCTGCCAGGCTCGTCACAGCAATCAAACAATTTGACCACATCTCACCTGCCCTTAAAAGTCTCACTTGGCTACCCATTGAAGGTAGGTGCATCCATGAAACAGCTTGCATCACCCACAAAGCCCTACATACAAAACAACCCAAACTATCGAGAGTAGGAAAAGGCCAGGCTCTGGGAAGCTCCAACTCTCTTCTTCTCATTCCTCCCAAACTTAAAAACAAATCATCGCAGGCATGCTCCTTCTCTGGAAACACCCCAAAGATTTGGAACTCACTCCCTAAGGAACAACACCACAATCTCTCCTTTTCTTGCTTCAATCGAGACCTCAGATCACTACTACTCAACAACTACTTCAACAAGAACACCTGATGATCTACATCTCCCAATGATCCAACCCTCTTTGACAATTTCCGCCGGGGAGGCCCCCCTGACAAACTGACTATTCAACCTCTAATCCATCTCCATCCTCATTACCCAATTGCTTGATTGTTATACATGACTGTATCGTTCATGAACTACTTTACTGCTCTATTGCCCTATATATTTCTACTTGACTGTTTTAATCAATCTAACTTTCGTCATGTACTTCTTGTAAATATTCTCAAAACATGTAAAGCACTCCAATACCCTTGGGTCTAACCAGTGCTATATAAAACTTAAATAAATAAATGTCCTCATGGTGACAAGCCATTCTTCGACTTTTCTAAAATATTTATTGCAAGCCCAATTCATTGATAAAGTTGGATTTGTACCAATCTGTTTTTTTTAAAAGGTACTTTTAAAAAGTCACTTTTACCTGCCTTGAGCATCTAGAAGCCTACTTGCGTGAACTTCCAACTGTATCCCAGGTGCTGTATAGCCCCTTTGATAAGGTGTGAAATTGCTCCCAGAGCTGAGACAAAGGCCTTGGGTGTAGAAAGGTGTTCGGTTCCTCTGACAGGATGACCACCTGGGCTGTGCTCATGAACTTATTTAATTTCAAAGAGGCCTACCCTGTCACAGGCATATGTAGTTAAAACCTGGGCTTGCTCCCTCCTTTGTCCCTCTAGCCAGGCACCAATCGAGAGGGACACTGTGTGATTGTTTGCAGTAGGGCACGCATGAACTGTTGCAAAAGTGGGTAGGGTTACCCCAGAGAACTTTTTTCCTATTGGTTAGGGAGGGGCCAGGAGTCATTCCCCCCATTAGACTACTGCCAGACATAAATGTAGAACCCCAGGCACCCTCTTTAGGACACTACTGGACCTGTGGAAGACAGAAGAAGGACTGCACCTGCAGTTGAGACCAGTGAGGAGAATCTTAAGGGCTGAACCTGCTCCTACTTGTACCCAGGATACACATGTGAACTCCAGCGGTCAGTTGGTTGATCTTCTCTTAAGCTACAGGGCCACAAAAGCTGCAAGAAGCCCACTTTTCCTGAAGAGCATAGCTGACAAGTTCCAACTGGATCTGCCCAGGACCCTGCTGGTGGCTTCTGCTAGAATGAGTCTTGACCCCCATATGCTGTTCCCGACGCCCTGGGACCCTTGGCTGTATCAAAGAGTACTCCTCCTAATAGCCTGACAAACCTGGGACTTTGAAACCTTTTAGCTCCAAAGATCTCCAGAGGACTGAGACAAACCCGCCAAGGGAATCCGACGAAGCTTTGTTGCCAGTGGGCCAAAGATTCAGGTTGCTCCCAATCTGAGCTTTTCCGCAACAGCAAATCTGTTTCAGTGGGACGATGCAGAGAGGCTATACGGCCTCATGGAGCCCATCTCAGCCCCAACCTGCTGCCTTGCCCTGCCGAGGATTTTTGGCTTCCATTTCCAAGACTAAGTCAGAAGGTAAAACTTCTGACTGGAATGAGCCTGTTTTCTGTATCGTCCCATGCTCCATCGTGGTCGGCCTTAAATTGTGCCAAGGTACCGACCAAGATGACCCTGGTTGGTGCTTAATGCTTTTTGGTGCTATTTTTATTTAAAACTTCAAAAATTCATATCAGTTCAGTTGAGGCACTCAGGGCAGGGGGAACGCCCATTACCATGCGGAGGACTTTTCGGTCCCAACACCGTGGCTCATTGAGTTTTAGCAAAAATCGCAGAAAGGCTGGCAAGCCTAGGATTTTGTAGTAATCAAATTAGGTCCACTTCAAGTAGTATCTTTAGATAAGTTTATTACAGGTTAAGATCTTGAGCAGAGCCCCACCAGGAGCAGCCTTCCTGCTGCTCAGCCCATTCTCCCAACTGACAATCTCACCTCACCCAACATTCCACAGCATCATCCACACCAACATTCCATGCCACATTCACACTGACTGAGCAGCAAGTACAACACTTCTCTCTTCCTCATATTAAACAAAACACAATGCAATGATACAAGTGAAAAGCACATCAGAGAGAAAATAACATGCACGTAAATCTGAAAAGGTACCATCGCAAAAACATGAGAATGGTCGAGGGCAAACTCGTAGAATGAAAAGCAGAGAAAACACAGTACAATAGGCTTACGAGTTAACATCCAAGAATGCAGGAAAGCACAGGAAAAATAACAATTTGCATGAATGTCAACATAAGGCAAAGTAACAGTAAAACAGCAATGCCCACCCACGTACCTAAAGAGAAGAAGCAAATCGTCAAACAGAAAGACAACACCTACACACATTCAAACACCCTGGGCTACAGGCTGTCCAGATGATGAGGGACACTGGTGGGGCTGTCCAGGGCGTTTCTCTGAATTTCAATTGACGTTTTGAAAGTCTTTAATGTCTTTAGTTCCTTGTCCTTCGGTTCCTTAGTTGCTTAGTTGTCCTTACTCCTTACTCCACGCGTAGGTTCAAGATCGTCGCCAAAATGTAGTAATCAAATTAGGTCCACTTCAAGTAGTATCTTTAGATAAGTTTATTACAGGTTAAGATCTTGAGCAGAGCCCCACCAGGAGCAGCCTTCCTGCTGCTCAGCCCATTCTCCCAACTGACAATCTCACCTCACCCAACATTCCACAGCATCATCCACACCAACATTCCATGCCACATTCACACTGACTGAGCAGCAAGTACAACAGATTTCTTGGATACATTAAGCAATCTAACAAACTTCGACCGAACAAAACACAGAAATTAACATTTTTCAATTCTCAAAAAGGAAAAGACGCCGAATGAGAAAAATAGGAAGCTAAGAGGAGAGTTGTGTTTGACTGTAAGTGACTCTATTACATGGCCTTTTTATTTGACCTCCTCTAAAAAGCTGCCAGGTATTTATTTTACTGTCAAATTTGACTTTCCCAAAACATTTTGCCAGGCATTTCTTTATTGTTAAAGCAGTATTACATCTTTGGCTCGACTTTGTTACCACAAGGTGGCGCTCAAGTGCCATTTGATACAAGGATAAGTGCTTTAGTAGACAATGTGAAGCATCTGTTGGTATTGGAGCGCTTCACATGAGCAGCATGAGTTATACACAAGGACACATTCATTTTTGGTAAACACGGGGAGATTAAGTGATTTGCCGAGATTCACAGGATATTGAGTCGACGCCGAGACTCGAACCTGGTTTCCCAGCTCCTACGTCGGCAGCTCTGGCCGTTAGCCCACATCCTCGTAACCTGTGTAATGTATCTATTGTGTAACCCTTCATACCACAGTCGTGGCTCTGAAGCCCTGTTCTGTACTGGCATGGAAGAGGCTCGTTGTATATGGTTGGGAGAATGAGAGTCCCCTGTATGAGGAACTTAGGGTGCCATGCATGAGGGGCGACTTGTAAGGTACTTATACAATGATGGTGAAGTTACTATCTTATTCGTTCAGTACCTTTTTCACAGGATTAAATTAGCACCTTATTTGGCCATCGCATTATTCACAACAGTATATTATGTAAAACACCTCTCACTGGACCGTCTTCACCGCTATCCTTCCACCTCTGCAGAAAATGTCAGCTAACCTCGCTTCCTGCAGTAATGGGCTCGAGGAAATGACCTGCAACCACTACCCTGCCACACTCCTCCAAAGATCACACTTCTACCAACAGCACAGGCCGGGGAGCATTACTTGTCCACGTTGGTCTTTGCCCACAACCTAACAGCATCCCAAGTTGCCACATACTCAGATCATTTATCCTCTATGGATATTCTGAAAATCTTGCACCGTTCTGGCTCACAGAGATCATTGCTGGCCATCCTCATCTATACAGAGAGTGGTAATTTACAAACATGCATTTGCAATGCAACAGGTCTCGCATTTGCGAGACTTTGAGCTATTGGCATTGTAAATGACAATGTCTTTTATTTATGTGTTTGCAAATTCTGCAAATGGTGTGTACTCATAGTCCTTGTTTACAAGAAGCAAGGCTGGCAGTAAAAAAGGCACATTTGCTGGCAGCCTTGCTTCTTATAAGCAAGTACTATAAGTACAAAGTGCATGTTTACGCATCATTTGCAGGTTTTTAAAGCACATAAAAAAAATGCATTGTTATTTACAATGGCAATAGACCAAGCTCTCACCAATGCGAGACCTATTGCATTGCAAATGCTTGTTGTTGGAAGTACTGAAGGGATTTTGGGTGTAACTAAAACTCTGTAGTCTGCTTCACCCTGAGCTTCTAGTCTGCTATGTTCAGATCAGATTAGTAGCATTAACAATGTCGGCGAATTAAATAGAGGTCCGTTCATAGAAGCACCAAAACAAACTCAGGTGCAGGTTTGAGTACAGCCAAATGACATGGGGAACTTAGCATATGGTGAATTGTCAACAAGAGATGTAAAGAGGCAAAAAGACAATTAAAGGGAAAGAAACAGAAGGGCAGATAAAAAAGGAACCCTAATCTGTGGGCACCGTCTGACTTAATAGAGTGAAGGATATGTGGCATGTGTTTTTACTCATTTCCTAAATACACAGGCAATGTGCCTAGGTGACAAGATTGCTGAACTGTAAGCAAAAAGGTATCGCATTAAAGGTACAGCAAAGCCCGAGCGAATCTTTATGATTTGATAGCCTAGGCTCTGTGTAGTCATAGGGGGGTATAAGGAGCCGTGACTGGCAGTTGTTAGGGGCACTGTGTTATCTTTGGCTGAGTAAGACGGATGGTTTAACGAAGTGACTTACGAATGCGGGCTTTGCGGTGTGAATATATTACGTTTCAATGTAAAAGCAAACCACGCATTTCACTTGAATTCCGAGTACCTGCAGCAGTAAAAGATAAACCGGGCCTTACCTCGTGTTGTGCCCCATACAAGCTGGCAGCAACCAGGGGCGTTCCTTCTCTGCATGACACTCTTCACTAGGCAAGTTGAAAGCAGTTGACATGAACAAAGATCTGCGTTTAGATTCCACCCTGACAAGCGCATTTATCAAGTTATTTGGACTTGATATTGCGCGTGCCAGTTCTTAAGTGCCACCAATTATAAGACACGTAACTTAAATTTAGTGGAGGATTCATTACTTACAAATGCAAACTCTAAGATGTGCGTGGCTAGCGGGCGCCATGTTAATAAAAAAGTATTCGGCGGCTGTGTACATTAAAGGTATTGCGTGGCTGTGGATGAAGCGGGCGCCATGTTAATAAATAAGCACCACGGGTATGAGGAACACTGAGGTGTAAGCGGGCTTATGGGGGTTACAGCAAAACCAATTGTGAGATTCCAGCTTGGTGAAGACAAGGAAAGCACAGGCTTCTAATGCGCTTCAACGCCTCAACATTCCTCTATAATGATAAAGTATTGATGGCTTGTTTTTAAACAGAGCTTTATATGTATGCGCATGCGCATGTCATGTCAGACGTCGGCAATAAATGCCTGTTTAAAAAGCTAATGCCAAGACTTACAGAATAGACTGATGAAAGGTATGGAAAGTTCAGCAAGCTCCTTTAGGAATCAAGTAGGAAAGCTTGGCTAGTAAGGTGATGGATGGGTCTAGTTCATAAACTGAAGGACCAAGTGAAGTGGTGAGTTATTAGGTTACTGTTATACGTCTGCCTCCAGCTTCATGCTTGCTGGAAGAGGTCCATAACGAGCAGCCTTCCTGTAGCTGCAGCTTGAGCGGGCCTTAACTGCGCTCATGAAGTGCCTTTGATGCCGTGAAACTGAAACTTGATCTTGGGCCTGTTTGTCCAGATGTAAATAAAATCCTGCCCTTTGAAACCCACCTTTGCCAGATTTTGTATTGTATTGAAATTGTATTTATAAATAAGTAGTCCTCAAGTGTAAGGAAACTGTAGTTGGCCGGTGCTCCTGGTCTAAGAACGGAAGTGATGTATCGGGAGCACCGGCCAATAAAGACCCAGGAAATAAAAGTGATGTGCAAGTGATTCAATGGCAAGAGGCAGGCAGGGTTACACTCAGTACGAGTGATTACTGCAGGTCTTGCAGACAGCGCATGCGCGCTGATGATCGACCTAATAAAAGGGGACCACCTTCTACAACAATCAAATTTTGGTTCATAATGACAAGAGGAAGAGATGAGCATAAAGAGAAAAACACACCCACGGGAAGAAAACACAGTTGACATAAAGACAGAATATTTTTTATATAAGCAAATTGACTTTTATTTACAAAAGTATACATAAATTAATGTTTTAGTTGATTTTGAAAGAAGAAAATGTATTGAATATTAACATTAAAGATCTAAATCTAAATCCGTATTTGTAAAGCGCGAACTACTCACCCTTACAGGTCTCAAGGCGCTGGGGGCCGTCGTGGAAATTAAGTGAGCTATTGCCCAGAGTCACATGGTGCTGAGCTGAGCTGCCACCGGAGCCGGGGATCGAACTTTGAACCCTGTGCTCCGAAGTCAGCTGCCCTGGCCGCTGCACCACACCGCTCCACTGAGGATGCCCTTGCACAGTCTAAGAAACAGAAGATCCTTCTCACCAACAGGTTCTCATAGCATCTTTGGTGCATGTGATTAGTTATTGGCGGTTCCTCTGCTAAGGCGGAGGAGCGTCACCCCACTGCTTGGTATCAGTGAAAGAAAGGAAAAATAAAATGATAATAATGTAATGTTATTATCATTTTATTTTGTCCTCCTTTGGCAGCTTTGCGTGGCGGGGTGGGGCTGCTCTGCTTACAGAGCAGGGCAGGTGTGGAGTGGTAGCACACTCCTAAGTGTGCAATGACTGTTTGGCTGGCCCTCTCGGGCCGACCAAACAGTCATGGGCACTTCACATGTTCTCCATGCAGGCTGCATTACAGCCTGCATGGAGAACATGCCCAGGCCCTGGCTGAGTGCCGAACGACGGTGCTCAAACCAACCAAAACACTGCATTGCAGCATTGTGATTGGTCAGGGGAGCCTTGGTGCTTACCAATCACAATGTTGTGATTGATCAGGGGAGCCTGGCTGCCTGCTTCCAGTTTCTTTCCCGAGGAGAGTCAACAGAGAGACGCGGTGGTAAAGTACATTATTTTCTTTTTTTAAATAATCCCCTTACCCCCCTCACCCCACCACCACCCACGATCCGTGCCGGCCGCTACTGGCATGTACCTCCAAATCCCATCATATCCAAAGTTCCACAGCATCAAAATATTAATGAAGAAATGTTCTTATTATAAAGTTCTTTCAATCGACACTTATCACATGACTAATTTAAGCAATATCATATCCAGTGACTCGTTAAGATAGCCAAATACCATTTAGAATCATTTAGAGATTAGCCACAGCTCAGAATGTTTTATAGATTAAGCTGAGCCAACACGTGTTTTTCGGCCTTCTGCTGTTTCTTCATGGCTCCCAAGCACCTTGCAAAGGCTGAAGGATAAAGTAAAATAAAAAAAAAAGGAAAAAAAGAAAAATATTTAGATAAACATTATTCAAGATTACAAAAGCACATTATATCACTGTACAATAGCATATTATCTCACATAATATTGAGAGTGAACATCCTATCTATATTCTTCTACAAACATTGCATCCACCTAATCAGTACATTTCAAATTATAGGATCACTTCAAAATTACATTTATCTAAATACCTAGTTAAGCAACTGAAGTGGCAGATAGAGCAACACATGTATAGGTCTTCAGTCAGTTGTAGACTTAATAAGTCTAAGGCCTGATTGACCCAGATTGATTGCAAATACAATCCATTGTAATCAAAATACCCCTTCACATTGAAGCTATAGTAACCGTAAAAATCAAAAATATAATCATTCAAAACTACAATGGGACCAATTAAATGAGAATCTCGTATTCATTGCCTAGCCAGTGGGCCGAATCTCAAATCGCCACCAAATTTACCAGAAATAAAAAAAATAAAGGGAGTCTTCATAAACATTTTTAGATTCCATAGTATTTCAATCAAAGACTCTGGGCCTGATTCGGGCCCGCAGTCGTGGGGGAATCTCCTTACTGGTGGCGGAATCTCCGCAGTGAGAACACGACTAAAGGCCTTCACCACGAGTGCGTAGGCCCTTTGTGAATCAGGCCCTCCCAATATTATTTCTGACCTTCCTTACTTAAATTGAATAAATAGCTTCTCATTTAGAGTATATTTTCCTTGATGGCATTTCAGGTTATGCCATGGAAGCTCAAATGTGATCCTCACACCAGATTCTAGAATAAATCACAAAACAAACAGAGAAACCCTAATCAAAATATACCAATGCAAGAACAAAAAGGATCATGGGGCGCCATTCTTCAACACTCATCTAAGGAGTAATTTCTCACTTTGCGCAAGATCTGTTATATCAAGCAGTCAAACATGCAAAAGGTCTTCTGACTGATTAATATCATTTTCCACAAAAATTCCATGAATTCTCACCTATTCTCAGAGTATGGTTCATCACCCTATTTGCGTAACACAAGCCAATGGTCCTGTTTTCTTATCGCTAATCTGCTATGCGCACCTTCCAGTCGCAAGAGAAACTGAGCTACACACCCACTCCTCATAGATCCATGTTAAGGGATGGTGTCTGGCATCATTTTCTTGTATCAAGCCTGCTCAATTCAAAGTTTAATCGTGAAGTAGCCGGAGTTCTCTTACCATAACAATTCCTGTGAGATATTGGGTTACTGGTTGAGTGATGTGAAACCCTACACAAGCAGCAATCACAATCCAGGTCAGGGTGAAGTAACAAGCAAACCCCAAATTATCCTGTGCTCAACTCTGATAGCTTCAAAAAGAACAATTGATGAACGGGATGCTGAAACAATGTCAAACATTCACCCCCAGTACAGAGATCTGGGTCTAAATCCATCGTTTTATTTCACACCATGCCATTCCAGTTTAGACCCAGCCATATGCAAATCAGTCAGATCACGATGGAGCATGGGCTGGCTACAGGGCCCCACTTTAGCCCGATGACCACAGTACCTTAATCCTGGGTGCAAAGAGATGCGGAGTCCTGTGTTGAGGATGCGTCATATAGCAGAGGTGATGCGAGGTCTGGACGAGGAGAAGCGCTGGATTTCTGGGAGCTGCGAAGTGCAATGTCAGTGTGTGGCAATGTGTTGCTCAGCCGTGGTTCTGATGGGCTGCAATGGGTGAGGCTATGTCCTTGCGTGGAGATGCATTGTGCTGTGGCGGTTGCGATGGGTTGTAATGGGCTATGTGAATTCCTTCTAACGGGGAAATCCACACAGAAGAGGCGAGGCATCAGTTTTGAGGGCAATGCCTCGAGCAGCAGAGTCGATACGCTCGTTCTGCAGGAGATATGCCACGCCGCAGAAGAGATGAGACGGTTCTGCTGAATTCACAGAGCGCAGTCGAGACATCAGGAAGCAGCCTTGCCGGTTTTCCTGACAGTGAGAGAAGACCATGTAGTGAGCTTCTATGTACAAGTTATACTAGGCAACCCCATTAAACGCGGCCCAAATGGCATAACATGAGTTTATACTGTAATTGCTCACTTGTCAACTCCTGGTCCTGATGAGGCCTGCAATTCTAGAAATGCCAAAATGCGTCGACCAACTATTGGTTTGGAGGAGCCAACTGAAGATGAACTTTCACAATTTTTCTTCATGTTGGGGAAGTGTGTACTTTGGCACAAAAAGACGCTACTTGTTTATTTTCCTTGCTACCTCCAGGTAGATTATGGACCTTTTGAAGTGTAATCATAAACACCACTTATCATTTCCCCAAAAATATGGTTGGGACAGGCAAAACAAATGATCACAGAATGTGTATATGTTTTTTGTGATTATATGTCAATTTGTTTGTAAATATTAATTTTGTTCATCCCCAAATGCATAGTACAAAAATAAATGCACACAGGACTGTGTACAAGGATATATGGTATTTGTGGGTTACTCTAATACATTTAATTTGACACAATTTATTTTTGCGACTGGCAAACAAATACATGCTATTTTGCATGCATAAGCCAAAGGTATACATTAGTTCCTACGCTCCCCATTACTTTATGGTCAGTTCATTAGCTTAGGAGTTGCAGTGACACTAAGGCACCCCCCTGTTTTTTAGCTGAATCCACAGGTTGGGATGGTAGGACACCTTCAGGCCCACGAGTCCAGGACTGGGGTGGTACCACTTGGGAGGCCAGGACTCATAGATGGCAGAGTCCAGGTGCTGAGTTCAAGATTGTTGGAATCCTGTTCTTTCCCTGAGGCTTCTGATCAGGCCAGCCAACTAGCCCTTGGAGTCACTCTGGAGTCTTGGGTTTAGAGATGCAGGTCCAGTGCTACTCACCCAGGTAAGAGATCAGCAGAGCAGCAGGTCAGCACAACAGGGCAGCATTCCTTCATTGCAGCAGTCCAGCAGAGTGGCAGTCCTTTCAGCAGCACAGCAGTCTTTCTTCCTGGCACAATCCACAGGTCCAGAAAGTTACTGAAGACAGCGAGGAGACAGAGGCAGATGGGTAGAACTGGAAGGTAAGAGGTGTGAGTTTCAGGTGATACAGATGTGGAGATAGAGAGAAAACAGAGAGCATGAGGCACATGGGTCAAACTGGAAGGTAAGAGGTGTGAGTAGGAGTTGATACAGAGACAGATGTGGAGATAGAGAGACAACTGAGAGACAGAGGCAGATGGTTAGAACTGGAAGGTAAGAGGCGTGAGTAGGAGGTGATACAGAGACATGCGGAGAGAGAGACTGCGGAGTGACAAAGGTAGATGGGTAGAACTGAAAGGTAAGAGGTGTGAGTAGGACGTGATACAGAGGCAGATGTGGAGAGACAAACAGCGGAGAGACAGAGGCAAATGGGTAGAACTGGAAGGAAAGAGGTGTGAGTAGGAGATGATACAGAGGCAGATGTGGAGAGACAGAGGCAGATGGGTAGAACTGGAAGGAAAGAGTGTGAGTAGGAGGTGATACAGAGGCAGATGTGGAGAGACAGACAGCGGAGAGGCAGATGGGTAGAACTGGAAGGAAAGAGGTGTGAGTAGGAGGTGATACAGAGACAGATGTGGAGATAGAGAGACAACTGAGAGACAGAGGCAGATGGTTAGAACTGGAAGGTAAGAGGTGTGAGTAGGATGTGATACAGAGATAGATGTGGAGATATAGACAGTGGAGAGGCAGAGGCAGATGGGTAGAACTGGAAGGAAAGAGGTGTGCGTAGGAGGTGATACAGAGACAGATGTGGAGATAGAGAGACAGAGGAGAGACAGAGTCAGATGGGTAGAACTGGAAGGTAAGAGTTGTGAGTAGGAGGTGATACAGAGACAGATGTGGAGCTAGAGAGACAACTGAGAGACAGAGGCAGATGGGTAGAACTGGAAGGTAAGAGTTGTGAGTAGGAGGTGATACAGAGACAGATGTGGAGCTAGAGAGACAACTGAGAGACAGAGGCAGATGGGTAGAACTGGAAGGAAAGAGGTGTGAGTAGGAGGTGGTACAGAGACAGATGTGGAGATAGAGAGACAGAGGAGAGACAGAGGCAGATGGGTAGAACTGGAAGCTAAGAGGTGTGAGTAGGAGGTGATACAGAGACAGAAGTGGATAGGGCGACAGCAGGGACACAGAGGCAGATGGGTAGAACTGGAAGCTAAGAGGTGTGAGCAGGAGGTGATACAGAGACAGATGTGGAGAGAGAAAGCAGAGAGACAGAGGCAGATGGGTAGAACTGGAAGCTAAGAGGTGTGAGTAGGAGGTGATACAGAGACAGATGTGGCGAGAGAGAGACAGCAGAGAGACAGAGGCAGATGGGCAGAACTGGAAGCTAAGAGGTGTGAGTAGGAGGTGATACAGAGACAGATGTGGAGAGAGAGAGACAGCAGAGAGACAGAGGCAGATGGGTAGACAAACATGTGGAAAGAGATGAGTAAGGAGTGCGCAATGGAGGTGTCAGACAGGTGAGAGAAGGTGATATAGAGAAAGGCTGGACAGAAAGGAAGACAGGAGAAACTGAAAGACATCAGAGGGAGAAAGAAGGGATTGTGATAAAACAGAGACAGGTGAGAAACAGACAACTATGAGAAGATGGGAGACAGATGAGAAACAGAGAAAGATGATTAGACAGCGACTGATGAGAAAGAGACACCTGAAACAGAGAGAGATAGAGACAGAGAGAGATAAGAGCGAGAAAGAGAGAGAGAGAGAACCGTGGTACAGCGAATATTTATATTGAAAGGGGAGAACAAAAATGACCAGATGGAGGAGATAGGAGAGGACAGAATAATGTCAGGAGATTGGAAGAGAGGACAGGGGCAGAGAGATGTGAGACGGACCATGTAAGAAAACTTTAGGACAGGACAGGAGCTATGTGAAGGTCAAAGCAGGGGAGAGAGACATGCAAGACAGAGAGCTGGCAAGGGAGGAGGAAGAGACTTGAGAATAGAGATGATGGAAGAAGAAGAAAGCTTTAGGAGAGAGACATGGGAAAGGAGGCTCATTGTCTTCCAAAAGGACATTCATAATGTGACCAGGTCTGATGGAATGATGGTTGTACTCTGGCATGATATGATGGACATGCATGCTTTGAAATCCGGGTCAGGTTGTGGTGTGGTGCGCACCCACTTTGGGGCACCGAAGACCACTCACCTGGGTACAAAGCAAGAAGCCGTCTCAATGGCAGCTCTGAAGAGAGTGAGTGCCTCACAGCACTGACAGAAGGAGTGGAAGTTCCAACCCACTGCCGGTGGTCCAGCCAGCCTGCGTTTGGATCCATGCCTGGGGCTCCCGTGCATGCTCCATAACCCTCAAATGACGTCTTTTTATGGGGGAGCTCTCTAATGATTTGCCACTTCCTACTTGACTCAGAGAGTGGTTAGTGCACCTTTCACTTTTTGCCCCTTTGGCAGCTGAACATGAAAGTGCCTCTGGGGAGCAAACGGCAGGTGTACACACCCGCTGCTTTCCCAGCACCCTTCAGAAACCTGCCCCAATAATCTACCTTTATTCTGAAGCAAAATGAAGAGCATCTTTTTCACAAAAATGATCGGTGAATAGTCTGTGATGACGATGGGCACACCCTTTGCCAGTTTCATCAACATGTTTTAGAATTAAAATGTACTTTTTAAAAAAAGTGTATAGCGAATAAGCGGTTTGTTTTATCTGTGGTTATGTGCAGGCAACGCTTCAATCTTGATATCTGTGGGGGATCACGCATCCTTTTTAGTGGCACCCCCTTTCTTCATCTGCACTGCCTTCCATTCAGGATGTTGGTAGGACCACTTGTAGAGTGCGTGCGCCTGTAGATAGGCTTGTGCCCATCTCTCAAATGCTATCTCTTTTGGAAGGTTAATATCTATTTCCTCCACCTAAATGGGGCTTCTTTTTGGGCCTCTTGTAGTCTCCAATGCTTCCATCCGCATAAGTGCACATATGGCTCTTCATTTTCGTGGCTGCATAAACAATGTAAGCGCGTAGAGGCAGCTCTGCTATGACACACCTTCTGATGTTAAGTACGCCTGGCATACCTAAGGATATTGATCCAATTTCAGGTCAGCTGTGATGCCCCTAGGTTTCTGACATTGTTCTTAAGCGATTCAATATTGCTCTCTTGTGGACACAGCTTGTTTCAAAGTCCATGAATAAAGAGGCTTGGAAAACAAATGTTCCTGACTGGGTTTAGAGCAGACACCAGGATCTCAACATATAGATATCTTCGAACTTTAGTAAATTGAATTTGCTCTAGAGACCCCTGAATGATGTCTCCCCAGGGGGCTCAAATCGGTCTCCAGTCTCTACAGCTTTGGATGGATCAAATGCTTGGCACATCTCCTCACAAAGCTTGCGGAGAGCTGGAGTTACCCACTATTGGCGATAATGGCGAATGGAACGACATGCGGCCCAGTTTAGGGGTCCCCTTATCCGAAATGTGACGGATGAGGGGTATAGGCTCCAGCTATGTTGCTGTTTATCAAGCTAAGGTACATCCCAAATGTGCATCCCGCTATGGTCTGATCAATGAAGCAACACTATTTTATCTGATTTCTCCCTTTCCCATTCAACAATGAAAGTGTTGTGTTGCCTTGTAGCACCTCACAACATCTGGGAAGTCCAGCCTGTCTTTGTTTCTTTGGTGACTCACAGAGCAGTTGTTTAACAGTTCTGGGCTTCTCCCTCCCTATAAAATCATCTCTCCCTTTTTGAAATATGTTTAATCATGGATACAGGTCTGGAGAGTGTTTGGAATAAAAACATCTTAGGTAGAGTGGCCATCTTGATCTCCACCAGCCTTCTGAACCCTTAGCACCCCCTGCATGCCACTTCTGTAGGTCTTTTTCAGCACCTGCAAGAGTGGCCTGTAATTTGCTGGGAATAACCTTTCCAACATGGGAGTAATGCTACCTCTCAAGTATGGGCCGCTGCCCACTGAAATGGAACGCGAGCCCTTAGGATGAGGCTCTGATTCTCTATCACCAATACTGTCAGCACTTGTGACTTCTGCGCTGCTCACTTTCAATCCTGCTACCTCGATTTCCTCCATCGATGGTGGTGTGGAGTGGAGAGGATCAATTGTTGAGATTAGACATCATTATAGGTGTGTCTACTGATTTTCACCCCTTGATATGTGGATTTCTAAAACTTGTTCAGCAAATGATTCCATGTTAGGACTCTTTGAAGCCTCCATTAGTTACCGTTTGTTTTTTAGATTTCTCTTTATTAGAGTTTTATGTTTGAAATACAGTTAGTTGTTAGCAGACCGATCTGCTCAAGGTTTCTTTTCAGAAGAGAGGACAGTCATCATACAAAGGCAATGCAATTAAATGTGGCCAATGAAATAAAGAGGAAACAGGAAAAAATACGTTAGAAAACAGGCATTGACAAATCAAATTGGTCTGGCTTTAATGTGCTAACACATGCAAACACAGGCATGCACAAATGCAATCACTATCTGTGCCTTATCTCTGTGAATCAGGCCTTTGTCTGTGGCTCCTCTGCTGGTGCCCCGTTTGTATTCCTCACGCTTGGTGTACTGCATTGCACTAGCGCTGAAAGCTTAACGAATAAAAACAACAGGATGAATAAAAAGGATGGTGTATCAGCCATGAAGGTATGTCCTTGGTAAAAGAGCAGGTCCGTTTTAATGGAGTCCAGTCTGAGACTAAGTTAAGGAGAACAGTGTCCAAACAGGTACAACTTGCAATACAACATTTAAAACATTTGTCCGATACAGAAGCGTATCATTAAGACAGATGTTGTGACCTTTTTTGGTCGCTGTCAGACCACAGTATTGTATCAGAGCAAACCGTAATCACTTATAATGAACACTGTAACATATATAACAGTAAAATGTATAACACCAAATCAACCCATAAAACGAAAAGATGTCAAACCCCAGTTTAGGACCATCTATTCTACTCTACTTCACCAATGATTTATGCAGCATTTCCCAAGGATATCCTGAAATGTATCATGTTGTTGCTTATCTTAGAAACACGTATAAACATGCCCCACTCTGTTATAATAACCCAAGTTAATAATCCTATGTGATAACAGATCAGGGGTGGCATCTAGTAACCTAAGTAACATCCTACAGGAGGACAGCATCCCTCTAGGTACATACATCGGGCACAATATAATCAGCTCCCTAAGTAGTCTATCATCACTTTTGGCAGCCACTAGGACCACGTGCCAGGAAACTTGGTGAGCCTTCTAACTAAGAAAGCTTTTCTGACCCCACGGGCCCAAAAATAATCACCTCTTTCCACTTCTTTTTATTTCAAATAGTTTTATTTCTCTGAAAGAAAAGGGAACATAACAGAAACAGAACAAAAACAACCACTGCCTACCTATAAAAGACATGTTGATTTGCATATGGCTGGGTCTGGTTTCAGAGCTCCGTCCATCATCTCCTTGTGTTTGCTTTGTACGCCCTAAGCTGGCAGGGTACGCCCAGACGTGGGTCCCTTGCTCACTTTGCCACTGGATTCAAGCTAGCCTGGCTGCTGAGGAGTGTCTGGTCCCAGGATGCTTGTTTCCGGTCAAGAGAAGACCTGGCTTGGTAGTTCGGGCTGGACTGTTCCCATGAGGCACATGGTCAAGACTGATTTGCATACTGTCCATATCATAGCCCATAGGGCCAGTCTTCAGTCTGGGATGGCGATAATGGTTCCAACAGCCAGCCTTGTTGGTCACATTGAGATGTAGGGTTCCTAGATCTCATAGAACAAATGCAAATGGTCTTTGGTCCTATAGACAAGCCTTTTGTGTGCTGCTGTAGTTTCATAGAGACAATCCACTCTTCATGTGTTGGTAGGGAGCAGTCTTCCATTTCCTGAGGGCACATGGTTTCACTATTGCAAGGGCCAAAGCTGTCCATCTTTTCTTATGCATGGTCATTCCTAAGACGTCTTGTGTATCATGTAGGAATGCTAGTTCCAGTGAGGGAGCGATGGTTCAGTCTCTTGGTCTGTTGATGGTGCTCCATATTTGTCGCCAGTAGGATTGTATGCTTGAGGATATGTAGTATGTCCTGTGCCGTCTGTTTGCATCACCATCATAGTGGCGTCGGGGACATTTGTGTTCTATACAGGTTGTAAGATTGTAATTGCAACCACTTGTCGGTCAGAAGTAATAAATGATTCAAAACATAAGTAAACCCAAGTGCAAGCCTTCTTAGGTAACAGCACACTACACAGAGACCTGAGAAAAAGAGCTGCAAGTAAAGCACACCCAGGCCCGCCATGTATATAGTCACTTAACTTTTTTTCACTTCTCTGTTGGCATTCCAGCGCCAGTGCCTTGTCATTCTTGTTAAATCTATCACAATATCCCTGGTTGGCACTCCCTATTGTTGCCATGATGGTTATATTTTCGTACCCTCCACCACCCACCATGTTCTCTTAACCCTGACCTGTATACCCTGTTGTTACTTATATGTCTCACCAGCTGTGCTTGGCAATGCCATGTCTTTGGTTAACACCAGTCACATTACATTCTAAAGCCTCATAGAAATAGTGATGAATCAAGCCGTCTTTTGTTTTCAAGTGGTGTTGATCTTAACCTTGCCACTGCATAGTCTCCCCTTTGGGACCTGAAACCATGACATTGAAGGAAGAAAGTTGTCCTCAGCTTAGCTTGCAGTGCCTATATTTCCCTTGGCAATCATCACTGCCAAAGAATACGCTGCATGTTGTTTGTAAGTCATCTTGGGAAGCAAGCCACATGGCTGCTTTGTACATTGTGGATGTGCTGGCTAATGATCTAAGTGACTAATTATGATATAAGGTATCCAATGTGTTGCACTTGGCAAAACTCTTTAACAGTTGGTATTGCTGCGCTCTTCTGTATTTCCTTGAACTTAATCTTCACTTCTCTTGAAGGCCTTCTTGCCTTTGTAGAGTAAATTATTCTGAATTGAAACCTCTACTTTTCAGTCAGAAAGGTCCTTGTTGAAAGAATCAGGCAATTGCTGATTCAGCTGGCAATGCTAGTTATTGGCCGAATAGGGATTACCGATTGGGCAGGAACACTGGACCTCAGGCCCGACTTTCTCCCCCTCACCCATTTTACCAGGTAAAATCTGGTGCAATAGGCATGGAATAGGGGATGGATGAGGAAACGCATATCCAGCAGTTATCCCACATTCCTCAAGGATAATACTGAGATAAATCTAAATTTCGAATTGTCTGCACCCCGTAGTATTGGCAATTCTGGGTGCAGAGTTATAGTTGCAGTTTTTCCCCAAGGCATGTAATAAGGGTGTTAGGGCCAGATGTACAAAAATAGGAATAGCGATGACCTAATTGTGATTTTTTGCAAATCACAATTAGGAAATCGCTATTCCTAATGTAGGAAACTCTTTTGAGTTTCATTAGTGATTCGTAGTGAGTCGCAAACAGACCTACCTCATGAATATTAATGGGGTCAGGAGACCACCATGTCTTTGTTTGCTTTTAAATAAAGCGATCTTTTTTTAAAACACAGCCCGTTTTCCTTAAAGGAAAACAGCATGCATTTCACAAGAAAAAATACTTAGAAATGTTGGCTTTTTGAGTAGGTAGTGGTTCCTTGGACCACTGGTGTAAAATATTTATGCAGTGCTCCAACAACAATACGGTAAAAACGCAACACAAGAAAAATCCCAAACCTATCTAGAAAAATAGAGTACATTCTACAAAATAAAATGACACCAAAATAACAGAAATCCAACCAGTAGAACTGGAGGTATGAATTTTTTTAATGTAAGGTTCAAAATAGCGCCAAAAGGCACAAAGCACCAATTGCAAATATCTGGTCGAGACGAACCGGGACAAAGTCATAAGTTCAGGCCGACCTCGATAGAGCACTGGCTGGATATAGGACCAGGTGTCTCCCACTGGGGGTTTTACCCATTGACTTTGATGTGAGGACGGTGTGGTGCGGCTCTGCGAGGCTCTGCTTTGCTCTGCGTTGCTCTACATCACTCTGCGTTGGATCTGGTGAGGCTTTCAGTTGGGGGCTGCTTGGCTCTACAGGCCTGAGCGTTGCTTGGCACAGAATCTTGTGAAGCCTTCGGTGAGGAGCTGGGTGGTGCTGTTCTGCGGGGATCTGCATCGCTCAGCTTTGGATTCGATGAGGCCTCCAGTTGGCAACTGCGCGGGGTGGCTCTGCGCGGCTCTGGAAAGCTCAGCGTTGGATCCAGAGGCACCTTAAATGAGGAGCTCATCCTGCTTGGAGTTTTACCTTTTGACTTTGATGCGAGGATGGTGTGGCACGGCTCTTGGGGGCTCTATGTTGCTCTACCTTGGATCTGGAGAGGCTTTCAGTTGGAAGCTGCACGGCTCTGTGAGCCTCTGCATTGTGTGGCGCAGGATCTGGTGAAGCCTTCGGTGAGGAGCTGCGTGGCAGGGCTCTGTGGGGCTCTGAGTCACTTGGCATTGGATTTGGTGAGGACTTCACTTGGAAGTGATATGGTGTGACTGTGTGCGTCTCTGCTTCACTCAGCTTTGGACCCGATGGCAGCTTCGGTGAGGAGCTACGTGATTCTGTGGTACTCTGCATTGCTCTAACTCAGATCTGGTGAAACCTGCAGGAAGGCAGGGAGAAGTGCACTCCGACTCCAGCCAAGACTCCATAACCTTGGGGACAACACTTGGGGGTCAGGACTCACTCCCACAGAGGCCAGCACGGGGGACCCACTTGGGCTCATTGGGTCTGATCAGCTGGGAAGCAGGAAAGGCCTTTAGGACCTGTATCCCTGCAGTTCACATAGGAGAACAGCCAACTGACCTGATAATCGGAGGTCTTGCTCTTCGGGGGAGCCCGTTCAGTCTGGGACGACAGCTGGTGGCCCCAGGCCTTGGGCACCGCCCCTGTACCTAAGCAGTTTGCAAGAAATCTTGGCATCATCTTCGACGAGACCCTATCCATGCAAAAACAAGTCCACACGTTCTGCAGAAAAGGTTTCGCCACCATAAAACTTCTCAGAAGACTTTTTCCTTGGATTCCCTTAAAATGCAGAAAGTTGGTGACTCAAGCTCTGTTTTTAAGCAGGCTGGACTACGGAAATGCTCTTTATGTGGGCATGGCTGATTATTTGTTCACCCGCCTTCAAATAGTTCAGAACGCCGCTGCTAAGTTAATTTGCAATAAAAAGAAATTTAGCTCGGCTACCAGCTGCCTAAAAGAGCTCCACTGGCTACCAGTAAGACAGAGAGCTAGTTTCAAGATCCTCTGTTTTGCACACAAAACATTGCATAAAACAGGCCCTTAACATTCTACGAGATAGGCTAGAATTCCATGCTCCTTCATGGAACTTAAGATCACGTTATCAGGCCTTTGCCTCAGTCAAGCGTACATACAAGGTCAGAATGGGTGACAGATCTTTCTCTAAAGCAGCAGCGGCCCTATGGAACAATCTCCCACTCGATCTACGCCTCACTGAGGACCATGTACTCTTTAGGAAGAAACTGAAAATCACTCTCTTTCCTAGATACTGAAGCTATCTAAACAAGTTCAAGAGTAAGCCGCTTAGCACATGCATTCTTTCCTAGCGCCGTGATGTCCCTCGGGATGATTGATGCGCTTTACAATCACCATAAAATACAAAATACAAATACCCTTGGAGTCACTTCTGGGGTCCAGGGTTCCAGACAAGCAGGTTCATTCTTCCTTGAGGGCTCAGACAGCAGGGCAATCCTTTTTCTGAGTCTACACAGATCCAGGGGTATTTTGATTTCAGGATATGCGGATGCCACTTTTATTCCCAGTGTCAGCCTGTGACTGGGGGACACTCCCTTGTCTAACTGGTTATGATCAGTCTCTTCCATTTCCTTGGCGTTTGGTTTCAGCCTGGCTAGTGAACCAAATGCAGAGGCAGGCCTGGTATCAGGTTCTTTATGCGTGGATCAGGGCAGGCCCCTTTGAAGTGTAATCAGGGAAGGGGCACAGCTCTTCCCCAGCCATCCTGTCAGGAAGACCCTCACCTCCCCACCTGCAGGCCCTTTGTCCACTGTCTGGGAGGAATACACATCTCCCTCCAGTGAGCCAGCAGGGGTCAGATAACACCTAGACACTGGTGGAAAGACAATTTTAGGTTTAGGCAGAAAAATGCCAACTTTCTAAAAGTGACATTTTCAAAATAGCAATTTAAAATCTGACTTTACCATTAGATTGGATTTTAAATTACAATTACAAAGAGTATTTCTTCAAGCTAGTCCCAAACTGAAGTTATGCATTATAAGGAGTTATAATGTAACCCAGTGCTTTTCCATGGGAGAGCCAGCCTTGCTGCAGTGAACAACGACTTTAGAGGATTTTCGCTCCAGGACATGTAAAACGTAATTACACATTTCCCTACTTTTTAATTACCATACACCATGCACTCTGGGCATTTAGGGCCTAACTTTTGGGGTGATATACAAATATTAAAAATAAAGGTTTGGGCTTGGAAAAGGGTTTATTTTGACAGGTCAAAATAGCAGTTTTAAACTGCATTACAGACTGCAATTGCAGACCTGAGACATGTTTTGCAGTGCTATTTTAGTGGGTGGCACAATAAGTGCTACAACCCATTAGTAGTATTTAACTTGCAGGCCCTAGGTACATGTAGTGCCCTATACTAGGGACTTATAAGTACACTAAAACCCCCACTTAGGGGTATAGCAACTAGTTAGACCTGTCATCCTTAGAGTAGTCTTCCCCCAAACGGTTTGCCTTTACATCTCCTATTTTTGCTGATCTCGTTTTTGCTGGCCTTAGGACTCTTCACACTTTACCACTGCTAATGGGTGCTACAACCCATTAGTAGTATTTAACTTGCAGGCCCTAGGTACATGTAGTGCCCTATACTAGGGACTTATAAGTACACTAAAACCCCCACTTAGGGGTATAGCAACTAGTTAGACCTGTCATCCTTAGAGTAGTCTTCCCCCAAACGGTTTGCCTTTACATCTCCTATTTTTGCTGATCTCGTTTTTGCTGGCCTTAGGACTCTTCACACTTTACCACTGTTAATGCGTGCTAATGTGCTTGTGCTCTCTCCTTAAAACATGGTGGAATTGGCTTTCGCCCAATTGGTGCATTTAATTTACTTATAAGTCCCTATTAGAGTGGAACCACATATACCCTACACAGGGCTTATAAATTAAATACTAGTAGTAGGCCTGTAGCACTGATTGTGCCACCCACTTAAGTAGCCCTTCTAAATATGTCTCTGACCTGACATTGCAGCCTGTGTGTGCAGTTTTAAGCTTCCATTTCAACATGGCAAGATAAACCTCTTTCCATGCTCAAACCATCCTTTTTAATACATATAAGTCACACCTAACGTAGGTTCTACACAGCCCTGATGGCAGGGTGCAGTGTATTTAAAAGTTGGACATGTACTTTTAAGTTTTACATGTCCTGGTGGTGAAGAACTCCCAGATTCGTTTTTCACTACTGCAAGGCCCCCATCGGATAACATTGGAGTTATCTTATTACATTTAGTAAGCTTTATTTTACAATTGGGAGCAGGTAGATAGATGGAGTTTGATGTCAAAAGAATTGTAATTAAAAGCCCTCTTTACTGGTGAAGTCAAATTTTTATCACAGTCCTGAAGATGCTACGATGCTACTTTTAGAAAGATGGCATTTTCTTGTCCTAACCATTTGGTGTCTGCTGCCTGTATCCTGGGCACATGACTAGTTGTAGTTGGCATCTGGTCTTTGTGTATTGCTCCCAGACAGTTAGACAAAAGGAAGCTAGGTTGTTAGAAATTGGGTTTCTGGTTGGCAGCGGTATGCACCCTGTCCAAGCAGGAACCACAATCCTAGTCAGAGTAAGTCACAACACACCCAAAATTATCCTGCACTCACCCTCTGGTAGCTTGGCACAGAGCAGTCAGGCTTAACTTAAGAGGCAATGTGTAAAATATTTGTGCAACACTTCAAACAGTAACACAGTGAAAACACCACAAAAATAATCCATATCAGGTTAGAAAAAATAGAACTCAATTCTATAAATGAAACAATACCAAAACAACATAAAACAAATAAGTAGAACCTGAGATATGAATTTCTAAAGAATAAACTGTAAAATAGCGCTTATGAGCTATACGCGCTTATTTGGGATAGCTGGTCATCCTGGACTGGGGCAAAGTCAAAAGTTCAGGTCGACTGTGACGGTGCGAGGGCTGGATACAGGGTCCCACTTAGGCCCACTTAACAAAAGTACCTTGATCCTGGTTGCGTCGACGAAGATGCGGGCTGCAGCTGAGCGATGCGTCAGTGTTCCCCAAGCAGCAGGGGTGATGTGTCGATTTTCTCCAGCCAGCAGCGGCAATGCGTCGGTTCCGAAGGCGATGCACTGGTTTCCGAGATGAAACAGTTCCGAAGGCAATGCGCTTGGTTTCTCCACGCAGTAGCGGTGATGCGTCAATCTTCTCCTTGCAGTGGCGGCGATGCATTGGTTCCGCTGCGGTGGTTCCAAAGGCGATGCGCTGGTTCCGTGGGTGAGGGCAGGTCCTGTTCCTGCAACAGCGGCAAATTGTTTATTGTGCTCACGCTGCAGAGGATGCATTGGTTCTGCTGGAGCAAACAGATTGCAGAGTTCAGGTGTAGGAACAGGAAGGATACAGGTCTTTTATGTCCCAGAAACTTCAAATCAGGAGGCAAGCCAGCAAGCCCTTGGAATCACTCTGGGTTCAGGTGATGCAGGTCCAGTCCTTCTCACCCAGGCAGGGGAACATCAGGCAGCAGGGCAGCACAGCATGTCAGGAGTCCAGCAAAGCCGCAGTTCAGCAGAGGGGCGGGCCTTCAGCAGCACAGCAGAGTCTTCATAGCTCCAAAAGTGTACTAAAGTGGTGGTGTCAGAGGTCCAGTACTTATGCCCAGTTGAGCCTTTCAAGTGGATATAGGACCAGGTTCTTTTGAAGTGCACTGAAGTCTGCCTTTCCTTCCTTGGCTTCAGACTCACTAGAGGGGGGTATGCAGCCCTCAGTGTGTGGACAGGACATAGCCTATTCAGGGGTAAGTGTAAGGCTGTGCCCAGCTCCTCCCTTACATCTCCCAGGATGGCCCATCAAGTCACACATAAACTCCTGCTGTGTGTGGCTGTCTAGAAGGAAGCTGCATTTTGCTGTCGGCACAGCACGCCTCAAACGCGTCCTGGATCGGGAAGGCTCGGTTGACTCGGAGATTGCTCCCTTGTTTGGCGATTCTAATTTTTAGAAGGTAGAATCGCAATATGCTTCACATTTCAGTAACCGCTGCCTCCTTCGTAACCCAGTGGCTTCCTTTCCATATGGTCTGATATCCTGGATTCTTTGTATACAGCCACACCTGCGTGCACAGAATATTTATTCTGACCAAGGTGGTTCATATTTAATTTATCACAGGCACAACTTCTATGTGACCTGGTGTAGGTCATTACAGATTATTTTAAATACAGGTGTTTATTGCAAACACACCATTGTTGTTTTGTCAGGCAACTGAATCACAGTCCTGATGATGATCCTATAGCTTCAGGGGGGAAACGCCGTCAACATACACTCTGACCCATTAAAACTATGTTCAAAATCATTTCCTTTTTGGGTGCAGTAGTGCTTTGTGCTATAAAGTGACCTGAATATTATATATAAATGTTAGTCACGCTCTTTTGATTTTTTTGCCTGTGTGTGTTGTAATGTAATGTAATGTAATGTAAATGATTCTTATATAGCGCATACTGTCACCCTACGGGTATCCTGGCGCTGTGACTGGCAAAATCAACATTGGAGCCTGTGAGCATCTTACCCAGGAAAACATTTTTGGGGGTCATACCCTACCTGGGAAACAGCCAGGTTTTTAGCTGCTTTCTAAATAGGGGCAAAGATTGAGTTTGCCTAATATCTAAGGGAAGTTCATTCCACAGCCGAGCGGCTGTTACACCGAATGCTCTATCCCCCGACTTCATTTTCTTAATTCTTGGGATGCTCACTAAGTGTGCATTTGCTGACCGAAGGTCTCTCGCAGGGACATACCATAAAAATTTCCTCTGCAAGGGTTTAGGGCCCATTCCGTGCAGTGCTCTGAACACGATGCACATGGATTTAAATTGTATCCTTTGGCAGATCGGCAGCCAGTGGAGATCTTTCAAGGCCAAAGAAAGTGAAGAACTATGCTGCCTGTTTAAAGCCAACTTAGCTGCAATTGACTGGATCCTTTGTAGCTTCTGAAGTAGTGACTTTGGGCCCCCAAATATAGTGAGTTGCAGTAATCTAATCTGCTCAGGATTATACACCTCACAATTTGGGGTCTGATGGCGGTTGGTAGTAGCGGCAAAATTCTCCTCAGAGCTCTGAGCAGAGAGAAACATGTACCAACTACTTTGGTGACTTGTGATTCTAGCTGGAGATTATCATCCAGCAGAACTCCCAAGTTACGCACCGTTTTAGCTGGCACTACAGGTTTATCTGTTGGTGTTATTTGGAGCTCTATGGGAAAAGGCCGGGCAATCCTGGACGTGGAGCAATATACGATCTCCGTTTTCCTCCATTAAATTGTAGGGAGTTATTCCTGAGCCAGTTTGCGGTATTCTGCATACATTCCTGAAATATATCCAGGGTGATTGCCTGATTCCCTTCTAAAGAAAACACCAATTGCGTGTCATCTGCATAATTTACAAGATCCACGCCAAAGGATCTAATAATGGAGATGAGAGGGCGCAAGTAAATATTAAACAAAATCGGACTTATCGCCGAACCCTGTGGCACCCCATGACACATGGGGATTTTTGGAGACGTAAAGGGGGGATTGAGACTGTTGTCAATCAGTCAGATATGATCGTAGCCATTTCAGTGCCAGGCCTTTTACCCCAATTTCCTCTAGTCTGTTCAGCAAAATGCTGTGGTTCACCGTATCAAATGCGGCTGACATATCCAGTAGTACCAATATACTCGAGTTACCATTGTCAGCACGCATCCTCAGGTTATCTAGTACTGTCACTAGAGCGGTCTCCGTTCCGTGTCCCGGGCGAAACCCAAATTGGGCCTCGTCTAGCAGATAGTTTTCTTCAAGAAAAGAGAGAGAGATTTGCTAACTGCCCGCTCCAGTATTTTAACCGGATAGGGGAGGAGGGAGATAGGCCTAAAATTGGCTGGGCAGAGAGGGTCCAGTGTAGGTTTCTTAAGCAGTGGAGTCACCACTGCCTGCTTCCACCCCTCAGGTACTACTCCCTGTTCAAGGGATTGGCAGCAGATATGCCATAGTCGTGGGAGAAGGTCAAGTTTAAATTCTTTCCATATCCTCTGCGGGACAGGGTCCAGAGGTGAACCAGAAGAGACACTCAGCGCTAATAAATTAAAAACTTCTTCTGTGGGTGTTTGAAAGTACCGAAGTACCGCAGGACAGTCATTATCACTGTCTTTGACCTGTGGCTTTGTCACTGATGTATCCAATAGTACTTTTTCCGGCTCCGGACTGATATTATTATTAAGCTTCAGCCCACTAATTATCTTTTTAATCTTCTCATCGAAGTGGGTCGCAAGCTCATCGCATAATGTTTGAGTTGCTCTGATCTTATTACCCACACACGCCGGGCTGGATAGTTCCTTCACTATAGTGAACAGGGTTTTTGTGCTATTCGGTGCATGTAAGATGATTTGGGCATAGTATTCAGCTTTTGATTTTCCGATCGCTTCCTTATACAAAATTTGTTGTATTCTCAAGGCTTTTTATCTACATCTGCATAGAGTTTCCTCCATTTTCTTTCCGCTTGCTTACAGTTTTTCCGCAGTATCTTTAATTCCTCACTATACCAGGGAGCAGACGGTTTCTTCCTGTTTCTTAGTTTTTTTACCGGTATTATCTGATCCAACGTCAGATTTAATTGATCGCAGAAAACTTGATAGTTTTCTTCCACAGGTTTATCAGATTGAAATATATTATGTTCTGACAGCAGCGGCGTCTGTTTACTACTTGAGATTTTAGCCCAGTCCCTTCCTTGCCGGAAGGTTGAGGTATGCGTCAGCTTCCTACTAGCACTAGGTAGAGCTATCAGGAAGTAGATCAGAGAGTGATCAGTCCAACATTGGGGCTGAATATCCACCACCTTTGTGTCCATTTGGTTGCCAAATATTAGGTCTAGTATATGGCCGCCTTGGTGCGTCGATTGATGTACAAGTTGGTGCAGGTGAAGACTCTCACATGCATGCTCCAGGTCTTTTAGGGCGGTGCCAAGATTCCCATTGTCCTATAGGTTAAAATCACCCACTATAATTATCCTAGAGTGTGATAGTGCCAAATTAGTAAAGATATCAATCATAGCCTGGTACTGGGGGTTTATCCCTCCGGGGGGCCTATAACACACTATTCCTGACAGCACCTGCCCTTTAGCCTCGTTCAGTGCGAAGCCTAATAGTTCTATACCTGCTACATCATCAATGTGAAGGGGTGTAAAGTTCAGTTTTTAAAAAAAAATTATTCCCACTCCCCCACCTCTTCCTTCTAGTCTTGGTTTATGAAAAATGTTAAACCCTGCTGGGCAGGCTAACCCTAGTTCAATTGTCAAGTCGGTTCTCGTCCAAGTCTCCGTCAAAAACAGCACATCCAGATCAGAATCCTCCAATAGAGTAAATACTTCCTGGAAGTGTTTAACTAAGGATCTGGTGTTAAGTAAGCCACATTTTAAACTGCCAACAAAATGATCAATTACTGGGGCCTTAACTCCGCACATGATAGCGTTTTGTGTCCCTCCATTATACCTTTTACCTAGATGGAGAAGTTGTTCCCTTGAATAGCACACTCTTCTCCTTTCTGAGGGAAAGCCGGCAGCGTAGCTGGCGCTGTGCGCGACCGGTGCGCTGACGGGCGCAGACGGGCTTGCCTCTGGCGCGCCTCTGGCGCGCCAATGGTGCGCCCGCTGCGCGCGCGCGCTGCGCGCTTGCATCACCCTCGTGATATAGGGGAGGGTATGCAAATCTAGGTGTCTAGAACGCTGACCAAGATGGCGTTATCGCGGTGACCCGCTCTTACAGGCAGGGTACACCAGCACACCTTGGCCGGCGGAAAGTGCAGAGTGCAGAGAGGTAGGTGTGTTTTTAAAACAAAATACAAATCTTTAACAACACTAAATACAAATAATCATAAAAGCATCTTAAAACGGCAAAAGTAGACAGATCAGCAATTCAGTTCTTTAAAAAAACCGCCCCTTATATGTTTTGTCATTATTTCACACCTGTTTTTGTTATTTTTTGTTATTTAATGTCTTTTTGTGCCTTGACTTTACTACGGCGGGGGTAAATTATTATTACACACTACGGAACAGGACGGGTTCGTGCGCGACGATAAGGATTCTACATATTCTACTAAGAATGTACATGGGCTACGGTGTAATACACTGTTCTTTTTGAAATAATTTTGTGATATCTTTGGACTCCTTTGTGAAAGTGTTTTGGGACAGCAAGATATCATTAAGCTCTGAGGAAGTTCCCTATATGGGAATGAAACGCGTTGGCTGGATTGCTTGTATCTGAAGTTTTTTTTAACAAAAGAAATTGATTGGAATAAAGATGTTATTTTTTCTTAAACATTTTTTGGGTCTATTGGACTTTTTGAGCTGCGCACCCCCATTCATCACAATATCTTTTGATCTGGAGCACAGTGACGCCATTCAACAGCTGGCGCAGGGGTAGTTTGCACAGCGAATGCACATATAGGAACTGGCACGAGGTGCGGCATAGGAGGTTCGCCTTTGTTGCTTTTGAAAATTTGTAAATTATATATATGTTCGCTTGATGAATTCATGTGTTGTAAATACATACTTCAGATTTTGTTTATCAGAACTATTCATGGAACTTATTAATGTGTCCATGCTAATCACTTTTATCTTCACTAAGAGACCCTTGTTCCAAAAAATACTTCACTACCCCTGGTCCCTTATGATCCGTGGGTTTCCCTTGTTCATTGAACCAACTTTCTAAAAGTGGCATTTTCAGAACTGCAATTTAAAATCCTACTTCACCATAAGTTGTGATTTTAAATTGTGAGTCCATGGACACCAAAATTGAAAGGTCTATCTCTTCACAATTGGAAATTACACTTAAAAGATGTAATAAGGTAATCCCAATGTTATCCTATGGGAGAGATAGGCCTTGCAGTAGTGAAAAACAAATCAGGGAATTTCTCACTACCAGGGCATGTCAAACTCAAAAGTACATGTCCTGCCTTTTAGATACATTGCACCGTGCCCTCTCGGTTACCCAGGGCCTAGCTTAGGGGTGATGTTATATGTATAAAAAGGGAAGGTTTAGGCACGGCAAGTGGTTTATCTTGCCAGGTCAAAAAGGCAGTGTAAACTGCACAGACAGGCTATGCAATCGGACTGAGCCATGGTTGGAGGGCTACTTAAGTAGGTGTCACAATGAGAGCTGCAGGTACACTAGTAGGATGTAATTTACAGGCACTGGGCACATGTTGTGCACTTTATTAGGGACTTCTAAGTATATTAAATATGCCAATTAGCGATGAGGCAATATTACCATGTTTAGGGGAGAGAATACAAGCACTTTACCCCTGGTTAGCAGTGGTAAAGTGCACAGAGTCCTAAAGCCAGCAAAAACTAGGTCAGAAAAATGGAAGACCTAGGCAAAACATTGAGGGAAAGACCACCCTAAGGCTCTCAAGTCTAACATAGGTGTTGGCAGGATGGGCCACTCTGAGGTAATGCGGGGGAGGAACTGTCACCTAACACACTTGCACATCACAAAGGCCCTACCTGGGCACTCTCAAAAAGCGTTTGACACTAGTCTATTGCAACCTCAGACAATCTGGTGCCATGGCATGGAGGCAGGAAATTCCAAGTACCACTTGAATTGTATTCCACTTCAAAGTGGGCACCAGGTATAGATTTTGAACCTCAGACACCAACTCTTCAGTACACTTCTGGACCTGTGGACTCTGCCAGGAAATAGGACTGCTGTGCTGCTGAAAGGACTGCCACTCTGCTGGACTGCTGCTCCGAAGGACCGCTGCCCTGCTGGCTGACCTGCTGTTGTGCTGTGCTCTTGCCTGGGTAAGAAAGACTGGACCTGCAACTCTGAAACCAGGACCCCAGAGTGACTTCATGGGCTAGTTGTCTGGCCTCCTGATCATAAGCCTCAGAAACATAACAGGCTTCCAACATCTTTGAACCCAGCACCTGCCATCTGTGAGTCCTACCATGGCAAGTGGTGCCACCCGAGTCTAGGACCCTTGGAAGTGGGCCTGAAGGTACTCTCCTGCTCCATCTGTGGAATTTGTAAACAAAAGTGGTTCTGTCGGGAAAGACAATTGCTTTGCTCAATGTATATCTTACACTCTGAACATTCAATTTTTCAGACGTAAATCATAATTTGCAATTAAAGAACACACCAAAGCACCAACAATTTTACCAAAAATAAAGTTATTTACTCAATATTTTTGTGTTTATATACAATAATGAAGGCTGTCTGCAATACATAACCATACAACAATAGACAAGTGACTACTATGTGGAATAAGTGACTTGTGGTGATACGTGAAAAGTGCTATATACAGTTAACCTACATGAATAAACATAAATAGACAAAGAAAAATATGAATTTGTCATGTCCGTTTCTTAGTACATGTATCCCAGACAATAATATTGCTTATATATTCAGGTCAGGGAACTGGATGGACTATGGGTGACTGTAACGTCGACGTTTCGACCCTTGGCGTGTGCGCAGCTGATTAGGCGTCAGGGGCGGGTCTTCATCAGGACAAAAAGAAAAGGGGGTGACAGCCTGTAGGATAATGGAAACCAAGTTAAGGTCAAGAGGGTGTGTTCCACCAGTTTAGAACTTGTAGTGCAGTAGCAACCTTATGCTTACCGCAAGCGATCCTAATGATAATTCATTGGGCATCCAAGTAGAACCATTAATGTGGAGGAGTCAGTTATGATGGACGACAAGACCCACATCAGAGGGTTGTGGTCTAAAAGGGAAAAGGAACAATTCATCTAAATGGGCTAGAGCGTAATGTAGTCAAAAACAACTCAAATCGCTTAATAAACACGTGGTAGTCGTGAAGGATGCACAGTGTGGGAATTATTCTCAAGCAGGTCTCTGGAGGGAGCGCGCAAGAGTGTCTACCCTATCTAATCTTGGGGGCGATAGCCCGTATGAAACCGTGCTGCGTGTTGCCAGCGGTACATGCACGGTGCTTAATCGTAGAATCGTGGAACCAGAAGAATAGACTCATCTCCTCCGCTGTATGACCCAACCCCGGGCAGAACTGATGTATGGCCTCTGCTGCGTGGGCTTTCCCAGTGCAAGGACTTCTCATCACCTTTCAGGCCATGGATTCATCAGGACCACTGCTGTGTGACGCATCCCATACACAGGCCCTCACATCGCAAACCTCTTGTTGACGGCAACATCGACGATGGTGTAGGACTCCACATTGCAAGCCTGCAGCTTCTTTGGAACCAGCCAATGCTTGATGTGTCCTAGACACAGGACTTCACACTGCAAGCCCCTTCATCGCTGGCCTGCTTGACGAAAATGCAGGACCTCGCATTGCAGCCTCGCAGCTCCTCAGAACTGATGCTTCACAACGCATCTCCGACCTGGACCTCAACCTGCCTCAGCTGCGTGACGCATCCGTGAGGCGGGACTCCGCATCGCTGTGCAACCAGGATTCAAGGTACTGTTGTCCAGTGGACCTAACTGGGTCCCTGTAGCTGTCCTGTGCTCCATCATGGTCTGCCTGAACTTGTGACTTTGTCTCTGTCTAGCGCAACCACATATCCACAGTTCGCACGTTATGCTTTTTATTTTCACATAAATATTTAAAATTGCATATCTTTGGTTCTACTAATCGGATTTTTGTCATTTTGGTTTTGAAATATCTATTAAAATGTACTCTATTTTTCTAAATTAGGGTTGAATCTTTCTTGTCTTGTGTTTGATTTTAGTTCTGTTTGAAGCGCTGCATAAATACTTTATACATTACATCTAAGTTAAGCTGAACTGCTCTGTGCTAATCTACTAGTGGGTTGAGCATAGGTTGATTTAAAGTTTGCTTGTGACTTCACCCTGAGACGGATTGTGGTTTCTGCTTGAGTAGGGTTTCACCCCCCCTCAACCAGCAACACAATGTCTTACAAAACTTTACTGTGCTTGGAAGGGACAGTGCACACACTTTACCACTGGTTAGCAGGAGTAAAGGGCTTAGAGTCCTAATACCAAAAAACACGGACTCAACTACCGAAAGCAAAAATCTGTGGTGATCCTGCAGAAAGGGCAAGTTTCTAACACTAATTAATTCCACAGGCCAGTACTGTTATGTCCCGTATAGAGGCCCTAATGTAGACCCGTTCATACATGCCCTAAAATGGACATATTCATATTCGTATTTTCCCTAATACGGTCATATTCGTACTTGCCCTATTATGGTCAAAGCCGCATATGCCCTATTACGGTCATAACTGTACATGTCCTATTATAGTCATGATTCCTTATATAGGCATGATCTTTCACCTACATTGGTCCTCACTAGTACACAACGAGCTCTGAGGGCTGAACGTTATCTAGTCTGCGGTTTTGAATACAGCAGGGTTTTTCCCAAACACAGGCCCACACTGTACTCATCAATTATGCATGGCTCTCTAGGAATACACCACCTGCATAATATGTTTGTACAAAGTTCACCCCTGACGTCTTCCTCAAGTCTAACAAGGGCCAATACAAACCATACGAAGCAACTAGAGTCTTCAGGGTATAAATACACCACATCTTACCCCGGTAAGACAGAAGGAACCAAGACTTCCATGCTGACACACTGACCAGAGACGCTGAGGCTCCTGCATGCAGTCGCTCCAGCTGACAGCGGTCTGACACAACCCTTGCGGGGTGTCCAACTCGAGACCAGGACGGGGTCCCACACTCTCTCTATTCAGGTATGGGGGTTCGACTAAATCCTAGAAGGATTCTTGGCTCTTAGGCTTTTAAACCTACACATATGCTAGGTACACTCAGGTACATCTAGTTAGGCATCATAGGAGTACGCGCACTTTTCATAATGCTTTTTATATTCATGTATGTATTCATGATTATTGCAGTACGGTAGAACTGTTCTATCCCTTTGCTTTTATCGTACTGCTGATAATATATCTCTGCTTTTGTCTGCTGGTTACTGCAGCACATATATTTTACACTAGAATAACAGCTGTTCAATAAATACTTATTGAAACGCCCAGACTGTTTATTCTGTGTAACTCTCTGAGACAAACCGAATAAGTAAGCACGAATGACTGAGCGAAAAGTAGTACATTGTTTTCACGATTCTGAGGAATTTGGGTTGTCCTGATCTAAGGTTGCCAGAAACTAATCTCTCCCCGATAAGAGGAGATTCTAGTGGCACTGTGAGCTAGCTAATGCAAATCCGGCTAACATATACGGTGGGGGTTCACAGAGCCAGTCTAACACCAAGCCCACAGTTTATGTTATCCAAACGCGCAGGTCCTGCATGGGTACTATAGGAAATACACAACAGTACCACTAATGCCTGTCATATCAGTTTTGCGATTGTATTGCATTCCTTACCCTACATATTTTGTAATTGCCTTCTGGGACCATACTGCGGCCTTTTTGGACCCTCTGACAAACATACCGCACATGACCATTGGATTTTTTCCTGGATACATTTCATTCTGATTACTGCCAGAAACTTGAGGATTATTCTGTCACTACTTACAGTACCGGATACCTTCTTTAGACGAGTGCTTCGAGTCAGCTCCACATATTCATCACCTTATCGATTTTGACATTGACTACCCAGTGTGCTCAGCCAATTGTTTGCAGTCTTGATGATGACCTGCTTATTTGCGTAGGGTTTAAAACTCGCCAACAGCTCTACGGCAGCGGCAAGACAATTTTATATCATTTCTTTGTAGACCAACATTTTTGTGAATGATATTTTTCTATGAATTTTCTACAAATTGAACTGTAAATAATCAACTGCTTTTTCATATGTGTAATCACATTTGCTACCCACTTCTATCACAAGTTCCGTGTGTTCACTACATTCACTGATCCCACGCTTTATTCAATTAGGACCAGATGTATGAACATAGCATATTGTGATTCTAAAATAGCAATTTTTACCGAATCGCTAATTGGCAATCGCAAAATGATATGTATGTAGGAATTGCAAAATATATTGCGATTCCTTAATATTTCCTAAAAGCGATTCAGTAAATAGCGAATCGCTATTAGGTAATATGACTCCATTCATTCCTATTGTCCTACATGCCCATAGGTGTGAATGGTTTTGCATGAGCTAATTTGTGATTGCCTAATTGGTAATCGCAAATTAGCAAATGCAAAGCCAAGGGTACCCGGGGGCCTAAGGCCCCCCTGAATCACCCCAAAAAAAGAAAGTGTGCACATGTAAAGCACACACATGCCCTAGGGGCATGTGTGCGCTACAAGGCACTTTGAAAAATGCATTTTTGTGCGTTTTTCAAAGTTTGCACATGGTTACTATCAACTTGAAGTTGATGGTAATTAGGGTTTCCTAAATGCCCAGTTCGCATTTAGGAAAGGCTTCTTACATGTGCATTAGGGAATTGCAAATTGCGATTCCCTATTTGCATTTGCAATTTAGGTAATTGCTAAATATTGTGATTACCTAAATTGCGAATGCCAAAGCCTTTCATACATACGGAAAGGCCATTTTGCATTCGCAAAGAGCCGAATTTTACGATTCGCACCATTTGCGAATGCAAATTGCTTTCATACATCTGGCCCTTAGTTCTTATAAATGACCAACCATTTATTATAAGATGTCCTGTACTTATTCTGTACATAAATTAGATTCTTTATAATTTTTAGGATAAGGATATGTTGTTTTCTTTTGTGTATTTGTTATTCTCTTTACAGTTATTGTCTTAATGATACGCTTCTGTATCAGACAAATGTTTTAAATGTTGTATTGCAAGTTGTACCTGTTTGGACACTGTTCTCCTTAACTTAGTCTCAGACTGGACTCTATTAAAACGGACCTGCTCTTTAACCAAGGACATGCCTTCTTGGCTGATACACCATCCTTTTTATTCATCCTGTTGTTTTTATTCGTTAAGCTTTCAGCGCTAGTGCAATGCAGTACACCAAGCGTGAGGAATACAAATGGGGCACCAGCAGAGGAGCCACAGAAAAAGGCCTGATTCACAGAGATAAGGCACAGATAGTGATTGCATTTGTGCATGCCTGTGTTTGCATGTGTTAGCACATTAAAGCCAGACCAATTTGATTTGTCAATGCCTGTTTTCTAATATATTTTTGTCTGTCTCCTCTTTTATTTCATTGGCCACATTTAATTGCATTGCCTTTGTATGATGACTGTCCTCTCTTCTGAAAAGAAACCTTGAGCATATCGGTCTGCTAGCAACTAACTGAGCAACTTGGTGGCTGAAAGAGCCACGGCCAACATACGTGAGTTCTATCTAGACCATTCTGTTGATTTTGAGTTTGGCTGATGGAGACTGTTGTCTTTCTCTGAACTCTTAACAACTCTTTTTTAAATGTTTCCCTTTGTGATAAATTCTTTTCTCATACTTCCATTAAGCTATATTTGATGCTAGTTGAAATACATTTACTCTCATTTTCTTTTCTAATATCCCATATTGTGTAGTTAGTTCTCTTGCTTGTTGCCACAGTAAGGTCCTTCATACAAATTACAATAGTTATTTTGTATGTCTTAGTTTACTTAGATCTGAGAGATGTAAATATATTGTTTCTACAAAGAATTACATCCAGATCTATCTATCTCCGTTACTTATCATGAGGGGACTCAACCTCTGAGACAGGCACACGGTTGTCTAAAAGTATACTCAAGTTCCTTCTGCCTACTAGAATGGGTGATAAAGGCCCATTGCAGCTGTAATGTTTCATGTTGTACATGAAATGTGGACCAGTTGTTTTAAGCCACTGGTCTGCCTTACAGAGTGCAGGCGGCAACCCAGTCTGCATTTGAAAGGAGGACAGAGATCCTCCTGCAGGCGTGTGCAGTGAGTGACTGGACCCATGTCTGCCAAAATCTTCCATCCGCCCTCCTCATTCAGAGATGGATGAACCTTACGTTTTCTGTTGATGGAGCCCACATTGGCTTCGCTGACAGAAAACTTACTTTGGCGGCCCGACAGAGTAGGTGACATCGGAGGAAGGACATTACACCATCTGCCATATGTAGGGCGGATGGTGTAATGCTTTTTTTCTTGTCTGTCACTGCCAGGAACAACCTGGCAGTGAGGGACAGTAAAAAACAATAATGGCCTCCACAACCCCATATTGTGTGCGGGTTATTTGTTTTTTCTTTTTAAGAAACAAACTTCCACTTTGGGAGTTTATTTCTGAAAGACCAAAAGTTTGTATAAGTTTGGTGACTGGAAGTCAAAACCGACAGCTGTAGTCTATCTGACTTTATGTACATTGAAAGGAACCGCTGTGACAGCGCGTCTCTTGATACTAAAGGTTGTGCGACGTAACCAGGAAGTTTACCAAAGAGATTGAAGGATCTCTTCCCAGGGCTGAAAACTAAACTGCCATGGACTGGCACAGCAAGCCATCGTTATGGCACTAGGGTATTCAGAAAGAACGTGGTCACTAGCCAAGACTTTCTACAAAACCAGCTCAGCGCATCAGAAAAACAAGCTAGTATTAAATATGCACTCACACAGCTGGAGGTGCAAGCAGAATCAATGAAGATAATATGTTACATGATATGCACCTTTCTGTTTCTCAGTTCCACTGCAGCCATAGACCACAGTATGGATAAAATGGTGTGTACTCTGCTGTTTCTTCATCGCTTCAGTGCTAGCTGCCGTACAGATTTAGATTTAATAAATGTTATCCAGGAGGTATGCTAGCCTTCTTGCATATCAACATATGTTTTCCCTCAGGGCCTCTGGAGAATTGTGCGACCGGCTATTTCCCAGAGGGACTTCTGTATTTCCAACAATTACTGTCCCAAAACCCAGGGGACATGTGTCCTTCTCACGTTCACTGCTGTGCAAGCCAATTGATTACTACACAAGGAATAAACACACACTCTTATTTGTGAAATGTCCTTCAGAAGCAGTGCAGGCTCAGTTTCATTCCAAAACCCTGGCTCGCATATTGCAGTGGCAGAGTAGAGGTATGGAAATCAAACTGCCTGTGCTCAGGGTGAACGAACAATAAAACTAAACTCTCTCATAGGACCCCTCTGCTTATAAGTATCTTAAGCTGCGACTTCACTTTTGAGACATGCCTAAATAGGACCAGGCGTCCTTTGAAATAACCCCTCTCCACCTCCCTCTCCTCTACTCTCCTCTCCTCTGAAATAACCCCTCTCCACCTCCCTCTCCTCTCCTCTCCCCCCCCCGTCCCCTCCTCTCCTCTTCTCTCCTGTCCCGTCCCCTCCCTTCTTCCTTCTCCCCCCACATCTCTCCCCTAGAATCTACTCTCATAATCTCCCTCTCTCCTCTCCTCTCCTCCCCTCCCCTCACCTGCCCTCCCCTATCACACAAACACAGTGATAACAACGGCTATGTTGTGATGGAGATCAAATTAAATACATGGAACTATTCACCCGAGGGACGAGGAAAGCTTTTGACACAATTATTTCCCTGGCCTTTAATTATAATACAAAGCAAAAATAAGTCTCTACCATAGTATTGAAATAGTTTCTACCGATTCTGTTTTGCACTAAGAGATAGAACAGAAAGTGGCATAGAAAATGCCAAGACAAGTGCTCCATCAGCTGGGGAATTCCAACTATGCTCTTTAAGGCCTTGTGTTGTTTCTGTTACATTTAAATGAGCTCCCCAGTGATTGCTGTGCATCTGATATTTCCCAGTTGCTGCTGTTTCCTACACAGGCCTTCTGTGCCTTAATTCAGATTTGTTTGATATTCAGGCTTAAAGAGGGACTTAAATCTAGAACAATGTTACGTTACATCAAGCTGCATTTTCCTTATTTTAAATTAGGAACATCTGAGTTAGAAAAAGTAATTATTAATGCACCTGGGTCGTGTGCATCAGTGCAATGGTGATAATCCACAATTGTAAAATGCAAGTGAGAAGAAATTCCACTCTAGTAAATCGATGATACACGCTCATAATACCCCAAAAGGAAATGTGACCAAATAAGAAAATAATGAAAAAATATAGAAATCTGAAAAAATCTTCAGTTATAATGAACAAATTTTAACTAAGGTTTTTTTAATAAACACATTTTTATAAGAAAAATAAAGGTGGAACAAAAATAGAGGTAGTGGTGCTTTACAAGAGTATTTACAAGCTAAGCTTTATTTTAATCATTATTTTAGAATTACTTTTCGTCCCATATGTGGGAACAGTGTGAGTGCCCATTTCATGGTAGTCCAGGATATGTTGTCCTCAATATTTTCATTATTGTTCGAATTCCTGTACAAACGTGTGGGGCCTTATCCCAAACTGCATGTATTTCACTCTAACAAACATAAGGGAAAACAACATGCTTCCACATTTAAAAAAAATAATATGAAATATTTATGTTTGGTCATTTCTCAAAGTTTTTGTGGTATATAAAAACTAAGAATAATTATTATTTAAATAGTATTGTGGGGAGGAGGTGTTTCTCTTGTTATTGCCATTTTATTATTTACAATTTTGTACAGAAGTGGTTTTTCAGAACAGCACTCCATTATCTCACCCATACCGATAGGTAAGAAACGGGTTTGTCATCCTTTTTTGAGTAGTCATTGGTTATGTTAAATTCATTCCATAAAATGTCATTTTTCCTTGATTTTAATAATTTGTATTAGAAGTCCCTTTAATATAATTGTTCGTCAACTTTTTATGGTGCTCCTTCGTTTTTGCGCATCTTCCGGTGTTCTGAAATAGTCAATATAGAACCATTTTGAACCCAACAGGGAAAAAAAACCTTCTTATCCTTGAGTAAGTTTGTCAAAGCGAGTCAGGAGTAAGACACAACAACTCACTGAAAAAACTTTGCTAAACAGACCTTAAATCATTACACACATTAGGTCATGATTAGATTCTTCTGAACAGAGAATCGACTAACAATCGGGTTGCGCTTAATTTAAAGTTGGGTGGTAATGGAAAAGCCTCTGAAGGAAGGATGCAAAGTTCCTTGAGTAATACTTTATGTTACATCAAACCTATGTTCAAGAGAAAAGTTTCAAATAATCGATGGAAGAAGAACATTGCATGACATAGATGACACATTGTAAAAAGCACACAGATGATGGACGAACTGCAGAGCAAATCAAACATTCACCCCCAGTCAAGAGATCTGGGTTAAATCCATCGTTCTTTTGCTCATCTTGCCACCCTAGTTCTGCCCGAGCCATTTGCAAATCAGTCTTGACCCTGTGCCTCATGGGAACAGTCCAGCCTGAACTGCCAAGCCAGTTCCTCCCTAGACCGGAAACAAGCATCCTGGGACATTGGACATGGACATGTGTGGGTTGAATCACATGCGTGGAACATTCAATCTCAACCAAAAAGCATCAATACTATGAATCAATGAGAACCAAACTTAAAATGCATGCCATCTACATTCCTGAGAGCCAACTATCTTTTTGAGTGTGACCTAGAGATAGTTTTAGCTATTTGCCAGAGCTCATGTTGTGTAGGGGTTGCTTTGGCTCAGTTCACTTCTGACAATGCTTAATGAAAGTGGCATTCACATTTTGGTTCAGCCTCCTAGAGTATTTTCTTTTTAACATAATGTAATTGGCTGTTATAGGTGCATTAGACCACCTAAATGGAAGTTCCATTGCAAGGTATTGATGTGAAGCATCCATACCCTCCATGCCTTTTTGCAACCTTCCTCTGCCCAAGCTCATACCCTTTCTCTCACTCCTACGCCTGCTCTTGAAACTATCTCTTCTCTCACCAAGACCCCTAACCTTACCCTACCTTCCGTCCCTACTCTTACTCCTACTCCTGTGCCTACTCACACCCCAAAGCTACCCTTACTCTTATTGCTACTCCCATGCTACTCTTACTCCCACTTCGACTCCTACTTACCACCAGTATTACTCATACTCTGAGCTATTCTCTTACTCCTACTTCTCCTCTTACCATTATTTACTTATCCTCGACTGTACCTCCTTTTGGCTTGTCTGCGATGTCTATGTACAGGTCTTGCCTCATCTGCTGTGCTATGTCTATTCCTAGCTCTATTCTCATTTCTAGTCTCCTGTCTCCTGTCATCTGCCATACTCCTTTCTCCTGCACTCCTCTCCCTAGTACTTCTCTCCTAACTGCAGTTGATCTATTCGGCTACCTGTTCCACACTGCGGCTAATCGAGTCTTCATCGCTCTGAAGTCAACCCATGGAACTGGAAGCACAACTACCCCTGGTAACTTGCTTTGATGATCGGACACCGCCTTTTGTACAAGATCCCCATAGATACCAAGATGTTTTAAGCATAGTCATGTGAGAAATTTAACTATAGGAAATCCCTTTAAATCCACAACACATATGAGGCACTCTTCAGCTCACTCGCCACTGTTCAACTCATTGAATAAACTCAATAATGCGCCTACATCAGCACTCTTACCTTGTCCCAAAGGCTCCAGATATGCCAACACATGTAACCTCTTTAATAACAAATGCAATACCATGGACGTACTTAATTCAAAATGCACACATTTAAAAAGGAGTTCAAGAGAAAAAAGAATCCCTGTGGTTCGAGTTTTGATTCTTTAAGTGACAAAAAATGAATCAAAAGGAAGACAACCATTGGAAACCATTAAAAAAAGAGGAAGGGAAGGTATTTGATGGTAGAAAGAGGGCTATCAGAAGAGAAGGGATTAAGATAATTTAGGGCTGATCTCCCACTTTCCAAGATTTAAAAGGAAAGAAAGTCAAAGGAACAGCGGCAGTCAGTGGAGATGCCTGGGGGGACAGGCAGCAGAGGGTGTCTCCAGATCCAGAAAAGGATTAGTGACAAGTCATTCAAAGGGGGATGCTGTAGACACACTGCAGTAGTAGTGACAAACACAATAGGGCATTGAAAAGGGCAAGACAAAAATCACCAACACCCAGAAGCACACTTAAAACGCATGGGAGTAAAACATCACTTGGAAAAAGCCATAACTAAGCTAAGTGAAAAATTTCAAAGAATATTTTTCGAATTTTAGGTAATTCTAATTTATTGTTTCAAACGTTTGCTCTTCCAAACGTAAACAAGAATTTTTGAATGTATTAAATCGAACTTATTATTTTTTCTTTTCATAATTATAAATTTGAATCATGTAAGACTCATATTGTTCTAGAAAGGCTCTCCCCAATGAATGCTCTACTTTGATCACAGCTTCAAGCCGTTAGATCCCTGTGGCAATCAGATCCAACTTTTGAGCTACGCGCTACAGCTGAGAGAGCCATTTTTAAGAAAAAACTAAAAAGTTGGCTGTTCTAATAAGAGTGATTCTACTGTCGGTTTTTGCATGGAGCCTTGGACACAGCGCCGGGACATTCAAAGGGGTATCTGTGCGCTTTACAAATCCCAAATCAAATCCCAAATCAAACCTTACAATGTGAAAAGTAAGAAACAGCAGTTGGAAGGAGCTAATTTCAGCCATCAAGAACTCAACTCTACCTTGAACTGCATTGCCTTTTGGACTTCCTCACCTTTAAAAATTCTAAAGAAAACTATCTGAAGCTAACATTTGGCTGTTCAATAATCCTGCAGGCTAGGGTTGTCATATTGATGTTTTGCCAACAACAATGTCAAGCTCGAAGAACACCAGGTAGAAGAAAATAATCAACGCCACGCTGAATATTAAATGGGGAGTAGTCCACGTTGTTCCCGTCTAGAAAGCGTGCCCGTCTAAAAAGCGTGAGGATGTAAACCTTCCTCCTAGACAAATTCGTACCGGTAAAAACGAACAAGCGTTCTTTGAGCTTGACATTGTTGTTGGCAATACAACTTTAAGTAACATTCTGATGTCTCTGATTCAGAGTGACCCCAAATGAATTGGGTTTTGTTTTTCTAAGGAAGAATACAAGACGCATTGAATTTGGTTCTGGACGTTATGAATGTGACAACGCAACATTTGTGAACGATTTCGTGATTTAACTAAATACAGCACGCTGGACGAAAATTTCGCTTTTGTTCTTTATTCATTGTTCATTTCTTCAAAAATGTATTTCTTGATGAGGTGTTTATATTTTGGTATTGAACTAGTTTGCATTGATTACACTGCAGCCTTTGGGACTCAGCGTCTAGAACAACTGTTCTGGTTTCCTTGGTACTCATATGTTGGGGCTAGGGTGGAGCCCTGCTCGCTAAGTGCACATGAAGTACGTTTAAGATTTTCAACAAATCCACAATTTTAGAGTATCATATCCTGTCTACCTTGAGTGCATCACTATTAACTCTTTTTTTACTAAATAGCCTTTGTATGCATGTAAAACCACATTTGACATTCACAAAAGATGTCTTAAATTTGATTTACACACAAAGATTTTTATGTGAGTAAATTTACTCCCGGAGTGAAGAGTGAGCCAAATGCCCTGCCCGTGTGCACACACCTGCAAACATACATGTTAATGAGTTTTTCCAATCCATTTCCAGCCTGGATAGTGTCTGATATTTACTCCTGTCAATGCTAAGGAGTAAATTTGATACCAGTGTGAGAATGAGAAGGGAATACATCCAAAATTAGTGTGGGGTGTAGCGAAAAGGGTGTCTCCCCAAGAGAAAATATTTCCACTGTGGAGAAAAAAGACAAAGAGAAAACGATTATGCGCTCATACAGAGGACATTTATCTTGCCCAATTGTACCCCATTTACAATTGTGCTTTGCACCAATTTGAAATTTGAAATTTATTTGATAGATATAGACCTCATCTGAGATCCTCAATATAATAAAATAATATATACAAGTTTCCAATCCCATTGTATTACAATATATCATAAAATTCTTTATAAGCAAAATTGATTATTTAGCTTTTATATCTCTAAAATAGCGGGAATAATACTTTAAAAAAGTTAAAAACTTTGTAGCATACAAATTCATCAGGAGGGTTCTTATGATCTCAATCAGATCCATATTTCTAAGAATATTATATTTTATACAGATAGGTTTTAAAAATCGTGAACGCGCCTCAACCAAACTGCTATTTGGACAGACAAATAAAACATGTGCCAGGTCTTGGATTCCTCCATTACACAAATCACATTGGCCTGTTTTATTAACGTTGCCGCACCACTTTTTTGTTACATCTTTTAGCGGGAGTATCCTCAGCCTTAACATCAAAATGCAACACCTAACCTTATGGTCCAATGTGAAATTCAAATATATTGGGCTCTCGTTATACTCCACACTAGCTAGTGCCAGCTTGTAATGCGATAACTGTTGACAATAAAGTTTATCCATTTCGAAGCTCAGCCTCGGGGTTGATTTTTTCAAAAAGAACTTCAATAGTTCTGGGGACCAGCTTTGTAAAAGGCTCTCTGAGCATTGAAATTGTTCCAGAGAGAACTCTAAATTTTGTTTAAAAGTATATACTCCTGGGATTGCCTTAAAAGTTTCCTGGCGTAAAATTGCTCTTAATGTACCATCAGGTGCATACATTATGTTATAAGCCCATCTAACAAGGCTTGCCATAGCTCTCACGTATGCACTCACTACCCCTAATTCCAGTCGAAGTGCCTGAACTGGAGTGGCTTGGCTTGTAGTCGTAAGCATGCGCAAGAGTTTTCCCTCCCTGAGGTTTAGAAAACCCCAACGGTTTATTGGAATATATTCTAAACCATATGTTAGAATCGGGGTAATCTTTGTTCGATAAACTTCAAGGAGAGCTGAAAAATGTCGCCTCCCGGTAGAAAGATAAAACTTTTTTATAGCACTTACATGAGATACTGTCTTTAGTTCAGTTCGCTGAAAGTGCGAGGCAGTACCAGTGGACTAAGAGAAAACTCTCCCTAAATAGATGTAAGTAGATGCTATTTCTACTGTTATTCCTCCTAGTTTCCAGGTAAAAGGTATAGCTTTTTTCCTACCCCTGAATGGTACTATTTTTGTTTTTGAAATATTTATTTTTAAAAAGTGTCTTTCAGTATAATTAAAAAGAGCCTCCATGTTACGCTGCAGCCCAATTGGGGTTAGATCGAATAAAACCACATCATCGGCATACATTAAAAGGTGAATTTTTTGTGATGATAATTGAGGTGGGAAATTATTTACCTCCTGGAAACAGTCTGGTAAATCACTAAGAAATAGTAAGAAAAGGAGGGGGGCAAGTAAACATCCTTGTTTGAGACCGTTTTGCGTAGATATCTCTTGGGTTAAGCCCTTATCTCCTCCCATTTGTACCTTACACCATGTGGTTGTGTGAAGTGCTACTATTATTCTTAGCAAAGTTATCGGAACGCCTAACTTCAATAATTTCCTCCACGAGGAAGGCCTATCCACCTTGTCAAAAGCTGTAGAAAAATCTACAAATAAACTATAAACTACCTGAGATGTACTAATTACATATTTGTCAATAATATAGTTTGGAGGATGGCAATATTGTCAATCACAGAATGCTTTTGACGAAAACCTGCTTGTACCATAGGTATTACCCCCTTAGCTGTGGCCCAATCGTTCAGTTGTTCCAAAATGCTGGCCGCGAATATTTTTCCTGTAGCATCAAGGAGGGCAATCTGTCGGTAATTACTCGGAGAAAAGCGAGAACCTTTTTTCAAAAGGGGAACTACTATACTGCCCTTCCATGAGTTTGGAATTTGGCCAGTTCGATAGCAGTACATAAATAGGGGGGCCAGAAGTTTACTCCATCCTTCAATATTTTCTTTTAGGACCTTCACCGGAATCCTGTCTCGTCCCATTGCTGCTGTGTCTCTTGCTTTCCTTATGTACACGGCAATTTGCTGATCTGTAGGTGGCTTTATCTGCTGGTCGATCTCGCTGTCGGCTCCATCGCATAGGGATTTCCCGATGTCAATAGAAGGTAAATTTTCCTCATATAGTTTGGATAAATAAGTAGCCCATTCTTTTTGAGGGACGGGAGCAGCTCTCAGTGGTATTTTATTTCCACTAGCTTCTGTAACTATATCCCAAAAGGCTTTAGAGTTTTTTGTACGCACCGGTTCTTGCAGGTCCACCCAGCATCTATCCATTTTTGTTCTATTCTCTTCCATGCGCAGCCTTTTTCGCCTTTTCTTCAAGATGGAAATTTCGGCCTTCCTAGCCGGAGAAACATTCATAAATTGCAACCTAATCAGCTGGTTTAATTTCTTAGACAGGAGATTTATTGTCAGGTCCTTTATCCTTTGTGGGTAATCTTTACTAGGAAGAGGCTTCTTTTTCAAAGTAGTAGATATCAATATTTTAAAGCTTTCAAAATTGGAGATTGGGTTTACTCTCTTGTAGATTTGTTCATTCATTTGGGTCTCCATAATCTTATTGATTTCATCATAAATCTTCTTATAGTTCTTGCTGCTCCACAGTATTCGAGCTGGCTTTTGTTTAATTATTACCTCCCCCCTAACATGTGATAGGGACCATGAGGAAGTTGGTTGAAAATGGAGGTCTATTTCTAGTTGAAGTATTGCATGGTCACTACTTTGAACAAATTCTATAGAGAGGCTGCGAAAGTTATTAAACAAATCATAGCTGCTGATGGCATAGTCCAATATAGATAACCCTGTTGGACCTTTTCGGGTATATGCTTTGCCCTAACAAAGGTAGTTTTACAACAGTTTTCCAGGAGTAATCTTAGAAACCCACAACTGTTGCGGGGTCAAGGAGTACTTCTGGAAACATTTGTGATTAACTAAGGGCCATCGAGCCATTTGCGACCGGTAAAATGCATTTTTGCCATGTACAGAAGGCAAAATGCGACTATGTAACTTGTTACTGAATTGCATTTTGCTTTTGCGATTCAGCTTTAGGAAGAGGCGTGTTTAGGGCATCCCTTCATAATACCAAATAGCACTGGTATGTATAAATGTTTTGCGACCTGGAATGCGGTCGCAAAACATTCGCAGTTACCACCTTCAAGTTGGTGTTAACCCATTCACAAACAGGAAGGGGTCCATAAGGGTCCCCTTGAATGTGGGCGCCAATATTTTCTAAGAGTAGCAAAAGGTCCAACTCTTAAAAAATGAAAAGGTAGCTTTTAATTTTTATTTTTGAAATGCATCCCGTTTTCCTTTAAGGAAAACAGGCAGCATTACAAAAAAAATATTGCTTTATTTAATAAGCAATCACAGACATGGTGGTGTGCTGACCCCAGCAGGCCACTGTTCCTGTGATTGTAGCCATTCACAATGGGTTGCAAATTGCGACCTGCCTTATGAATATTGATGAGGCAGGTCCGTTTGCGACCCACTGGGAATCACTAACAGTGTCAAACACATTGTTGTTAATCGCAGTTTGCGATTTCCTAACAGCAAATCGCTAAAATTCGCTACTAAGAAATCGCAAACACACAATTTCGTACATCTGGCCCTAAAATTCAGAAATCTGCATCCATTTGAGGTACTAAGCCTGTGGACACAGATTTGCCAAAGATATTTATAATTCTGGTGCCACATTTTTAGGCATCGGCTTTCTTAGAACAAACCATCACCAGGTGTGTTAGCCCATTAGTCCAATTGCAGTTACTCCCCACAAGCGCTGAAATGCAGGCATGATTTAGGCTTGTGCCCATTTTAGCACCATTGCTAGAGTCTAAGGGCCAGATGCATCAAGCATTTTTCTCCTCGCAAACAGGCCGAATCGCAGAATCGGCCCGTTTGCGATTGCAAAAAATGCTTTTCCGATGCAGCAAACACAATTTTTCGATTCGGTAACCTGTTACCAAATCGCAAAATGGGTTTGCAATTCGCTATTTGGAAGGGGCGTGCTTAGGGCGTCCCTTCCAAATAGCAAATCCTAACGGTATGCATGAATATTTTGTGACCGTGAATGCAGTTGCAAAACATTCGCATTTTACCACCTACTTCAAGTAGGTGGTAACCCATTCGCAAATGGGAAGAGGTCACCAATGGACCCCTTCCCCTTTGTGAATGTTTGTAAAATAATTTTTTAAGAGCAAGCTGTGGTCCCACGGACCACTGCCTACTCTTAAAAAATGAAAAGAAAACTTTTCATTTTTGTTTTTGAAACACATCCTGTTTTCCTTTAAGGAAAACGAGCTGCATTTAAAAAAAAATTGCTTTATTTAAAAGGAATCACAGACATGGTGGTCTGCTGAGCCCATCAGGCCACCATCCCTGTGATTTTTGCGATTCTTAGGGGGTCGCAAATTGCGACCTACTTCATTAATATTCATGAGGTAGGTAATTTGCAATCCCCTAGGAATCGCTAAAAGTGTTCCACATACTTTCATGCATTCCGTTTTGTGATTTCCTAATTGCGAATCGCAAAGATTCACAATTAGGAAATTGCAAAACGGTTTCTTTATGCATCTGGCCCTTAATATGGCCCAACATGTCATTCTGGCACAGGGTGATATAACAACACTATGCAATAACCCCCTTTTATCCACTCTGTTATCAAAGTCTGGCCAAAGTTCTCCTTATGCAGTCCTAAGAAGCTCCAGTTCTTGCAGTAGTCAGCACTTTAAGTTATCTTAAACAAACACTTTGCTCGGGTGACACAGTAAGAAGATCAGACATTTCCAAAGGTTTCTAAGAGCACATTTGCAAACTGGCAATGTTCTCAATATTAGGGGCTGCTCTTGGGAAACTTTTGAGAGTTACACATTGTGCCCATGTGGAAGCTTTTCCACATCTTTAATTGTCTGTATGGAAATAGCGTCCAATTTGTGCAATTGCACAGTTATTTCTCTTCAAGGAAAACACTTTCCCCACTGTGAAACCTGTTTCCCTACATCTCCACCAATTTTGGAAATGTTCTATTTCGATTCCAACCCTAGAAAGACATTTTCTCATCCTCATGACAGGAGTAAATATCCAACCATTTCCAGAGTTTGTAAATACCCCTAAACTCTCAAATTTGTGCATATTCCTAAACTTTCCAGGACATGTCCATCTTGGAATGCCGACTGTCTGCTGCAGGGAAAGGATTTACCTTTGCACAATATTACACCATCGTAGGCTAATATTGCATATGAGTAACTGGATTTAGAAGTGCAATTACTTTTTATATACTTTTTATATAAATACATTGAGTTTACAGGTGCAAGTGGCTTTGTGAACTGGGCCCACTGTTCATACAAAGTGTACTGTGCCTTACTGTGTTAGCTTGCCGCGGGAGACGCAGGTGTTCTTGGGGGCGGGGCTGGGTGCAGCACGAGGTTTTAATGAGCCTGCATGTACCAGGTGGAATACCCACTGGGGACAATTTGAAGCAACCTAGCTACCGTAGAAGGACAGAGCAGAGCGACAGAGTGTTCACGGAGCAGCGACTATCTTCTGCTAGAAAAATAAGATGCAAGTCTGTAGGAAAGCAGAAAAATATATATATTTAAAGATGGACGTGCTGCTGTATTTTCCAGTGTTAATTCTGAGTATGGCCGTAGGCTTTGGGTTGACAGGAATGAGCCCAGGTAAGCAATTAACAATTACCTCTTTTTCTATTTGTGTTTTTATTCTGCATAAATCTGTGACGTGCTTTATTCTTCCGAGTAAGGATGGAACTGCTGCGACTTCTGTATGCTCTGGGCTATGTCTCGTAATTTGGGGAAAAATTCATTTAGGTAAGCCTAAATGTACATATTGAAATGGCTGAGAACTCTCATTCAGCTCTGATCCGTTAACGCCATCACTTTGAGAGGTGTGTTAACTGTTAGTGTACGCTTTATACAACACCAGACAAGTGAAACAGACAACAGACAATATCTCTGTACAATATGGGCTTAACTGACCACAAAAGAAAGCAAAATCTTGCCGTGCTTGGGTATGGAAAATAATTATAGATTCGAAGATTTGATTATTAATTTTAAAGAGAATTACGAGGTACAGAGCCAGAACATTCAAGAAAACTTTCTTTGGGAATACCTGATGTCCATCACCTCTTGAGTCCACAAAACACCTGCCAATATTTAATCACAACAATGACAAAGCGTTTTCGCACTCTCTATGGGCTGGTTGCTAATTGTTACCCGCGTGACATAACATGGCTGCCATTAGTGGCAGCAGTGTTGATTATGAGTGAGCAGGAAAGCAGTTTTCATTGTTTTTTCTGCTATGGCAACGGAGATACTTTAATGAATGTGCACGGGACCAATTCATGGCCATTAGATGTCGTGCTTCGTTTCCTCCTAATTTTAACTAACAATCCACAAAATTACGGACAGGGAACTGTGTATTTGCAAGTTTTTCCTTCGCTTTTTATCCATATTGAAAATATTTTTCCACATAGAGAAATCTCTCCAGCTAGACTTGAACATATGGAAGCAATTGGGGCAGTTTCCCTTTCTAAATGCAGTGCACGCTTGCGTCAACCTTTTTTTTGGAGTAAGTTAACCTGTACATTCAGGGTGAGACAATTTATCGGGAATGCTTGCAACTATTCACAAAGTTCTGACTTTATGGGTGCTACCCTCTTTACTCGTGGCCGTCTTCCTGCCCTCCTATGGGAATTCCAATATACCTTATACCAACGAGAGCAGGGAGCCATACAGCATGACAGCAATGGATTATGGCCAAGAAGTGCCTCAGCTCTTGAATATATGAAAAGGTCCTAAATCCAGCTTTGCGCAGTTTTCAGTGGAAATGACGTCAACATGTTGTGTGGACCAGATCCTTAAGGTGTAACACTGCTAGAGTAGACTCACTTTGGAGTTGAGAAGATTGCAAGGTGCCAATCAATCAATATTAGTCAGGGTGCAATGTGTGCTTGTTGGAGGCCTCAGCTTACTTTATACGGAGCTCAGGTTATAGTAATAGACTATAGTTAGCAAATGTTGTGGATTGTAGAATAAACATTGGAATGGTGACGCGTGGCAGCTTGATACATTAGGCTACGAACAAGGAGAGATGAAGTCTGCAATGATAGCCATAGAAAAACAAGTTATAAGATGGAGCTCTTCGAAAAAGTGGAAACATTCCTTGGAATTATGAAAAAAAACAGACAAGTATTATGTGAGGTGCCATCTGAGGTGCACTTGAGATAAGTGTAAAGTCTTGGTCTGAGGGCCTGGATATGGAGCAGTAAGTCTGGTCATAAGGATACGAGCATCTATTGGGCGCAGTTTTCACTCCCATCTCTCCTTTCCTGCTGTTAGCATGTTTACCTTTTTAGACATCTCTTCATAGGACTTGTTGAACTCCAGGTGCCATTTTGTCTGCTCGTCAAAGGACTGTTCCCAAGCAGGTGCAAAAATGAAGCTCCTTCCGCAGAATAGTATTGCTAGACTAGAGGTGAAGATGGAGTGATGAGAAGGGGGTCAATGAGCAACACTATGGCTGTCATTTGAATTGCAGATGCACTATAATGTACAATACAATGTCCCTGAAGAGTTGATGCAGTCAAACATGATGGAGTAAGGAAATAGGGCTGGGACAGATTCAGGGGTGCAAGAGTACAGACAAGGCAGCCTTATTGATGGAGAGCAAGCATTAGGGTAACATAGCCAATGTTGGTGTAAAACGCAACGATATAACCGCCAACTAACCGACCTGCTTAAAATGCTGTTTGGCACCATTTATTTTTTGCATTTGAAGAGGTGGAGATATGTGTGGAAACCTGGACTGGCACTATAACAATTTATGTCATTCAGAAATGTGATGTAGGACTGCACCTGCAGTGGTGCTTTTGATATAATTCAGAATTCTCTGTGCACACCTGCACCAGCATCAGTGCCATCTGTCTATTTCTGTAATTCCGAAATATCCGGGCATAACTGAATTTGTGTATTCCTGAAATGTCTTTCCATAACCACAATAAGGTGTCTCAATAGGGTCTTTGTGGAAAGACCTGGCAGCAAAGTAGACATATTCCTTCAGTAAAGCAAACTTTATCTGCCCTTATATTCTGTGTTTGTGGGACTGATAGCCATGGTTGGACTGAGCATCCAACGCACCCGTGGTAAAAATGTTCAAACCAGCTCGCTCCCTTTTCTCCCCTCTCTGTATCTCTCTCCTTTCACACATCCAATCTCTGCTTCTCTCCATATCCTGAAGTCCCCACTCTCTGCTGCATTTATTCTTGGGGGGGCTGGAGAAAGAGACACAGACGTCAGCTGCTTCCCTGGCCTTCAAAACACAGCCCACGAGGCCATAGATCCCCCGGAAAAATCCCTGACAAAATAAATAAATGGCCAGTCCGGCCCTACTGATGAACATTTAGGATGAATTATTGATCAATTTTTACAGCACTGCATTGTGTACTGCAAGCATATCCCAAGGGTGGAACCTTGTGTACCGTTCCTAATTTATCTTTGGAAAGATTTTTTAATTAATCATTCAGTGATCTAAGACATCAGAACCTCGCATTAAAAGTGAGACTCCAGAATTCTCTAAAATGAAACTAGTTCAAAAAACTCTGTTGAGGCGAAGGAGTTTTTTGTGTGAGTTGTAGAAGGGCAGTTGTTTTGAAGTCTTTTGTGTGAGATTTGCAAGAGTACTCATTTTGAAGTCTTTTGTGTGAGATTTGCAAGAGTACTAATTTTGAAGTATTTTGTGTGATATTTGCAAGAGTACTAATTATGAAGTCTTTTGTGTGAGATTTGCAAGAGTACTAATTATGAAGTCTTTTGTGTGAGATTTGCAAGAGTACTAATTTTGAGGTCCTTTGTGTGAGATTTGCAAGAGTACTAATTATGAAGTCTTTTGTGTGAGATTTGCAAGAGTACTAATTTTGAGGTCCTTTGTGTGAGATTTGCAACAGTACTAATTATGAAGTCTTTTGTGTGAGATTTGCAAGAGTACTAATTTTGAAGTCTTTTGTGTGAGATTTGCAAGAGTACTAATTTTGAAGTCTTTTGTGTGTGAGATGTGCAAGAGTACTAAGTTCAAAGTCTTTTGTATGAGATGTGCAAGAGCACTCATTTTGAAGTCTTTTGTGTGATATTTGCAAGAGAGAGTGGTGATTTTGAATTTGTGCCAACAACCCACCGTTGCTAATGGGCAATGTTAAACAGTGTGATGAGACAAAAACATTCTTGCTGCATCCAAACAGGAGTATTCAATTTGGCGACTATTTGCAGTTGTCTCTTATCGGACTATCGTCGTAAATTAAATATAGTTACTTTTGAAGTTTAACAAAGTGCTTATAAGCATCCTTGCTTTACACGTGTATTTCAATTTGTTGTTGTTGGCCATTCTAGACTTGCATAGTTATTTTGTTTGATTGTATTGTCATATAAGTCATATTAATTGATGTTTGATCTAGTTTTTTAGGTCTTGGTTACAGACAGCTTTAGCTGTTTGTTGGCCAGACCTATTGCTTTAAAATACATAGAGTAGGCTTTGGGTCAGCATCTAGCTCATGATTGGATGGCTTTGTAGCCTACATCTCGTCCCTGCTCCTGACTCAATGGCTTTTCTCCCTTTCTGCCCAGGAGCATTTTGGTCTTGCAGTGTTCTTACTAGTTGACTTCATCTTTCCACTGCTGTCATTGCTTGCATTCGGGGAACTAGTTTCTTCCTTTACTGTAAACATTGAGTGAAAGTGCATGTGTTTTCTTGCTCACTCCACCGTGCACAGCTGCAGTTGCTTCCACACTCCCTTCCTTACGCCCTGCTCATCCATCGCTTCCCCCTTCACTTCCCACCCTGCTTGTGTTTCTTTTTTTTAAATATTTCACCTCATCCTCTGTTCTATTGCTGCCACACTTCTCCCCACTTCTGATCCCCTTCCTTATTTATACTCCACATTTCTTGTTTTATTTTGCCACAAGTGCCACACATCCATTGGAGTAAATAGTGAATTCTGTTTCACTGTTCATGTAAAGCAATCACCAGTTGTAGCATTTTTATCACAATGACAATTTGTCTTTAATCTTGTAACATTTGTGAATAAATGCTGTGTAGTGCCAAACTTTAATTGTTTACCTTGTTATCACTTGGAAAGATTACTGTTCAGTGGCTATGGAGTCCATGGTAAATTTTGAAGATCTCAATTCTAATTCCAGTTTCAACACTGTGTGAGGTATTATTTTAGCAAGCTAAGTGTGGGAGCAATGGGTGTTAGAAATCTTGTGAATCCATGCAGATTCTGGAACTTTACTTCACAGAAATGTGAGTACATTTGAAAATTTAGAGAACATTTGAAGTTTGCGAGGTATTCTTGGTATGAAAACGTACAGGGATCCATGCAAGTCACACCACCCTTTGACACCCCTGGATTTCATAGATTTCCCTAGATGGCAACTAAACCTTGGGACCAAATACCACAGCTATCCACATCGCCAGAATGGGTCCATTTTCATGGCAAAAATGTAGATGTCTCTAAGCTATGATTTGAGTGGCTCCCGTGTCAAGGGCACAGGCCCAGCCATACAAATAGGGTGTAGTTTTTCACGAGTAGAGTAGAGTTCCTGAAAGCTGGGAAGATAGTGATCTTAGTGTAGCAAACCATTTCCTAATGCTATGTTTTGGAAAAGAATATGCTTTTGTTGCTTAGCACTTTTTCCCATTGTTCCTGAAAAAAAAATGTTTGCTTTATCGGTGTTAGACTTGGCATCCTTGGTGTGGTTCCCCCTGACTTTTTGCCTCTAACTCCTGTATTTTGGATGCTGTGCTGGATTTCATTTTTGCTGGCTTAGATGCTTTGGGCACTTTGCCACTGCTGATCGGTGTCAAAGTGCAAGTGCTCCCTAGGGAAATTGTTATTGGCATTGATTATCCATGATTGGCATATTTGATTTACTGGTACATCCCTAGTAAAGTGCACTGATTGTGCCTGTAAATCAAATGCCACTAGTGGGCCTGCAGCACTGATTGTGCCACCCACATGAGTAGCCCTGTAAAGGTATCTCAGACCTGCCACCACAGTGCCTGCTTGCAGTTTTAAACTGCCACGTTGACCTAACAAGTGCACCCACTCAGGGCCGGCTTTAGCGCTGGTGGCGCCCTGTGCGACAATGTCTGTTGGCGCCCCCCCCTCATGACCACCTCTGCCACGGATTCCTTCACTAGCACCCTTTAACAGTGCCTCTCAAGTCTCCATAACCACTGTCTCTCAGATTCATTTAGTTTTATAGCACCATTCATACCAGTGTAAGCTGTCAGAGCACTTTATACCACACACACATTGCACAGAAACAATCATATGTGTGTAAATCAGTGTATAGTAAATGTTACATCAGACAGTACTACAAGGTGTAGAGTAGGAGTGGCATGTCATCGATACTGGTAGGCAATATAGTTAAAGTTCTTATTCAGGAAAAGCACAAATTCAGAATTTAAAACGCAACATCATTGTTAAGGGTTCTCTTTCATAATAAGAATTGTTTTCTACCCAAATGAACCCTTTTCACAAGATTAGGATAATGAAAGACAGGGCAAAAAAACATATAGCTCTAACATATACCTTGCAGTTTGCAGCATCTCGAGGGTGACAGTTAATAGCTCAATGTTCTATATTAGGATTTTGAGTTAGAAACGACAAGTAACAAAAGGAGCTCTCTTACAGAAGCAGTAACCCACTGACCTATTTACATTATATGCACTTCGTTATCTGCATGGTACACTTTCTTAGCAGCAGGCACATTAACCCTCTGCGCTACCTTAGGATGAGTCAAAATTTCCACTAGACAAACCTCTGGTCTCTTTCCAGGAAGACGATTAATCACGGGACTTCTCTTGACATTTTAATTGATGTCTGAAAGTTGCTGGAGGCCAGGAACGAGGCAGCAGGTGCTTTTAAAATGATGATACACATTTTCAAAAATGACGCCCCCACCCCAAGTCAACGCCCGGTGCGGTCGCACCGATCGCACCGCCCTAGAGCCGGCCCTGCACCCACTTGCCAGGCCCCCACCTTCCCTTTTCCTACATGTAAGGCACCCTTCAGGTAGGCCCAAAGTACCCCCAAGGGCAGGGTGCAGTGTAGGTAAAAGGTAAAAGGTAGGATATGTACTGGTGTGTTTTACATGCCCTGATAGTGAAATAATGCCAATTTCGTTTTTCACGATTGAAAGGCTATCTGTCCCATGGGCTAACATGGGAGTTGCTTTGTAACTTCTTACAAGTATAACTTTCCATTGGGACAAGATAGAGAAATGGAGTTTAGGTTCTCTGAACTTAATAACACATCTTTTTAGGAAGATGGTTTTTAAATTGTGTGTTTGAAAATGGCACTTTTAGAAAGTAGGCATTTTCTTGTCTAACCATTCTGTGTGCATCTGCCTGTTTGTTTATTGACTGTCTGGTTTTGGAGTGACAGGGGTTGGGGATCTGCATTCACTGTAGACAGCCACCGTGCAGAGGGGCAGTTGAAATGTCCTGCCTTTCCTGGGTGACTCATAGATGGGCTGAATAGACCTTGGCTGCATTTAGAATGGTGGCAGGAGTTTCCCTTGCACCTGAATAGGCTGTGTTTCCTTTGCACAATGCTGTCTCCACCCCCTGTGGTCATGCTGCACCAGTGAGGACAGAACTGGTTTCGGCTGGGCTCAGAGACCCTTGCCACAAAGAGAACAAAGAGAAACTTGGGTATAAGTATTGGACCTTAAACCCCAGAGAATCAGATCACTTCTGGACTCAAGGGGAACCTTTGCGAAGGAGAAGAGCTGGAGAGCTGTGAGGAGGAGCCCTGCCCCTTTGCTGTGTGCTTTGATGGGTTGGCCTGCAGTTGCTGCTTCTGCCAAGTAAAGGACAAAGAATGAAACTTTGCTGTGAACCTGCTTAAAGAATAATCTCCAAGGGCTTGTGTGTGCTGGCCTCCTGTTCCGAAGTCGCAGGGACACAAAGACTTCACCCGCAATCCACTGATCCGCACCTGGACTCCTATATGGACTCCTGCATTCCAAAGGGTGCCAATTCCAGTTTCTGGGCCCTGAGAATTGTGTGGTTGGTTCTGCAACGCAAGAAAACTATCTCTGATGCCGTTAGCAATGCCGCCCTGATGCACCGGCCTCCACTGAGGCCGGGGGCACCGCTGTGAAATGCATGATGCACCGCCCCGCCTGAACCGCAGCTCCGACGCCCTTCGACGCCTGCCGAGGCCTGCAGTTACTGGCCTTCCCAACGCCAACACTATCACCAATGCTGTCACCGCCAGTGCCAGTATCCCGTTATCGCGGAGCCGATAACCAACGAGGGTGACTTCACAAACTCTTCGACTTCGCATCTCATCGCCTCACCGGTACAGACACCTCACCGCCGACGCCCAGGACTTCCCCTGTCCTGGACTCGATGCATCGCCTCCTCACGGAAACGATGCCTCGCCTCCCCCGTGGCAACCAGGGAACTGGCCTCGAACTCGGTACCAACGCCTCACCTCCACAACGCCGTGCATCATCCATAGACTTCATTTTCCAAGGTACTGTTGTTTGGGGGTCCGTATGACTCTGTGCCTGACGCCAAGCACCTCGCGGACAATGCCGAACTTAGGATTTATGCCTGTCACAATGTCGTAATAGCCCCAGGGGGAGCTATTTGTTTCTACAAGTGCTATTTCTGCCAGTAACTGTTTTAAAGTGATATTTTGATACATGTATGATGGATTTTTGTCGTTTTGGTCTTATTTGGTTTAGATAAAGATACATTATTTTTCTAAACTAGAGTGGTGTCCATTTGTGGTGTTTTCCCTGTGTTACTGAGTGTTTTGAGTACAAATATTTTACAAAACGCCTTTGGGATAAGCCTGTCTGCCCGTGCCAAGTTACCAAGGGGGTGAGCAGGGGTTATTTAAAGTGTGTATCCCCCTTACCCTGACTAGAAGCAAGGGGCCCTACTTGGACAAAGGTACATACCTCTGCCAATTAGAGACCCCCATTTCTAACAATTGCCTATTTTATTGGTTCCCTGCAGGGGAATCCGTAAACCCTGGATAACTTTAGAATTCCCAACATGTGGGGAAAGAAGAATGCACATTTAGCCTGGATACCTTTTGAGTAAAAAAAAAGTTATGAAGGCTTAATCGTGAAGTGCCTCGTACATAAAAAAATAGCTCAGCATGCGGGAGGAAGGGGAGCTTCAGCACCGTAGGGGTTAAATACTTGCCTGACAATAATCAATGATGTTGAGTATATTGGCATCTTTTCCATGTACATATTTTTTTAAGCTACAATTTCTAGTATCACTCATGTTAGGGCTACAGTTGAAAGGCAGTTCAGGTAGACTTATTGATTATTGTTAGGAATCTGCAGTTTGTTTGAATGCTTCCAAAGTTGATTTCCTGATGTGGTTCCAGATTGATAAGGATCAAATGAATTATGCAATGCGATACAGGGTTATTTTTTCTCCATTTTTTCTTTTTGGCATCTAACGAAACATTGGTGACAAATTATTTAATCTGTCCTTGTCACTTCCAATCTTCCTGCAAAAGAGTGTGGATTGTGTGATTATATGACCCGGCAGTCTATGCTTTAAAGTAGCATACCACTAGAGAATGTATTGTTTTATCAAAGTCCAACAAATGGTCTTGATGGATGGTGACACATCCATATATTGCAATGGTAGCAATGATCCAATTTAGGAAAATAGCATCTGTCCAATTGTGCAACTTGATTCTGCCCTTTGGCATGCACATGAAATGCAGGATCTTTTTCTTCTATCACCCATTACTTAATTTGAACTGGTGTTTGTCTGTGCTCAGCTCAAGGACTTATTTTTTGTGTACTGAATCATATTTGAATGCAGACAGAACAGGAGTGGTGTAACATCAGGCAGTCCTAAACTGAAAACTACAGATATTAGGGATGTAGACATGTGGGCTACAGAAATGTGCCATAAATGCCTTTGCTTGCAAATAACGCTTCCCAGTGCATAGTTCCCACTGCTATCTGGACAGCCACAAGGTGTCAAAACAGGTACTCCTTCAAATGTGTGAGGCGAATTGATGACGAGACGCCCAACTGAGACTTTGACCAGCAGAGCAGCCCCCTAGGCTTAATGGCGAATCCAAAATGACTGCAAGAGCTTTAGATTGGTTATTTTAGGAGCTCCGGCCATAGTGAAAGCCCACCAGAGAATTTCATAGCAAGCGTGGAGAGCAGTTACTTTACAACACTAGTGCCCTACACCTGAACAAGTGGGTGCAGTGTTCTATATTTGGTATGAAAGTTCAAGGATAATGCATGTCTATGATTTGAGATAACTTCATCAACCCTGAGCTTTTCAAGTGCACCAAAAGCCCCTCCCTCCTCACTCAAGCCAGGAGAACAACACCACAGGACCCTGACATTGAGAAGAATGCACATGGGGAATTCTGTGTATGATATCCCCAACAATTATGGTGGAAGCCACAAATATATCCCCCTCCACGCACTAAGACTGAGGCGTCAAGGAGGGCAGGCACTTCAGCATCGGGGGCTGAATATCTTCGCCCTATATCTCAGACCAAGTGAGAAAGTTATTCGGGAGCAAAACAGATTTCACGAAAATGGCTTCACTTAAAAGCTTTCACAAATAGTCGAATGGCATGGAGGCAAGGATAATAGCAGTGGAGAGCAGAATGGAGGCTGTCATGGCAGGAGTGATTGAGCACTGGTTCAGCTCAGTGGCAGGCTGTTGATTCATTCACCAGTTTTTGTACTTGCGTGGTGTCCTCCATTATTGAAATGAAGGGCAAAGTTGGAAGGCTTGAAAATAACATGGGAGCCTCTAACGTTGTTTCCTAGCTGTGGTCCTCTAAAGAAGCTTTCTTCATGGCCGAAGTGGCTGTCCCTGAGGATATCCAATCTATCAAGCCACTCAACTAAGGGGATGGCCTTCTACAGCTGGCAAAGGTGGGTCTGTAGAACACATTAGAAGAAAGTGCCTTTTCCTCAACCATGGATCAAACTCTACTTTTTCTGAACACCACTCTGACTTTATTCTAATCGTGCCTGTCAAATATTTTAATCTAGTTATATTATTTTCAAATACACATCTCCTAGTCAGATATTTTGTATCTCATAAAGTCATTTTGAAATGTTTTTGTGACTATGAAAAAAAACCTGTGTCGGGGTGCCTTACCCTCAACCATGTGATAGTATTCATTAAAAATAATCACAAACATGTTTAAACATTATCACTGTGACCAAAATATGCTATTTCTTTAATCCACAGGATCTTTAGCTAAAACGCAATAGTTGGTTTTCATCCAGTGTTATCATTTTATATAATGAATGGTCTCTCCTCCGAGAGCGTAGTTGCATTTTTGTTAGGTCTAAGTGACGTCTTGTGTAGCTTCTCAGAATTCTGTTTTCTCAACTTTTTTGTTTAAACTTCTCATTTAATATAACAGGACTGTGAGTGGCTCACAAACTTCAAGTGGACCTAACGAGGGAGGCTTCTTACCTTCAGTAAAGATGAGGCCATTGGCCATTATCATAAGTAATAGTGAAGGAGGGGAGGTTTGGGGTGGGGTAGCAATGGACCAGCGGCGGCAGGTGGGTGTACTTTCATGTGTGGTAGTGAGCTTATGGGAGAGAGGGAGGAAAGTGATGCAGTCCCAAGCAGGGCTGAAACATAAATTAAAAACTAGCCCGCTCGCGTAAGGAGTGGAAGGATAGAAGTTAACCAATCGAAATCTTAGTAAAGAATCTATGATCAAAGGGTAGGACTAACATAATGATTTGAAGGAAAGCCACTGAATTAGGAGCATTAGACTGAGATAGACAAGTAAACCATCCACTACTGACCAAAGCCTACTCTAAACTATTGTAAATAATAGGCTTTTTGACAGCAGACAGCTAAAGGTGTCTGTAAATGAGACATAAAACCCTTTGTTCCAAAATGCTAATTTCTCTAAATTTACCTGGGCTAAAAATATTCCCACAGATGGATGAGCCTGTATTTACTTTCTTCAACCAACCAAGAATGACAACATCAATGCTATTGCGCACCCAAAATACTCTGGCATGAAAGCACATGCCCAACCTCCCACTCACTGAGGGTGGGTTCAGAAAACCTTACATTCTTTTTTATACATATATTTAGTGTTGTACTTTCATTTATAACCTCAAAAGAGAATTCTCATTTATACACACACCCATATTTGTCATCCTCAACAAATGATCACTTACCTAGTAAATGAAACTCATTGTTCACTAGGCAGGATTCTCCACTGACTACTCTCCTGCATGTGCACTTCCCTGAATATACTTACAGACAGTTAGTGTCAACATCAGAAATTCACTAGAGGGTTCCCCATCTCAAGTGTCAACACCTTATTTCATCAATGTTGAGTGTCAATATTATTCAGACATTGTTAGAAATGGGGTCAAGGGCACGCACCAGTTCTATGCCTCTCTGAACCCAATTGGATCCCTCTGTCTTTACTCTTCAGGGGGAATCCATACTTCCTTATCAGGGTCTCCTTCATGGTGGTGTACTTCTGCCTGTCACTCCCTTCAAGGGCCAGTAGGGCATACCTCCCATCCTCAGGAATATAACTCCACAGGCCAGCTCCACAATCCTCCTCATGGATCCTGCCCACTGCCAGAGCTCTCTCATACTCCTGCAACCACTGACGTATGTCCTCCCCCTCCTTGAAGCTAGGCACCAAGTCTGTGGGTATGTGGGTGGGATTTCTAACACTAGACTCACTATTGCTGCCACCACTGGACTCTACCTGTGGTAAGTCCAGAACTCTCAAACTACGCTCATGGGCCAATTTCCTTTCCAGAGCAAGTTTTTCCCTGGTTAAGGCCCTTTCAGCCTCCCCCATCCTATCCTCAGCTAAGCCTCTTTCAGCCATTGTCCTTCTCTCGTCTACAGCCAGCTGGGCCAGCTGCAACCTCAGGTCCCTTTCAGCCTGCCTATCCTTGAGTTTCTCAGGGGACAGGGTGTGGGAGGTGACCCTGCTCTTGGCACTGGACCCAGCAAGGGACTCCCACCACCCTCCTGGTCCTCTTTTAAGGTTGCTTCCCCGCATTCCTTTTCAAAATATTACAGGGTTCTCTGAAGGTCCTGCTCAGTAGGTTCCCCACCCACAGGTATCCCCTTCTCCCTGCAGAAAACCTTTCACTCCGCCAAACTGTATTTCAATAGGTCATCTAGGTCAAAGATGAATCCAATTTTGGCAAGGTACAAAAACACAAGTGCAACAACAAGATTTCCAGGCCTAAGAGATGAAGCAGGAGTAAACAATAAAGTTGACCAATGTGAGAGAACAGGAGAAAAACACGTAATGGTCTAAGTGCAGAGCTGTAGTGCAACTATGAGTTACTGTTGTATCATGCAAATGCAAGTCCTATCCTCATCGCTGATCACCAATGTTAGAAATGGGGTTTCTGGTTGGCTAGGGTATGCACCTAAGCTAGACAGAACACACCACTTTAGTCAGGGCAAGTCAGTTGTACACCAAAGATAACTTGTGCTCACCTTCTGGTAGCTTGGCGCAGAACAGTCAGGCTTATCATCCGAGGCAATGAGTAAAGCATTTATGCAACACACTCATACAATAACATTGTGAAGACACCAAAAAAAGACTCCACACAGGATTATATGAAAATATATATGGTATATTATACATACGACAGGACAAAAACGAATGAATCATCAATACTGTGCATACTATGCAAATCATGAGACAGTACTCTTATCCTGACAATGCAAGAATCAAAACGACATACAGTATGACATCAGTGCAAGAAATGCAGCAGTTAGGTTAAAGAAAAACACTGAAGTCACCAATTATCACCAGTAGTACACAAGTCACAAAATCACACCATAAACATATAGGGTGCAGCGTACCTGCACTTCCTATTAAGCTTTATATGGTTATTAGATATCCCCCGAAGGACACAGGAGCCCCTGCGTGCCTACTAGTGGTATTACGGTGATTTATACTCCCAGGCGAAGTGTTCTTACCTATGGCAAGTTCCTGATTGGGGGGCATCCGTCGAGGACTCACCCCGTAATGCCACAAGCTAGCAAGTACAAGTGCCCCCGGTACGGCCCAACAGGTGAGGCACACACTGTGGTACCCAGTGGGAAGACCTCGCTTGGTTGCCGCCTGTAGAGTTGGGAAAAGGCAGGTGCCCAAAAAGAACTGAGCCGCTAGCGACAACAACGCGGGGCGGCTGGGTAACAACCCCAGGACCCTCTACTGAGACGAGGAGTAAACTCCAAGAATAAAAGGGGGGCACAGTTCCGGGGAAGTGAAGGGCTGGACAGAGCGTCCTCCCTGTTCTGGGCGGTGTGCAGCGAGAGAGGCCACAGCGGCGACCCTCGCCCACTGTACCTGTGATCCTGGAGATTGCAGGAGTTGGGATCCAAGTCCCTCAAGGTTTCCCCCAGCGGGAAGAAGGAGTGGTGATGGCCACACTGCACTGTACCTGCCCGGCCGGGATCTCCTTCCAAGAGTGCGGCAGCCTCTCGTGGCAACACTAGGGATGGGGTTAGCCGTTACCACAGCAACCCTTATCTCCGCACAGCGGCGGGCAGCCGACAAAGCCTTTCACTGTGCAGAGTAAAGCGCTGCTTGATTACCCACGATGCTCTGTCCCACACCGGGCACTAGAAAAGAAAAGCGCTGATCAGGCACAACAAGTGCTGGATTCTCAGAATGCACTTGATCCTCCGATGCCGTCAGCGTAGGGTTGGAATGCTACTTGTCACAAGGTGATCAGCCACGTGCTGGTTTTAGCCACAAAAGTCCCATGCCAGATTCTTCCATGGCTGAGTCCCAAGTCAGGGGGAATCGTTGATAGTCCTGGGATTCTGTGACCAGGAAGAGGCAAGCCAGGAAGCCCCTGGAGAGCACTGGGGGCACAAAGAGCAGGCAGGCAGCAGGTCAGCACATAAGGCAAGATGCAAGGTGGCAGTTCCTCCTACAGCCCAGCAGTCAGGAGGCCAACACAACAAAGCAGGTAGTCCAAATGGTGGTTCCTCCTGGCAGCACAGTAGTCCTCTGACAATGTGCAGTTTGTAGAGCACGCAGTGTCTAAAAACATGAGGTCAGAGCCCCTGTACTTATACTAAAAAATGTCTTTGATGAAGGTGTGACTTCAAAAGGAACCCTTACAAGTGTGCAACAATCCTTTTCAACCCAGCCCTGGCTGCAGACAATCAGTAGGGGGTAAATCAACCCTTTGTGTAAGGGCAGGGCACAACCTATACAAATGTAAAGTGTGAACGTCCTCTCCCTCTCCCAGCCCAGGAAGACCATCAGTATGTAGACAAATGCAGATGTAGCCCTGTCACACCCAGCCCTTTCTGTGTTGTGGCTGTCTGGAAAGTGTGCACCAAGTGTAGCTGTCATCCAGCCCTAGACGTGTATTGGAGTCGGGCTGCAAAGCACAAGAGTCATAAGCACAGAGAAACGCCCACTTTCTAAAAGTGACATTTCGAAAATAGTAATGTAAAATCCCACTACACCAGTAGGTTTTATCACCACTATTCTAAACATACCAAACATGACAATGCCACTCCTTTCTGATCAGGAATTACCACTTAAAAATACACAAGGTAATTCCCAATGCTAGACTATGAGAGGAGTAGGCCTCACAGAAGTGAGAAACAAAATAAGCTGTTTGTCACTACCAGGACATGCCACACATAAAGGCACATGTCCTACAGTTTACAGCACCCTGCCCCTGGGGCTACCTAGAGTCTACCTTAGAGGTGACCTATGTGTAACAAAAGGAGAGGTTAAGGCTTGGCAAGTAGTTTTTAAATGGCAAGTTAAAGTGGTAGTAAACTGTGCACACAGGCCCTGCAGTGGAAGGCCTTAGACAAGTTTGAAAAGGCTACATCTGTGGGTGGTAAAAGCAGTGCTGTAGGCCCACTAGTAGCATTTAATTGACAGGCCCTGGGAATATGGGATACCACTTTACAAGGGACTTACAAGTAAATCAGAAATGCCAAACAGGTGTAAACAAATCATACCATGTTTTTGGGGGATAAAGCACATGCCCTTTAGTACTGATTAGCAGTGGCAAAGTGCCCAGAGTCCTAAGGCCAACAAAAAGAAGGTCAGAAAAATAGGAAAAGGAAGGCAAAACGTTTGGGGATAACCCTGCAAAAAGGGCCAGGTCCGACGGACCTGCAACAGAATTATCTTCCTTTCAGCCACTATGGATTCACAGTACGTAAGCTGACACAGTTACCCATGTACTGGACACAAAAATCCAGGGTGCGCACAGTAATTCCACATTCTGAGGGGTTTAACATTTAATAGTAGGAATTCTGTGTGGAGATTCTGGCACATAAAAATAACCAGTTCCTCATGACTTGTATTCAGGGCCATAGAGTGGGCTTTGGGTCAAGCACTTACTCATGATTGGATGGCTGTCTCACTTCCCTGTTTTTGATTTGATGACGTTCCTCTCTATTCTTGTGTTTGTTTCACCCGAAGAGTTTTTATTTTGCTCCTTTTTAACTGAATGTCATGAAACCTTTCACTGCTGATGTTGGAGCCTGCATTGAAGTGCATAGGAGTAACAATTGTCTCTTTCTCCCCGCTTACCCTCCTCCTTGTCTACCCTTAAAACAAATAACTTTATCCGGCTTTGGTGGCTCAGTGGACTAATCAATCTAGTCTAGGCATCTGTGTTTGACCACATGGTCACAGGTTCGGACCTGGCAAGATCTACTCAGCTTGTCATTCTTCTGAGATCAATGTAGTTAGTACTGTTGTCTTGTGTAACAATAACCATCTGGTATCTGACATTACCTCCAAGACAACATGATGGAGGTGAACTTTCTCTCTAAAAATATGGCAAAGTTTTGCAAAACAAATGTTTTATGTTTGTTGAGCTTTGATACCCAAGGCTTCACACTGATCTGGGAGAAGGTTGTAAACCTTCCATGTTATCCTAGAGGATAATTCAGCAGTATAATGCTTCTGCCAATAAAGGCAAGTCCAGTGAGAGAACTATGGTGCACATGCATCAAACTTCGAAAAAGCGATTCCTTATTTGCGAAAAATAAGGATTCGCAAATAATAAATCGCTAAGCGGAATGCATCATGAGAATCGCTAATAATTAGCGATTCGCAATAAATCGCTAATTCGGGACCGAGTACACATTAGCGACTCGCTAACACATGAAATCGGAAAATAAGCGATTTCGGTATTAGCGATTTCGGTATTAGCGATTTCGGTATTAGCGATTTCGGTATTAGCGAAATCGCTAAGACCGAAATCGCTAAAACGAGTCGCACTGGAAGCAGGCTGATGACATCACAACCAGGAAGTCATCCAGTCCATGCTTCATTCAGTGCCCTGAGGAGCTCAGAGGAAGAGGCAGAGACCTGAATCTGAGTGGAGAAACCTCACACTCTGTATCCAGCCACTGTACCCAGACCCAGGATGGACAAAAACGATGCAGGGAAGAGTGCCACGCCTAGGAAGAGGAAGCTGAAGTTCTCTGAGAGGGAACTTGAACACCTGATTGAAGGTGTCAGCAGTAGCCACGACAAACTGTTTGGTAAATTGTCCCTGAAGGTGCCAGAGGCTGTGAAGCGCAAAATATGGCTGCGCATAAAGGAAAAAGTGAATGCTGTGGGAATCACACACCGCAGCATTGATGATTTAAAGAAAAGGTGGTATGACCTGAGGAAACGCGCAAATGAGTGCATAGCAGAAAGGGTGAAGGAAGCAGCTGGAACAGGAGGGGGTCTATCGAATGCACCCGCAAACACAGCCCTGGAGGACCTTGTTGAGGGGACAATCGAGCCTGAGGCAGTCGTCGGAGTGACACAATTGGACACATCCGGCACAGCAGGAACATCACAAGGTAAGATGCATGCAAGCGTAACTCCTCTGCGTACTGTATAACCGTGCACAATCCCCCAGGCAAATCACAGTGTACAGGTAAAACCCCATGCCACGTTTCTCTTCATACACAAAATGCATCATGGGAGTTGTAGTCATGTCAGACAAGTGGTCATTCAAAAGCCAACATGGGAAATTAAACATACCAATACCGCATGCCAGCCAGTGTGTTTAAGTCAGTGATTTATTCAGAAATAAGTTTGCCAAATGATAAACAGAATTAGGATAATACAAGACTAACACTGCACTGTTTCACATCACAGATGCAGCGGAGGCAGACTCCGAGGATAGTGACCAGCTCGTCATCTCAGAAACACCTGCAGAGACGGATGCAGAGACTCCTGTGGTCCCAGAAAAAACACCACCCCCACCACCAAAACGCAGGGTACATGTACCCTCACTGGCAGAAATGGAATCCGATCAGACTCCAGCACCCACTACATCCTCCAGCCAGCCACGCGTCCCTTCACCAACTCCAACACCGGCACAGCTCCAAACAGGACGACGGCGCAGGTCCAGGGCCCGTATTGCGGCACATGCTGAGCAGGTCCCAAATGTATATGGCGGCGTGGAGTCTCAGATGCTACGTGTGCAGCGCCTGCAGGGGAGACACATGGGCACAATCAACATGCAGCTCACAAAGCTGGCCAAAAACATGAGCACAATGGCAGACAATGTGCGCGAACTAACATCAGTGGTTGCCGAGGGGAATCGGCAGACAAACTTGAGCTTACAGGAGCTCACCCGTGCAGTCCTCGCAGGACAACGCATGAAGCCGGAGAAGGCATCACCTAGAGCCTGATCCGCATGTCAGCGAATACCAGGGCCATCAACAAGCTCTGTAATACCACTGCGCTATTGGCACGGCGCTCCGTGTCAATGCAGATTGATCTAGGCCATTTCTGTGGGGATGTTGCCAGGTCCTTAGGACAAGTCACCACTGCCGTGGAACACATCCAGTCCGGGACTGGGAGTGCCATCCACCTGGAAGGGGAGGAGGGGAGTGAGGAGGCCTCTAGCCTGAGTAGCCTATCGGTGCCAGTGACCACTAACAGGAGGCGCAGTTCGCGCAGCTCAACCTCCATGGGATCACGTCAGGGTGATGGTGCAGAGGCAGGCGACAGGAGGCTGGGGGTACGTGGCAAGAGGCGCTAGCCATGCATATACTTCTTTTTGGCCATGGTGGGGTAACCATGGGCAATTTATACCTGGTGATTGCCCTCCAGTGCTGAGTACAGTTTTATTTTGTTTTTATAGACCAATGCAATCACCTTCCAATATTTCTAAACGCACGTCTCAAGTTTGACATGTGCTCATGTTAATAAATATTTACGTACAGCATTTGTTTGTCATGGCTCATTCTTACCTACCTCAAAAATGATGTTGTGTGATGTGTGCACGTCTCCTCTGACCCTCTGCAGTGTTTGCCACATGCGCCTGTCGGTGTTGTGCGGGTGGTTGCTCGTCGCCATCCGAGTCACTGTTGTCCATCTCAATGGTAATGCCCCTTCTGGTGGCAATGTTGTGCAGCATGGCACATACAGCCACAATCCTGCAGCATGTCTCTGGGCTATATTGCAATGCACCACCAGTTTTATGAAGGATGCGGAAACGACTTTTCAGTATGCCGAATGTCCGTTCTACCACATTCCTTGTGCTTATGTGTGCCGCGTTGTACCTCTGTTCCTGTGGTGTGGCTGGGTTGAGGTATGGTGTCATGATATATTCGCGCAGGGCATATGCGCTGTCACCTACAGGGTGGAAAGCAAAGGGTTAGACACAGTAATGCTATTACATTTTGCCTCATGATGTAGCAACTAGGTATATGTATGTACCAAGTAGGTGTCCTTCGCCAAATTCACCCCTGAGCAGACGCCTGTGGATACCACTGTGGCGGAATATATACGAGTCATGTGTGCTCCCTGGATATTGTGCCACGATGTCCGTTATTATATGCTTAGCATTGCACACGACCTGCACATTGATGGAGTGGTACGACTTCCTGTTCCGGAAGATGTACTCGTTGGCTGCTGGTGGACAGATGGGGACATGCGTGCAGTCAATGCATCCGATGACATGTGGGAAATGTGCCACCTGGTAGAACTCCAGTTTTGTCTGGTTCAACTCCTGTGGGGTTGTGGGGAAGGTGATGTGGGTGTGTATCATTGTCAACATGGCGTCAAGGAAGTTTCGGAAGAAGCGTGAGAGTGCGCTTTGGGATACACCTCCGGCTACGGCTACTACCCCTGGAAACTGCCTGACGCTAGTAGGTGCAGGCTGCATAGGACCTGTACGTGTGCAGGGATGGCATTGGTCCTACGGGTCTGGTGCTGCAGCAGGGGTTCCAAATCTGCAATGAGGCTCATAATCATTGCACGGTTCAACCGGTACTTATCATATATTTCGTCTTCATTTTGGCCCAGCAATGTTATGCGCACTCGGAATACCCTCTCCTGTATCCTCCTCCTGCGCTGGGCTGCTGCATTGATCCTCATCCTCCTTGCCAGCACGTAGAGGGCTGCCATTGTGAAAGGCTTACGGGGTCTCCTGAGGCATTTTTCAAGGGTTTCTGATTGTTTGCACCTGTTTTTTTTTTTTTTTTGTATCTTTACCTCCTGGTTGAGATTCCCCTTATTCTGCTCTTGCAAATTAGCGATTTTCATTGTATTCGCTAATTGCGAATTTTGATGCATTGCTTTGCGATTCTTTATTTGCTAATAGCTATTTGCGGGAGCAACTGTATGTTTCGCTATTATGGTTTCACTATTTTGCGACTCGCTAAATTTGCGAGGGCTTTTTTTGCGAATCTCTAGTTTTTTCGGTATTTTGGTTGATGCATTGGAAATGTTCGTTTTGCGGTCGCTAACGGCCTATTTTGCATTTTCGCAATTTTTGCCAGTGCAATTATGCTTGATGCATGTGCCAGTATGTCTTCACAGGCTGGATCCTGTAAAAACAAAATATATATATCACTCCAATGGCCTGCTTCCCATAAGAACAGACCCAAGCATGCTCGGGCTCGCTTTCAGGAGTTATTTATTGCGACCACACACAACCGCCGAGCGGACTTTGTCAAACCTGGGGTTGCAGCCATTTTCTTGTGTTTTTATGAACCAATAAAGTTTCAACAACATTAAAGTGACAGTGCATAGTAAATGAATTAAAGTGACAAGTGCAATCCCTGTTATGGGGTAAAGTGACCTATGCCATGTGCAAAAGGAGCATTGTTATAAAGTGCTCAGATAGCATTTTCTCTGCATAAAATGCAGTAAAATAAACATATAACACTACAACAATTAATCTATGGCGACAATTGATTTAAACACATGAAAAATATATAAATGCATTTAAAATTCCTTAATCTTCATTCACATTGCTAATCATGGGCCAGTGCCCAACGTCATTCTAAGCTCCCACGACCACATCTCGGACAAGACACTCTACATCATAGTGACCTGTAAATTCTCCCTGTTGTAGAATAAAGTGACTTGTGCCATGTGCAAAAGAAGCATTACTTATAAAGTGCTTTGGTTAAATTCTCTCTATATATAATATAGCGAATACAATCATTTCACATTATAATGATATACATATGACGCAACAAGACTTTCAAACACATTGGACACACAGGAAAAAATGCATTTAAAATTCCTCAATCATCATTAACATAACTGATCCTGGGCCAATGCCCAACGCCACAGTGTGTTCCTAGGACCACATCTCAGGTCAAACCCTCTAAATTAAAGTGACATGTGGATTCTCCCTTCTTAATAATGAGAGGACATCTGCCTTATGTGAAGAGCGTAGTGTTGAAGTGCTACAATCACATTAGTGCCCCCATGGGACAGACGGCAAACTACGATTCTCATGGCTAATGCCCATAACCGTCTCACGCTCTAACATGCACTCTAAGCTGGGACAGTGCCCATTTGCCATCTCACTATTTCATCAAAGTTAGGTCACTTCTTAAAATTATAAATGAAACTAAAATTATAATGTGCAGTGAAAATTTGAAACTGTGTGAATAATAATTCATGGATACTCAATGGAGTGTGTTAAAGATTAAAATATAAAAATATGCTCAATTTCTTCTTTCTATCTGTTCAGCAGTGCGCCGTATATTTATACTTGTTACCAGTTCAGCTATTTATCAAGCAGCCATTAACTTCCTTGACCTATTCATAGATGGACATGTAAATCTTCCTCGGTATTGTGGCCAATGGGGGTCTTGCTGTTGAAGCGTAGGATATACCTTGACTCCAACTGCCTCAGGCACCTTTCTCGGTTACCCCCTCTCAGTCTTTGTGGTACCTGGTCTAGCACAAAATACACTAAACCTTCTACCTTGTTGTTATGGCATTGCTCAAAATGCCTGGCCATTGGATATGATTGGTCCCTGTTGTTAATGGCTCGAATGTGCTGTAAAATGCGCTGATGAACTGGTAAAATAGTGCTTCCTATATATAATTTTAGGCAGCTACATCTCAGGGCATAAACGACAAATTGGCTTTTGCAATTCAGTGGTTTCATAATCTTCTACTTCCTATCTGTGAAAGTTAGGAGCACCTCTGTTGTATTTTCTCCGAATTTGCAAGCCATATATATATATATATATATATATATATATATATATATATATATATTCACTGAAAAAACCATAGGTTTTAGGGACAGTTATAGTTAGTTGGACATTGCACTCGTACAAAACCCGTGAAATTCCCCGTTATAGTTAGTCCAGCTAACTATAACTCGCGCCCCACAATGCACTGCTGATGACGTCACATATTACATCACTCATGACATGGTCAGTGACATCACTGATGACATCACTGATGACATCTCAAATGACATCACTGATGACATCACTGATGACATCATCCAGTGACTGTGTGTTTCTGTAAAGTTTAAATATTTTTAATATATATAGGAAAAGACGTATTGAAGAATGAGTGGGTGTGTAAGTGTCTGTATGGATGATTTAGTAGGTGCGTGACTGACTCTATAAGTGAGTGATTTAACGTATCTTACTGAATGCATGGGTTAGTGACTAAACTGGGTGAATGTCTGTATCCGTCTGTCTGTTGCTGTGTAAGTGGCTGCATGTGTTTGTGAATAGCTACATGAGTGTCTATATGAGTTATTGAATGCTTGTCTGAGTATCTGTATGGGTGCCTGAGTGTTTGTGTGGGAGGGGTGTGTGCAACTCTGTGCATAGATGTGTGAGTGGGTGATTCACTGGGTGGATGGTTTCAAGAGTGCAACTGTGATAGACTGTATGGGTGGGTAAGTGTGTGTAAGAGTGTGTTAGTGAGTGAATGTATGTCCCAGTGGTACATGTGTGAGTAACTACATATGTGAAAGGCAGTATATATGTGTGTTGGAGTATATAAATAGCTATAAGCTAGAGTGAGTGATTGTGATAGTGGCTGTAATGACGAGTGTGTGCTTGTATCAGTGATTGTATAAGAGCGTAAGATTGTGCTACTATTTGCATGAGTAAGTGAGCTGGTGTGTGTATAACTGTATAGGTGAGTAAATGGTAGTGTGTTTAATTATTTGCATGACTGACTAGGTGTGTGAGTACCTCTATGGATGAGTGGCGGTGTTTGAGTGTCTATATAGGAGTATGAGTGCATATGATAGTCCTGTACTGAGTGACCGTAAGTATGAGTGACTGTACGGGTGAGTGAGTGGATGTGTGCGTAGACCTAAGAATCAGTGAGTGGGTATGTAGTTATTGTGTTGGAGTGTCTATGGTTTTGCGAATGGCAGTCTGTAATTTAGAGTGGGTGTATCAAAGGTTATATTAGGGTGTGAGGAGGTGCATCAGATTATCACGTGGATGATGTCATCAGTGATGTCATTTGAGATGTCATCAGTGATGTCATCAGTGATGTCACTGACCATGTCATGAGTGATGTAATATGTGACGTCATCAGCAGTGCATTGCGGGGCGCGAGTTATAGTTAGCTGGACTAACTATAACGGGGGAATTTCACGGGTTTTGTACGAGTGCAATGTCCAACTAACTATAACTGTCCCTAAAACCTATGGTTTTTTCAGTGAATTTCAAAGGTTTTTTAAATGCTAATTTGTAACTATAACGTCCCTGAAACCTATGGTTTTTTCAGTGAATTTCAAAGGTTTTTTAAATGCTAATTTGTAACTATAACATGTCTGAAACCTACAGTTTTTTCAGTGAATTTAAAAGGTTTTGTAAATGACAATTTTTAAATGTATTAATTGTTATATAAAAGTTTTTCATACTGATTTCCAAATTTTTTAGAAACAATTTTTTTTTACATATTTTATTTTTTAAATTACATTGTAATTACATTATACATTACATTACAAAAAATACTTTCTCAGAATGAATTACTTTAGTTTAATTACTTTGCACATAGGCAATAGACTTTTAAGTACAGTAGTTACAGTTGTTGCAATGGGCAACACATTTTCAAACACAATGCAACATTCAGCTCAATGTGAATTTCTAGTTAAATGCAATTAGTTACTTTATGGATTACTTTTCTAACCACATTACTGGATCCTAGATTCAGTCCTGGGACATCTCCTGTAAACAGTTGAGTAAAAGCGTTTTGGTTACAGTCGTGATTTTTAAGGAATATTATTGTACTTTAAAAGTTCACACTTAGAAACTTTTTCTCATAGAATCACCAATGTTATCCTTTGGAAGGAAATTCACTTAGAAGTTAAAAACTGTTATCGTTACTTTTTCTTACTCAGTGTTGGATCCTGGATCCAGCACTGGTGCATCTCCTGTAAACAGTTGAAAGAATGCGTTTAAGTCATACAGGCGATTTTTTAGGAATATTTGTAGTTTGTGAAAATCAACACTTTGAAACTTCTCTGCTGAAAACCAGACAATGATATCCTATGGAAGGAAATTCAAGTTACTGGTAAGTACGGTTAAAATTACTTTTCAGGACCAGTACTGGGCTGAAAGATGCAGCACTGAGGTCTCTCCTGATAACAGGTGAGTAAATCGGAATTCGGTTTTCGGCTGATTTTAGAGGAATATTTTAAAGTTCCAAAACTCCACACTTAGAAGAATTTCCAAGTGAAACCAGTCAATGTTAGCCTATGGAAGGAAATTCAAGTTACTGGTAAGTACGGTTAAAATTACTTTTCAGGACCAGTACTGGGCTGAAAGATGCATCACTGAGGTCTCTCCTGATAACAGGTGAGTAAATCAGAATTTGGATTTCGGCTGATTTTAGAGGAATATTTGTATGTTTCAAAAATCAACACTTAGAAACTTTTTCAGCAAAAAGCAGGCAATGATATCCTATGGAAGGAAATTCAAGTTACTGGTAAGTACGGTTAAAATTACTTTTGAGGATCAGTACTGGGCTGAAAGATGCAGCACTGAGGTCTCTCCTGATAACAGGTGAGTAAATCGGAATTCGTATTTCGGCTGATTTTAGAGGAATATTTTAAAGTTCCAAAACTCCACACTTAGAAGAATTTCCAAGTGAAACCAGTCAATGTTAGCCTATGAAGGAAATTCAAGTTACCGGTAAGTACGGTTAAAATTACTTTTGAGGATCAGTACTGGGCTGAAAGATGCAGCACTGAGGTCTCTCCTGATAACAGGTGAGTAAATCGGAATTCGTATTTCGGCTGATTTTAGAGGAATATTTTAAAGTTCCAAAACTCCACACTTAGAAGAATTTCCAAGTGAAACCAGTCAATGTTAGCCTATGAAGGAAATTCAAGTTACCGGTAAGTACGGTTAAAATTACTTTTGAGGATCAGTACTGGGCTGAAAGATGCAGCACTGAGGTCTCTCCTGATAACAGGTGAGTAAATCGGAATTCGTATTTCGGCTGATTTTAGAGGAATATTTTAAAGTTCCAAAACTCCACACTTAGAAGAATTTCCAAGTGAAACCAGTCAATGTTAGCCTATGGAAGGAAATTCAAGTTACTGGTAAGTACGGTTAAAATGACTTTTCAGGACCAGTACTGGGCTGAAAGATGGATCACTGAGGTCTCTCCTGATAACAGGTGAGTAAATCAGAATTCGGATTTCGGCTGATTTTAGAGGAATATTTGTATGTTTCAAAAATCAACACTTAGAAACTTTTTCAGCAAAAAGCAGGCAATGATATCCTATGGAAGGAAATTCAAGTTACTGGTAAGTACGGTTAAAATTACTTTTGAGGATCAGTACTGGGCTGAAAGATGCAGCACTGAGGTCTCTCCTGATAACAGGTGAGTAAATCGGAATTCGTATTTCGGCTGATTTTAGAGGAATATTTTGAAGTTCCAAAACTCCACACTTAGAAGAATTTCCAAGTGAAACCAGTCAATGTTAGCCTATGAAGGAAATTCAAGTTACCGGTAAGTACGGTTAAAATTACTTTTGAGGATCAGTACTGGGCTGAAAGATGCAGCACTGAGGTCTCTCCTGATAACAGGTGAGTAAATCGGAATTCGTATTTCGGCTGATTTTAGAGGAATATTTTAAAGTTCCAAAACTCCACACTTAGAAGAATTTCCAAGTGAAACCAGTCAATGTTAGCCTATGAAGGAAATTCAAGTTACCGGTAAGTACGGTTAAAATTACTTTTGAGGATCAGTACTGGGCTGAAAGATGCAGCACTGAGGTCTCTCCTGATAACAGGTGAGTAAATCGGATTTCGTATTTCGGCTGATTTTAGAGGAATATTTTAAAGTTCCAAAACTCCACACTTAGAAGAATTTCCAAGTGAAACCAGTGAATGTTAGCCTATGAAGGAAATTCAAGTTACCGGTAAGTACGGTTAAAATTACTTTTGAGGATCAGTACTGGGCTGAAAGATGCAGCACTGAGGTCTCTCCTGATAACAGGTGAGTAAATCGGAATTCGTATTTCGGCTGATTTTAGAGGAATATTTTAAAGTTCCAAAACTCCACACTTAGAAGAATTTCCAAGTGAAACCAGTCAATGTTAGCCTATGGAAGGAAATTCAAGTTACTGGTAAGTACGGTTAAAATTACTTTTCAGGACCAGTACTGGGCTGAAAGATGCATCACTGAGGTCTCTCCTGATAACAGGTGAGTAAATCAGAATTCGGATTTCGGCTGATTTTAGAGGAATATTTGTATGTTTCAAAAATCAACACTTAGAAACTTTTTCAGCAAAAAGCAGGCAATGATATCCTATGGAAGGAAATTCAAGTTACTGGTAAGTACGGTTAAAATTACTTTTGAGGATCAGTACTGGGCTGAAAGATGCAGCACTGAGGTCTCTCTTGATAACAGGTGAGTAAATCGGAATTTGTATTTCGGCTGATTTTAGAGGAATATTTTAAAGTTCCAAAACTCCACACTTAGAAGAATTTCCAAGTGAAACCAGTCAATGTTAGCCTATGAAGGAAATTCAAGTTACCGGTAAGTACGGTTAAAATTACTTTTCAGGACCAGTACTGGGCTGAAAGATGCAGCACTGAGGTCTCTCCTGATAACAGGTGAGTAAATCAGAATTCGTATTTCGGCTGATTTTAGAGGAATATTTGCACAATGGTGAAGGGAGGGGCGGGGCCTGAGGTGACATCTGTGCAAACGCGCCCCGTGGCGCGTTTTAAGTTGGGGGATTAAGTCCCCTTGAATCATGAGGGTCCCTACGGGCCAACTAGCCCACCAGGAACCTCCAGTATGCGCCAGGGGCTGCGTTGCAGAGACATGTACAGAGGCCACACCCCTTTTACACCTCTCTGCAACGCAGCTCTGTGGCGCTTTCTGGACGTACCTGTTGGGCTAGTTGGCTCCCAGGGACCCTCAGGATTGAAGAGGATTTAATTCCCCATCTTAAAACGCGCCACGGGGCCTGTTTGCACACATGTCACCTGAAGCCCCGCCCTCCCTTCACCACTGTGCAAACGCGCCCGTGGCGCCTTTTAAGTCAGGGGATTAACTCCCCTTGAATCCTGAGGGTCCCTGGGGTGCATCTAGCCCACCATATACCTCCAAAAGCGCCAAAGAGCTGCGTTGCAGAGAGGTGTAAAAAGGGGCGTGGCCTCTGTACACCTCTCTGCAAGGCAGCCCCCTGGCGCATACTGGAGGTTCCTGGTGGGCTAGTTGGCCCCCAGGGACCCCCAGTATTCAAGGGGAATTCGTTCCCCCTCTGCAAACGCGCCAGGGGGCGCGTTTGCAGAGTGGTGAAGGAAGGGGGCGGGGCCTACGGGCCCGATCGTTTTTTTATTTTTATTTTTTTTCCCCTGAAGGGGGGCTGTGTGGCCCCCTTCCTTTTTCCTATTTTTAGGCCCTGGGGACCCCATCCCCCAGGGCCTTACCCCTTTTTTTAAATTAAAATAAAAAAAAAAACGGGAAGGGGCCGCGTGGCCCCCCTTCCCTGGGCCTGTATTGGCCCCGGGGACCCCATCCCCGGGGCATGGCCTCTTTTTTTTATTTGGAGGGGGGCTGCGTGGCCCCCTCCTCAGGCCATTTAAGGCCCCGGGGACCCCATCCCCCGGGGCCGGCCTTGCACTTTTTTTTAAAAATTTGTAAATTTTTTTACTTTGGGGAGGGGGGCTGCGTGGCCCCCCTCCCGGGCCACTTATGGCCCCGGGGACCCCATCCCCCGGGGCCTGGCCTTCGTTGGGGACTGTGGGGGGTCCCCAAACCCCCACAGTCCCGCCGGCTCCCGTGTCCTACGGGAGCCGGCATTGCGCTACACATGGGGAGCAGCTAACATGCTGCTCCCCATGTGGAAAAGCAATCGGCTTTGGATATTGGAAGAGAGAGCAGGTTTCCTGCTCTCTCTTCCAATATCCAAAGCAAGTTTGCAATGACAGGACGGGAGCCGCGAGGCTCCCGTCCTGTCATTGCAAACAGCAGTGTCCCGGGGGTAGGCACCCGGGACACTGCAGGAGCCGGCCCTGGGGGTGGCGGTCCCCAGGGCCACCACAGGCTCCAGGAGGGGGGCCGCACGGCCCCCTCCCTACATTTTGAAAGCCCCGGGGAGGTGGTGGTCCCCGGGGCTTGGGGGTCCAAAACGGACCCCCATTTTAATTTTCTTAGTGCCCCGGGGAGGTGATGGTCCCCGGGCGTGTGGGGGCTGGAGCCCCCCACACAGGTTTTTAATTTAAAAAAAAAAGAAGCCCCGGGGAGGTGGTGGTCCCCGGGGCTGCGGGAGGGCTCAGAGCCCTCCCGCACCATTATACATAAGGCCCCGGGGGGTGGTGGTCCCCGGGGCTTGGGGGGCCCTTAGAGGCCCCCACACATAAAATTAACCCCCCCCAGCATGCCCCCGGGACTTGGCCCACCCGGGGGCCAATTAACATCGAAGCGCGGGAGACCGCGCTTCGATTTTTTTTTTTTTCGGCAGGGTTCGCGCTCCCTGAGCGCATCCTGCCGATTTTTTTTTAAAAAAAAAAATTTTTTTTTTTGCCCAGGGGGTCCTTGTGGGACCCCCTGAGCAGACCTAGGGGGTCAGGGTGTTTCTACCCTGCCCCCTTTGTGTGCTTTGCGCACTTGTTTCTGTCCCTCGGTTCTACCGAGGGACAAAATGGCTGCCAACACTTCCTGGTTTGGAGTGTTGACAGCCAATTAACATAAAGCTCGTGCTCGGGAGGATCCGCGGCCCTAGATATCACTATCTTTTTTACTTTTCATTTTCTCAGCAACTACTGAACGGATTTACACCATTTAACAAAAGGGTTCTTTCTGAACCAAGAACTACCTCTTTGCCAAATTTGGTGTAATTCCGTTCAGCAGTTCGGGCTGTAGCCGTGTCTAAAGTTTCCTATGGAAAAATGCATGGGGAAAACGCGTTTTGGGACCCCCCTTTTTTCTCGGCCCCCGCTTGACGAATCCCCCCGAGACTTTCAGGGTAGGAGCGGACCGGAGCGGGCCACAAAGTTTGAAAATTTTGCGAAGATACGTCAACCGGCAAGAGAGTTATTTCAAATAGAATGTCGCGGATTTCCTATGGATAATAGGTTGTAACTATAACTATCTACTGGCGACCGCCAGTAGATAATATATATATATATGTATATATATAGTATAGGTAGGTTAAATGTTCAGTTTTATAAATATATATATATATATATATATATCTATATATATATATATATATATATAGGGTATAGTTAGGTTAAATGCACAGTTTTATTAATATAAATAAATAAATAAATATATATATATATATATATATATATATATATATATATAGTTAGGTTAAATGATTAGTTTTAAACTCTAAAAGCCACTGAAATTCACCAGTCATAGTTGGATTATCTCAAGTAACTATATCTCTTGCCCTAAGGTAATTTTAACTCGTGCCCGCCATGCACAGTGATATCAATGATGTCAAAGAAGATGTCATGAGTGATGTAATATGTAGGGTAATTAGCAGTGCATGGAGAAGACGTGAGTTATAGTTATCTTAGGGCATAAAGTTATAGTTACTTGAGATAACTTCTACTATAAATGGGGAGTTTCAGTGGTTTTTACAGTTTAAAACTGAACATTTCATCTAACTGCAATGTTACTTGAATCTTTGTTTTTTTCTGTGAATTTCTAGGGTATTTTTAACCTAAAGTGATATTTAATTACCATGCATTAATCCAACCAGCCGCCGCGCACGGTCGCCTGTGGCCAACCCCCCGCATGCAGTCAAACCCATGCTCCACAGGGTGTTTGGTAGTGCATGGTGGGGGTTTGGCCACAGGGTCTGGCCTATGGCCGGGCCCTGAAGCCAATCTCCTGCATTCAGGGTGCATGGTTGGCCACAAGTCCTGGCCTGCGGCCAGGCCCTATAGCCAACCACCCCAAAGGCAGCCAACGCCATACCGCACACGCCCTTCGGCCAGGTTGGCCACAAGGCCTGGGGACCCCTTTTTTTTAATGAGGAGTGGGGCAGCGTGGGGCCCTCCTCAAACGTATTATGGCACTGTGGACCCCATCCTCCAGGGCCGTATATATTTTATAGGGGAGGCGCCATGTGGCCCCCCTCCCCAAGCCTCCTCAGCCCTGGGGACCCCATCCTCCAGGACTACTATTAAAATTAAAGGGGAAGGGGGCCATGTGGTCCCCCTGCCCAAGACTTGTTAGACCCTGGGAACCCCATCCCCAGGGCCACTATTAAAATGAAGGGGAGGCGGCATGTGGCCCTCTTCCCCGGACCAATATTAGCCCTGTAGATCCCAGCCCCTTTGGGGCCCGGCACATTTTTTGGGGGGAGGGTGGCATGTGGCTGCTCCCTGCGGGAGGGAGCAATCTTTTCATCTGTTTCCCTGCCCGCTTCACTGCGGGCAGAGAAACAGTTGAAAAGTCCGCTCCCAGCGGACAGGAGCATTTTTCAAGCTCCCACCCATTGGGAGAGGACTTGGTATTTGCTTACGCTTGGCAGGAGATTTCAAATTGCTTCCGCCAAGTGAGAGTAAACACAGGTTTCCCTGCCCATGCTAGTGTGGGCAGGGAAACAGCTATGTCCTGGGGTGGGATCCCCTGGACATAGCCTGAGCTGACCCTGGGGGATGGGGTCCCCAGGGCCATGAATGGCTCATGGAGGGGTGCCGCGTGGCCCCCCTCCCCTTTACAGATGTGGCCGGGCCCCGGGGGATGGAGTGCCTGGGGCCGTAATCGGCTAGTGGAGGGGACTGTGCGGCTCCCCCCCGGAACCCTGGGAGCTAAAAACGGCCAGGTTGAGGGGGCCGCTGCCCCCTTCCCATTACAGATGTGACCAGGGTCCTGGGGGATGTGGTCCTCAGGGCAAAATTGGTTTGCTAATAACTTTGGCCCCATTTGACGAATCTTCCCGAACATTTCCTAAAGAAAAGTTAAAGCACTTCAGCTCTATCCTGGAAAGTTTCGGGGTGATCTGTCCAGCAGGAGCCGAGAAAAAAAAGTGGGGTCCCAAAACGTAAAATGTCCATGCATTTTCCATCGACTTCTGTAAGACAAGTTTAAGCAAAAACTTCTGAACGGAATTACACCAAATACGGCAGGAAGCTAGATCTTGGTCCGTAGATTGTGCTTTTTGTAATTTGGTGTAAATCCGTTCAGTAGTTTTTGAGCTAATAAGGGTAAAAAACAATTGTATATTTTGGCAGTTGGGCTCAGAAGAGACCAGAGAGCCTCCTGCGAGAGCACGAAAGCAGAAATGGAGCCTTGTGATTGGTTGAGAGGCCTATTTTTCACATGAGTCTTTATGTGAGGTCTCTGACTGGCTGGCTGTTGAAATATTAGAAATGAAATGGCTGCCATTGCTGTTTACTGTGAAAAATTAGAGGTATTGTGGAAATGAAATAAAAAAGCTATATAAGGGGGCAGCAGAAAGGCATGCTGTCCCCCTAGATTTATGGAGGGAGTGTCGAAGGGATAAGTACTGTGAAGATAATAAACGTATATGGTTTTTATGATCTCGCTGGACTCTCGTGGGATCACGAATAGTAAAAAAAAAGAGTAGATGAGATCTCAATACACTCCATTAGTAGGAATGCATATTGTGGTCGTTGTTTATCAGAGGAAGTGTGTAAGAGATAAGTACTGTGATGACGCCACCTATCATGACAGAGAGAGGTCTCACCAGAGAGGCCAGTCCCTCCAAACACCCTGCTACGCACACTCGTCATCTGAGAGACAGGTCTGAAAGGAGAGGCCATTCCCTCCCCACACCCTACTAGGCACACTTATTATTACAGAGAGAGGTCTCAGCAGAGAGGCCAGTCCCTTCACACACCCTGCTATGTACATCCTTCATCTGAGAGATAGGACCGAAAGGAGAGGCCGGTCCCTTCCCACCCCTTGTTGCACACCTGTCATCTGAGAGAGAGGTCAGAAAGGAGAGGTATGTTGCTCTCCATACACCCTACTACACACACCTGTCGTCTGGCAGAGAGGTCTGAAAGGAGAGGCAAGTCCATCCAAACACCCTTCTATGCACATCCGTCATCTGAGAGAGAGGTCTGAAAAGTGAGGCCAGTCCATCCTTACACTCCACTACGCACACCCGTCATCTGAGAAAGAGGTCTGAAAGGAAAGGCCAGTCCATCCACACACCCTACTATGCACACCCGTCATCTGAGAGAGAAGTCTGAAAAGAGAGGCCAGTTCATCCCAACACCCTACTACACACACCCGTTATGTTACAATACAAATACATACATTTATTCTACCATACATACAGTTAAAAAAAAGAATTTACTTTAAAAAAAAAAAAAAACCTCTAGAAATTTTCTGGAAAAAACAAAGGTTAAAGTAACGTTATAGTTAGGTACAATAAAATGATCCATTTCCTTTTAAAAAGACCTTAGAATTTCACAGAAGTTATAGCTAGGTGACTTCCTCAGTGACAACGTTAACGTTTTGAACTAAAAAAAACATAGAAACTCAGCAGTTATAGGTAGTAGCATTAACTATAATTTGCACTGCTTACAACCTAACATATGACATCTCTTATGACATGTTCTATGACATAATTTATGAAATCACTGATGACTTCATCCGATGATTGTGCTAGTTTGTTTTTATAGTTTACCTAGTGGCGGATAGCTACCATAGTACTTCTACTTAATTTTGTACAGCTTGGGTGCAGCTAATGGGTGTAAGTGTTTACACAACATGTGTGCTCCAAATGGACCATAGCTTTGTAGAGGTATTGAACACGTTATAAAAGTTTGCATTCAAGAGTAACCTTGTGTGCAAGTCACAGTTGACTTGTATTCATTATGCTCCACATAACTTTTTGGTTCTGCAGAAAGAGTTTCCAATAGGAGAAAGATTCAACATAATATATACTACCTTTGTATGCAGCCTTGAGTTATTGGAGGGAATTGTGTCAGCATGATAATTTATACTTAACATGAAGCATGTATGCACAACGTAGTAACCTATGTATGTGTGCTTGTTTTGCTTCAGAAGAAGGGCTATCTGTAAAGTTTTCACCACATAATAAAGGGTGCAGGTAGTGCGATCTTTAGCGCTTTCAGATCCTGCTTATTTTGAGCAATTTGTGATTTTTTTTTACAACTGTTGCATAGAATGTACACTGTATTTAGTAGATTCGTTTGAATACTCTGTTGTATTTCTCACGAGATGTTCACTGATTGCAAGCAGTGTGGTATAGAATGAACTCTCTCCATAGAGTAAATGCTGTTTACAGTACTCAGTTCTCTACAGATATCAACTTCATTTCTTAATGTAGGTTCGGTGTGTGTCAGGGGTTTAATAAAGATAAAAGCTAGGGCATTTGTTTTTGAATTGGTATTCACTATTTTGGCTTTCTCTGAACATTTGTATACATGTTGAACACCGTACTCAATGAGGTTTTGACATATATCTGCAGTTGATTGTTATTGTGAGCTATGCTATGTGTAAAGCCATAGCAATTTATACAGCAATATGCAGAAATAAGAAGGTTGGATGATGTCATCAGTGATGTTATCATTGATGCCATCAATGATGTCATTTGAGATGTCATGAGGGATGTCATAAATGATGTCGTAGAACATATCCTGAGTGATGTCATATGTGAGGTAATAAGCAGTGCATGGTGGGGGCGCAAGTCATAGTTAGTGCTACTAACTGTAACTGCTGAATTACTATGGGGTTTTTCTTCAAAACGTTTACATTATCACTGAGAAATTCACCTAACTGTAACGTTACCCTTTGTTTTTTGCAGTGAATATATGTATATATATATATATATATATTATAGGTATAGCTGTGTAGTCTTTAACCAGTTCAAATTAAGCTATGAAAAAAGCACTCCCCAGTAATCTGCTAATCAGATAAAACAATCTATTGACATTTGGATAATATCCACAACATGGCAATGCGTTTTCACATGTATATATATATACAGATACGTATATACGGATACGTATCCTGGCGTCTGTGACTGTTTAAAGATTCTGATTTTTGCCCACACAATTGCATCATGTCCGCAGACACGTTGCGTAACCGCGAAGAGGCGGCAAATGAAATGTTCAATGATTCCCCGGCTGGGGAATCCGTTATGAAATGGCGGAGATGCAGGGCATGAAATAAACTCACCTTTGCACTAGGAACTTTGGGACCGCGTTCGTCTTTTCCGAGTGGTATTGGAGGTTTTGTGGCGAAGCCAGCAATTTAAAAGTACTGAGTTGCTTCCTCGGTATCAGCGGTAACCCCTCCTCTGCATAGGGCACAGCGGCAGGAAGCAGCTGGTTTCGGTGTCACCGGAACAGGAATCAACGAGGTGCTCCAGTAAGGAGCAAGCCGCAGAAGCCCCTGGACGCTGTGAATTTTCCTACCGGATTGTCGAGGTCGGCGTGACCAGAATCGAAGGACTGGATCACCGCAAGGCAACTCGTGAAGGTAGGAATCACCAGATAGTCCAGTTGAGGAGTGTGCACTTTCCAGACGCGGATACGATTCCTGGCGTCTGTGACTGTTTAAAGATTCTGATTTTTGCCTACACAATTGCATCATGTCCGCAGACGCGTTGCGTAACCGCGAAGAGGCGGCAAATGAAATGTTCAATGATTCCCCGGCTGGAGAATCCGTTATGAAATGGCGGAGATGCAGGGCATGGAATAAACTCACCTTTGCACTAGGAACTTTGGGTCCGCGTTCGTCTTTTCCGAGTGGTATTGGAGGTTTTTTGGCGAAGCCAGCAATTTAAAAGTACCGAGTTGCTTCCTCGATATCAGCGGTAACTCCTCCTCTGCATAGGGCACGGCGGCAGGAAGCAGCTGGTTTCGGTGTCACCGGAACAGGAATCGACGAGGTGCTCCAGTAAGGAGCAAGCCGCAGAAGCCCCTGGACGCTGTGAATTTTCCTACCAGATTGTCGAGGTCGGCATGACCAGAATCGAAGGACTGGATCACCGCAAGGCAACTCGTGAAGGTAGGAATCACCAGATAGTCCAGTTGAGGAGTGTGCACTTTCCAGACGCAGATACGTATCCTGGCGTCTGTGACTGTTTAAAGATTCTGATTTTTGCCCACACAATTGCATCATGTCCGCAGACGCGTTGCGTAACCGCGAAGAGGCGGCAAATGAAATGTTCAATGATTCCCCGGCTGGGGAATCCGTTATGAAATGGCGGAGATGCAGGGCATGGAATAAACTCACCTTTGCACTAGGAACTTTGGGTCCGCGTTCGTCTTTTCCGAGTGGTATTGGAGGTTTTGTGGCGAAGCCAGCAATTTAAAAGTATCGAGTTGCTTCATCGGTATCAGCGGTAACTCCTCCTCTGCATAGGGCACGGCGGGAGGAAGCAGCTGGTTTCGGTGTCACCGGAACAGGAATCGACGAGGTGCTCCAGTAAGGAGCAAGCTGCAGAAGCCCCTGGACGCTGTGAATTTTCCTACCAGATTGTCGAGGTCGGCGTGACCAGAATCGAAGGACTGGATCACCGCAAGGCAACTCGTGAAGGTAGGAATCACCAGATAGTCCAGTTGAGGAGTGTGCACTTTCCAGACGCAGATACGTATCCTGGCGTCTGTGACTGTTTAAAGATTCTGATTTTTGCCCACACAATTGCATCATGTCCGCAGACGCGTTGCGTAACCGCGAAGAGGCGGCAAATGAAATGTTCAATGATTCCCCGGCTGGGGAATCCGTTATGAAATGGCGGAGATGCAGGGCATGGAATAAACTCACCTTTGCACTAGGAACTTTGGGTCCGCGTTCGTCTTTTCCGAGTGGTATTGGAGGTTTTGTGGCGAAGCCAGCAATTTAAAAGTATCGAGTTGCTTCATCGGTATCAGCGGTAACTCCTCCTCTGCATAGGGCACGGCGGGAGGAAGCAGCTGGTTTCGGTGTCACCGGAACAGGAATCGACGAGGTGCTCCAGTAAGGAGCAAGCTGCAGAAGCCCCTGGACGCTGTGAATTTTCCTACCAGATTGTCGAGGTCGGCGTGACCAGAATCGAAGGACTGGATCACCGCAAGGCAACTCGTGAAGGTAGGAATCACCAGATAGTCCAGTTGAGGAGTGTGCACTTTCCAGACGCGGATAGGTATCCTGGCGTCTGTGACTGTTTAAAGATTCTGATTTTTGCCCACACAATACCATCATGTCCGCAGACGCGTTGCGTAACCACGAAGAGGCGGCAAATGAAATGTTCAATGATTCCCCGGCTGGGGAATCCGTTATGAAATGGCGGAGATGCAGGGCATGGAATAAACTCACCTTTGCACTAGGAACTTTGGGTCCGCGTTCGTCTTTTCCGAGTGGTATTGGAGGTTTTGTGGCGAAGCCAGCAATTTAAAAGTACTGAGTTGCTTCCTCGGTATCAGCGTTAACCCCTCCTCTGCATAGGGCACGGCGGCAGGAAGCAGCTGGTTTCGGTGTCACCGGAACAGGAATCGACGAGGGGCTCCAGTAAGGAGCAAGCCGCAGAAGCCCCTGGACGCTGTGAATTTTCCTACCGGATTGTCGAGGTCGGCGTGACCAGAATCGAAGGACTGGATCACCGCAAGGCAACTCGTGAAGGTAGGAATCACCTGATAGTCCAGTTGAGGAGTGTGCACTTTCCAGACGCGGATACGTATCCTGGCGTCTGTGACTGTTTAAAGATTCTGATTTTTGCCCACACAATTGCATCATGTCCGCAGACGCGTTGCGTAACCGCGAAGAGGCGGCAAATGAAATGTTCAATGATTCCCCGGCTGGGGAATCCGTTATGAAATGGCGGAGATGCAGGGCATGGAATAAACTCACCTTTGCACTAGGAACTTTGGGTCCGCGTTCGTCTTTTCCGAGTGGTATTGGAGGTTTTGTGGCGAAGCCAGCAAAATATATATATGTATATATATATATATATATACATATATATATATATATATATATATATTATCTACTGGCAGTCGCCAGTAGATAGTTATAGTTAGGACCTATTATCCATAGGAAATCCGTAACATTCTATTCCCAATAACTTTGGCGTCGCTTGACGAATCATCGCGAAATTTTCAAAACTGGTGGGGCGCTCCGGTCCGCTCCTGTCTTGAAAGTTTCGGGGTGATTCATCAAGCGAGGGCCGAGAAAAAAGGTGGTCCCAAAACGTGTTTTCTCCATGTTAATTCCCATAGGAAATTTTAGCCACGGCTACAGCTCGAACTGCTGAACGGAATTACACCAAATTTGGCAAAAAGGTAGCGCTTGGTTCAGAAAGCGACCTTTTTTAAAATGGTGTAAATCCGTTCAGTAGTTGCGGAGAAATTAAAAAAATAAGAGTGAAAAAAATCAATTTCTCATAGGAAACTTTATGCAAGGCTACAGCAAAACTGCTGAACGGAATTACACCAAATTTGGCAAAAAGGTAGTGCTTGGTTCAGAAAGCACCCTTTTTAAAAATGGTGTAAATCCGTTCAGTAGTTGCTGAGAAAATCCAAAATAAATGTTTCGATATCTATGGCCGCGGTGGATCCGCGCACCCTCCCGACCACGAGCTGCATGCTAATTGGCTGTCAACACTCCAAATCAGGAAGTGTTGGCAGCCATCTTGTTCCTCGGTAGAACCAAGGAACAAGAAAGCAGTAAAACAAGTGCGCAAAACGCAAAAAGGGGGCAGGGTAGAAACACCCTGACCCCCTAGGTCTGCTCAGGGGGTCAGAAAAAAGCATTTTTTTAAAAAAAAAATCGGCGGGATGCGCTTAGGGTGCGCGGATCTCGCCGATTAAAAAAAAAAAAACACAAGAAACAAGTGCGCAAAACGCACAAAGGGGGCAGGGTAGAATCACCCTGACCCCCTAGGTCTGCTCAGGGGGTCCCACAAGGACCCCCTGGGAGGAAAAAAGCAAAAAAAAAAAAAAAAAAGACCGGCATCGTGCTGGAGGCCCCACACCCTCCCTGCAGCAGTCTGCAAACGCGCCCCCTGGCGCGTTTTAAGAAGGGGAAGTAATTCCCCTTGAATACTGGGGGTCCCTGGGGGCCAATTAGCCCAGCAGGAACCTCCGGTATGTGCCAGGGGGCTGCATTGCAGAGAGGTGTACAGAGGCCACGCCCCTTTTTACACCTCTCTGCAACACAGCTCTGTGGCGCTTTTTGGAGGTACATGGTGGGCTAATTGGACTCCAGGGACCCTCAGTATTCAAGGGGACTTAATCCCCCAACTTAAAATGCGCCACGGGGTGCGTTTGCACAGTGGTGAAGGGAGGGGGCGTGGCTTCAGGTGACATGTGTGCAAACAGGCCCCGTGGCGCGTTTTAAGATGGGGAATTAAATCCTCTTCAATCCTGAGGGTCCCTGGGGGCCAACTAGCCCACCAGGTACCTCCAGTAAGCGCCACGGAGCTGCGTTGCAGAGTGTTGTAAAAAGGGGCGTGGCCTCTGAACACCTCTCTGCAACGCAGCTCTCTGGCGCATACTGGAGGTATCTGGTGGGCCAGTTGGCCCCTAGGGACCCTCGGGATTGAGGAGGAATTAATTCTCCAACTTAAAACGTGCCACAGGGCGTGTTTGCAGACATGTCACTTCAGGCCCCACCCCTTCCTTCACCATTGTGCAAATATTCCTCTAAAATCAGCCGAACTACGAATTCCGATTTACTCACCTGTTATCAGGAGAGACCTCAGTGCTGCATCTTTGAGCCCAGTACTGATCCTGAAAAGTAATTTTAACCGTACTTACCAGTAACTTGAATTTCCTTCCATAGGCTAACATTGACTGGTTTCACTTGGAAATTCTTCTAAGTGTGGAGTTTTGGAACTTTATAATATTCCTCTAAAATCAGCCGAACTACGAATTCCGATTTACTCACCTGTTATCAGGAGAGACCTCAGTGCTGCATCTTTGAGCCCAGTACTGATCCTGAAAAGTAATTTTAACCGTACTTACCAGTAACTTGAATTTCCTTCCATAGGATATCATTGCCTGCTTTTTGCTGAAAAAGTTTGTGTCGATTTTTGAAACATACAAATATTCCTCTAAAATCAGCCGAACTACGAATTCCGATTTACTCACCGGTTATCAGGAGAGACCTCAGTGCTGCATCTTTGAGCCCAGTACTGATCCTGAAAAGTAATTTTAACCGTACTTACCAGTAACTTGAATTTCCTTCCATAGGCTAATATTGACTGGTTTCACTTCGAAATTCTTCTGTGTGTGGAGTTTTGGAACTTTATAATATTCCTCTAAAATCAGCCGAACTACGAATTCCGATTTACTCACCTGTTATCAGGAGAGAACCCAGTGCTGCATCTTTTAGCCCAGCACTGACCCTGAAAAGTAATTCTAACCGTACTTACCAGTAACTTGTATTTCCTTCCATAGGAATCCATTGTCTGGTTTTCTGCAGAAAAGTTTGTGTCGATTTTCACAAACTACAAATATTCCTTAAAAATCGCCTGTATGACTTAAACGCATTCTTTCAACTGTTTACAGGAGATGCACCAGTTCTGGATCCAGGATCCACCACTGAGTAAGAAAAAGTAACGATAACACTACTTACCTGCTAAGTGAATTTCCTCCCATAGGATAACATTGGTGATTCTATGTGAAAAAGTTTCTAAGTGTCAACTTTTAAAATACAATAATATTCCTTAAAAATCACTACTGTAACCAAAACGCTTTTACTCAACTGTTTACAGGAGATGTCCCAGGACTGAATCTAGGATCCAGTCCTGTGGTTAGAAAAGTAATCCATAAAGTAACTAATTGCATTTAACTAGAAATTCACATTGAGCTCAATGTTGCATTGTGTTTGAAATTGTGTTGCCCATTGCAACAACTGTAACTACTGTACTTAAAAGTCTATTGCCTATTTGCAAAGTATTTAAACTAAAGTAATTCATTCTGAGAAAGTATATTTTGTAATGTATAGTATAATGTAATTACAATGTAATTTAAAAAATAAAATATGTAAAAATAAATAGTTTAAAAAAATGTAGTAAATCAGTATCAAAAAAATAAATATAACAATTAATACATTTAAAAATTGTCATTTACAAAACCTTTGAAATTCACTGAAAAAAACCATAGGTTTCAGACATGTTATAGTTAGGAATTAGCATTTAAAAACCTTTGAAATTCACTGAAAAAACCATAGGTTTCAGGCACGTTATAGTTAGAAATTAACATTTAAAAAACCTTACAAATTCACTGAAAAAAACCATAGGTTTTAGGGACAGTTATAGTTAGTTGGACATTGCACTCGTACAAAACCCGTGAAATTCCCCCGTTATAGTTAGTTCAGCTAACTATAACTCGCGCCCCCGCAATGCACTGCTGATGACGTCACATATTACATCACTCATGACATGATCAGTGACATCACTGATGACGGTTTTTTCAGTGAATTTGTAAGGTTTTTTAAATGCTAATTTCTAACTATAACGTGCCTGAAACCTATGGTTTTTTCAGTGAATATATATATATATATATTTTGTATACAACCTGTTAATCCTGTAAAGCGCTCTGATACCCTAACGGGTCAAGTTCGCGCTGTATAAAACACAAAATAAATAAATAAATATATAAATATATATATATATATATATATATATGCATCCACACGCACACGCACACACACACACACACACACATTGAATGTTAAAAATCATATATATGTTTTGAAAAATAACTATGATTTATTGATAAAATTGTTTAATACATTTTTTCAATTTAAAAAATGTAAAAATATTTCTAACTTTATTTTTTAATGTAAATAATTTCAGTTATTCTACAGATGTTTTTGTAATTTTTAAACATAAGTAAATACAAATATTTACTTTAATTGCTTTTTTAATTGTTTTCTAATACATCTTGAATGCTTTCATATATTTGAATTAATGTGATAGTTATTTAAAAAATAAATTAATAGTTTAATATTACCACAAGTAAATTTCCCTATGTAGACCGAGGATTCTGCCACCGGTGAAAAAAGTGTAAAAATTATTACAATTTTATTAAATGTTTTAAACAATGAAGACATACTTTCATTTGAAATATTATATATATTTAAATTGTAAGACAATAAAAAAACTTACAGCATAAATGACTTAATTTAAATTTAAACTCAAATTTTTTCAATATATTAATTTAAATTCTTTTTCTAAAGCTGAAATTTAAGAAAAAAATTACCACCTAAAGTAAAATAATATATATTTTTATTTTGTATGAAGAAATATTAAAAGTGATTATAGAACTAGTTAAAAATAATGTAATTATATTTTAATAAAAATTAATGTAGCATTAATTGTTAAATAAAAAAGAGATTATTTAAATATGTTATATTAAAATAAAAACCGTTTTATTTTTAGATAATTTTTTAACATTCAATTATTTTTTGACTAGTTTAAATAATTTAATTTAATTTAACATGTCTTCCCTAGTCCCTAGCTTCATTATTTTCTATGGGAGGGTATGGCATGATAAGTGTATGGACACGTGTGGTGCTGGATTTACTCCAGCTCTGACGTGGAATAAATGTACGACTGTTTGGATCCTTTTTGGATGTAGTAACTATAAAAGTGCAGTTTGCGAATGGGAATGGTTTACTCTTTTGTCAGTGGGTACCATACCCCTCCTTACATTTCGCTTAACCCATCCTATTTTGTAGAAAGTATATCCCATTTTCCAAGGCACTCCCCTCTGTGCCTCCCGCATTTAATACTGAAACGTATACTTGCGTTTGCGGAGACTCTGCAGTCAGGGTGGAGATTTCCACACAAAAAAAGATAAGAGAGGCAGAGGGTGAAACCTCTGCACATAGGTTTGTGAATATCATTTTGTAGTACATGAGATGTACTATTGTAATACTACCAAATGTACAACAAAATGCAGTTTGTGAATAGGTCCCTTTATGTCTTCAGGAGGATGGTTTGACAGCTAAATCTGTTTCTTGGCCAGACCTAAAAAAGGCTGTAGCAATCCCAAGAGCTCAAATAGCACCTTATTTACTCTCTTATAGCAGATAGCAATTCACTATTAAGCATACCTCAGATTTCCTTCCTCCCTTTCGTTTGTCCCTGGTGATCCTTCATACACAAACATAACCTGGCTCTTCTTCCTCTGTGACTCAGCCTGTTCGATGGCCCTTATCCGTGCTGCTTTCCAGTGTATCTTTCTGCCACTTTGTAAATACCTGGTTATTACTGGAGATTGACCATTTGTCGAGTCCAGTTTAGTTCCATCATTATCTTCAGCTCCATATGTCCCACCCCTCTAAAGGCCTTACTTACTTTGCTTGTACACAGCTATCTTTTTACAAAAATCATATTTTCTTCATCAGCCTAAACTGTTTCTGCAAGCTGGAAACCAGCAGAATGAGGGTTTGTTAAAGAGAAATTTCCTCCTGAACTGTTTCCGGATGGCTTCTGATTGGAAAGAAATTGAATTAGTGTTTGTGATAACATGTGATGAACGATACGTGGATGGAGAAGCCATCGATGGTGAGGTCCTGCTTCTTCTCAACTTTTTTGAGGGCTACTCCAATGTGTCGCATCCAAAAATATTAAAGTGGATGGGATGGCTGTTTGAGAGTGCTATTCCCACTGTATTTGGGACTGAGAAATATACTATGTATCAGGTCCCAGAAAATTTGGGAAAAGTACTTGACATAAGGACTGGGAAACAAGTGGGCTGTGATCACCATGATACCACACCTGGATGGTGTTCCTGTCTGCCTGATTACTAGTGCCCTGGAGGGGTAGACGCTACTTCTTGTACCCAGAAATAAAAAGTCTCCTCAGGGTTCAGACTTTATCAAGTGCAATAAATTCCACCTATTCTAACTTTTTGGGGAATAGGCGTTCCACGGTAAATACAATACTGTTTTCCCGTATTAAATTAAATTCTGCCAGATGTGACCTTCAGAAACTTAACAAGGGGTGCTGACTATCGCACCCAGTGATTAAAGAGTAAACTCTGCACAGCTAGGAATTCTGATTCTATCCTATTCCCCTTTCACCCTCAATATTCCACCTTCTTCCCACCCAGCTACCTGAGTACTTTCAGCCATTAAAATCAGCTTTCTAAACATGATACACTGATTTAATTCCATTTATAGCCATCACCAAGCGTCCTCTTCTTGTGTGCGACACAGACGCCCATCATTAAAGAGTAGAATTTCTCACTCGCTGACACAATAAACAAACTTGGCCCGCAGGCAAGAAAGCCAGCGAGCTAAAGAAAACCTAAGAACTGTTTCTCTACTGATCACTATCCTGAGAGACATCACCTTTGGAAAGCAAAGCGAGATGCACAAAGCACTGTGCATTTGCAGTGTTAGAACAAACAACTTTGTAAATGCAAATTGAAAAAATCACAATGCAGGAAGGAGTGCAAACTTGGAAAATAAGCCACAGTGCAAAGTTAGTGACTACTTGCATTGGGCTCCTTTTGTGAAAATCCAAAATGGATAGTGAAAGGTGCAATCACTTAGCCATTCACTATTGACGCAAAAAATACAATGTAGGTGAAAAACCCTAGCAGAGTAAAAGGTGCAAACTCGCCACTAGCACGAACGTGGTGCAAAAAAACGTTTACTATATGTAGTTGCAACAACATTTTTGTGAAGTGCTGTGACCAGTATCTCCCTTTGCAAAAGCAAAGGGAAAGTCATATCACATCCCACTGCTGCATGTCCCATTCCCCTTGCCCCCCAATGCGTTTGAGGCAACATCTTTAGTTTATTTGTCTCAAAGATCAAATCAGATGCCTGACTATCTTACAGGTCTAGCCCAGATTGCATTTGAATAGCTGCCTTTCAAAAGATGCCATTGCTTAATTTGTAAAAAAAAAAAAAAGCATAAGGGTGAGGGGCCCAAAGTTTTGTTCAGAAGCTTTGGGCTGGTGCTATCTAAGGTAAGGGTACCGAATACCAAGGCTGTGTAGTCTTGATTTCGCCTTATACCTCTTTTCATCCATCCACAGAGAATCTCTGTCTCTTTATTTCACTCTTGGAGGTTATTTTTCATTCCTGCTTTCTACCTTTGTTACTGTTTTTCCATCTCTCTCTTTCTGTTAGAAATTGGGTTGTTGATTGACTGGGGTATGAGCCATGGTCAAGCAGCAACCACAATTCAAGGCAGGGTAAGAGGCAGGCAAACCCTAAATTAACCTGTGCTCAACGTCTGGTACCTTGGCACAGAGCAGAACTTCAAAGTTTTTAAGTAAAATAGTGCCAAGAAGCAAAAAGCGATATTGGGGATATCTCATCGTGCCGGACTGGAACAAAGTCACTAGTTCAGGGCGACCGCAATAGAGCATGGGCAGCTGGCTCCGCTGAACAAAGTACCTAATATCTGGGTTGCAGAGCTTTTGGTGGATCCGCAACGAAGATGCGTCGCACAGCATCGGCACTGTGTCAGTTCCGAGATGCAGTGAGGCTGCGGTGCGAGGTCCTGTTGCGTCGACACTGAGGATCCTGTTGGCGTGGCTTGTGATGCGAAGTCCGGTGTTGAGGATGCGAGGCGCAGCAGAAGCAATGCGTCGGTTCTTATGAGGGGTGAAGCTGCGATGCGCAGTTCTGTCGTCATCGAAGCTGCCCTCAACAAGGAATGCGAGGAGCTTGCACCAGGAAAGGTATTGCGCAGCGGCAGTTCCAATGTCGATGCATCAGTCCCGTGATGCAGGAGGCGACAGCGATGCGAGTCTTTTGCAACATGTCCAATCCACGCAGCAGCGACGATGCATCAGTTCTAATTGGGAATGCGCCTCTCATCCGAGGAGATGTGTCATGTCTGCTTGAGGATGAATCGCTCAACAGAGAAGATGCGTTGGTTCATCTGGCAAGCACCTTAGGCCCACTTCCACGGGTCCAGGACTGGGGTGGCACCACTTTGCAGGCTAGACCCACAGATGGCAGAGTCCAGGTGCAGGGGTTGCAAGCCTGTTATGTCCCTGAGGCTTCACATCAGGAGGCCAGTCAGCTAGCCCTTGTAGTTGCTCTGTGTTATGGGGTCAAGTGATGCAGGTCCAGTCCTTCTCACCCAGGCAAGGGGAGAGCAGACAGCAGTTCAGCACAAAAAAAGCAGGAGTCCAGCAGAGTGCAGTCCAGCAGAGTAGCAGTCCTTCAGCAGCACATCAATCCTTTCTAGCAGAGCATCCACATGTCCGGAAGTGTACTGAAGTGGTGGTGTCTGAGGTACAGTACTTATACCCAGTGGTGCCTTTGAAGTGGGGGAGACTTCAAAGACATGCCTTTGAAGTGCTTAAAGGTCCTCCCTCCCTGCCCTGGCTCCAGACTCACGGCTGGGGCGTATGCAGCCTTTTGTGTGAGGACAAGACACAGCCTATTCAGATGCATGTGACGATGTACCCAGCTCCTCCCTCCCATCTGGCCAGGATGGCGCATCAAGTCACACCTAAGCTCCCATTGTGTGTGGCTGTCTAGGAGGAATACACAAAGCCCAACTGCCAACTACACTGAGTCGTGTGATCAGAATTGGCCACAGGTACCAAATGGCTAAAGTAAGAAAATGCCAATTTTCTAAAAGTCACACAATGCACAAATGCCAAAACTGACTAAACCTTTGAAACTCAAATTAATCCATAGATCCTATATTCAATAAAAGCGATCACTATTTCATCTTTTTTGAAACATCATACAAACGCTTTTGTTTTTTTGTCACACACAAAAAACCAAACACAAAATTAAATCATGAATATTCTTCCCTACCACCAACAGCAATTGATACACAACAGTTGATACAAACAAAGATTAATTGGCACGAATACATACATGTGAATGATACAAAACACAAATAACATGAATATAATACACCAATGGATCGGTTCTTATTTTACAATGTCCAGAGCACAGGCTTAAGGGAAATAAATTATATATACACCTATAGGACACTTCAATGGATTCAACTGCTCTCTTTTTTATGGACAATGCACCTCTGCCAACTTGTGACTTCTGCATCCAGGTTACAGTTTTTTACTATATCTATTGTTCATTCGCTGGATTTTAGTGTCACTCTTTATTTGGAATAATAATAATTGTAACAGTAGGTGCACAAATACTTGTCAATGCATTTCAAACCCGCTATACCATCCTTTATGGGGTTCTTCTCAGGAAACAGAACTGCTATCCACTCTACAAAAATAAACACAAAATTGCGTATTACTATCTACAACATACTAGGGTGGGTCTAAAATGACTCCATAATTACCTCAAATGGCTCAGCATTTGCACCAATACGCTGGTCAAATTATTTTACCTGAAAGACATCCATTCATATATCCCGGTTATAATACCTATTATACTCCAGTGTATCCCACAAAAATATCAATGCCAAATTCACAACAGCAACTGATGACTAATACTCACTGCAAAAGGGACTGACACCCCTACTTCAGAACGCGGTCTCCAATTCACTTCAGACTCCACGTTTAAAAGAGTAGAGAAATCTGCAACAAGAAATCTCAACATTACTTAAAACGCTGCCGAATGAGCAAAATCCTATTTGCAATGACCTTCGCGGAATATATTGTTACTTAATCCAGTGTTGGAACATAAATCATCTCATTCTTTCCACACGACCGGGCAACCTACATAACCTATTCCAGGCTCATGAACCCGATTTTACTGCGCCCTGGGCGGCATTTCTCCTCGCATGCCCACTCGTATTTTTTAATTGAAAAAAGCACAGATACCAGTGGATGTAATACACCAACTACAGGCGTTCCGTATATAAGATACTAGTGCATCAAACATCAACAGTGCTAAATAGCCTAGACACAGCAGAACTTACTCTTGAAAGTTCATCAACATTTTCCACGACAGTCTCGGCATTCGCACGCTGTTCACTGCCTTAATACTAAGGGGCATATTAGCAAGACCCACGTTAAAATTATCGCCGTTTTAGCGGCAGGAAACTGCCGCTAAAACGGCGATAATGGGCTTGCTAATATGCGTTATGGAATCTAACCTGGGCTTCTATTGGAATTCTATAACGCATATTAGCAAGCCCATTATCGCCGTTTTAGCGGCAGTTTCCTGCCGCTAAAACGGCGATAATTTTAACGTGGGTCTTGCTAATATGCCCCTAAGTTTCCCAGAACTCCTTTACGAGTGAGCGGATGATCTAATCACAACCGCATTTATATGCGGAGGCAAAGTTTCGCTTCTGGTTGCCGTCAGCTCCTAATGCGTCCACCATAGGGGCCTGTGTTTGGCCTCATGGTCACAGGTTCAAATCCCGGCGGGTCCACTCAGCCTTTCATCCTTCTGAGGTCGATAAAATGAGAAGCATTGGGTAACAACAAACATCTGTCATTCAGTGTCAAGATACCCTTCTGGGTGAACGTGTGCTTTATAAATACATGTTAGGTCAGAGGTCTTCAAAGTGTGGGGCGCGCGTGGATGGGTTCCCAGGGGGGCGCAAAGGCCTCTGTAAGCACATGTAAATGAAGACGCCTGGAAGTGCGGCGTTGTTTATTTGCTGCATTTCCAGGCTGTCTTCATTTACTCCGAAGCCCTCAGAGTGCCCTGGGGCCGGAGGTCAGTGAGTGTGCTGCTGGGGGCTCCGCTGGGCAGTGTCTGGAGTCTTATTAAGACTCCGGCATGCCCGAGTTTTTCACAGGTCTTTAAGGACTATTTGCATACCTTTAGAAACTAGTTACTGAGGCTTAGTTTTTATTTCTGTTTCCAGTACCCCCTGGGCCTCAACTCTGCCTATTCCTTACATTTGTATTTTAAATTTACTGCTGTAGTGTGAAAATGCATTTCATGAAAAGGAATATAAACAAGCATTGGCATAGCCAATAGGTCTCGCCTTTGGGGCCTTATAAGTGTTTAGCCAGAGCTATTGACTTTGCCAATGTCTTCAAGCTGTGCTGTAGAGAAGAGTGGCTGCTGTGCGGCATGCTGAAAAGTTAAAATAAAAAAGTGTCAGAAGCATTTTTGTTACTTTATATATGACCAAGAAGGCATTATGTAAAACTGAACGACCATATTAAAAAAAGTATTTACAATAAAACATTTCCTCAGTTTTCTTTTGTTCTTGCAATGCTGGCAACTTGTTTCTGCCTATTGCATTGGTTGTTTGTTAAAGCTTTTTTTTTGAGGGGGCATAAACAATCGGAGGGTGAAGGTTGGGAACTAGTACCTGTATTATAACACTAGCAGCGGCCAGACGCTAGGGGAGAATCAACAGATGCCAGATTCCGAGAGCAGGCTGAGGTGGTGCTGAGTGATGCTGAGGAGGTGATGCTGTCTGCGACATCAAAATAATGAGCTGGCAGTCCTAATCATAAGACTGGAAGTTTGTTGCACGATCAGCACATTATTTATTTCCTCCACCCTCGATCCCAGATTAATACCATAATAGCAATAGTTTAACTTATATCTGAAACCCTACACCCCGTCAATAACATGCTGATTTACTTCAAATGTCTGGGAATGCACTCTGCATTCAGACAACTCACTCATTCTCACCCTTCACTTTCACGCTCACCCTGCACTCACAGCGCATAGTTATGGATTTACCGCATTTGCCATATAATCCATCATCTGCTGCATAATTTGCAGATAAAAAAAATGCAGAAAACAAATGTTACCTCACAGTGGAAGGCCCTTTCTAAAGGTTGAATGGTCACCTTTCTGTTGCTTATTGCTATATGTGGGTGTTAATGTGATACTTATGAGGGGCAATAAAGGCCAGGACAGTGTTAACAAGTGTAAAAATAGCAAAATAATGCAGCAATGCTATCACAAAATATGCAGCATAATTCACCTTTGCTTGCTGCTGAATTTAGTCAACCATGCTGCATAATCTGGCCTTCTCCGCCGCATAATTCCAATGGCACTGTTTATAGTGCTATGAGGTCCCAGCCTGTGGCAGAAAGCACTGTGAATATGTAAGTCATTATTTTAAAACAGTATTTACATACTCTAAGCTAGGCTGCTGCAAAATGATGCAGTGATTGAGATAAAACAAGTTCTTACAAAATATACTTTTTAGTAATAATTAATCAAACTGTATCTAATGCAGACATTTTTGTAAGTGTCTCCACTATTCCAGATCTCAGCTGATAACACCCTTTACATTACATCTCAAAAAGAATAGATCTTTGCCACCATGAAGCTTTAAGCAGAGCCATTGGAATTATTCAGCAGAAGAGGACAATATTATGCGGCAGGTTTGACTAAATTATGCAGCAAGAAAAGGTAAATTATGCGGCATAATGCGCCACATTTTGTGGTTAGCATTACTTCATTATTTTGTCATTTTAACTCAAGGTAACCCTGTCAGGGGAAATATTTCACCCCATTAGTACCAGTTTAACACCCAAATACAGCAGTAAGCAACTACAAGATTACCAGTCAATCTTTGCAAAGGGCCTTCCACTGCTCTGGAACACTTTGTCACGCTGCTAAGTAACTTTTGTTCCGTTTGAGCTAGAATCTAGTTTTCTTTTGTTGAAAATCTGCAGATTATGTAGCAAATGCAGTAAACTGATAATTTTGTGGAAAACGCTGCTGCTGCAGAAACTCATAATTCCAGTGGCCCTGGCTTTTAGTGACTCAATCAATTATTGGCTGGTAAGAAGGCTGGTTTCTTTTTAACTTTATGCACTGCCACCACACCCTTCGATTTCAGGCAGAGGCATCTCAAAGTCAGTATTAACCATTCAGGGGCATTGTGAAAGCTGAGTCCATGCGGTGGCAGGTAGCAGGCCAGAAGGGTTGCATTCAGATCCAGCGCCCTAATCCTCTCGATCCCTGGGGCCTCACAGTAATGGTCCAAGAGACAGAGGAAAGGAGCGAGATTCATAGATATTGTCAAAGAGTAGGCCCAGAATAGGGAGCACTGTATGCGGACTCATTTTTGTGTTTACAAATGGCCAGAGGCAGCTTCTTCAGAGAGATACCCCAAAGAAGGGGACAATATAAGTTTTCTTTTTTTTTAAAGGGGCATTCATTAGTGAAGCTGGTACTGCTGCCAAGTGTGTAAGTGGCCACTGCTGGTTATCATTAAGGAGCAGATGCAGCAGGACTGGGGCCCAGGGATTTGAGGGGCCCACTGCATCACAGTTATGACTGTCTACCTTTAAAAAAGGGGCATCGAAGCTTATTTTCCTTTCAAGCATTAGGACAGAGTTGAAGATCCGTCATGGTGGGGAAGAGGTAAAAGATGCAGAGGAGATAGCCTGCTACTCAGGACTGCAGTTATCATTAGTGCAGCAGGTATAGTTGCATTGGGGTCAAAGAGTGTGAGGGGCTCACAACAACCCAATTATGGGGAGCAGTTTGTTTGGGATATCTGTTTTTGTTTGATGCATTTTCTGTTTTATAAGTCTCATATTTAGTGCGGTTCATAAGCTATAGAAAACGTATTCCTGAAATCCTCTCATAAGCACCGCTCCCTGCACGCAGCCATGTCCCTCCCACTCCCCCAATCCTGCCATAAAGTTTTGGAGGGGGGCCCGACCTCAAAACATTTTGCTTAGGGGGGGCTCAGAGTAAAAAAGTTTGAAGACCTCTGTGTTAGGTTAATACTAACGTAGAAGGGGTGGGGCCAAATGGGCGGGGCTTGTAGGTGATTTGCTCCCTTTGCATACTCAGCATCAATTAAAAGGGAGAACCCTGGACTCTGCTCTCAGACCAGGAGATGACAAGAAAGAACCCACTCTCCTTAGACAGTTACTACAGAAGAGATTGCACTTCAATAATTCAACAATGCATTCACCTCCATCAAAGATTTCAGATCGGTTTTCAATGTGCAGTTGTAAAAAGAAAACACGCTGCCTGTCAGCCTGGAAAATGGCATGAATACAGTTGCATACTATTAACGTGGAAGGGGTCGGGTCAAACGGGTGGAGCATGTAGGTGATTTGGTGCCTTTGCATACTCAGCAGCAATTAAAAGAGAGATCTGTGGACTGTATGTTTTTTTAAAGGGAATGGGGGCTTGTGTGGCCCTCCTACCTGAGCCTCGTTAGGCCCTGGGGACCCCATCTCCCAGGGCTCCCTTTAAATACCCTTCCCGAGCCTCATTAGGCCCTGTGAACCCCATCATTCTGATTTTGAAACTGATGTCCTGTCATTTCCGTGTGCGTTGTTTTCTGTTTTATTCCTCTAGGTACTTCCGGTTCTTTTTTGACTTGTAGTTTCTTTCAATTTTTCTTTTAAAAGACAATTTAGGTTTTAACAAAATGGATATTGACCAAGATGAACAGCATATCTGTTTCTAAAATGATTTTATTGTGTTACACAGTTAATGTCTGCATTAATTCTTGTCTCATCAAAATCTGTAATATACATTTCTGTAACTTTTTTTTACCTTGAGCTAGAGCAACATATGCCATACCCTCTTTGAATTCTGTTGACCTAATGAGTGCATAAGGTTAGACCTTGTCATTTGTGTATTGTTACAGCATAAGTTAAATAGAGCGGAAACTGTTCTCTATGAATATATACATTTTTCAGAAGTAAGAATCTTGCTGCACATTCTGAGATATGTTGTTGCTGTTTAATGTGCTCACATTTCACCACAATAATTATAATGTGTTGGTTTGTTACAGATGTAACAAAGTCCACTACAAATCCCATGGAACCATTTGCTAGTCCTTCTTCTACATTTAAATTTCGACATAAAATTACCTGACAATTTGTATAGCTGTAAATCTTTCTCCAATCTCGCTGTACCTGAAACTGATTTTTCTATCGTTTGTAATTTAGTAGCTAAAGTTTTGCTTATAGGGATATTTGCTCTGTGATTCTCCACTTTATCTTTAGAAGGAAGATATAGAAGAGATGGTTCTGGATGTTTCTTTTTCCAGATGTAGCATTCCAGAGTTTAATTGTGCACATTCTTCGTTAGCTTGTCTCATATTTTGTGTTAATTATGTATATGTGAAATGTAACCAAATATTGACATTGCCTGTACTTCACAAAGAATTCCGACTTTGTTCTTACAAAAGTTTGTTGAAAATTATCTGACCTTTTACAGGTGTTAGTTGTGATAAATCTCCAAACACACTCACATGTTTGCCTCCAAAGAACACATAAGACGTTTTGAGTTCCTCCTGAATACAAAGATAAACAAACGCCAACATTAAGTTAGAAACCATACTAACTTCACTTATCAAATCAAAACTTGTAATTTTTTAAGGACTATGGGCCAGATGTACGACCAGTTTTGCGTGCCCAAACGCCTTTGCCACCCGTTTGCGCACGCAAAAACCTACATGGCCATGTAGAAACACTATTTTGCGACTCGCCAAAAATTGCGAGTCGCAAAATAGTCTTTTGCGACTCGCTATTAGGAAGGGGCGTTCCCTTCCTAATAGCGACTCTCTAGCCATGTATAAATGTTTTGTGACCGCAATTGCGGTCGCAAAACACTCGCAATTTACCGTCCTCTTCAAAAGGGTGGTATTGTGGTTGCAAATGGGAAGGGGTCCCAGGGGACCCCTTCCCCTTTGTGACTGGCTCTAAAAATATTTTTATTCCAAGGGACCACTGCCTGCCCTTAAAAAATGAAACGAAAACGTTTCATTTTTTTTTTTTTTTAATGCATCCTGTTTTCCTTTAAGGAAAACAGGCTGCATTTTAAAAAAAAAATAACTGCTTTATTGACAAGCAGTCACAGACATGGAGGTCTGCTGAGCCCAGCAGGCCACCATCCCTGGGAGGGCCAGCCATTCCCAATGGGGTCGCAAATTGCGAGTGGCTCATTAATATTCATGAGCCTCGCATTTTGTGACCCCACTGGTAATCGGAATCAGTGTCTCTGACACTGTTGTACATTCCAAATTGCGAGTCGCAATTGAGCACAAATTGCGAGTCGCACTTTGGAATGGTTGTACATCTGGCCCAATATCAAGTTCTTGGCATGTATCAGTATTTAATTTTAAGTATTCCAGTTTTTTACCAAGCTCCACAGGTAGTAAGAGAAGACCATGTAAGATAATTCCTTTGATGTTATGTGCTGCTAAGCCAGTAGGAGCAGTAACTACACAAGATAAATTTAGCTAGTAACTTGATGCACAAACACAGTAATTAATTTAATCAGAAAGCCTTTCCCTGTGCCTGCGTCTCCATTTACATATTGTAATGTAGGTTCGTAAGTAGTACATTCACATATTCCTTTTTCAGGTTGAAGTCCATGATCGACTGATTCTATTATGTATTTGTAAATTTGTAGTTGTTTACTATTTAATTGAGATACTACGTTATCTAAATTTTGCACGTCACTTTTGAAACTTTTCTATAGCAACCACAGCTTTATTATCAATATTTGGTGGGGGAGCAGTGCTTGAAGTAGTAGGATTAATAGTAGATGGAGTATTGTTTTGAATTTCTGCATGAATATTGTTTTCTTCTTCTGTTTCTTGATTCAGCATTTGTACGTATGTGTGAAATTCAGGCAATGCAATGTCATTTTATAAACAATAAATGCATCTTCATAGCATTGAAAGGCACCTATAAGTTCTTCTTTGCTCCATGGTTTACATAGTTGAAGAAGTGCTAAAACAGTAAAATAGTTTATTTTCTCCTGTGTCACAACTTAGTTATGAAGACTGCACGGCACGGGGTCAGCAGCCTGTGGGGTTGGGGTCTGGCTTCAGTGTGGTGTTGGCTGCCTGCAGGGGGGTCGACTGCCTGCAAGGAGTTGAAAGCAGGGCCTGGCCGCAGGCCAGGAGGGGGGTTGGCTTTACTTATGGTAACAAAATATTACTTGACATTTAAGAAACCCTTGAAATTTACTGTAAAAAACAAAGGTTAAAGTAACGTTATAGTTAGATGAAATGTTCAGTAACAACGCAACATTTTAAACTAAAAAAACACAGAAATTCACCAGTTTAGTGTATAGTTATCTCAAGTAACTATAACTCATGCCCTAAAGTAACTATAACTTGTACCCTCGCCATGCACTGCTAATTACCCCACATATTACATCACTAATGACTTCTTCTATGACATCATTGATAATATCACTGCAACATTTGCAATGAAATTATTGATGGGAAAACTGCATGGTGGGGGCGTGAGGGTGCCACATCATCCATGACATCCTCTCAGTCCTCGGGGGTTAGTCAGGGGCAGTTCTATTGCTGTGCGGGCTCGACCCACTGAACTCAGCCTCAGTCTTTCCTCAGACGATGGCCCAAAATTCTTGGCAACGTCGGTACCGCCAGCCTCTATTGCCATACAGGGTTGACGAAGTACTTTATAAATCAGACGCAGACTCCTCCGTTGCAATCGCCTTCCCCATGGTGGTTATGAGCTCAGCACTCTGCAGCAGTAACTGGCCACCTCTGGCATACTCTGTCTCAGCAGAGTGACAGTACGGGCTTGGCAAGTCTCTCATGGTGCTTACTACATGGCTCAGTCCATTGCGGCCCTCTCCTGGCATACGGGGGTGGCCGAGCCAACACTGCTCATGGGTAATGACTGGAACGACCGGATCGGTGTACAGCCCTTTCCTCACAGGGCAGACTGGCCTTGGGAAGCAGGCAGCCCCTGGTGCTTCAGACTCTAGGGCAGGTTCTCTTTGTTTCCCTGGCTGATGTCTCCTCACCCAGCAGGGAGAATAGCAAGCCTAGGCCTCCAGTCCTGGTTACAGGCAGAAGACTTTCAGAGTTTCCCCTTCTCCCCCAGCCAGTCTGGCTGCTTGGCAGATGACAAATTTTGGGGTCTCATCCTCCCATTCTTATAGCTCTTTCCCAGACACCAAATGTGAATTACCGTTGGAGTCTTTGAAGTTTTATGTTGGGGTTCTGTTTCTTTTGAAGTGTACATTTTTCCTTCTCTTCTTCCCTTTTCAAGAGACTCTGAAGCTGATTGTCCCACAACACAGTTCATGGCAGTGAGCAGAGTTAACACCTGGATCTCAGCCACAGTGATATGTGCATCAAAGGGTTAATCCTGAGCTCCCAGCCCTACTCTTTATGATTCCCTGAGATGTGTCCAAGCCCCTTCCTTGTGCTCTATCACTGGATCAAAGAGCACCACTTTGATGTGTGAAGGAGGAGTCTCTTCCTCCCTTCCTCCCGTGTGTGTCCCACCCAGCTCACAGGAATGCAGCAATACACAGATCTGTCTGGGCGATTTCTCTGCTTCTCATGTCTTCACCAGGCAGGCCTGGATTCACAAAATGGGACCCACGGTCGCCATGCAATGTACCATTGAAGGCACACTGACACTCCATGTGCATTCACAGCACACATACTGTCCAGCACTGTTACCTCTATGCATTGTGCCACTACAGACACACTTACATTCAGCACACATATTCAATCTGCACTCACTGTTCAGTACTGTAGCATTTCTATATTGTGCTAGGGTGTGCTATTTGAAAACACACACACTGCTAGCACACACACTCACCATGTGCGTGCTGTACACCACTTCAACATTCATGTATTCTACTTCTCGCAGGCACATATACACCCAGAAATGCGTTTCATTGCACACTCACTACATCTTTCATGTAATGTATTCCTTGCAGGCATACATAAACTCAGAACATGCACTAATCCCACATGTACTACATAGTACTGCTGTATATCTGTACTGGACCCTTTCCCAGGCACACATACATTCAGCGTAGGGTCACTCCTCCTGTGCTGCGCAGCACTTCACATCCATCTGATGTAGGCCAAGGGTGAGTTAAGCACACAGCAACGGAACTTTAAAAAGATGAGTGAGCCTATTGGCTAGACTCCAGTGAGAGAGGGTAAAAGGAACCTGTTCACTCTTACTGTTCACTACACGGTATGCTGCCGCCCCCCGCGCTCGTGCTGCATAACGTTTGGTGAGTAAATCACCAGAATAGGGTTGGGCCCATGCAAAGTGGGAGGAGGCTGGGCTGTTAGAAGAGAAACAAGAACATCGGCCTCACCCGCTGGTTTATGCACTCAATTACAAAAGGTAATGAGGCAGACTGCAAGCCTCAGTCAGTCCTCACAACTTATTTGAACATACATTGTTTCCCATACACTGACGTATGTACATCACAAATTTTAAATAATTTTTCTGGATTAGAACACCAGCCCTGGTCCTGAGGAGACCTCAAAAGGATAGAGGTTGAAGTATTTTTACAATTTCAGGCCATCAGACTTGGATTGTGATTGCATGTTATTTATTCACTTGTTCACATGGGGAATATTAGGAGCAAATACAAGCATGCATCCTGACAGTAAAATTTTAATCATTGTTAATGTTTGTAATTTTTAATGTATAAATGTCAACGTATGGGAAACAATGTTTTTTCATATAAGTTACGAGGACTGACTGACGCTTGTGGTTGGCCTCGTTATCTTTTGTTAATTCAGTACATAAACCAGCAGGTGAAGCCTTTTGTTTGTGTATCTCTTGGTGAAGGTGGTAGCCTTCCACCACTATGAGGGTAGCACTTTGGGCGCCCCTCCCGGTCCAACAGGACCGTAATCCATGAGACAGGCCTATGTCATGGTGCAAATGCACAATCCATGTATGCCTATGACAACAATATTAGCATTAGGGATCCAGACAACAGTACATTTGGGCACTCAGGGCAGGCATACATGTCTTTGACTATGTGCAGTACTTTTCTGTCCCAACAGTAATCAAATGTAAATTTAATAAATTCCCACATTGAAATGTTAACAGCAGTGAGTGTCCTAAAATGTTCCAACATGACTTAAAGTCTTTCTTTTAACATTTTTCAGGCCACAACATGCAGCCATATAAACAACCACAAGAGAGCAGAGCACTCCAGCTGAAGAGCACAAGCTCCAGCTTGGAGTGCATTAAAAAATATGTGGTAAGCTCTCCTGTGATCATGGATTTAATGACTCAGGAGACTTAGGGTAAAATTATGAGTTTGGCAGTCTGATGGACCACCAAACCAACGCTGGCGATGCAGGCAATGCCGCACTGGCGGTCCGACCCCCCTATTTGGAGTTTGGTGGTCGGACCGCCATAAGACCGCTGCTAGCGCAGGGGATCTGTGATCCCTTGGATGTCTTACAGTGGTCTGAGGCCGCAATATGCTGGCGGTGCCGCTGCGGCATTGCCAAGCATACTACGAATTTCCTCACCGCCACAGTTTTCATGGTGGTGAGCCTGCCATGAAAAGTGTGGCGGTGAGGAAACTGCCTCTGGGCCAGGGGATGAATGCAGGGGGGGCACATGGTGTGCTGCCCTGTCTGCATGCACCCCCAGTTCCTGCACGGCATGGACTTCGTAGTCGAAGCCGTGCAGGAACGTGCTTTGGCACTCCCTTTGCAGTGCTTTTCTAAGGCCATAGGACCACAAAAGCACCGCCCGCCAGACTACGAATGAACTGGCAGATGGTGTGTGGATGAGTTTGGAGGTGTGGCAACCGGGAGCTGGTGCGACAGCACACTGTCACACCGCCAAACTTGTAATCAGGCCCTCAGTTTTTTTTTTAATGCTGCTGGGGTGCTGCTGAACTCTTTGCAACCCCCACAACATAAAAAAATGGCTGAAGGTGCCACTGCCCCTTCAAGGGGCACCACCAGGATCCAAAAGATTGTATGTAAAAAGGCCTTGCAGGGCACTCCTTCTCTGAAACAGTGAATAATAAATGAGCGGCTCTTTTCACTCATTTGTTATTCACCTTTATTAATTACATTTTTGGGTGCCCTGGTTCCCATCGCGGGCACCCATGCCTATTTTTTTAGACTTGGGGCTGCGGGGGAACCCCAAAGGCCCAGTGGCCTCTGCAGCTCCCTAGCCACCTCCATAGCAGGAGCTGGCTGTTTTCCTTTTTGTTAAGTAAAGTAGGTGCCCCGATTCCTATGTGGAGCATCCACAATGGTGCTTTCGTTGTGGGCTGTGGGGGGATCCCCAAGGCCCCAGCCACTCATTCTGGCTCCTGAGGCACCTCCACGGCAGGAGCCGACCTTTTTTCTTTTTCTTTTAAGACAAATGGGTGCCACGGTGCCCAACCGATTCACCCACAATGCCGATTTCATTGGGGACAGCGGGGGAGCCCCAAGGCCCCCATAGACCCAGCCAGCACCATAGTGGGTGCTGGCTGTAGCCAGTTCCATTACTTTGCTTTCACCTGGACGAGAGCAAAGTTGGGTTCCCTGCCCAAGAGAATGCGGGCAGGGTATGGCTGCACTCTCCCAGGCAGGGAATTGCAGTGTCCTGAGGAATAGGGTCCCTGGGACACTACTGGACAAGGCTCTGGGTCCCCAAAGTTGGAGTACAGTTTGAGGCTGTCGGCTGCACTCCCCCCTCCCCAACAATGAAATGGCCCCGGGGGATGGGGTCACCGGAGCACAACAGGGACTCAGTGAGGGACGCCACATGGCCCTCTCCCTTTTATTTTAGAAACGGCTTGTGGGATGGGATTCCCTGGGCCCAACAGTGGTGCGGGAGGTGGGCCTTGTGACCCCCTTCCCTTTATTTCACATTCAGCCCCAGTGATGGGGTCCTTGGGGCCCTATAGTTACTCTGGGTGGGGGGCCACATGCCCTCTCCTTTTTATATAATGTACAGCTTCCGTGCCCTCTCTGAGACTTGGAGAGGTGGGTTGAGTGCCCCCTCCCCAAAAATACAAATGCACAGTCCCCCCGGGACCTGGCCCACCCAGGAGCTTTTTAATGAAAAGCGGGAGACCACAGTTCCGTGGCACCAATAAAAAAACTTGATGTTTTTGGTCCCAGGGAGTCTCTCTGGGACCCTCCACTAAGGCCTGGGGGGAAGGGTTTCTCTACCCTGCCCTCCTATATATGCTTTTTAAGCTTTAATCTGCGACCAGGGACTGAATCTTTCGTGATGTGGTGGCAGCCAATTAGATTTCATCTTGAGATCTGTTGCATGAAATATGGAAAGTTTTTAAGCCTTAATTTCGGCCAAAGCTATGAGCGGAATTACACCAAATGAACAAATGACAAATCCCTGCTTTCTGGACCAAGACCTAGCTTTCTGTCAAATTTGGTGTAATTCCATTCATTGGCTTAGGCTGTAGCTGTGTCTAATTTTCTTAAGGGGGAAAATACAGTTTGCCCCCCCCCCCTCCTTTTTCTCTGCCCCCACTTGACGGACCACCCCAAAACTTTCCAGGAAGGAGCTGCGGTAGATGAAACTTTTATTGGCATGTTTTGTGAAGGCCCGGCAAACAGCGCCAAAGTTATTTGCAAATCAAAAACTGCTCTTCCCATGGAAATGTGGTCCTAACTGTAACTACCCAGTGGCAACAGTCCACCAATAGATACATCCAAAATGTCCCACTCTCCTCCACGGAGACAGAAATAGGGCGAGCCACAGAGGCATGATTTGCCGGTTTCTTTTATTGTCAGCCAGAGAACATGATGGCTTTCGACCCGTTGAGGTCTTGATCACATTGTATAGTTGTAAAGTCCTGTGGATGTTACAACTTGTTGTAAAGGTCAACGCATTGTAATGCTTGTGGAATAAAGTCATGTGGAGTAAAGACCCATCATGTATCGTCTGATATTTGCAGCTACTGGCTGTAAATATGCTTGTAAGATCAGTCTATGTAATGCTGTCAGCTGAGCCAAGTCCAATCCTACTCTTTCAGTCAGCAGCACTAAGAACAATGTGATTTGTAAGACAATATATACACTTTCTATGTCTTCCTCCGAGATTGCTCCCAACAACGTTGCAACACATGTCAAATGTTCCCACTGCGTTCACTACATGAACGTGCCTTACCGGTTCTCTGTATTTGTTTAGACTAAACTGCATCTTTCATCCTATTCCCAGACTGCAATTGATTTTGTTTGACCGTTGACTATATGGAATACCTCCTTCTCTATCTCACCAACCCATACAGGCGCATATGCCCACTACCGCATATGCCACCACCTGACTCATGGCCCTTTCCTCCCCATCTCTGTCTCCAGTGATGTTAGGAGACACTGCCGAAACTGATGAGTCCTGTCAGGCACCTGCTGGGTAAGCCTTGACCTCCCACTTCCCCTCAGGGGCACTTATGGACATGTTTTGCCCTCCTTAAACCCACTTTCCCCCCTCTTTTACAGAATTTGGACCTCTGCATCTTGATCATTAATTGACCAATGTCCCAGTATTTCTATCTTACTTACATTTGAATCTTACGAATATCTTGTCCTTCATTTGAAGTCCACTTTATTTACTCTCAAGCCCTCACAGACATATACCATTTATCCCTTTTATTATCTCACCAATCTGTGACATGTTTGTCTTGGTGTAAATTTGGGTTCATGGTGTAAGTTACTGCCAGTGGTAAATAATAGCTTTACCAAGATCACCCTCCTCCTTGGTGCTGATGCCTGTGATATTGCGATTAAGCATTACACCTGGTTGTATGACTGTACCACTGGGTGGCTGTATGGCTATAACACCTATTTGTTTCACCATTAGAAATACAAATATACAACCCTTAGAGGACTTATTTCTATTAATTTGACAGCTAAACAAATACAGAAGGCTGTACATTATACTACTGGTCAGTAAAGATATGTCCAGCAAGAAATGTGTTTTAACTTCAGATGCACTGATAGTGTCTTTGTGAAACAATACACTTTTACATATTTAATTAAATGTTCAATAACCAATGCTTCACATTTTAAGATCAGCTTTCAGCCGATCTAATTTGATGGTTTTAATTGATTCCAATAGGAATTTCTAACAGTAATGTATTTGCTGATACATTCGTATTTGTATACCTCATGCTAGCCTGGCGGTATTTGCTCTTTCTGTAATAGATGGCATTTACCACCCGCGATCATTTCTGTAATTTATCCCAGTGCATGTCTTAAGAGCCATACTGAACAACCATTGATTTCTCCTTTGCCATTAAATAAATCTTTCTTCTCTTTCAGTCAAAGAGCTCTATTTGGACTCTTACCATTTGTGCAACCGCACAGAGACGAAAAACCTGATCAAATTGGTGGCCTATCAAAAAACGTCTGAAACAAGGGCTCTGTGTGGATGGATACCATTCAGGTGGTGTACCACAACACACCACCAAACGGATTACAGGTCGATCGAAGTCCCAGAGACCATGCATGTGACAGATTGCTGTGAGGACTACGAGCAACTTGGCCAGTACTGTGCCTTATGTGAGTATCTGACCACCTTGATCAATGTATGGGTGATGGATGGCAAGATGAGAAAAAGAAGCATTTTATATGTGCACATCCCACTGTACTCGACTCACCTTAAAAGGTGAGGATGGCAATGTAATCCCCTCTTTTTCTTTTTCTCATGTTATCATAGTTCTACCTCCCACCCCTATGCCTCTCATACAGACAGTTATGTTTATTTTTGTTCTTTTCACCACAGGTACACACACATGAAGATGTCTTACTTTAATGTTCTTCGAAGTGTGCTTAAAACATTTGTCAGACAACAAAATATGTCTTAGCTGCATCTGTATGTCATAATCTTAACTGTAATTATCCCGGTTTTATTGTTAGATACCTGTTATTTATTCTTCATCCCATTTTTTGATACTTGCGGTTTGTTCTGCAGAAATTCAATACAAATGTATTGAAATAAAAAGCTAAACTTTCCGAGTAGCATGACGGACCGCCCATCGTTTTTGTTGTTGTACAAAGACCCCCCCAACCACAACTCCAAAATCAATGTCTTTGATGGGCTGGGAGTTTTTCCTAGCGGACATTTCCTGTCAGTGATCTCCATGCCGTGCAGTCCGTTCTTTCAAAGCAAAATATATTTCAGATTAAAGACCAATTTTCAACAGTAGAATTCGAAAAAGTAACATACAATTTAACTGCGGGTTTCCATATGACTAATAAACAAGCTTTAAATATGCATGTTCGTCTACTGTTTCCTAAAATATTCATGGGCCTCATAATTTTGTCAAAATTGTCTTTTAATTTAAAAACCAGAGGCTTGTAATAGCTGCATGTTCAGAGCTTATTAACTACATGCCTGAAGCGTGATCTATTGGCTTAATATAAAATTAACAAAACGCCATCGAAATAAACGTTATTTAATGTATTTATTAACCCTATTTATAGAGTGTAGACCCTGAAGTGCTTCACAAGTGACAAGAAATACAATAAAGATATGAAGGAGTTGGGATAACAATACTGATAATAGCAACAGAGGAGCTATCTGTTTTTGTAAAGCATTTCAGAGAGGCTCTGACGAGGGAGGGCTTCAGGTTTCTCATGTATGACAGTATGCTGTCACCACCTTTTTACTCCACCTAGCCCTTTTCATATCCCTTTTCATATATCCACCTCACAGCTCCAACAACTTAACCCGTATTAGTCAGGCGTGTCCTATCAGTTTTGGAAGTGTTCTTCTCTGTCTTCAAATTAATAATGCACTTCCTTAGCATTCCTGTTCTCAAAATTGCGACTAAGAAGCAAAACATATGTCAGTTATGCTTCCATATTTTTTTCACTTGATGCAAACTCTTCCAAATTACAAGTATCTGCCATGTTCAATCATTTTAGAAGGAAGTTGCAGTAGGACCTCCAGTCCTTATGAAGACCCTCATACCCAGTCCCTAAGGGTCGAAATGTGTTGATTGAATGAAGGAGGACCAATCAATCAATCAATCAATCAGGGATTTGTGAAGCACACTACTCACCCGTGAGGGTCTCAAGGCGCTGGGGGGGGGGGAATTCGAGCAGCTCCGGCTCATCCGAAGAGCCAGGTCTTGAGGCTCTTCCTGAATGCTTGCAGTATGGGGGTTTGTCTGATGCTGAGGGGGAGTTCGTTCCAGGTCTTGGCCGTGATGTAGGAGAAGGGTCTGCCACCCATTCTGGTTCTGCGGATGCATAGAATTACGGCCAGGGCAAGGTCGGCGGAGCGGAAGTTCCTCTTGGGGGCATAGAAGGAGATTCTTTCGTTGAGGTATTGGGGCCCGGAGATGTGGAGGGCTTTGTAGGTGTATGTAAGCAGCTTGAAAGTGACTCTCTTTTCGACGGGGAGCCAGTGGAGGTCTCGTAGGTGCTGGGTGATGTGGTCTTGTCGTGGGATGCTGAGGACGAGTCTGGCTGCGGCGTTCTGGACGGTCTGGAGTTTGTGGAGTAGAGATTTGTTGATTCCGGTGTAGAGGGCGTTCCCGTAGTCAAGTCTGCTGGTTATGAGTACCTGGGTGACGGTCTTTCTGGACTCGGGGGGGGGGGAGGGTCCATTTGAAGGTCTTGACCATGTACTACTTCTTCCATACAGCGGCTCTAGATCTGAATCATAAATGATACATTTAGACATTGATAAATACTGATGGCTCCTTTCATGGTCTGACCTTAAGATACATCAGGCATGAAGGGCAACTGTATGAAATGTTTAACATATATTTTGACCTTTTTCTTAAGTACCCATTAATGGGTCCTAACATGATCATCATATACTATCAGATGCCCCTATTTGCTTCCAATTTCAACATTTTTCCCAATCAGTATTTTACTAGTGTTGACTACAACTTGGTGAAGGAGTGTGGATTCACTGCCACTAAGCTTGCACACCTACAATGTTCAAAGCATTCTACTAGAACCTCTATTTGTATACTGATTTGTGAATATTGATTTGTAATCATTGTTGTTTACGCCAAAGTGTTGTACTGAAAATTGGATATGTGCAAATATTCTTAACATATATATGATTAATTCTGCATTAGGCCACAACTGTACCATGCTCCTTTCAAAATAAAGTAAATAACTTATCTATTGTAAAATGGGTTAACTTTCTACTTATCCTTTAGAGTGTAGCATAGATCCAAGAGACTCCATATAAAGGTTGTTTAAAAGATGGAGGAGGATAGAGCAGGGGGGTATAACATAGGAGAGTGGGTGGCAAAGTGATATAAAAGTGTACATTTTCACAAACTGAGATCTAAACATGTTGTGGAATATTTAAACTAGAGCTCACATTCCCATTCTCTTGGATAGGATGTTCAGTATAATTTATCTGTAGATGGTCGATGAGCAAATGATCAAACGCACTCCTTTGGCTCTCCAAAAAGTTATAACAGCTTTAGGTGGCTCTGCAAAACACCAAGGGGCCGATTCCGATCTCGGTCGGAGGCGCACCTAACACTATTCGGCCGGGAAAAAAGCCAGGCGAATGCCTGTTTCCCGACCAATCCGCACATCATACCGAACGAGCAAGTACGATGCGCACAACTGCATAGATTCCGACCCAGTCGTACTCACCCAATCCAGGTCCTGTCATCCGACCGAGGCGGATCCGGAATCACAAAATCGAGTCGCACGGAAGCCAAAATGCAGCCCCGTCCGGCCGGACAAGTACGATGTGCTTTCCGTACGCGCCGAACCCGTCGCTACGCACGGCACGTCAAAGCATCCGGAAGAGGCGCACATAAGCTCCGATTCGCGCCACAACACGATCCACGGCTACGAGACGAACACGCCAGCGACGAGGACGAGGCGAAGCAAAGAGAAAGACGAACGAGACGAACCAACCATGAATCCCATCGTGCCGATCCTACCAATATTCTACATCTACTACCGGAACAGGCACGGACGCGTACGGCGCAGAAGGTAAGTCAGACACCAACCACAAAAATAAACTACACGTACCCGACACATCACACACAGAGGGATGCAGACATTACTCACACCAGCAACAGCAGCACCATAGGGGCGGGATGGCCATCAGCAATGCCACATATACAGATAGGGGCCTGGATGCCCACCACCACTACCACCCCTACCCATGGGGGGCTGGATGCCTACCACCACTACCACCCCTACCCAGGGGATGCCAGATGCCTACCACTACTACCACCCTTACCCAGGGGGTGCCAGATGCCTACCACCACTACCACCTCTACCCAGGGGGTGCCAGATGCCTACCACTACTACCACCCCTACCCAGGGGGTGCCAGATGCCTACCACTACTACCACCCTTACCCAGGGGGTGCCAGATGCCCACCACCACTACCACCCCTACTCAGGGGTGCCAGATGCCTACCACTACTACCACCTCTACCCATGGGGGCTGGATGCCTGTCACTACTACCACCCCTACCCAGGGGTGCCAGATGCCTACCACCACTACCACCTCTACCCAGGGGTGCCAGATGCCTACCACTACTACCACCTCTACCCATGGGGGCTGGATGCCTGTCACTACTACCACCCCTACCCAGGGGTGCCAGATGCCTACCACCACTACCACCTCTACCCAGGGGGTGCCAGATGCCTACCACTACTACCACCTCTACCCATGGGGGGCTGGATGCCTGTCACTACTACCACCCCTACCCAGGGGTGCCAGATGCCTACCACCACTACCACCTCTACCCAGGGGTGCCAGATGCCTACCACTACTACCACCTCTACCCATGGGGGGCTGGATGCCTGTCACTACTACCACCCCTACCCAGGGGGTGCCAGATGCCCACCACTACTACCACCTCTACCCAGGGGGGGCTGGATGCCTACCACTACTACCACCTCTACCCAGGGTGTGCCAGATGCCTACCACTACTACCACCCTTACCCAGGGGGTGCCAGATGCCCACCACCACTACCACCCCTACCCAGGGGGTGCCAGATGCCTACCACCTCTACCCATGGGGGCTGGATGCCTACCACTACTACCACCTCTACCCATGGGGGCTGGATGCCTGTCACTACTACCACCTCTACCCAGGGGTGCCAGATGCCTACCACCACTACCACCTCTACCCAGGGGGTGCCAGATGCCTACCACTACTACCACCCCTACCCAGGGGATGCCAGATGCCTACCACTACTACCACCTCTACCCATGGGGGGCTGGATGCCTGTCACTACTACCACCCCTACCCAGGGGGTGCCAGATGCCCACCACCACTACCACCCCTACTCGGGGTGCCAGATGCCTACCACTACTACCACCTCTACCCAGGGGGTGCCAGATGCCCACCACTACTGCCACCTCTACCCATGGGGGGCTGGATTTCTACCACTACTACCACCTCTACCCAGGGTGTGCCAGATGCCTACCACTACTACCACCCTTACCCAGGGGTGCCAGATGCCCACCACCACTACCACCCCTACTCAGGGGTGCCAGATGCCTACCACTACTACCACCTCTACCCATGGGGGGCTGGATGCCTACCACTACTACCACCTCTACCCATGGGGGCTGGTTGCCTGTCACTACTACCACCCCTACCCAGGGGGTGCCAGATGCCTACCACCACCACCACCTCTACCCAGGGGGTGCCAGATGCCTACCACTACTACCACCCCTAACCAGGGGATGCCAGATTCCTGCCACTACTACCACCTCTACCCATGGGGGGCTGGATGCCTGTCACTACTACCACTCCTACCCAGGGGGTGCCAGATGCCCACCACCACTACCACCCCTACTCAGGGGGTGCCAGATGCCTACCACTACTACCACCTCTACCCATGGGGGGCTGGATGCCTGTCACTACTACCACCCATACCCAGGGGGTGCCAGATGTCTACCACCACTACCACCACTACCCAGGGGGTGCCAGATGCCTACCACTACTACCACCTCTACCCATGGGGGGCTGGATGTCTGTCACTACTACCACCCCTACCCAGGGGGTGCCAGATGCCCACCACTACTGCCACCTCTACCCATGGGGGGCTGGATGCCTACCACTACTACCACCTCTACCCAGGGTGTGCCAGATGCCTACCACCACTACCACCTCTACCCAGGGGGTGCCAGATGCCTACCACTACTACCACCTCTACCCATGGGGGGCTGGATGCCTACCACCAACAACACCCCCACTCACAGGATGGCTAATACATGACACAACAAGCACACACCAACATAAACAATGCAACATAAAGACATCCCCCCAACACCATGACAAGCGTGTGTAGACTGTGTCAAATGCCTACAACACTGAACATGACTTTGAACATACAATGTGACCCCCTATCACATGTGCCACACATAAATGTGTGTGGCCCCCACAATGCAAGCAGACCATGACCACTGTGGCAATGGGGTCCAACCCCCATCATCACAGTGACCAAAATGGAAGTGTGGGGCCCATAGCTGAAGCACATCTTGAACATTGTGGCAATGGGGTCCAAACCCCCATCATCACAGTGACCAAAATGTAAGTGTGGGGCCCATAGCTGAAGCACAACTTGAACATTGTGGCAATGGGGTTCAAACCCCCATCATCACAGTGACCAAAATGTAAGTGTGGGGCCCATAGCTGAAGCACATCTTGAACATTGTGGCAATGGGGTCCAAACCCCCATCATCACAGTGACCAAAATGTAAGTGTGGGGCCCATAGCTGAAGCACAACTTGAACATTGTGGCAATGGGGTTCAAACCCCCATCATCACAGTGACCAAAATGTAAGTGTGGGGCCCATAGCTGAAGCACATCTTGAACATTGTGGCAATGGGGTCCAAACCCCCATCATCACAGTGACCAAAATGTAAGTGTGGGGCCCATAGCTGAAGCACATCTTGAACATTGTGGCAATGGGGTCCAAACCCCCATCATCACAGTGACCAAAATGTAAGTGTGGGGCCCATAGCTGAAGCACATCTTGAACATTGTGGCAATGGGGTCCAAACCCCCATCATCACAGTGACCAAAATGTAAGTGTGGGGCCCATAGCTGAAGCACATCTTGAACATTGTGGCAATGGGGTCCAAACCCCCATCATCACAGTGACCAAAATGTAAGTGTGGGGCCCATAGCTGAAGCACATCTTGAACATTGTGGCAATGCGGTCCAAACCCCCATCATCACAGAGACCAAAATGTAAGTGTTGACATTGAAAAAGCTGCAACTGCCAAACTGCATGGATGATTCCTGGTCACAGAACAACAAACCCATCAGTGGCAAAGTAGTGCTTGTGTCCCATAGCAACATAGATTGGGGGAGGCAAACACTGCAGTGCAAATAAGACATACCTTTGGCCATGTGCAGACAAACATCACCCATGGGGGCTGACACTGTCAACATTCATCAATGACACAATGACAGAAGTGTCCATCAGAATGCAGACCCACATATTTGCACCAATGGGCACACAAATGCAGATACCCTGTGGAGACTGTAGATGTGAGGTGAACAGATACCATACCATGGCAGCAATGGGACACACAAACAATGATCATTGTGCTGACTGATGACCTAGGAGTCCCAGGGACAGCAGGGGAAACCCACCAAACAACATACAGCCAATGGCACACTAAATTTATGCCAATGCAGTGGTGCAGATGCACAAACACAAACAGGCAGACCCACACTGCACATCAAACACAACAGGTGAGGGGGGGGTTGCCAGTGTCCCCAGGCAACCACACAACACATGAGGAGGCCTGAATACCAATTCCACAGATGTGCATACAGTGCCACACAAAGGTAACTCATGGATCCAAATACCCTATGTGGGCAATCAGGCATTGTTAGATGAGAGGGAGCACAAATCACACATGTCACACAAGCATGTAGGAACAGCAACTGACACAGCAAGACACAGACACACCACAGCACTACCCCCAGGGTCCCCACAATGTGGTGACCCTGGGCTGCATTACAATCCCACTGTGATGACAAAGCTAGATGTCGTTCACACTGTGAACCACAGTCATGTGTCCTGAGCAACAAACTACCATCACACCTACACAAGCACAAATCAATCAGTACGGCCAGTAAGCCAAGGCCAACATGGAGGCAGGGGTCTAGCCGGGCAACAACTCTCATCTGCACACACTCAACACCACACACCTCGACCTCCAACAATGTGCTGCAGTGAAGCTCACATGCACTGGTGACATTGCACATGCACCCATGACAATCCCAGGGGTGGTGGTGGGAACCAAGGTGCAGAAACACATCACACATGGCCACTCAACAAGACTCCTCAATGTCTGACACACTGCACACTACGCTGTACATGGACATGACGCCAATACCACACCAACCAATGGGATCCCAGCCACAGTCCCACACCAATGAAGAAGCCAAGGTCACCCACAAACAACACACATAGACAACTACCAACATTGCAGCCCTGACCCTGAGGAGTGCCAGCAGTCACTCACACAACGTGTCACAATCACTGAAAGCTAACACAAACTGGAAATCACATGACAGGTGTAAACAACAAGTGCCAAGGGGAATCCTGACTGTGACCCATCTGCGTCTGCCCACAAACACAGCCCTGACGGCCAACACACCTATGGTTGACACCCTGATGACCAGTAATGTGCCATGCACCCACATCACAGAGAACCCAGGGAGAAGACTTTGGGGAACATAGGTCAACTCAGCAAGCATCACAAACAGGAACACCACTAGGGATCCCAGCATGCACAGCAAAATGGAAGTGAACACACAGACATGCTCATACAACACACACCTTGGGCGCAGGCGATGTCACAGGAGTACACACTGCCATGAGGGGACTCCACTCCTGTGTGAGGAAAGCTGTGCCATATTTTGCCTCAGTAGGGCTCCATCATGTCAGCAGAACACTTGTTCACACAGTCAACAATTAGCACCAAATGAAGGCTCCCGTCACATCAGCCTGGTCATGGGAGTGTCAACGAAATCATCAGCACAGATCCAACACACATGTATAGCAAGTTGCACTGACAACACAGATGAGTCCTTCCCCATTGATGCCCAAACCTGCATGTCCAGTGGAGATGGCCACACGGTCACGGAAGTAGACAAATTGAACAATGGCAAGCACAACAGATGTGCAGGGGTGGAAGCCACAGACGTGACATTGCTAATGTAAGTAGGAAATCCCATTGCCAAATACTGAAAACATGACACCCTCAGATGCTGCTAAGGATGACATGGATACACCACAGGATAGGACACATTCCCCCTGGACCACATGGGTTCCTGCACAGTAACACTTCATTTTCATGAGACCAAATATCCCCATCACTGCAGCAAGGGCATGCTTAGCATCATCAACATCATGTACATCAGAAGCAAAAGCACTAGAGAAAAGAAAGTTGCTTTATTCAGCATATGTGGGTTCAAAACTTGAAGTCCAGTAAAAAAAGAAACAAAGGCCAATGGCCAGTCCATCCTGAAAGTCAAAACAGGGTGACAGTGGCAGATGTCACCATACGCATGCCTGCACTGATTAAAACCAGGGAAAATCCCCTCGGAGGGGCATACGGGGGGGCTGGCCAGGCACCGCAGGGACAGGATCAGGGCTCACCAGAAGGAGGCAGGGAAGGGGTGGTGGGTGCTGGAGGGCCACTGACAACTGCAGTGGAGGTGTCTGACATGGTGTGTGCCGGCACAACTGGGGGCATGACTCAGATGGTGTGGGTGCCGGCACGACTGCAGTGGACCGTGCAGATGGAGTGGACAGGTTCCCCACTGCAGTGCCCAAGTCAGACAGGGTGGTAGTGGACTCCACTGCAGTGCCTACCTCCAGGGGAGGAGAATGGGGATCAGGTAAGGTGGGCAGGACAGAGGGGGAGGACACCGTCTCCACACCAGTGGCACAGACAAGCGCAGCGGGGGTGTGGGGCTGGAAGAGCAAGTGGCAGGGGAGAAGGCCTGATCTTTTTGGGGATGGTGTATCTGTGGGTGGGGGAACCTGGGGCAGGGTGTGGTGGGGGCACCTGTGGAGTGGGGGCCTGAGGGATGGAGGAAGGAGACTTGGTGCCTGAGCTGCAGGGCGGTGGCGGGGTCTTGCTCTTCCGGGTCCGGGGGGACTTGCGGATGGGGGCGTCAGTCAGTCTGCGCCTGGGGGAGGGTGTCCGGGGGCGAGGGGCGAGGGGCACTCCGCTCCGTGTGGGTGGGCTTCCTCTTCCCCCTGAATGCTGGATCAGCTGGATCGGAGGGGAAGAGGCCGAGGTCACTGAGGAAGAGCCGCTGTGTCTTTGGGGTTGCAGGTGAGGCAAGGGAGGGGGCTTTGGAGGGAGAGGCAACTGAGGACTGCGCAGTGCTCGTGGATGCGTGTGTGTGTGCCTGGGCCCCATCCCCTGTGAGTGTGGTCTCAGTCCCCTGACTGTGCGTGCATGTGCGTCTTGTTCGTGGCGTGTGTGTCTGTGTGCTGCTCGTGTCTGTGCTGGTGTGTGCCTGTGCCGGTGTGTGTGTGCTTGGGACAGGTAAGGTGCTGGGGAGTGTGGATGGGGCAGAGGCAGGAGGGGCGAGGGACTGTTGGAGGAGGGACACTGCTGCCGTCAGGGAGGAGTCCATGGACCTATTGCCCCTCTGTAGGGCAGACATGCCCGATGAGATGCCCTCCATGAATGACACCAGCTGAGTCAACAGAGTGGTGTGTGCATGGAGGACACTCAGCATCGCTGTCTGCCCTACATGGAGCTGGCGAAGGAGGTACACAGACTCCTCACTCAGGGCAGCAGGGGACACAGGGGCAGGGGGTGCGGTGCCTGGCCCGAAGGAGACACGCTCCCGAACATGGGCCTCGGGAATGGGAGCCGAAGGGAGGGCGGTGGTGGTGGCGGGGACAGCAACACTAGCTGGGGTGTGGTGGCTGCTGACACCCGCATCCACAAGGGAGTCATCCTCCGAGCTGCTGTGGTCCTCAGCTGAGGTGGATGGTGCTGAGGACTCCTCGGTGTGGCTCCCCTCGCCCTCCGTGCCACTGGGTCCCTCCGACCACTCCTCGGCTGCTGACCCAGTCTGGCTCTGCGGCTCCCCCTGGTCCGTGGAGCTGTCCCCTCCTGTGGCCGTGGATGTATCTGCAAACAATAGGGAAACAGACAGACATCAGTCACCTGCACCGAACGCACACACCACAGTAAGTACAGCACATTACAGAGCAAGCCCTGGCATCCTTAGTTGAACATTGCCAAAAGTGCCCAATTAGAATAGGAGAAGCCAATTGTCAGTCTGATGGTCAACCATGGAACTCACATCCCTCCTGGCCTTGCTCCCATCTGTATGGTGTCTGTTGGATGGCAATACCCCAGTGTGGACACATGGACCACCTACACAGTAGTTGGACAGTGCAGAAAACACGGTGAAGCATGTGAACATGCACACATCACAACTCTTGCCACTGAGTCAGTACAGGTGTCCGGATGAAAGGGATGCCCAGAGTCAAATATGAAATGCATGTGATGCATACCAGCGACAGACACCATGATGCACCCATGTCCTGATAGCCATTGCCACAATGGTGTGCAAGTAGCACATGTCACTCCCCTGCAGGATCACTCATAGGAAGTTACATGCCATGGCACAGGCATGCCTGCTAAGTCATACATCACTGTCTCCAGTCACATGGGCAGGGCAGCCAGACAACAACACTCTGCACTGTGTCACAATAGTAGGTCATGAGGAATGCAAGTCCTGGAGCTGAACAAGTGCACATGTACATCCCCCACACACCACATCATCTGAACCCTTATCTGTCCAGGTCATACCGATTGGACATATGGGAGACCTGTAACACAACCCTCTGAACCTGAGCACCTCACAATCTGCTGTGAATGGGGAACAGCTGCCTGAACTTCACATTCGCATACCCCAGTCTGCACGGTCAGGTGAGCAAACACCTATGTGCCACACAAGTATCGTCTCCTATGGTCACATCTCCGGTGGCATGCTGAGCCCCAACCGAGAAACACCCCAGCAGTCCTGACAACGAAGCCACAGCACACTGACACAGAGGCAGACACCTGAGGGGACATATCACTGAGCACAACGTGTCAGCTGATACACGGGAGTGGGACTTCAGAGTGTATTGTATGGCCTGGAGTAGGCATGACTGTCCTGCCCCACATGAATGAGGGATGAGCCCTGGACCGTAGGCAGCTGGCTAAGTATGTGTGACACACGTAATATACACACTCCTGGGGCCCAAACATTGTTCCCACCCGCAGCATGGGTGTGTGCCAGATACCCCAGGCACATGTGGTGGATCAGCTCAGCAATTGGACCACATATCAAAGTGACACGCAGATTACATGTCAGAACACAGGCATTGTGTAAGCAATGGACCCACCCATGATGCCCACCACAGAGTTAGGGGAACAGATGCTGTCCCCCACCTTGAGTCAAGCAAACTGCAAGGACACAGAACCCAAGTGACACAATTCCCTGACTGCAAGGGCCACACCTGGGTATCAGATGAGGAGTGGGCAGTGCACAATTGAGGGACATGGGTCCTGGACCACATGACTGATGTACTGTGGAAGTTTAACCAGGCCAGAGGAGGGCACATAGCATGGCAGACAAAGTTCACAATGCAGTCATGGACTCACCCCTCCTTGCTGCTCTCTGGCCTTCAGCTGCCCATCCAGATCAGAGAAGACCACCGCCAGGATCCTGAGCATGTGGGGGTCAGTGTCCGGTGTCCGCCCCTCCTGCGAGGAGGCGACAGCTTCAGCTGGACCCGTGCGATCCTCCGGGTCCAGCCCCGAAGGTCCTGCCACCTCTTCTGGCAGTTGTGGATCCGGCGCTTGTAGACCCCCATGGATCTCACTGCCCGGACGATGGTCAGCCATATCTGCTGCTTCTGGTGGGCATCAACCTGTGAGGATGACAAAGTGAGAATGCCATTACTACACATGCAACAAATTCGTGCATTACACAGTTGGATATACATCACTCAATCACAGGGGCACATGATGTACACAGGCAGTGCAACGATGGCTATGGACAGTATGCCAGCAGTTACTACATGGTATCATTACCTGGGAAGTAAAACCTTGTTTAAATGCACTGTCACTGCATTATACCTGTTCAGTGCATGTCACTACACACTATGGGGGGTGACAACTACTCAGTGAGCCTGCTAGCCAGTGGCGTGCAGACTGTTAGCCTTGCTAGTCAGACAACATGCACATTTAGTAAGGCAGTGGACAGCACACTCACCTGCTCCCCTGCTTTCCCATACAGCTTGCTGTACTGTGGAAGGAGGCCATCCAGCAGGGCCTGGTTCTCCTCAGTGCTGAAGGCTGGGGCTCTCTCCTCAGTACGTGCCATTGCAGGGTCCAGAGGGTGCAGATACAGCAGCAGTGGTGGTGGCAGATGTCGTCCTGGAGCATGTAGTGCAGGCAAGTGAGCTCTCAGGGGAACAGCCAGCATTATATGTGTGCTGCAGAGGCAGATACTGTCCCATGTGTCCAAAGAGATAGGTCCAAGTCGTTTGCATCTTCTGAATCTGGCCAATCCATGGAATTGCACCACTTACACACGCCCACAGCATCCTTCAAAACTTCAACTTCATGACACCCATGAATTTGCAACATTGTTGTGGGTGACCAACTGAATTTCCAGCATCAGACTCGTTCAAGATTTGAAAACGCGTCCGTTGCCAGGCCATAGCCAATGGGTGCGCACCGATTGGTCCATTGCTGTTCAACGCGTATTGCGAATACAACGCGTACCCGCACACATTGAATGCAATGGGCCGGCCGGGCACACAGATCGGTCCATTGCTGTTCAACACGTACCCGGGATACAACGCGTACCCGCACACATTGAATGCAATGGGCCGGCCGGGCACACCGATCGGCCCATTGCTGTTCAACGCGTATTGCGGATACAACGCGTACCCGCTCACATTAAATGCAATGGGCCAACCGGCACACCGATCGGTCCATTGCTGTTCAACGCGTACCTGGGATACAACGCTGCATCCGCCACATTGAATGCAATGGGCCGGCCGGGCACACCGATCGGTCCATTGCTGTTCAACGCTGCATCCGGGATACAACGCTGTACCCGCACACATTGAATGCAATGGGCCGGCCGGGCACACCGATCGCCCATTGCTGTTCAACGCGTATTGCGGATACAACGCTGCACTCGCCACATTGAATGCAATGGGCCGGCCGGGCACACCGATCGGTCCATTGCTGTTCAACGCATATCCGGGATACAACGCTGCACCGCACACATTGAATGCAATGGGCCGGCCGGGCACACCGATCGGCCCATTGCTGTTCAACGCGTATGCATGGATACAACGCTGCACTGCTCACATTGAATGCAATGGGCCGGCCGGGCACACCGATCGGTCCATTGCTGTTCAACGCTGTATCCGGGATACAACGCGTACCCGCTCACATTGAATGCAATGGCCAATGTGTGCGCACCGATCGGTCCATTGCTGTTCAACGCTGCACTGGGATACAACGCGTACTCGCCACATTGAATGCAATGGCCAATGTGTGCGCACCGATCGGTCCATTGCTGTTCAATGCGTACTCGGGATACAACGCGTACCCGCTCACATTGAATGCAATGGCCAATCTGTGCGCACCGATCGGTCCATTGCTGTTCAACGCGTACTCGAGATACAACGCTGTACCCGCCACATTGAATGCAATGGCCAATGTGTGCACACCGATCGGTCCATTGCTGTCCAACGCGTCCCTGTACAAGTCACTGGCATATGTCACCATGCCTGTCACAGGTGAACATATGCCAGCCACATATACTTCCCAGGGAGTGAGGGGCACATCTACAACACCACAGCCTGTCCACACTGTATCCTAAGGCATGTAAGGCTGCATTACCTATTCCGTGTATGGGGGTGAACATGTTGTTCTGTGGGTGTCACTTGGGGGCAGCCACTCCCAGGCTGTGCACGTGTTCATGGGAACAGAATCCTTGGTGTTTCGTGTACATGACCACTGTGATGTGCAACTGTTCATTTATGAGCATGTGGCATGGTCACATTTCACGGTGGTGTATGTGTATGTCATGTCACATACCCCTGAGTACCATGTGGGACGGTATGTACGTCCCAGGGTGACCCATTGCCACAATAGTGATGGTCCTCCACAGTCTGTGTGCATGTTGTGTTTAGAATGTCTCTGATTCCATGTGCACAATGGGAGTCAGTCTCCACATCCACGTTGTTTGTGCATGGACTTTGATGTTGTGCGTGTGTGTGTCACAGACGTCCATGTCTGTCCTGCCGAGGCAACAGGGACCACTACCTGTGGGGCTCATGGTTGTATTGCTGTGGTGTATTCATGATACACCATGTCATGCCAGTGTCCATGTGGCAATACAGGGTCCCTGGGAATCTACCTGTCGTTGAGCTGTGATGCCTGGGGCACATCTGTCCTCACATGTCACTGTGGGGTGTGTTTGGAACGTGGCAGCAGGAGATGGGAACTGTGACACGGCCTCATGATATCCCATGGCAGAACCTGGGACTTGTTGATGCCACTTGTTGAACTGTGATGTTAGATGTTGGCCATGTATGTGCCATACATGTCCTTACGGAACTGCACACATCATCTACTTGTGCCTCATAATGATGTATCATGTGATATTGAGTATGGTCAATGCCACATATGTGGGGTGACTGACAATCTTTCTTTCTTCACCTATGCACTGCAGGGCACCAGCTGTCCATAGACCATTCCCTGACCTTGCAACCATGGTGGAACGGGACTGCATCCGACGGTACCGCTTCACCAGGCCGCTGATTGAGGTATTGACTGTGCGGTTGGCCCCACATTTGCAAGCTGGCCGGACATACCCTACAGCGCTGACCCCCAAGGTGAAGGTGATGGCAGCCCTACACTGCTTTGCCACCGGTACCTTTCAACACACTGTGGCGACTGCTGGTGGGATGTCACAGACCATGTTCAGCCGTGTGCTCCGCGATGTTTTGGAGGCTATGTTGACATACCTGAACAAGTACATCTATTTCCCTAGACTCCAACAACTCACTGACGTGAAGAGTGACTTCTATGCCCTGGGGAGGATGCTGCATGTCATTGGCTCCATTGATGGGACACATGTTGCTTTGGTACCACCACAGGCCCAAGAGCAGGCATACAGGAACCGCAAACACTACCACTCGGTCAATGCACTGGTGGTATGTCTTGCAGATATGAGCATCTCACACGTGTGTGCCCGTTACCCCGGTTCTGCACACGATGCCTACGTGATGAGGAGTAGTCGCATCCCGAGGATGATGTCACAGATGCGGATCCAGCGTGCCTGGCTTGTTGGTGTGTACTGACTTTGTACCATTGTGTGTGTTCTGCAATGTAGTGTTCCACCCTCTTTTCCAACTCAGCTAATGTGCAATTGTCTGTATGTAGGTGACTCCGGATACCCCAACATGCCGTGGTTGCTGACGCCCCTCAGGAACCCTGTGACACCAGCCCAGATGCGCTACAATGAGGCACATGGTCGGACCAGGAGAGTGATTGAGCGGACATTTGGTCTCCTGAAGAGCCGCTTCCGCTGCCTGGACAAGACAGGAGGGGCCCTCCCATATGCCCCAGCACAGGTGTGCAAGATTATCATCGTCTGCTGCATGCTACACAACCTGGCAGTGCGGAAGGAGTTGCCTCTCATCCTGGATGACGATGACCAACATCCGCCACCTGTGGAGGATCCTGGCCTGGACCACGATGCCAGTGATGATGATGATGATGATGGTGATGTCCGCACACAGCTCATCACCAACTTCTTCAGCTGAATGTGAGTATCCAGAGATGTCTTGTCAATGATGTGAGTATGCATGATATGTGTTGGTGGTGCTCTGGTGCTGTTTGAGTGTGGCCATGTGCTACATGACTGTATGAGTGTAGCGATGTGTCCTTACAGGTAGTCTGTACTCCCCAACAGTGTTGACATGCTAACTTGGTTCTGGGTGGGTATCTTGTGACATGTATTGGGCATGAGTATTGCAGTTCTGTCCTGTTCTTCAGTGCTTTTGACTGTGTTTCATTTCTGTCCTTCACAGGGTACTTTCAGAGTCATTTGGTCAACTGTGATCCCCGACACCGTGATTCGACTTCCAGGGTGGTAGCTGTCGTGTCCCTACAGGTGATGTGCGCCACACCCATGGACTTCCTTCCTTCTACACTTGTTGGCTGTGTGCCCGCTGCCAGGTGGGATTACCTTGCATCTGTAGTGGTTACAACATGTTGCAAATGTGTAATAAACCTGTGCTTCACTTTGTGATGTGCGTTGTCTGTGGTCACACATCTGACTCACATTTGCTTACTGCACCTGTGGGCTAGTTGACAAAGACTGTGAATAGGTGTTGTGTCTGTGCATTGCACCGTATTTCCTGGCAACATCAGTGTGGGCGATGAGTCAGATGGCCTAGGTGTGTATATGTTGTGTAGCCCTGGTGGTGTGTCTCCCTCATATGTGTCACGTTGCCATGACTCACATGCCTGTGTTGTACTTGCTGTAGCAGTTAGCATGCACAGTGTAATTTCGCAGGTCATCATCTCCATGACAGAAACCACGTTGGAATCACAACAGAGGCAGGTATGGTGTATTAGTGTGTTTATTGTCATACATGTGTGTGTATAGTGCACAGGATGGTGGGTGCTGTACATTTTGATTGCAATCCAAAGTTCCTAGATGAATTTGAAGTCCTGGTAGCAGAAATGTCCTGAATAAAGTCCACAGTCATCTGATACATTGGTCCAACTTTTACTCCCCATGTCATGTGGGGGAGTTGTGTTGCAGTCAACAGGGTGAACAGTTTGCGCACAAAGGTGATTATCCAGAACAGGTTTTGGCTTCCTGGGGGTTGCACATGGCCATCGGCCTCTCAGTTGCCCCTCCTCGGACGACCCCTCTTCTTTGGGGGGGGGGACCCTCAAGTGCAGGCTGCTGCGGTGCAGGGGACTCTCCACCAGAGTCATCCTCCCTCCCTGTGGCAGTTGCAGTTGTTTCAGCACCAGATGTTGTGGGCACACAGGGAGGTGTTGACTGGTTGCTGCTCATCTGGCGGAGGCATTGTAATATGTCCCTATGCACCGCCGTCATCTCTTGCAGTGTGTCCCACTTGGACTCCACGTGGGACATGTGTAAGTCCAAGCGTGCATGATGGGCAGCCTGCTGCTGTTTAATGTCCCTGAGGAGCCCCACTGCCTGGCTGAGGACTCCGGTGCTGGACTGGTACGCATCTGCTAGGCGTACCAGTTGTGGGTCGTCATGCAGTCCAGACCCCTCTGCGCTCAACGACCTATGTCTCCCACCCCTCCCACCACCCCTGGCGACACGTGCAGTACCTGAGGTGGCACGCACAGGTGACCCTGGGCCCCCTTGGGGGTTGTTGGTGGTGTTGGTGTCTAGAGCCCCACGTTGGTCCAGGGTCCCTGTGCTGGTGGTGGTGGTGCTCCTTGGTCTGTCCATGTCGGCAGGGGTGGTATGTGTGTTGACAGTCGTTGGAGGGGTGGGTGCAGGGGGTGCAGCTGGTGGTCCTGCTGGTGCTGCATGATGACTTGCTCCAGAGGTGCCAGGTAGGTCTTCGTCATCCGAGGAGGGCAGAGGCTGTTCCACACCAGTGAGCTCCGTTTCCCCTTGAGCCTGGGACGGGGACTCCTCAGCGTCTGCTGCTGTGTCCCCATCATCACCTGTTTTTGGGAGACACACACAATGTATGTTATGTTTCTGCAGGCATCAATGGTTGACACACCTGACAGTTGTGACTGTACCTCTGGATGCGGGCCTGTACATTGCATTGTCCTAAGTTGTCACAGTCAGAGGTTGATATTGGTGTAGCACATTGTCCTGCATACTTTGGGCATTTCTATATGAATGTTGGGGTGTGTACATGGTCTGCATTGGTTGTATTTGGTTGACATCCGGCCCTCCTTCCCACCCAGCCAGATATTCCACCATGGAACGTGCTTCCATTGCAGGGAGTGCAAGTTGTCTTTCAGGATGTCAGTCAGTGGTGTCCTGCTGTTGGTTGGTGCCCAGTTCCCAGCAGGGCCATGTGCTCCCCACAACTGAGCACCAGTGTCAGCCATCTTGTCAGTTCATTTCCACTCCCTGTGATGTGTGCATGGTTCAGGGTGGTGTTGATGGGACAGTTGTGGGGGTGACCAATATCTGTGACTACCACTCCCATCATGCTATTGCCTCCACCCCACTTCCCAGCATGCCCATACTTACTTGCTTTTGGGTGGACTTCACTGTGTGTGAGGGTGAGAGCAATGGCAAGATGGCTGACAGTGGTGTCCTGCTGTTGGTTGGTGCCCAGTTCCCAGCAGGGCCATGTGCTCCCCACAGCAGTACCCAGTGTCAGCCATCTTGTCAGTTCTTTTCCACTCCCTGTGATGTGTGCATGGTTCAGGGTGGTGTTGATGGGACAGTTGTGGGGGTGACCAATATCTGTGACTACCACTCCCATCATGCTATTGCCTCCACCCCACTTCCCAGCATGCCCATATTTACTTGCTTTTGGGTGGACTTCACTGTGTGTGAGTGTGAGAGCAATGGCAAGATGGCTGACAGTGGTGTCCTGCTGTTGGTTGGTGCCCAGATCCCAGCAGGGCCATGTGCTCCCCACAACTGAGCACCAGTGTCAGCCATCTTTGAAGTGGCTTTTGACTCCCTGTGAGGTGTGCATGCTTGGGTGTGAGCTTGCTGGGCCATGTGGGTGGGGGATGTTGGGCTGTGACTACCACTCCCATCATGCTATTGCCTCCACCCCACTTCCCAGCATGCCCATACTTACTTGCTTTTGGGTGGACTTCACTGTGTGTGAGTGTGACAGCAATGGCAAGATGGCTGACAGTGGTGTCCTGCTGTTGGTTGGTGCCCAGTTCCCAGCAGGGCCATGTGCTCCCCACAACTGAGCACCAGTGTCAGCCATCTTTGAAGTGGCTTTTGACTCCCTGTGAGGTGTGCATGTTTGGGTGTGAGCTTGCTGGGCCATGTGGGTGGGGGATGTTGGGCTGTGACTACCACTCCCATCATGCAATTGCCTCCACCCCCTTCCCAGCATGCCCATGCTTCCTTCCTTTTGACTCTGCTTCCCTGTGGAGTTGTGTGCCTGTGCTGACAAGATGGCTGACAGTGTTATCCTGGGGTTAGTTTTGCTACAAGTCCCATGTGTGTCCCTGTGCTTCACACAGCATGACCCAGGGTTGTGGTTCTTTGTGGGATATTTGATTTGAGTGTGAGGCAATGCATTCTCCCAGGTGAGTTGTGTGGAGTTTGTGTTAGGGGTGTGTGTGAGAAACGCTGCTGGTAACTATGGTCAGGGCTGTGAGTCCTCCTTCCCACCCAGCCAGATATCCCACCATGGAACGTGCTTCCATTGCAGGGAGTGCAAGTTGTCTTTCAGGATGTCAGTCAGTGGTGTCCTGCTGTTGGTTGGTGCACAGTTGCCAGCAGGGCCTTGTGCTCCCCACAGCAGTACCCAGTGTCAGCCATCTTGTCAGTTCTTTTCCACTCCCTGTGATGTGAACATGGTTCATGGTGGTGTTGATGTGCGCATTGTGAGGGTGGGCAATATCTGTGACTACGACTCCCATGATGCTATTGGCTACACTGACTTGCCCAGCATACACAGGATTCCTTCCTTTCAGTGGGCTTCACTGTGAGGTGGTGTTGTAGTGGTGGCTACATGTCTGGATGTGTTTGTTAGTTATATTTGTGCCACTGCCTAGCTGTAGTTGTAGTTGTGTTTGTACATGTGATGACACAGTTACATATCACTATGAGATGGCATGTGTTGTGTTTATCTGACTGACATACACATTTTGGGATGATTCTGTTCTGGTTGGTGTGTATTTGCTTAGGGTGCATGGTTTGACTCTCCCCTTGACAGTGATGTGTGTGTATTGTCGCACAATATTGTGTACATTTGTTGTGTACTCACCAGGCTCTGGGATGTTTTCTAGTCCATAGACGCTCACTGGTGGTAGGATGGCCCGCACCTTCTCCTCCCAGGGACTGAGGTATACTGGTTTGGCAGGAGGGCCACTGCCGGTGTGTTGGCTCAAGAGGTAGTCCTTCTTCAACAGCTCCCTGACCCTCCTGCGCACGTCATACCACCTGTTCTGGATGTCTACCTTTGTCCGCAAACATGGTGATTGTGCGTTCACCCTGTCGACGATCCTCTCCCACATCTTGGTTTTCTGCGACATGGGTGTCTGTTGGACCAGTGTACCAAACAGCTGTGGCTCTACCCTGAGGATCTCATCTACCAGGACTTCCAATTCACTATCTAGGAACTTATGATTCTTCTTTGGGGGCATGGTGATGGGTGGTGATGGTGAGTGATGTGTGTGTTGGTGTGCAGGTGAGGGCGTGTGAGTGTGTGTTTTGCTGGGTGTATGTGAGGGTGCTATTTGTTGAGGTGCTGATGGTGTGTGGCTTGTGTGATGGATGAGCTGTGGGTGGGTGTGTGGTTGCTGTCTGTTGAGTGCTGGCAGGTAATTTGAATTTGCAAAGGATCATGATAGGGATTTGTGTCCTTTATATGGGTGGAGTTGTGGGTGTGTCTTTGTTCCCTGTTCCTCCCCCACCAGTATTTATTGCCTTTGTAATTGCTTGTTTGGCCTTTTTTTGTGTGTTTTCCCTTTGTACTTTTTGTGCATGTAGGAGACGTTCTTGTGACCGAGTCGGACCCTGCAGTTGTCTCGTACGAGCTTGTCCGAGTCGTTCACGCTGTGTTTGTGCTGTTTTCTATGCTGCGTACGTGTCGGTCGCGGTGTATTGGGTTGCTTCGGCTCGCAGTTTTGTATGCGTGTCGGTCGTACGGCTTGGCCTCCGTGCAACTCGGTCGTGTTTTCCACGCGTTGCGTCGTACTTGGCTGGTAGGAGTTCGCGGGTACGTTTCGTTTGGGATTCTTCCTGGTGCGTGTCGGTCGGTTCGATCCGCATGGTTTTCGGGCCGGATGGCTGTTTTCCGCGCGGCTCGGTCGTTCGGCTTGTGTTCCGTACGAGTCGGTCGGATTTTGCACGCTTCTCATCGTACTTTGCGGGTCGGGCTGCACCGGTACGTGTCGGTCGGAAAGAATTCCGGCTCCGAGTCGGTCGGTACGTTTTTCGGAATCGGCCCCCAAGATGTGAAAGTCAAATCTAAATGAAGACATCTACACTGCCATTTCTGATAATTCCAAGCAAATTGGAGCAAAAGCTGGGAAAAAGGATGAAATGTATAGAAGAATAAACATCTCCTACATCTACCTTTACTAACCAGTCTTGAGGAAGCAAAAATAAACTCTCAACAAGTAAATATCTTCTATTTTGAAAAAGAAAGAAATAGTCCATCTATTCTGAAAATTGAGATATTGAGATATATTTTTGGTATGACATCTCTTAACTTCTTTATGACCAGGAAAATATAGCTTGCAAACATGGAGAATTAAAAGGTTTATGAGCAATTGCACCCTTTTCAACATTCATGTATCCTGTGGACATGGCTTATGGACATTAAGTAGGAGAGCATAAAACTCTATTGCAAATCATAGTAGTTTTTGGCTATTCTTTCAAAACTTTAAATGTGGCCTACCGCACATCTTGATATAGAAGACAAACTCAAAACAGGACTTATGGGGCACTTTGGATTCCATGTTAGCATTCTTGAAAGCCATCATCTCTTCTGAATGTTCCCGTCTGCCGTAAAACTGTGCGCCAGCTTGGACTTTAAAAGCCAACTACTGGTAAATTATCCCCTTCCTCCTACCTTTCCAAAACAAACTCCAAAAGTCCTGCTTATGTTGGATTGTGCGCTTTATATACAGATAAGTAAAAGTATTGACATACTTTGTAACATGTTTAATAAGAATTTCTTCAAAAAGATAACCTTTTGCATCAGCTTTGACAATTTCTAAATTGTCAATAGTAGAGATTTATGTCTTTATGCCAAAAGAGATGAGTTTGATTTTCACAAAATGCAAAAAGCCTGCTATACTCAACTTCTCAAGACATTAAATCCATTGGTGCCTCTTTTGTTTGGCTGCCTCAGCCATATCCAAGTACAAGCTAGCCTCGCAACTATATCAAACAATCTATGCTCACAAATTTTAAAAGCCTGATAGAGACCTTTACCAGGAATCTAGGACTAGCTCATTGAAAAGAGATTAACCCATTATCAATATCAGGTGTTGCACAAACTTTAAACCCCACATCTTGGTGAGAACATTTGGTCCTTTTGAAATTTTCTATACCTATTTCCAGAGGTTTCCTGCAAGTTATGTCTGTTATATTCAGCAACACGTGACATAGGTCACCAAATTCGCAATCTTAGGTAATCCTTTGTTGATAAGCATATTTCACCGGTTCACTTAAAACACAGAAACCCATTACATCATTGAATCACTCACTGTAAGATCACTGTAAAATTGATTTGCAAGTAGAAAGGGGCCTAATTCACAAACTGCATTTTGTAGTACATAACATAATCCTACAGTAGTGCTACTCGCATGCTACAAAACTACAGTCGAAGATCTTTGCCCTCAACTCACACATGTTTTCTGTGTAGAGATATCTGTCACGCTGTCTGAGATCTCTGCACATGTATGTATATGTTCTTGTGGTAAATATGGGAGGGACAAGGGGGAGTGGCTAGAAAATGAAAATATCTAAAACTAAATGGGAAGGGATTAGAGGAATGTAAGGAGGGGTTTAAGGAAGGACATGCTAATACAACCCCGCCCCCCAAATTATAAGAACAGTGCTATTCACAAACTGCACTTCTAAAGTTACTACAGCACTAATCGTGTTGAAACAGGTCCAACTGTACTCCAGCATAGCGTAGGAAACATTGGAGGCAGGGAAATAATGCAAAACCCCAAAGGAACTGTGGTCGTTTAGCAAATAATTATGTCTAAGTGGGCTCCTACTATATATTGATATCAATATCTATCTATCTACTAACATTTTTTAAAGTGACGTTATAGTTAGGTGAAAATGTCAGTTAAAACATTACATTTTAAACTCTAAAAATCAGTGAAATTCAACAGTTATAGTCAACTAAAGGATCTATAGCTCATGCCCTCCCCATACACATTATTGTCATCAATGATGTCATTAGTGATGCTATCAATATATCATGAGTGATGTAATTTGTGAGGTTATAAGCAGTACATGGTGATAGCAGGAACAAGTTGAGTAGCTGAGTTTCCTTTAAGGGAGGCACATGGAGGGAATTTAGAGCCTGTCCCTTGGACAATAACAGACCTGCATGCTTTTCCACATAATTTTCCCAAGTTGAGAGAAGATCCAGCAAAATGGTATAATGAAATTCATAAGTTAACACACATTTCTCCGATGCTATGGACTAATTTATATATGTTGTTTGAGATTGTTGTTCCTGGAGATTTGTGGTTGGAGTGTAAAGTGGCGATTGGATGGCCAGCACAGGAACCAGTTAGACTTGGTCCTAATAATGCACCATCTGTATATGTAGCTGGGAAATACAAGACAAGTTATTGAGCATTTGAAGAAACGAATTTCAGAGAGGGATATAAATTGGGAAACGATTATGAGAAGAACACAGGAGCCTAAAGAGTCAGCACATTCCTATTATGAGAGATTGATGCATATATTTTAAAAGCATAGCGAGTCAAAAATCCAAAGAAGGGTGCTGTTGGGTATTTCGAGTCTGTTTTTGTGAATGGACTCAGGTCAGAAATAAGTAATCATATTCAGCAGAGTTGGTCTACAAAGGGTATTGATGAGATCTTGAACTTAGCAAGAATAGTAGTGATTATCTTGAAGAGAACCAAAAGAAACTGAAGGAAAAACTGATGATTGCTCAGATGAAACAGTTTGAAGAGGGATCAACAAATCAAATGGTTTAAAATAGGATTTTTGTGCGAAATGGAATGAATGTGATAAATCCACAGCTGCAAGGGGTAGAATGAATGGAATGAATGGAACAGAACACATCTTGCCATATTTGTGGGTGGATCGGGCATTGGAAGAGGGAATGTAGACAAAATCCAGAAAGGGTTCAGAAGACTTTGGGGAGAAACCAAATGGTGCAGAGAAATAATATGATGTTGAATATGCTGAATTTTGGACAGAACATTTCAAATGCCAATGACAACAGCCTCAGTAATGCAACAAAACATGAGAAATAAAATGCCATGTAATGCTGTTTATCAACAGAATGCTAGGATTCTTACTGATGTGATGGCAGGAAGCAGTTCACAATGGCGGTGCCTGAGGGGAGGGGGGGACTGCTTACTTGGAGCAGTTTTGGAAGTAGACCAACGTGTCCCATATATTGACGGAGAAGTCAATGGCCATCCCGTTTCATTCCTGATTGATACGGGGGCTACTCGTTCTACAGTTCGTTTGTGGAAATCCCAAACCGGCCCGTCTCGGAAAGAGAAGTCCAGGTTGTAGGGATCAGTAATAAGCAAATTGTCAATCAGGTTTCAGCAAATTTGCCTGTAAAAATAGGACTGATGGGGAATAAACATTAGTTTATACTGCATCATACAAGCATAGTGAACTTTCTTGGAAGGCATCTTCTTGCAAGATGATCTGCGTTATTTATGCACACCGGATGATTTTGCAGTAGGAATGCGGGATGAAGATCCAGTGTTTTAATTAAGCTTAGAAGACACCAGAGTAAAAAAGAACCCAGTTTTGACAAAAGAAGACCTAACACCAGATTTTAAAAATTCACTTAGAGAAAAGATATGGGATTTTACCAGGAAAGAAATTGGGTTGATCAAAACAACAGAGCCAGGAAGGATTATGGTTAAACCAGATGCAAGATTTCCCAGAATTTGACACTACATACTAACTAAAGAGGCTGAGGAAGGGATGAAACCAGTAATGTATAAACTTATTTAGCAGGGAATCCTTTGTGAAGTGCTTGGTAGTCCTTGCAATTCTTCTGTGATGGAAACTAAAAAGCTGAATGGGAAGACCTCCAAAAATATATAAAATTTTGGTTCCCTGTTGTCCAGTGGCACCGAATCCAGCAGTAATATTGTTTCAGATTCCAACAGAGGCAGAATGGTACACAGTCATTGACTTGGGCCAAGTGTTCTTTTCAATACGGTTGCATGAGTATTCTCAGTTCCTTTTTTAATTTCAATTTTTGAATAAAGTTCTCATGTGGTACAGCAACCTACAAGGGCACACAGAGAGTTCATCAATTTTCTCACAAATAGTAAAGAAAGATCTGGAGAATTTAAAATTGCCATGCAGCTCAATTCTAGTCCAGTATATAGACGATCTCTTAATGGTATTCAGTACAAAAGAGGATTGTAAATTTGATACCATTGCATTGCTGAATCATTTGGCTGAAAAGGGACATAAAGTCTCCCCAGCAAAGATGCTGTATTGTTAAAAGGAGGTCATTTATCTCAGAAACCATATTGAAAATGATGTGTGAAAAGTCTCAAAAGAATGTGTTTCTGCAATCACTGAGTGAGGTTTGAATGCTTCTTAGAAGTGATGGGTATTGCCAACAATAGATCCCAAACTGTTCCCTGATTGCGAAGCCTTTAGTAAGGCTAACCTGTAATGATGTGCAAGATCCGGTACCATTTGATGATGAGTGTCTTGATGCATTTAAGAAATGGAAAGAGAGTTTATGTCATGCACCCACACTTGGGATGCCTGATTACAATAGATGAAATTGACAAAAGTTTGTACTTCGACAGGATTAAAGTGGTCAGAAGTACTTACCCCTGTGCTCTGAACAGAAAGACAGGCCTATCATCCCATGAAGTGATCATGGGCAGAGCAATGAGACTTGCACATGCACCTTCAGCTGCATTAGTTTCTATAATTGATAACATCATACAGGATTATTGCAAAGGTCTGGCTGGTGTGGTGAAATCTGTCTCTTACCAGGTGAATGCAGCCACAGAAGACTACAATGATACACACTGCCATGATTTGAATGCAGGTGATTGGGGGTTTATTTGCTAAAATGCCCGCAAAGGCTGCCTGGATGAGCACTGGAGCAGCCCTTTCCAAGTGATCCTGACCCCCAACTATGCAGTCAAATGTGCTGGAGTGCCCAAATGGATCCACACTGCTTACATAAAGAGGTTGAGAGTAGCTGAAAAAGTGGATGAGGCAAGAGCAGATGATCAAAGTGCAAAAGTGAAAAAGGATCAGATCTCGAGACGTATTCTGAACAGGATAACCTAAAGGTGAAAAAGAGACTTTGAAATACAGAATTTTTATGAAATCCACAATATCGAGACAGGAAGATTTTGCTTAGAGTCTGAAATAGCAATAAACTGAAGACTGAAGAGAAGAAAAACGGAGCAAACAGAGACTAATATTTTTTGATGAAGATGATTTTGATTATTTTCCTTTTACAAGAACTAAGAAGTGAATACTATTTTTTTATAGACTGAAAGAAGAAATTATTTTTTGCCACAAAATGTTTTTTTTTTGGTCTCAAACATCTAGATAGGACAAAGCAGATGTTGTAACATTGTAGGGATGGCGCTATTGACACTGATATTATTAGTATTAGTTGGCCTGTTGGCATGCTTAGTGACTTCTGGGGGAAATATTTCACATCATATCACTAGTAAGACTGCAAAGAGGTCTAATGATAAAGAAACTAAGCAAAAATACCTATACATAAAAAGCATTTAGGTAGCGGTTTTAGAGATAATGTGTATACTAAAATGATTAAAGAATATATTGAAATTATGAAAATTAGCAGTTGCTGCGTTTGCACTTTCCTTCCTACATCAGATGGTGAAGTAGCTACCTATGTCCAAGTAGAGCTTTCTTACTCACTTTCTAGTAGTGTCTTTGTTGCTATCTTTAATTATGAGGAGTTCTTTCCCCAAATCTGACTGATTTTAATGTGACTTTGGAGAATTTATTCAATAGTGAGAGTGATAGGGAGATCAAGTATGATAAGTATTTGAGAGGCATTGCACAAACCAGAACTGATACTAGCATGAATGAAGTTTATTCATGTTTATCAAGTAGTGAAGATTGTGACTGTGAGAAATTGGGTTGTTGATTGACTGGGTTGCAAACCCTGGTCAAGCAACAGTCACAATCCCTTGCAGAGTGAACCACAAAAAGTCACTAAATTAACCTGTGCTTAACCCTGGGTAGCTTGGCACAAAAAGCAGTCAGGCATAACTTAGAGGCAATGTGTAAAGAATTTATGCAGCACACAAACAGTAATAACATGAAAACACAACACAAGAAAAATCCTAATCCAATTTAAACAAATAGAGTAAATTTTAATAAATTATTTGACATGAAAACAAGAACAATCCAATCAGTAGAACCAAAGTTATGAATTTTTAAGCTTTTATGTGAAATTTTGCGCCCAAAAGATCAAAGCGCCAACAGCGGTCATCTAGTTGCGCAAGACCAGGTCAAAGTCGAAAGTTAAGGCCGATCACGATGGAGCATGGTCGGATACAAGAAATGGATTGGGCCGGGTTAGAGCTTACCTTTGGACTTGAAGAAAAATGTCTGAGAAGGTAAAGTTCAGTGGGGCAAGGCTGCAAGAGGTGTCCGAGGAGGGAGCGCCATCGTCGGATGTCCTGTGGTCAAAGCCACGGTGAACATTTCTACGTTTGGAGGTATTTGCTGAAATTTAAGTCATAAAACTCCAGCGGGGCGAAGCAGAGGGCTATAGCTAAAGACACTTCCACAAGGTCGGATACCACTTGGGCGGAGGACCACTGAAACAGATTTGCTGCTGCGAAGAGGAAAGTAGCAGGAGAAGCCGTAAAGTCAATCCAACCGGCTATGCACCTCGGGCGGATAGGTGGGCAGGTTGGTCCCAGTCTCCTCCTAGTTCTCAGAGCACTTTTTGGCCAAATTTTGTCTAAGTCCTCAGTTTTGGAAATTGGCTATATGGGTACCTTTAGCACCACAACCAAGGGTCAAGGACTGGTGGGACACCTCTTGGGGATTCAGGATTCACTCAGGCTCGGTCCAGGTGCCATGGGAGCCTTTTATGTCCCCGTGGCTCTGAACAGGAGGGTAGCAAACTAGCCCTTGGAGTCACTTCTGGTAATACGGGGTGCAGGTGAAGATACAGGGCTCAACCAGGGTTGGGCTCTGAGGGTTCAAGGGAGGCTCCAGGCAGCAAAGCAGTCCTTCCAGGTATAGCATCAGTCTGGCAGAGTGCACAGCAGGTCGCGGCAGCAGGCAGTCCTTTGAGAGTCCTTCCACAGGCCCAGTAGTGAACCGAAGAGTGGTTCTGAAGGTCCTATTTTTATTCCCTGGTGCCCTTCTTTGGGAAGGGAGGAGAAGTTTCTGCAAATCTTCTTTGAAGTGCATGGAATTTCCTGACTCCCCTGCCCTGGATCCAAGCTGGCTGCAGTGACATTACAGGGTTGTTAAGCCCTTTGTGTGAAGGCAGAGCATAGGCAATTTAGGTGTAAGTGGGGCTGTGCTCATCTCCACCCCCCCATCTTGCCCGCATGTTGGCCCATTTAGGCACACCTACTCATTCTATTGTTTGACTGTCTGGGAGAAATTCGCAAAGTCTGCCAGTTACACCCAGGCATGTGACCCAGGCCAGGCTACAGGCAAAAGGCTAAGCGCAGGATAAAGCAAACTTTATAAAAATGCCATTTCCAAAATTATAATGAAAAATCCAACTTTACCATTAAAACGTGTTTGTCATTACAAATTCATAGGTACCACACATGACTTATATACCTGCTCCCAATTAGGAGTTACAACTTATTAAATGTAATAAGGAATCCCCAATGTTAACCTATGGGAGGGGTAAGCCTCACAGTAGTGATAAACGAATGTGGGAGTTTTTCACTGCCAGGGCATGTAAAACTTAAAGGTACATACCCTACCTTTTATTTACAAAGCACCCTGCCCTATGGGCTACCTAGGGCATACCTTAGGGGTGGCTTATATGAACTAAAATGGGAGTTTAAGGCTTGGCAAGGGGGTTTAAATGCCAAGTCAACATGACAGTGTAACACTGCATTCAGGCTGTGATGGCAGGCCTGGGACAAGTTTTGGAGGGCTACTTTAGTAGGTGGCTCAATAAGTGCTGTAGGCCCACTGGTAGCATTTAATTTACAGGCCCTGGGCATATGTTATACCACTCTACAAGGGATTGATAAGTAAATTAAATGTGCCAATAAGTGAGCACAAGCACCTTTGCACTGGTTAGCAGTGGTAAAGTGTCCAGAGTCCTAAGGCCAACCAAAATGAAATCCATGAAAAATTGGAGGTAAGCAGGCAAAACGTTTGAAGGGAGACTACTTTAAGGCTGAGATGTCTAACAGTGACTTTATTAATGAATATAATGAATCAGGTAAAAATAGTGTTGAGAAATGTGGAAGAACAAAATGATTTCCTTAGACGAAATTAAGGAGGAAGAAGAATCAGGTCTACATCCTACGTTGAAGACGGAGCAAGAAAGGAAAGGAGACATGTGTATGGTGAGGTGTAGTTCCAAACAAGGAGAGAGAGGAGAATTTGTTGGTAAGCGTATATGTGATAAAACCTTGGAAGTTAGTGGAGATCTTTTAGCTGGAGAAGAACCTATTATTAAAGGTGTTTATTATGTTTGTGGAAATTCAGCTTATTTTAATCTGCTGAAGAATTGGGTGGGTTCATGTTATCTAGCTTTAGTTTTCCCTAGAATATATCATGTGGAAGAGTTGGAAGAGAAACATGGTTTGAGAAGAATGAAAAGAAATTTTGGTCAAGTAGTGATGGATATTTTAGGGGTTACTATTCCTTCAATATGAATAGCCATGAATGATGTGAAGATAAGGAAGTTATCTAGAGTTGTAGATAAACTTGCTGTGAATACCGCAGGGTCCTTTAAATTAGTGGATGTTGAGATGTTAGCAATTAGAGCAATGGTGATGCAGAACTGTCTCGCCTTAGATATACTCTTGGTGAAGGAGGGTGGTGTCTTTAAAGTGATTATGGCGAATAGGTGCTGTACATACTTACCGGATTATAGTGGAGCAATTGACTCTTACATTATTAACATAACTGATTTGACTCATGAAATTAGGCCGTTAGAAGAACCAGTTTTGTGGCAAGCTATAGGATATTGGATAAAGAAAATAGAGAGTGGTTTTGGAAAAGTTGATGAGTAGCTAAGTAGTTTTGATAGTGGAGTTTTATAAGCTGTTTTAACACCAATAATAATAATAATAATTTGTGCAATTTCCTTATTTCTTTTATTAAAACTAATGGAAGGTGCTAGAATTTGGGTTACTGATTGACTGGGGTGTGAGCCCTGGTCAAGCAGCAACACAGCCCTAGTCAGGGTAAGGCACAAGCACACCTGTGCTCAACCCCGTGGTAGCTTGGCACAGAGCAGTCAGGCTTAACTTAGAGGCAATGTGTAAAGTATTTGTGCAACACTTCAAACAGTATAACAGTGAAAACACCACACAAAATGTATCCCACACCAGGTTAGAAAATTGAGCTTAATTTTAAGAACAAAATAAGACCAAAAAGGTAGAACCGGAGTTATTAATTTTTAAAGAATAACCTGCAATATAGTGTTGAAACACATGAAGTGCCAACCGGGGATATCAAGTCGCGCTAGACTGGGTCAAACCCAAAAGTTCAAGCCGGCCGCGATGAAGCACGGGTCGGATACAGTCCCAGATTAGTCCCGCTGAAGGTTTACCTTCTCAAGTTTTGTGCCAAGAGCCCCCTTTGCATAGAAGAAGGTTGCCTGGAGCAAGGAGAGCATCGCTGGTGGTGGTTGGTGTGCCGCGCGGAGGAGGCCAGGCATCGCGGCCGGGAGGGTGGAACCTCTTGGTACCATTAAGCTCAATGGGGTCACCCTGTATCCCTCGGAACCTGGGTTAATAGTTATAAAGCTACAAGTGGTTCAGTTGGGTAAGTACCACGGGGTACTGGTTCAGAACCTGATTATTTCTTTCACATTCAATAGTGATTTTGTACTAGACTTTTATAAATGTACCACACCTCTGTAAGTTTTTATCAAAAATATATATATTTATTAAATTATTTGTTTTTTTCTCTATTTTTCGCGCTAATTGTGTAAACAATTTTATACAAAAAGATAATATCAATGGGGGCTGTCTGACAAAGAAAACACAATAACAAATACACAGAAAATTCAATGGGTGACTGTGGTGACATATAGTGCAAATGGGTGACCTTTCAAATTTAAACAATAAACAAGACAATAACATAAATTCTCCATGTCCTTTTCAGGTCTTTCACTTTAGCTAGTCCTATTTTTTTTAAATGATTGCTATAGTGAGCCAAGACATGAGATGGTTGTACGTCGATGTATCGACCCTGTATTTATATGTGTTTGTAGATACATCAAGTAGGGTCTTCTTCAGGACAAAAGAAGGAAGTGCGACAGCCCTTGGTGGTTGGGAATTCACAAGATTAAATCTAATAACTCCTCCGAGCCCGGAAGGAGTTCTTATTCAAGGATCATCAATCAACCAGCTTTTCAGACTTTAGCTGTGTACCCCTCTCGATGTGCTCGTCGGCCTCCAGGGGGTAGTGGGTTCAAAATGTTAGTAGTATTCAGTCCTTAGAGATCGTCATGTTTTAAAGCCAAAGTCCATCAGTGCTTGCTTCCCAAACCTCCTTAAATACTGTATTCTCAAGTGTCTCTCACCAACTCACAGTCACGGAGAACCTCGTGGTGGCAGTCCACGCGAGTGGATGATGCTTGCTGTGTGAAACTTGCGGTGGCTCGTGCTAATTTTCCGTGTGAGTGAAGTGGTTCCGGTGCAAACGGGCCTGTTCATTGTCGCGAAGAGCCCAAAAACTTGGATTTAGAGCCACACCAGGGTCCCAGGACTTGAGAGGTGCCTCTTAGGGGTCAAGAACTCATTGAAGATGGGTCCAGGAGCTGTGGGGAACCTGTTATGTCCCTGAGGCTCAGATCAGGCTGAGGTTCAAATCAGGAGGCCAGTGGACTAGCCCTTTCACTCACTTTGGGGTCCTGGGTTCGAGATGGGTTCCAGGTGCAGTTCTTCTTCCCCAGGCAAGAGGGCAGCAGGTCTGCACAGCAAGGCAGCAGCTCCTTCAGAGTAGCAGTCCAGCAGAGTGGCAGTCCTTTCACCAGCACAGCTGTCCTTCTTCCTTGCAGAGTATCTACATGTCCAGAAGTGTACTGAAGTGGTGGTGTCTGAGGCCCTTCTTTCATACACTGGTGCCCTAGTTCTGGAAGGTGGGAGAAGCTTCTAGACAGTGTATTTGAAGTGCAGGGAAATCCCTGCCTCCCCTGTCCTGGCTCCAAGCTGACCGAAGTGACAGTGCAGGGTCGTTAAGCCTATTGTGTGGGGACAAGACCTAACCTATTCAGGTGTAAGTGAGGCTGAGCCCATCTCCTCTATCCAATTCTGTCCAGGATGGCCCATCAAGTCACATCTAAGCTCCCATTGTATGTGGCCGTCTAGGAGGAATACTCAAAGCTCAGCTGCTAACTACACCCAGCCATGTGACCAGAGACAGGCTGTAGGCACCAAATGACTAAAGCAAGAAAATGCCAACTATTTAAAAGTGACATTTTCAGAATTGTAATTTAAGATCCGTCTTCACCATAAATTAGCATTTTAAAATAGGATTCCAGAGACACCAAACTTAACAGGTTATCTCTTCCCATTTAGAAGTTATACTTATAAAATGTAATAAAGCAACTCCAATGTTATCCTATGGGAGAGATAGGCCTTGCAGTAGTGAAAAACAAATGTAAGAGTTTTTCATTACCAGGACATGCAAGACTCAAACGTACATGTCCCACTATTTAAATACATTGCACCCTGCCTTCTGGGCTGTCCAGGGCCTACTCTAGGGGTGACATATGTTTTAGAAAGGAAGGTTTGAGCCTGGCAAAGGGTTTATTTTGCCAGGTCGACATGGTAGTTTAAAGCTGCATGCACAGGCTCTGCAATAGCAGGCCCGAGACATGTTTAAGGGGGCTACTTAAGTGGGTGGCACAATCAGTGCTGCAGGCCCACTAGTAGCATTTCACGTACAGGTCCTGGGCACATGTTGTGGCACTTTGCCAGGGACTTACAAGGAAATTTAATATGCCAATTGGGTATAAGGCAATTCCACCATGTTTTAAGGAGAGAGCACAATCACTTTAGCAATGGTTAGCAGTGGTTAAGTGCCCAGAGTCCTACAGCCAACAAAAATGAATTCAACAAAAGGTGGAGGAGGAAGGAATAAATGTGGGGATGGCCATGCAGAAAAGGCCATTTACAACAGGAGGTATGATTAGAAAGTATAGCAGAAGTAATACGAATATAAGTAATAAAGATATTTCTTCAAGACAAATGAAAAAGATCAATGGACTTTGAAGTAGACGATTACCGGGATTGAGTATTCCAACAGATGAAGTAGATGGAGATGAATGTCCAAATAATGAAGAAGATGAAGACTTCAAAAGACTAATGGCTGATTAATAAAGTTATTAATGGGGTTAAGTGATCATTTAAAAATAATTGTGGGGATTTGTTGTAGCTTTATTTTAAATGTGGAAATGTGCAATGTCAGGTGAAAATTATTTGTGAAATTTGATGGTTTTAATAATGAGTCGTAATTGATAACTTAATGATGTAACACTTGAAAGGAGTTTACTGAGTCACTATAATATGTAATTAATATTGTGAAGTAGTTATGCAACATTTTCTTGTGAGACACCATTTATTTTAGTATGGATGCTGTTATTGGTGTTCTGTTCATCTTGCTGCTTTGCCAATGTGACCCTGACCATGTTCATACTATGCTGAAGTTGCAGAATATATTAATAGAATGTGTTATTTGAGTATAAAATCTTTAGATAGTGGGGTTCATTTTTGCAGTTGTCTCTAAGGCTGTTGTTGCTGGGAGTTTTTTTTTCATTTTTATGTCAATTTAACTTAGATTTTCTTATGGGGATGCTGTCAGTACTCTTCATGAGTTTGACTTTGGATTTGCTCAGATTTATTTAGTTAGAGCTACATTTTATGATACTGTATTTCTGTAATTGGGCCTTCATGGCATTTAATGCATTTTTCTCTGTACTACATTTCCTACAAATTCTGTAATAAATCTATTTTTGCCCTATTTTTGATCTAGAACTCAGTTATTAGCGCTTCCTCATTTAACCTATTTTACTCTGCTGTACTGCATATTTTTTCATGAGGAGTGGGGAAGGCAGAATAAACCTCCAGCAAGTGAAGGCTGAATGCTCCTCTGGTTAGCTTTCAGCAAATATGAGTCAAGTGATTCTGCATGACCTATATCGTCTTTGAGGCACAAAGTCCTCTCTCTCTCTCTTTCTCTCCTTCACACTTTTTTCCTAACTTATATAACATTATCTGGTCATTGTTAAATCTTCCAGAGTAAACAATTAGCAGAAAACAGGCCTGATACCCTTTTACTTATTTTCATTCTGTATGTTTGTGCTCTTTCAGTTATAATAATAATTGAGAAATTAAATTATCAGCTCAATAACAACTTCATAACAGTTATTTTAAAACAGAGAATGAAACTCAGATTAAATAAAATGAATATGTTCAAGCAGATTTGCTTATCACATTTCAATGGAAAGTATTAACCAAACATAGACTCTAGATTTGTCAATTATATCGAAATAATTACCATATGTAGCCTAGAAAGGGGGATGCCCAAAGAGAAAAACATGATTATAACAAAAGACCTTCAGTTCAGTTGTTATCAACTAAAGGTTTAGTGAGTGTATTAAAAATTGGGTTTCTGGTTGGGAGAGGTATGCACCCTGTGCAAGCAGGAACCACAATCCTAGTCAGGGTAAGTGTAGTACGCACTAAAAGCTTACCTGTGCTCACCCTCTGTTATCTTGGCACAGAGCAGTAAGGCTAAACTAAAGAGTCAATGTGTAAAGTAATTGTGCACACACACTCACTCACACACACACACACACACGCACACACGCACACACACACACACACACACACACACACACACGCACGCACACACACACACACACACACACACAGTAACACAGTGAAAACACCACAAAAATACTCCACAACAGCTTAGAAAAATAGCCTAAAAATTACCTGAGTAACACAAGACCAAAACAACAAAAATCTAACATATACAAGTCAAGATATGGATTTTGCAAGATTAAATCAAAATGCAGTGCTTAGAAGTCAGTAGCTCCAACTGGGGCTATCTGGTTGCGCTTGACCGAGGCACATCCAAAAGTTCAGTCCATCCCCGATGAGCGCGGTCCAGATACAGGAGTCAAGCAGACCTGCTGACAGTACTTTGGATGTGCCGATGCTCGGGCACAATGCATTGAAATATGGAGGGATGTGTCGCTGTCACAGTCTATGCGTCGGTTCCAAAGTCGGGCGAAGTCGTTGATGCGTCGATGTCAAGAGCACTGTGGGTCGGTTCCGAGGCTTCGATGTCGAGCCGCTGGGCCGGAGGCGATGCTTCGATCAGAAGCCATGCCGTTCCAGGAATGCGTTGGAGTCGGAGACGGGGTTCGCAGACGTCGGTGATGCATTGTCGGAGTCTCATGTAGCAGTGGTGATTCGGAGGCACTGCGTCGGCAAAGTCATGGCTGGGTTGTAAGTCGAGGTCATTGCGTCGCTCACTCAGCGATTGGTATCCACCGCTTCAGTGCAGGCAGCGTCAATGCGTCAATTTTGCAGGGCATAAGCTAGTTCTCAATGACACTTCCGTTTCAATGCATTGTTTTTTTTGGGTTGCAGCACCAAACACTCACTTCCAAGGGCCCAGGACTGGATTTGGCACCACTTGGCAGAACAGGACGTACCGCAGAGGAGCCCAGGTGCGGGTAGCAAGAAGCAGGTGAAGTCTTTGATATCTCTGACACTTCAGTAACAAGTGGCAAGCCCAAACAAGCCCTTGGGGAACCTTTAGAGATGAAGGATGTAGAGAATAAAGCCCAATCCTCTCACTCCCATGCAAGAAGCAGCAGACCAACACAGCAAAACATGCCGCAAAGTGTCAGTCCCTTCTGGCAGCTTCTTCCTGGCAGAATGTCCTCAGTCCAAAAGGGTTCTGAGTATATGGTGTCAGAGGTCCAGTACTTATATCCATGTTAGCCTTTGAAGTAGGGAGACTTCAAAGAAAGGTCTTTGTAGTGTACAAGACACTGCCCTTCCTGCCAATTGGCTCCAGATACACTACAAGAGGGTTATGCAGCTCTTTGTGTAGGAACAGACACAGCCCTATTCAGGTGCAAGTGTCAGCTCCTCCCTCTCACTCTAGCTCAGGAAGACCCATCAGCCTGGTGATGGGTCATCAAGATATGCAGGGCTCACCTCAGCTCCCTTTGTGTGTGACTGTCTAGAGGGAATGCACAAAGCCAAGCTGTCATCCAACCCAGACATGTATTCTAGGGACAGGTAGAGGCACAGAAAGGTTAAAGTAAGAAAAAGCCAACTTTCTAAAAGTGGCATTTCAGACCTGCAATTTAAAAGCAACTTCACTAAAAGATGTGTTTTTAAATTGTGAGCCCAAAGACGTCAAACTTACTCTATCCCTATTGGAAGTTACACTTGTAAAGCATTACAAGCCATCTCCAATGCAAACCAATGGGAAAGATAGGCCTTGCTGTAACGAAAAATACATTTAGCAGTTTTTAACTACCAGGACATGTAAAACTCCAAAGTAAATGTCCTACCTTTTAAATACACTGCACCCTGTCCATGGGGCTACCTAGGTGAACTTACCAGGCCAACTTGGCAGTTTAAAACTGCACACACAGGCTCAGCAGTGGCAGAACTGAGACAGGTTTGAAGGACTATTCATATGGGTGTTACAACCAGTGCTACAGGCCAACTAATATCATTTGATCTACAATCCCTAGGCACATATAGTGCACTGTACAAGGGACTTATCAGTAAATCCAATATGCCAGCCATGGAGAAACCAAATGCCATTACATTTTAGACATGAGCACATGTACTTTAACACTGGTCAGCAGTAAAAAAGTGCACAGAGTCCTACAACCCGCAAAATCGAAGTCAGAAACAGAGGAGGAAGAAGGCAAAAAGTCTGAGGTAACCCCACAAAAAAGGGCCACTTCCATCAAAACCTCCTTCTAGCCTAAAGCCAGGGAGGACTAATCAATAACTAGATGGGATTACCTGCTGAATGCGATAAAACTTGGACAATGGCCCACTACCGCCACCTGGGTCTGACTCCTGTCCCCAACCAAGGAAAAACTGCTAACACAAGGATAACAACCCACAGAGGCTACTAACAGCTGTCTGTGTCAGAGCCAGGCTTTAGGCTGACCAGGGGCCTCTGACCTCTGTGGTTTCTTAAAGTGGGATGCAGTAGCCCTAGGTGCCTTGCACACATTTCCCACTTCATTTCCCACCAGTTCAGGGGTCGCATCCTGAGACTGGTCCTCCAACCCAGGGTCAGTACCCTTAGGCTGGACAGGAGTTAGGGGCTAGTCCTTCCTCCTCCTGCCCTCCCTTCTGGGGTTCCGCAACCTTATTTTGGGAATGGTACCCCCAGAATCCAGAACTGTCAGGGTGCTTAGGGCAGCCATCTTGCTCAGTTCTCCCACCAGTTCAGGAGTGTTATCATGCATCTGTTTCCCCAGCCCAGGGTCTGTACCCTTAGGCTGGACATGTGCCTGGCCAGCCAGGACTTCCTGGGGAGTACAGCTATCCCCCCATGAGAAACACTTACTGTAAGTGTTGTGCAAGAGTCTGCCTGGCACAAGTCTCCAGCCCTTTGTCTTGGTGAGAGTGCATGGAGTCCCTCCAGGCCAGAAGTGGCTTCACTAGGGTCAGTCTTGGGATGCTCTGACCTCGGAGCTGGCAACCCTTGGCCCACTGGCCTGCCCACTGTGGACTGTATTCACCTCCTGCCCCTACCTCTGGGACTCTGTACCCTCTACCATGGAGTGGTACTGCCAGACATCAGAACTAGTTGGGTACTGGTATCAGTAGCCTCCCCAAGTTTTTCTGACACTATGGGGTCCCCCTCAGTGGATGGTCTCCCAGTACAGACTAGACTCCCCTCCTGTTGCTCCCTCAAGGAGCTATTCAGGCTCTGGGACGGTGTATAGGGCACCCTGGGCCTCTGCCCACTCCCACCTCCTCCTACTCTGAGAAGGGACATGGGAACCTCTACCCATCCCACTACACTGGGACCTGTCTGGGCTACTGTGAACCTCCCCTGCCCTTGGTTGGGGGGAACCTCAGCCACTCCCTTTAGGATCACTGCCAAATGCCTTCTTCTGGACCCTGGTGCTAGCCCAGAGGTCGGGCTCCTTAGCAAGCTTCCAAGGATCAGACAGCCTACTGTCAATCAAGTGCTGGTGCAGCTCTGGAAAACAAAGACTAAACATGTGCTCTTGTGCAATCAAATTGTACAGCCCCTGATAATGTTACCTCACTGCCCTTCACCCAACCATCCAGTGCCTTGCATATAGATTCAACACACTACCCATGTCTGAGGGGCAAGTTCCATACTGTTCCTGAATTTCTGCCTGTACATCTTTGGGGTCAGACCATATAATGATAATGTTACCTCACTGCCCTTCACCCAACCATCCAGTGCCTTGCATATAGATTCAACACACTCTACCCGTGTCTGAGGGCAAGTTTCATACTGTCCCTGAATTTCTGACTGTACGTCTTTGGGGTCAGACCATATCTCCTGATCAGGGCCTCCTTCATGGCGGGATACCTTGTCCTGTACCCACCCTCTAGGATCAGTAAGGTGTCCCTCCCATCACATAAGAACTGCTTCCACAAATCTGCCCCCAATTCCCTTCAGGAATCTCGTGCATTTGCAAAGCTATCTTGTAGGCCTCAAACCACCGATCTATGTCGTCTCCCACTCCGTAATTAGGCACCATCTCTTGGGTATGTGTACCTTCTTCTCAGAGGACAATGAAGATATGCTGCCACCATCTGTGCTGCTCTCAGCCCTTCTGGCTTTCAAATCCAACTCTCTGAAGCTCAGCTCCTGAGCTAAAAGCATTTTCTTTTCCTCCATGGCCAATTTCTGTTTTTCCACATCCAAATTGAGTTTTACCAGCTCCAACTGGAGCTTCCTTTCTTCCTGACTGTCCATCAACTCTGCTGAGGACAGACCTTTAGAGGAAACTCTGCTGCCAGCTCTGGAGGGAGCTCTTCCATTCTTCAGACTGGCCCTCTGCCCCGCAGGCAATGATGACTCCTCCAGCCATCCCAGATGCAGGCTTTGGTCCTCATCCTCCACAACATCATTCCCATCTTCTGGGTGCACAGCTGCATCCCTGGCTGCTAACCAGGCCATCTGCACCTTTTGCAGCTCCTCGTTTTCAGTGAGACCTTTAAAAGAACATTTGAGATTTCTGCAGAATCCTTTGAGCTGGGACACCATGTAGGTTTCCAACTTCTCCTGCTCACACTCTAGTTTTGCAGGTACAGCTGTTGGCTCTCCAGATTGAGAAATGGTTGTTGCAAAAACTCTAAAGGTTGCCAAAGAGATAAAAGAAAAATAGTATATTTATATGTATGGTCTGAGATATGGAAGTAGTGTACACCAATCACTGTATGTAATGTACAAATACAAGCCCTTTCCTCACCGCTGAACACCAATGTTGGAAATTGGGTTTCTGGTTGGCAGAGGTATGCACCCTGTCCAAGTAGGAACCACAATCCTAGTCAGGGTAAGTGTAGTACACACTAAAAGCTTACCTGTGCCCACAAACTTTGTACACAAAAGTACTCCACATCAGTTTAGAAAAATAGCCAATATTTATCTGAGTAAAACAAGACCAAAATGACAAACATCCAACATACACCAGTCATTATATGAATTTTGCAAGATTAAACCAAAATACAGTGCTTCAAAGTCAATAGCTCCAACTGGGGCGATCTGATCACGTGTGACTTGGTCAAATCCAAACGTTCAGTCCGACCATGATGGAGTGTGGGCCAGATACAGGAGTCATGCAGACCCGCTGACAGTGCCTTGGATGCGTCAATGATTGGGGACGATGTGATAAAATACAAAGGGGATGCATTGCTGTCACATGCAATGCACCAGTTCTGAAGTCAGGCGAAGTCGTTGATGCGGATGTCAAGAGCACTGTGAGTTGGTTCTGAGGTGCTGGTAGCAAGATGCGGGTGAAGTCTTTGATATCTCTGAAACTTCAGTAACAGGTGGCAAGCCCAAACAAGCCCTTGGAGAACCTGTAGAGATGCAGGATGTAGAGAGTAAAGTCCAGTCCTCTCACTCCCTATTACTATGTAATAAAAGGGAAGGTTGGGACCTGGCAAGTAGGTGAACTTCAATATATTTCAAAGGTGGTGAGATGCACACCGATGTACTCCTATGTAAACATGCTTAACTTTTCAGGTCTGTAACGGCGTGCTCGCTTGCTTCGCGCCCTGCCCAATTAGCGCTGAGTAACTGAACGAATGCGAAGGAATCTCATATGATTCCTATTCAAGCTGCACAGCCAAATTCCTCACTGAATGAATCCAATAAATCGAAATTTATTTGTTTAATCTTCACTTTTTTCACTGTTATCTCCTTGGCTTTTCTCCTTGTTTAATTAATATATAATCGATTAATTTTACTCATTTCCATTTTGGTACGAAATTCTCCATAAAAACACAGGAACTGAGTCCGTTTCCACATGTCACGTCTTTATTTTAAAACCCAAGGCATTTCGGGATACTTCCCTTCATCAGGGGCATCTATAAAACAAAAATTAATAAATAATAACCATCAGCTTAGTTATATTACACACCTAATGACTTTCTCATACTACATGTATCTGTTTTCCTGTCTTCGTTAATACTAAATTCATTTGGACTGTACTACACTGCATGTCCTCAAACCCACAGTTTCTAAAAACTGCTGTGTTTTTATTTTCAACATTTAACCAGTCCCTGTTCCACATGCTAGGTAATACAACCTGAGCAACACACATTTCTAAAAATCCAAATTTTCATAATGTTTGTCACCCATAGTTACCCATGCGGCCCCTATTTTACGTTATTTGCGTTGATAATCACAAAGCGCTTACCGTGACATGTGTTTATCTTCACTAGTAAGAACTCGAATTTGGCCCCTTATCAACATAGTTAGACAAGAAGTTAAATGCCACTTGAATTTTCCATGATGTGCTTCCGTACGTCTCTCCTTTGTTGATCATGACAACATTAAGGGGCCGATTCCGATTCCAGCCGGAAATCTCTCCGACCGAGCCGGACCCGGAGAGAATTCCGACCGAATCGGACCCTAGCAGTCCGACCGGACGAGTACGATGCATTCGCATGCTATCGGACTCGATTCGGTCGGACTCCCATTGAAGTCAATGGGAGCCTGTCGTACAACGCGTACGCGGGCTCCCATTGACTCAATGGGTGCGAGGTGAACAAGGGCGCCCCCTACAGCGGGTACGCATCCATGCGCATCGCGGCGTACATGCACAGGTAGGGGGGACCCATGGGTCCCCCCTGTGTGCGACTCACGCACCTACGCGTACAGGGGGGTCCGACGCGGACCCCCAAAGTCCGGCTCCGACAGCTCTTTCGAGCCGGACGGCGCGAGTCGGTCGGACTGCTCGCGGCACGCATTGTACTTACCCGGCCGGGAAACGTCTCCATAGCGCGGTGCGAGTCGTGTCCGTGCGAGTCGGTCGGAGCGTGTTGAAGCCGCGTACGAGTCGGTCGGCGATTTCGCGGGAGCTTGCATCGTACTCGCTCGGCCGGACCCGCGTACGATTCGGTCGGGAAACAGGGCTCCGAATCGGATCCGGTAAATCCGAATCCGATTCGGAGCACTACCGGCCGAGATCGGAATCGGCCCCATAATGTTTAAACTTTATCGTTCCTTTTAACTTCCCTCCTTGTTCTACCCAGGTGATTAATCACATGTCATTAGTGCGAATACTAAGCTACGGAAAGGACTCCATTCATTACACAATAATTATCCCTCCCACTCCTTCTCTTGGGATACTCCATTTACCAGCATGCTTTGCAAATAGTTTTACTCAACGTGTTTGACTGCCCTGTTCGCCTCAAAAAATGCATCAATAAAACCCATACTGAGTTAAGTAAACATGCCAAACCATTTAGAACAGATTTGAAATATAAAACCATGCAGGTATGAGTGTCCTTACTTATTATTCAAACAGTCCATTTTTTTAACATAATTACGACACCACCAACAAATCATCACCATCTGGTGTGTCCATATATCTGGTGATTGTGCATGAACGGAAATGTGGCTCCTGTGCAGATCATCCATTATCTACATTTTAATTACGGTCCCGTTTTGTTGAAATTTTTAACTGGTATTGCATCTCCTCTTTCATCGTGGGTGCAATCCCACCGGTTTTAGGACGGAATGGGTAATTCAATATATTTCAAAGGTGGTGAGATGCACACCGATGTACTCCTATGTAAACATGCTTAACTTTTCAGGTCTGTAACGGCGTGCTCGCTTGCTTCGCGCCCTGCCCAATTAGCGCTGAGTAACTGAACGAATGCGAAGGAACCTCATATGATTCCTATTCAAGCTGCACAGCCAAATTCCTCACTGAATGAATCCAATAAATCGAAATGTATTTGTTTAATCTTCACTTTTTTCACTGTTATCTCCTTGGCTTTTCTCCTTGTTTAATTAATATATAATCGATTAATTTTACTCATTTCCATTTTGGTACGAAATTCTCCATAAAAACACAGGAACTGAGTCCATTTCCACATGTCACGTCTTTATTTTAAAACCCAATGATTAAAAATTTCAACAAAACGGGACCGTAATTAAAATGTAAATAATGGATGATCTGCACAGGAGCCACGTTTCCGTTCATGCACAATCACCAGATATATGGACACACCAGATGGTGATGATTTGTTGGTGGTGTCGTAATTATGTTCAAAATGGACTGTTTGAATAATAAGTAAGGACACTCATACCTTCATGGTTTTATATTTCAAATCTGTTCTAAATGGTTTGGCATGTTTACTTGCGTCAGTATGGGTTTTATTGATGCATTTTTTGAGGCGAACAGGGCAGTCAAACACGTTGAGGAAAACTATTTGCAAAGCATGCTGGTAAATGGAGTATCCCAAGAGAAGGAGTGGGAGGGATAATTATTGTGTAATGAATGTAGTCCTTTCCGTAGCTTAGTATTCGCACTAATGACATGTGATTAATCACCTGGGTAGAACAAGGAGGGAAGTTAAAAGGTCCGATAAAGTTTAAACATTTAATGTTGTCATGATCAACAAAGGAGAGACGTGCGGAAGCACATCATGGAAAATTCAAGTGGCATTTAACTTCTTGTCTAACTATGTTGATAAGGGGCCAAATTCGAGTTCTTACGAGTGAAGATAAACACATGGCATGGTAAGCGCGTTGTGATTATCAACGCAAATAACGTAAAATAGGGGCCCTATGGGTGACAAACATTATGAAAATTTGGATTTTTAGAAATGTGTGTTGCTCAGGTTGTATTAGCTAGCATGTGGAACAGGGACTGTTGGTGTTGGTTAAATGTTGAAAATAAAAACACATCAGTTTTTAGAAACTGTGGGTTTGAGGACATGCAGTGTAGTACAGTCCAAATGAATTTAGTATTAACGAAGACAGGAAAACAGATACATGTAGTATGAGAAAGTCATTAGGTGTGTAATATAACTAAGCTGATGGTTATTATTTATTAATTGTTGTTTTATAGATGCCCCTGATGAAGGGAAGTATCCCGAAATGCATTGGGTTTTAAAATAAAGACGTGACATGTGGCAACGGACTCAGTTCCTGTATTTTTATGGAGAATTTCGTACCAAAATGGAAATGAGTAAAATGAATCGATTATATATTAATTAAACAAGGAGAAAAGCCAAGGAGATAACAGTAAAAAAAGTGAAGATTAAACAAATAAATTTCGATTTATTGGATTAATTTAGTAGGTGAACTTGCCAGGTCAACATGGCAGTTTGAAACTGCACACACAGGCTATGCAGTGGCAGGCTGAGACGGGTTTGAAGGGCTACTTGTGTAGGTGGCTCAGTGCTGCAGGCCCACTAATAGCATTTGATTTACAGGCCCTGGGCACATGTAGTGCCCTGTACTAGGTACTTATCAGTATGCAATCATGGAGAAACCAAATGCCATTACATTTTAGACACAGAGCACATGTACCTTAAAACTGGTCAGCACTGAAAAAGTGTCCAGAGTCCTAAACCCGCAAAAATGAAGTAAAAAACAGAGGAGGAAGAAGGCAAAAAGTTTGGGGTAACCCCTCAAAAAGGGCCATTTCCAACAGAGTGCCTCTCCAAAAAAAAAGGTGTATTTTTGCATTGCAAGAATATAATTTTAAAATAGGATACCTGGCTGGATGGCGGAAAGTGGTGCTATATTATTTGCCTAGAAATTGCAATGAACATGCAAGTGATGGTGAAGTTTCAGGAGTAGTGGATGATATTTTAGGTGAGCATGAGAGTGAGGCTGGTGGTGTGATAATCAAACAGACGTAATTGGATGCAGAGGTGCAGGATGAAGACCTGGTTGCTGCAGAAAGGGGTGTGATGTGTGGCTGGCCAAGTGAAGTGAAGGTAGAAAAAGGTTTTGAAGTGTTAAGGCATGAATTTTATGAAAATGTTGCAGGTATATGGAGGAATGTTAAATTGATACCACTGGTTGATTTGAAGATATGAATTATTGATATGGCACATTAAGGTCATTTGGGACAGAGTGTAGCAAAGAGATGTGGAAGGGAAACGTTTTGGTCACCCAGTATGGATAGAGTGACACAGGATGTAGTAATGAGGTGTGTGACGTATGCTGAGAATGATACGAGTTTTAGGGGAGTGAGCGGTCCTTTTTTGGGTCCAGTATCTGTTCCTAATAAATTATGGGAACAGGTAGCTGTTGATATTCTTGGGCATTAGATTATCTAGGTGGAAATAATAGGTATGTGGGGATCTTGGAAGATTATTTGTCTAAGGGAGTTAAAGTTGAATTTGTGTAAAAAGTGGCCTCAAGAGACACGAAAAGATTGTTGTAGAGAATATTTTTGTCAGAAGGAGTGCTGCAGTTGTTGATAATGGATGCAGCGTTGTTCAAGGGGAATGACTGAATGTTTCATCTGGGCAAGGAAATATGCATTGCCCTACTGCTCTGCTTACTCCAATGCAAATGGACTGGTGGAGGAGATTAATAAAATGAGTGTGGATACTGTGCGACCCACTGCGAAAAAACAGTTGCCATGATGTAAGAAATTGGAAAAGTGATTATGGGGTTTCTGCACTATACCCCATTGAGTCACAGTGCACCCATTTTAATTTGATGAGAGGGAGATCTGCAGGAATAATATTGTGTCTGGCATGGATGGGACATAAAAAACCGCGTATGGATTTGGGTGAAATGAAGTGCAAGATTATTAGGAAGAAAAAGGGTACAAAAGGTGGCATGATGGATTGAGGAGGAGTGAGGTTATGTTGTTGGTTCAAGTTAAAAATACTGGTTTTGTGAACAAAGGAAACAGTGGTTTGATGCTCTGAAAGTGTTAGGGGGGTTTGAAGTATGTGATTGGAATGGGAATGGGATTCTGTAACTCAAACAGCTTACGCTGTATATCACAAGTCAAAAAGAAAGAGGGGGAGAAAGAGGGACAAAGCTAGGTCCACCCTCCTAATGCAATAGTAGACCTACAAATCCGGTGTGACCACACATAGCTTCTCACGATTAGTGCTCCTACGTCTCATCGCAAGTCGTAGCACGCCTCAGCCCGTAGCGGGTTGAGATGGCCCCAATGATGAAGCATGTCACCATGGGGAAACCCTGGTGAGTGAGGGGACTCAAGAAAGGAAAGTTTCCCTTCCTTAAGACTTTTAAGCTCGCATTGAGTGAAAGTCTACATCCCAGCTAGGTCCCTATCCGGTCACACCGGATTTGTAGGTCTACAATAAAACTGCAACAGATTCCACCATTGTGCTTTGCAACAGCTGGTCATCCCAAGAGGTCACTAATTCTGAAAATAGACTTCTATTGCCAAGAACTATGTTTGAGGATGTGAATGCATCTGCTCTGTCCTCAGGACAAAGGGACATAAATGCGGTTATGGTGGTGTATTTGAGTGTACGTTTCTTTTCAGAACCAAAGAGTTTCCTGTCTTGTGTTTTTCTGGATGGGAATCGGTTGCTTTAACGAGAATTCCCAAGATAGGTTTTCTGCCCCACGAGTTAATTAACTACAATGCACATCCTTCCCTGAAAGTACTGGTGAGAGCTGTATTATGAGTGCATCATTGTTACCATGGCATTATACCTCTCTGACCTTTACATTGCGAGTCTAGACGAACGTTCACAATTACGGCCTAATTTGATGTCATTTGTGTAGAATGGGAGAGACTTACAAGGGCGGTTTCCAATGCTTTTTAAGTCTGTAAGAGACAGGTTTAGTTGTTTTGGGGAGCTTAGCATCAAGCCAGCCCCCTTCTCCACCCTCTCAGTTATTGTTTGGAAACACCATTCACATGCTCACATTCCAGTCACTGATCAGTTGTAATTGTTGTGGTGTTTTTTCTCATCACCAGTGTACAGTCATTACTTGATATAGCAGTTGTCTGATTTTGAATCGGAGGAGTCAACCATTTTTGTAGTAAAGTTATTTTCAGATGTAGTTCGCTACTTGTAAACCAATCTCTGTGTGGCAGATCCACAGTACCTGTATGTGCCCCGCAGCTGGCATGTATGCATTGGGGTCCTGCCTAATTTACATCCTCTCTGCCATGCGACCGCCTCCACTATGTGGTCTTCATTCAGACTTGGCGTGCCATAATGTTGGTGTTGAGTGCAACGCTTCCTGGATATTTCTGTCATTCTTCTGCATTTGGGATTTGCAGCTTGGAAGGGGAGGAAGCAAGGCATGGGGTGCCTCTGAGACAGTATACTCAGCACCAGCACCAAATGGGGCATGGAGCCACCAATTCTGGGCAGCAGATGCCAGATAAAAGCATCCCAGGCAACATCAGGATGGGTTTTGCTAGCACAGCACTGAGAGACGTTTTTATGCGCCTAATGGACATAAAGTGAGTTCATCTTTATTATATATTTTGGTTTCAAAGAGCAATGATAGATGTTTTGCAGTTATGCATTGCTACTTTAAGAGAGTTTATCTATTTTTCCATGTTCATCATATACAGTTGAGAATAGACCAAATTTTTATCTCTCATGATTTATCCCAAAATTTACACTCTGCAGAAATCGGATCAATTTTAATACCGGACCATGCACCTGTATCCTAACAACTAGATAGCCTCCCTAAATCCACAGAACCAAGTAGATGGAGGTTAAATAACACATTGGGGCCGATTCCGATCTTGGTCGGAGGCGTACCCAACACCATTCGGTCGGGAAAAAAGCCATGCGAAAGCCTGTTTCCCGACCGATCCGTACAGCACACCGAACGAGTAAGTACGATGCGCACAACAGCAAAGAATCCGGCCGAGCCGTACTCACCCAAACCAGGTCCTGTTCCCCGACCGAGGCGAATCCGAAAACGCTGAATCGAGTCGCACGGAAGGGAAAATGCAGCTCCGTCCGGCCGAACGAGTACGATGCGCTTTCCGTACGCGCCGAACCCGTCGCTACGCACGGCACGTCAAAGCATCCGGGAGAGGCGCACATAAGCTCCGATTCGCGCCACAACACGATCCACGGCTCCGAGACGAACACGGCAGCGACGAGGACGACGCGAAGCGACGAGGACGAGGCGAAGCGACGAGGACGACGCGAAGCAACGAGAAGGACGAACGACACGAACCAACCATGAATCCCTTCGTCCCGATCATACCAATATTCTACATTTACTACCGGAACAGGCACGGACGCGTACGGCGCAGAAGGTAAGCCAGACACCAACCACAAAACACATACAACACGTACACGACACATCACACACACACACAGAGGGATGCAGAATATACTTACACCAGCAACAGCAGCACCATAGGGGCGGGATGCCCATCACCAATGCCACATATGCACACAGGGGCCTGAATGCGCACCACCACCCCTACCCAGAGGGGGCTAGATGCCTACCACTACTACCACCCTCACCCAGGGGGGGCTGGATGCCTACCACCACCCTTAGCCAGGGGGGGCTGGATGCCTACCACCACTACCACCCTTAGCCAGGGGGGGCAGGATGCCTACCACTACTACCACCCTCACCCAGGGGGGGCAGGATGCCTACCACTACTACCACCCTTAGCCAGGGGGGGCTGGATGCCTACCACTACTACCACCCTCACCCAGGGGGGGCTGGATGCCTACCACTACTACCACCCTTAGCCAGGGGGGCAGGATGCCTACCACTACTACCACCCTCACCCAGGGGGGGCAGGATGCCTACCACTACTACCACCCTTACCCAGGGGGGGCAGGATGCCTACCACTACTACCACCCTTAGCCAGGGGGGGCAGGATGCCTACCACTACTACCACCCTCACCCAGGGGGGGCTGGATGCCTACCACCACCCTTAGCCAGGAGGGGCAGGATGCCTACCACTACTACCAACTTTACCCAGGGGGGGCAGGATGCCTACCACTACTACCACCCTTAGCCGGGGGGGCTGGATGCCTACCACCACTACCACCCTCACCCAGGGGGGGCAGGATGCCTACCACTACTACCACCCTTAGCCAGGGGGGGCTGGATGCCTACCACTACTACCACCCTTAGCCAGGGTGGGCTGGATGCCTACCACCACTACCACCCTTAGCCAGGGGGGCAGGATGCCTACCACTACTACCACCCTCACCCAGGGGGCAGGATGCCTACCACTACTACCACCCTTAGCCAGGGGGGCTGGATGCCTACCACTACTACCACCCTTAGCCAGGGTGGGCTGGATGCCTACCACCACTACCACCCTTAGCCAGGGGGGGCAGGATGCCTACCACTACTACCACCCTCACCCAGGGGGGCTGGATGCCTACCACTGCTACCACCCTTAGCCAGGGGGGGCTGGATGCCTACCACTACTACCACCCTCACCCAGGGGGGCTGGATGCCTACCACTACTACCACCCTCACCCAGGGGGGCTGGATGCCTACCACTACTACCACCCTTAGCCAGGGGGGCTGGATGCCTACCACTACTACCACCCTCACCCAGGGGGGCTGGATGCCTACCACTACTACCACCCTCACCCAGGGGGGGCTGGATGCCTACCACTACTACCACCCTCACCCAGGGGGGCTGGATGCCTACCACTACTACCACCCTCAGCCAGGGGGGGCTGGATGCCTACCACTACTACCACCCTCACCCAGGGGGGGGCTGGATGCCTACCACTACTACCACCCTCACCCAGGGGGGGCTGGATGCCTACCACTACTACCACCCTTAGCCAGGGGGGGCTGGATGCCTACCACTACTACCACCCTCACCCAGGGGGGGCTGGATGCCTACCACTACTACCACCCTTAGCCAGGGGGGGCAGGATGCCTACCACTACTACCACCCTCACCCAGGGGGGGCAGGATGCCTACCACTACTACCACCCTTACCCAGGGGGGGCAGGATGCCTACCACTACTACCACCCTTAGCCAGGGGGGGCAGGATGCCTACCACTACTACCACCCTCACCCAGGGGGGGCTGGATGCCTACCACCACCCTTAGCCCAGGGGGGGCAGGATGCCTACCACTACTACCACCCTTAGCCAGGGGGGGCAGGATGCCTACCACTACTACCACCCTTAGCCAGGGGGGGCAGGATGCCTACCACTACTACCACCCTCACCCAGGGGGGGCTGGATGCCTACCACCACCCTTAGCCAGGGGGGCAGGATGCCTACCACCACTACCACCCTCACCCAGGGGGGGCTGGATGCCTACCACTACTACCACCCCCACTCATAGGATGGACAATGCATGACACAACCAGCACACCACAACCTAGGGAATGCAAGAAGAAGACATCCCCCCAACACCATGACAAGCGTGTGTAGACTGTGTCAAATGCCTACAACACCGAACATGACTTTGAACATACAATGTGACCCCCTAGCACATGTGCCACACATATATGTGTGTGGCACCCACAATGCAAGCAGGCCATGACCATTGTGGCAATGGGGTCCAAACCCCCATCATCACAGTGACCAAAATGTAAGTGTGGGGTCCATAGCTGAAGCACACTTTGAACAATGTGGCAATGGGGTCCAAACCCCCATCATCACAGTGACCAAAATGTAAGTGTGGGGTCCATAGCTGAAGCACACTTTGAACAATGTGGCAATGGGGTCCAAACCCCCATCAACACAGTGACCAAAATGTAAGTGTGGGGTCCATAGCTGAAGCACACTTTGAACAATGTGGCAATGGGGTCCAACCCCCCATCATCACAGTGACCAAAAGGTAAGTGTGGGGTCCATAGCTGAAGCACATTTTGAACATTGTGGCAATGGGGTCCAAACCCCCATCATCACAGTGACCAAAATGTAAGTGTGGGGTCCATAGCTGAAACACACTTTGAACAATGTGGCAATGGGGTCCAAACCCCCATCATCACAGTGACCAAAAGGTAAGTGTGGGGTCCATAGCTGAAGCACATTTTGAACATTGTGGCAATGGGGTCCAAACCCCCATCATCACAGTGACCAAAATGTAAGTGTGGGGTCCATAGCTGAAGCACATTTCGAACATTGTGGCAATGGGGTCCAAACCCCCATCATCACAGTGACCAAAATGTAAGTGTGGGGTCCATAGCTGAAGCACATTTCAAACATTGTGGCAATGGGGTCCAAACCCCCATCATCACAGTGACCAAAAGGTAAGTGTTGACAAAGAAAGAGGTGCAACTGCCAAACTGCATGGATGATTCCTGGTCACAGAACAACAAACACATCAGTGGCAAAGTAGTGTATGTGTCCCATTGCAACATAAATTGGGGGAGCCAAATCCTGCAGTGCAAATAAGACATACCTTTGGCCATGTGCAGACAAACAACACCCATGGGGGCTGACACCGTCAACAATCATCAATGACACAATGACAGAAGTGACCATCAGAATGCAGACCCACATATTTGCACCAATGGGCACACACATGCAGATACCCTGTGGAGACTGCAGATGTGAGGTGAACAGATACCATACCATGGCAGCAATGGGACACACAAACCATGATCATTGTGCTGACCGATGACCTAGGAGTCCCAGGGACAGCAGGGGAAACCCACCAAACTACATACAGCCAATGGCACACCCAAGATATGCCAATGCAGTGGTGCAGATGCACAAACACAAACAGGCAGACCCACACTGCACATCATACACAACAGGTGAGGGGGGTGCCAGTGTCCCCAGGCAACCACACAACACATGAGGAGACCTGAATACCAATCATACAGATGTGCATACAGTGCCACACAAAGGTAACTCATGGATCCAAATCCCCTATGTGGGCAAGCAGGCATTGTCAGATGAGAGGGAGCACAAATCACACATGTCACACAGGCACGTAGGGACAGCAACTGACACAGCAAGACACAGACACACCACAGCACCACCCCCAGGGCCCCCACAATGTGGTGACCCTGGGCTGCATTACAATCCCACTGTGATGACAAAGCTAAATGTGGTTCACACTGTGAACCACAGTCATGTGTACTGAGCAACTAACTACCATCACACCTACACAAGCACAAATCAAACAGCATGGCCAGTAAGCCAAGGCCAACATGGAGGCAGGGGCCTAGCCGGGCAACAACTCTCATCTGCACACACTCAACACCACACCCCTCGATCTCCAACAATGTGCAGCAGTGAAGCACACATGCACTGGTGACATTGCACATGCACCCATGACTATTCCAGGGTGGTGGGTGGGAACCAAGGTGCAGAAACACATCACACATGGACACTCAACAAGACTCCTGAATGTCTGACACACTGCACACTACGCTGTACATGGACATGACGGCAATACCACACCAACCAATGGGATCACAGCCACAGTCACACACCAATGAAGAAGCCAAGGTCACCCACAAAGAACACACATAGACAACAACCAACATTGCAGCCCGGACCCTGAGGAGTGCCAGCAGTCACACACACAACGTGTCACAATCACTGAAAGATAACACAAACTGGAAATCACATGACAGGGGCAAACAACAAGTGCCAAGGGGAAACCTGACTGTGACCCATCTGCGTCTGCACACAAACTCAGCCCTGACAGCAAGCACACCTATGGGTGACACCCTGATGACCAGTAATGTGCCATGCACCCACATCACAGAGAACCCAGGGAGAAGACTTTGGGGAACATAGCTCAACTCAGCTAGCATCACAAACAGGTACAATTCTAGGGATCACAGCATGCACAGCTAAACGGAAGTGAACACACAGACATGCACATACAACACACACCTTGGGCGCAGGCAATGTCACAGGAGTACACACTGCCATGAGGGGACTCCACTCCTGTGTGAGGAAAGCTGTGCCATATGTTGCCTCAGTAGGGCCCCACCATGTCAGCTGAGCACTTGGTCACACAATCAACAATTAGCACCAAATGAGGGCTCCCGTCACATCATCCTGGTCATGGAAGTGCCAACGGAATCATCAGCACAGATCCAACACACTTGTATAGCAATGTTGCACTGACAACACAGATGAGTCCTTCCCCATTGATGCCCAAACCTGCATGTCCACTGGAGATGGCCACACGGTCAGGGAAGTAGACGAATTGAACAATGGCAGGCACAACAGATGTGCAGGGGTGGAAGCCACAGATGTGAAATAGCCAATCTAAGTAGGAAATCCCATTGCCAAATACTGAACACATGACACCCTCAGATGCTGCTATGGATGACATGGATACACCACAGGATAGGACACATTCCCCCTGGACCACATGCGTTCCTGCACAGTAACACTTCATTATCATGAGACCAAATATCACCATCACTGCAGCAAGGGCATGGTTAGCATCATCAACATCATGTACATCAGAAGCAAAAGCACTAGAGAACAGAAAGTTGCTTTATTCAGCATATGTGGCATTAAAAGTAGAAGTCCGGTAGAACATAAACAAAGGCCAATGGCCAGTCCATCAACAAAGTCACAAGTGGGTGACAGTGGCAGATGCCACCCTACACATGCCTGCACAAAACCAGGGACAATCCACTAGGAGGGGCAACCGGGGGGTAGGCCAGGCACCGCAGGGACAGGATCAGGGCTCACCAGGAGGAAGCAGGGAAGGGGTGGTGGGTGCTGGAGAGCCACTGACAACTGCAGTGGAGGTGTCTGACATGGTGTGTGCCGGCACAACTGGGGGGCATGGCTCAGATGTTGTGGGTGCCGGCACGACTGCAGTGGACCCTGCAGATGGAGTGGACAGGTCCGCCACTGCAGTGCCCAAGTCAGACAGGGTGGTAGTGGACTCCACTGCAGTGCCTACCACCAGGGGAGGAGAATGGGGAACAGGCAAGGTGGGCTGGACAGAGGGGGAGGACACCCTCACCACATCAGTGGCACAGACAAGCGCAGCGGGGGTGTGGTGCCGGGAGAGCAAGTGGCAGGGGGAGAAGGCCGGAGCCTCTTGGGGATGGTATATCTGTGGGTGGGGGAACCTGGGGCAGGGTGTGGTGGGGGCACCTGTGGAGTGGGGGCCTGAGGGATGGAGGAAGGAGACCTGGTGCTTGAGCTGCAGGGCGGCGGCGGGGTCTTGCTCTTAGCACTCCGGGGGACTTGCGGGTGGGGGCCTCAGTCTGTCTGCGCCTGGGGGAGGGTGTTTGGGGGCAAGGGGCACTCTGCTCCATGTGGGGGGGCTTCCTCTTCCCCCTGGATGCTGGGGCAGCTGGATCGGAGGGGAAGAGGCCGAGGTCACTGAGGAAGAGGCGCTGGGTCTTTGGGGTTGCAGGTGAGGCAAGGGAGGGTGCTTTGGAGGGAGAGGCAACTGAGGACTGCGCAGTGCCCGTGGATGCGTGTGTGTGTACCAGGGCCCCATCCCCTGTGAGTCTGGTTTCAGTCCCCTGACTGTGCGTGCGTGTGCGTTTTGTTTGTGGCGTGTGTGTCTGTGTGCTGGACGTGTGTGTGCTGGTGTGTGCCTGTGCCGGTGTGTGTGTGCTTGGGACGGGTAAGGTGCTGGGGAGTGTGGATGGAGCAGAGGCAGGAGGGGTGAGGGACTGTCTGAGGAGGGACACTGCTGCCGTCAGGGAGGAGTCCATGGACCTATTGCCCCTCTGTTGGTCAGACATGCTAGATGAGATGCCCTCCATGAACGACACCAGCTGAGTCAACAGTGCGGTGTGCGCATGGAGGACACTCAGCATGGCTGACTGCCCTACATGGAGCTGGCGAAGGAGGTACACAGACTCCTCACTCAGGGCAGCAGGGGACACAGGGGCAGGGGGTGCGGTGCCTGGCCCAAAGGAGACACGCTCCCGAACATGGGAGCCTCCACGGACCTGGGGAATGGGAGCCGATGGGAGGGCGGTGGTGGTGCTGGTGGTGGCGGGGACAGCAACACTAGCTGGGGTGTGGTGGCTTCTGACACCCGCCTCCACAAGGGAGTCATCCTCCGAGTTGCTCTGGTCCTCAGCTGAGGTGGATGGTGCTGAGGACTCCTCGGTGTGGCTCCCCTCGCCCTCCGTGCCACTGGGTCCCTCCGACCACTACTCGGCTGCTGACCCAGTCTGGCTCTCTGGCTCCTCCTGGTCCGTGGAGCTGTCCCCTTCCGTGGCCGTGGATGTATCTGCAAACAATGGGGAAACAGACAGACATCAGTCACCTGCACCAAACGCACACACCACTGTGAGCACAGCACATTACAGAGCAAGCCCTGGCATCATTAGTTGTACATTGCTAAAAGTGCCCTAACTGAACAGGAGAAGCCAATTGTCAGTCTGATGCCAAGCATGGCACTCACATCCCACATGGCCTTGCACCCATCTGTCTGGTGTATGTTGGATTGCAACACCCCAGTGTGGACACATGCACCAAGTACACAGTAGTTGGACAGTGCAGAGGACACGGTGTGGCATGTGGACATGCACACATCACAGCTCTTGCCACTGAGTCAGTACAGGTTTCCGGATGAAAGGGATGCCCAGAGTCAAATAGGAAATGCATGTGATGCATACCAGCGACAGACACCATGATGCACCCATGTCCTGATAGCCATCGCCACAATGGTGTGCATGTAGCACATGTCACTCCCCTGCAGGACCACCAATAAGTTGACACATGCCATGGCAGAGGCATGACTGCTAAGTCATACATCACTGTCTCAGTGATGTATGACTTGGCAGCCAGACAACAACACTATGCACTGTGTCACAATAGTAGGTCATGGTGAATGCAAGTCCTGGAGCTGCACAAGTGCACATGTACATCCCCCACACAACACATCATCTTAACCCTCATCTGTCCAGGTCATACCTATTGGACATATGGGAGACCTGTGACACTACCCTCTGAACCTGAGCCCCTCACAATTTGCTGTGAATGGGGAACAGCTGCCTGAACTTCACATTCGCATACCCCAGTCTGCACGCGCAGCTGATCAAACACCTATGTGACACACAAGTATCGTCTCCTATGGTCACATCTCCAGGGGCATGCTGAGCCCCTACCAAGAAACACCCCAGCAGTCCTGGCAACTAATCCACAGCACACTGACACAGAGGCAGACACCTGAGGGGTCAAATCACTGTGCACAATGTGTCAGCTGATACACGGGAGTGGGAGTACAGAGTGCATTGCATGGCCTGGAGTAGGCATGACTGTCCTGCTCCACATGAATGAGGGATGTGCCCTGGACAGTGGATAGCTGGCTATGTATGTGTGACACACGTAATCTGCACACTCCTGGGGCCCAAACATTGTTCCCACCCGCTGCATGGGCGTGTGCCACATACCCCAGGCACATGTGGTGGCTCAGCTCAGCAAGTGGACCGCATATCAAAGCAACACGCAGATCACATGTCCAAACACAGGCGTTGTGTGAACAATGGACCCACCCATGATGCCCACAACAGAGTTAGGGAAACAGATGCTGTCCCCCACCTTTAGTGAAGCAAACTGCAAGGACACAGTCCCAAGTGACACAATTCCCTGACTGTAAGGGCCACACCTGGGTATCAGATGAGCAGTGGGCAGTGCACAATAGAGGGACATGGCTCCTGGACAACATGACTGCTGCACTGTGGCATTTGAACCAGGCCAGAGGAGGGCACAAAGCATGTAATACAGAGTTCACAGTGCAGTCTTTGACTCACCCCCTCCTTGCTGCTGTCTGGCCTTCAGCTGCCCATCCAGGTCTGGAAACACCACCGCCAGGATCTGGAGCATGTGGGGGGTCAGGGTCCGTGTTCCGCCCCTCCTGCGAGGAGGCGACAGCTTCAGCTGGACCCGTGCAATCCTCCGGGTCCAGCCCCGAAGGTCCTGCCACCTCTTCTGGCAGTTGCGGATCCGGCGCTTGTAGACCCCCACGGACCGGACGGCCCGGACGATGTCCTTCCAGATCTCCTGCTTCCGATGGGCATTAACCTGTCAGGATGACAAAGTGAAAAGGCCATTACCACACATGCAACATATCCGTGCATGACACAGTTGTATATACATGTCTCAATCACAGGGGCACATGATGTACACAGGCAGTGCAAAGCTGCCCATGGACAGTTTGCCAGACGTCACTACATGGTATCATTGCATGGGAAGTAAAACCATGTTCAAATGCACTGTCACTGCACCATACCTGTCCAGTGCAAGTCACTACACACTATGGGGGGTGACAACTACTCAGTGAGCCTGCTAGCCAGTGGCGTGCAGACTTTCAGCCTTGCTAGTCACACAAAATGCACATTCAGAAAGGCAGTGCACAGAACACTCACCTGCTCCCCTGGTGTCCCATACAGCTTGCTGTACTGTGGAAGTAGGCTGTCCAGCAGGGCCTGGTTCTCTTCAAGGCTGAAGGCTGGGGCTCTCTCCAAAGTACGTGCCATTGCAGGGTCCAGAGGGGCAGAGACAGCAGCAGTGAAGTGGCAGATGTCGTCCTGGAGCATGTAGTGCAGGCAAGTGAGCTCTCAGGGGAACAGCCAGCAATATATATGTGCTGGAGAGGCAGATACTGTCCCTTGTGTCCAAAGTGATAGGTCCAAGTCGTTTGCATCTTCTGAATCTGGCCAATCCATGGAATAGCAGCACCAAAACACGCCCACAGCATCCTTCAAATCTTCAACTTCATGACATACATGATTTTGCAACATTGTTGTGGGTGACCCCTGATTTTCCAGCAACCGACTCGTTCAAAATTCGAAAACGTGTCCGTTGCCAGGCAAGCCCATTGTCAATGGGTGCGCACCGATCGGTCCATTGCGGTACAACGCGTACAGGGGTACAACGCGTACCCGCACACATTGAATGCAATGGGCCGGCCGGAGGCACCGATTGGTCCATTGCAGTACAACGCGTACAGGGGTACAACGCGTACCCGCACACATTGAATGCAATGGGCCGGCCGGAGGCACCGATCGGTCCATTGCAGTACAACGCGTACAGGGGTACAACGCGTACCCGCACACATTGAATGCAATGGGCCGGCCGGAGGCACCGATCGGTCCATTGCAGTACAACGCGTACAGGGGTACAACGCGTACCCGCACACATTGAATGCAATGGGCCGGCCGGAGGCACCGATCGGTCCATTGCAGTACAACGCATCACTGTACATGTGACTGGCATATGTCAGCATGCCTGTCTCAGATGGACATATGCCAGCCACAGATAGCTCCCAGGGAGTGAGGGGCACACCTACATCACGACAGCCTGTCCAAACTTTATCATAAGGCATGTAAGGCTGCATTTCCTATTGTGTGTATGTTGGTGTACATGTTGTCCTGTGGGTGTCACCTGTGGGCAGCCACCCCCAGGCTGTGCACGTGTTCATGGGGACAGGATCCTCGGTGTTACGTGTACATGACCACTGTGATGTGCAACTGTTCATATCTGTGCATGTGCCATGGTCACATTTCATGGTGGTGTATGTGTATGTCATGTCACATACCCCGTGAGTCCCATGTGGGATGGTATGTTTGAGCCAGGGTGTCCCAGTGGCACAATAGTGATGGTCCTCCACAGTCTTTGTGCATGTAGTGTTTACAATGTCTCTGATTTCATGTGCACAATGGGAGACAGTCTCCACATCCACGTTGTGTGTGCATGGACTTTGATGTTGTGCGTGTGTGTGTCACAGACGTCCATGTCTGTCCTGCCGTGGCAAGTGGGGCCACTACCTGTGGGGGTCATGGTTGTTTTGTTGTGGTGTATACATGATACTCCATGTAATGCCAGTGTCCATGTGGCAATACAGGGTCCCTGGGAATGTACCTGTCGTTGAGCTGTGGTGCCTGGGGCACATCTGTCCTCACATGTCACTGTGGGGGTTATTGTGACACGGCAGCAGGAGATGGGAACTGTGACACGACCTCATGATATCCAATGGGCCAACCTGGGACTAATTGATGCCACCTGTTGGACCGTGTTGACAGATGTTGGCCATGTATGTACCATACATGTCCTTCCGGAACTGCACACTTCATGTAGTTGTGCCTCATAATGATGTATGTTGGGATCTTGAGTGTGTTCAATGCCGCATATGTGGGGTGACTGACAATCTTGCTTACTTCTCCTCTGCACTGCAGGGCTCCTGCTGTCCATCGACCATTCCCAGACCTGGCAACGATGGTGGAACGGGACAGCATCCGACGGTACCGCTTCACCAGGCAGCTGATTGAGGATTTGGCAGTGCAGTTGTCCCCACATTTGCAGCCTGGCCGGCCGTATCCTACAGCGCTGACCCCCAAGGTGAAGGTGATGGCAGCCCTACACTTCTTTGCCACCGGTACCTTCCAACATACTGTGGCGACTGCTGGTGGGATGTCACAGACCATGTTGAGCCGTGTGCTCCGCGATGTTTTGGCGGCAATGTTGCTATTCCTGAACCGGTACTTCTATTTCCCTAGACTGCGACGACTCACTGACGTTAAGAGTGACTTTTATGCCCTGGGGAGGATGCCGCATGTCATTGGCTCCATTGATGGGACACATGTGGCTTTGGTACCACCACAGGCCCAGGAGCAGGCCTACAGGAACCGCAAGCACTACCACTCGGTCAATGCACTGGTGGTGTGTCTTGCAGACATGACCATCACACACGTGTGTGCCCGTTTCCCTGGTTCAGCACACGATGCCTTTGTGATGAGGAGTAGTCGCATCCCCAGGATGATGGCACAGATGCAGAACCAGCGTGCCTGGCTTGTCAGTGTGTACTGACTTTGTGCCATTGTGTGTGATCTGATCTGTAGTATTCCGCCCACTTTTCCAAGTCAGCTAATGTGCACTTGTCTGTCCGTAGGTGACTCGGGATACCCCAACATGCCGTGGTTGCTGACACCCCTCAGGAACCCTGTGACACCAGCCCAGATGCGCTACAATGAGGCACATGGTCGGACCAGGAGAGTGATTGAGCGGACATTTGGTCTCCTGAAGAGCCGCTTCCGCTGCCTGGACAAGACCGGAGGGTCCCTCCCATATGCCCCTACGAAAGTGTGCAAGATTATCATCGTCTGCTGCATGCTCCACAACCTGGCAGTGCGGAAGGAGTTGCCTCTCATCCAGGATGACAATGACCAACATCCGCCACCTGTGGAGGATCCTGGCCTGGACCACGATGCCAGTGACGATGATGATGATGATGATGATGGTGATGTCCGCACACAGCTCATCACCAACTTCTTTAGCTGAATGTGAGTATCCTGAGGTGTCATGTCAATGATGTGAGTTGGCATGATGTGTGGGTGGTGCTCTGGTGCTGTTGGAGTGTGTCCATGGGCTACTTGTCTGGATGTGTGTTGCGATGTGTGCTAACAGGTGGGCTGTACTCCCCAACAGTGTTGACATGCTAACTTGGTTCTGGGTGGGTATCTTGTAACATGTATTGTGCATGAGTTTTGCTGTTCTGTCCTGTACTCCATTGCTTTTGACTGTGTGTCATTTCTGTCCTTCACAGGGTACTTTCAGATTCGTTTGGTCAACTGTGTCCACCGACGACGTGATTGCACATCCAGGCTGGTAGCTGTTGTGTCCCTACAGGTGATGTGTGCCACACCCATGGACTTCCTTCCGTCTACAGTTGTTGACTGTGTGCCCGCTGCCAGGTGGGATTACCTTGCATCTGTAGTGGTTACGACATGTTGCAACTGTGTAATAAACCTGTGCTTCACTTTGTGATGTGCGTTGTCTGTGGTCACACATTTGACTGCCATTTGCTTACTGCACCTGTGGGCTACTTGACTACAACTGGGAATGGGTGTGGTGTCTGTGCATTGCACCGTCTTCCCTGGCAACATCAGTGTAGGCAATGAGTCAGATGGCCTAGGTGTGTATGTGTTGTGTAGCCCTGGTGGTGTGTCTCCCTCATGTGTGTCACGTTGCCTGTACTCACATGCCTGTGTTGTCCTTGCTGTTGCAGTTCGTATACACAGTGTAATTTTGCAGTTCATCATCCCCATAACAGCACCCACGTTGGAATCACGACAGAGGCAAGTATGGTGTATTAGTGTGTTTATTGTGATACATTTGTGTTAATAGTGCATAGGATGGGTAGTGCTGTACATAAATCTTGCAGTCCGAAGTTCCTAGGTGAATTGAAAGTCCTGGTAGACAGGATCCCCAGTATCGGGGCCACAGTTGTCTGACACATTGGTCCAACTTGTACTCCCCATGCAATGTGTGGGAGTAGTGTTGCCGGCAACAGGGTGAACAGTCTGTGCACAAAGGCGAACATCCAGAACAGGTTCAGGCTTCCTGGGAGTTGCGCTTGGCCATCGGCCTCTCACTTTTCCCTCCTCGGACGACCCCTCTTCTTGGGGGGGCCCCTCAAGTACAGGCTGCTGCGGTGCAGGGGACTCTCCGCCAGAGTCCTCCTCCCTCCCTGTGGCAGTTGCAGTTTGTTCGGCACCAGATGTTGTTGGCACACAGGGAGGTGTGGACTGGTTGCTGTTCATCTGGCGGAGGCATTGTAAAATGTCCCTGTGCACCGCCGTCATCTCATGCAGTGCATCCCACTTGGACTCCACGCGGGACATGTGTGAGTCCACGCGGGACATGTGTGCCTCCACGTGGGACATGTGGGAGTCCAAGCGGGCATGATGGGCAGCCTGCTGCTGTTTCATGTCTCTGAGGAGCCCCACTACCTGGCTGAGCTCTCCGGTGCTGGACTGGTACGCATCAGCTATGCGTACCAGTTGTGGGTCATCATGCACACCAGCAACGTCTGCAAGCAGCGACCTCTGTCTCCCACCCCTCCCACCACCCCTGCTGACATGTGCAGTGTGTGCAGTGGCACGCACAGATAACCCTGGTCCACCTTGGGGGTTGGTGGTGGTGGTGGTGTCCATGGCCCAGGTTGGTCCAGGGTCCCTGTGCTGGTGTTGCTCCTTGTTCTGTACATGTCGGCAGGGATGGTATTCGTGGTGACAGTCGTTGGAGGGGTGGGTGCAGGGGGCGCAGCTGGTGGTCCTGCTGGTGCTGCAGCTGGTGGTCCTGCTGGTGCTGCATGTTGACTTGCACCGGATGTGCCAGGTTGGTCTTCATCGTCCGAGGAGGACAGAGGCTGTACGACGCCAGTGAGCTCCACATCCTCTTGAGCCTGGGACTGGGACTCCTCAGCGTCTGCTGCTGTGTCCCCATCATCACCTGTTTTTGGGAGACACAAACAATGTATGTTATGTTTCTGCAGGCATCAATGGTTGACACACATGACAGTTGTGACTGTGCCTCTGGGTGCGGGCCTGTACATTGCATTGTCCTAAGTCGTCACAGTCAGGGGTTGATATTGGTGTGGCACATTGTCCTGCATTATTTGGGCATTTCTATGTATTTTCTGGGGTGTGAACATGGTCTGCATTGGTTGTGTTTGGTTGACAGCCGGCCCTCCTTCCCACCCACCCAGCCAGTCAGTTATCCCACCATGGAACGTGCTTGCGTTGCAGGGAGTGTAAGTTGTCTCTCAGGATGTCAGTCAGTGGTGTCCTGCTGTTTGTTGGTGCACAGTTGCCAGCAGGGCCTTGTGCTCTCCACAGCAGTAGCCAGTGTCAGCCATCTTGTGAGTCCTTCTCCACTCCCTGTGATGTGAGCATGGTTCAGGGTGGTGTTGATGGGACAGTTGTGGGGGGGCAATATGTGTGACTGCGACTCCCATGATGCTATTGGCTACACTGACTTGGCCAGCATACACAGAATTCCTTCCTTTGAGTGGTCTTCACTGTGTGTTGGTGTTGTTGTGGTGGCTACATGTCTGGATGTGTTTGTTAGTTCTATTTGTGCCACTGCCTAGCTGTAGTTGTAGTTGTGTTTGTACATGTGTTGGCACAGTTGGATGTGACTTTTTTGATGGCATGTGTTGTGTTTATCTGACTGACATACACATTTTGGGATGATTCTGTACTGGTTGCTGTGTAATTGCTATGAGTGCATGGTTTGACTCTCCCTTGACAGTGATGTGTGTGTTTTGTGGCAGTATATTGTGTACATTTGTTGTGTACTCACCAGGCTCTGGGATGTCCTCTAGTCCATATACGCTCACTGGCGGAAGGATGGCCTGCACCTTCTCCTCCCAGGGCCTGAGGTATATTGGCTTGGCAGGAGGGCCACTGCCGGTGTATTGGCTGTTGATGTAGTCTTTCTTGAGCAGGTCCCGTACCCTCCTGCGCACGTCATACCACCTGTTCTGGATGTCGCTCTTTGTGCGCCGACATGGTGATTGTGCGTTCACCCTGTTGATGATCCTCTCCCACATCTTGGTTTTCTGGGAGATGGGGGTCTGTTGGACCAGTGTGCCAAACAGCTGTGGCTCTACCCTGAGGATCTCGTCTACCATGACTTCCAATTCACTATCTAGGAACTTGGGATTCTTCTTGGGGGGCATGGTGATGGGTGGTGATGGTGAGTGATGTGTGTGTTGGTGTGCAGGTGAGGGTGTGTGAGTGTGTGTTTTGCTGGGTGTATGTGAGGTAGGTATTTGTTGGTGTGCTGATGGTGTGTGGCTTGTGTGAGGGATGAGCTGTGGGTGTGTGGTTGCTTTCTCTTGGGTGCTGGCAGTGGAATGGCATTTGCAAAGGCTCATGGTTGTGATTTGTGTCCTTTATATAGGTGGAGTTGTGGGTGTGTCTTTGTTCTCTGTCCCCACCCCCCCAGTATTTATTGGCTTGGTAATTGCTTGTTTGGCCTTTTTTTGTGTGATTTTTCCTTTGTGCTGTTTGTGTATGTTGGAAACGTTCTTGTGACCGAGTCGGACCCTGCATTTGTCTCGTACGGTGTTCTCCGTTTCGTTCACGCTGTGTTTGTGCAGTTTTCTATGCTGCGTACGCGTCGGTCGCGGTGTTTTGTGTTGCTTCGGCTCGGTTTTGTATGCGTGTCGGTCGTACGGCTTGGCCTCTGTCCGACTCGCTCGTGGTATTCGCGCCTTGCATCGTACTTTGCGGTTTGGAGTTCGCGTGTACGTTTCGGTCGGATTTGTTCCGGGTGCGTGTCGGTCGGATTCGCGTGTTTTTCCGGCCGGATTGCTGTTTTCCGTGCGGCTCGGTCGGTCGACTTGGTTTCGGTACGTGTCGGTCGGATTTTTCACGCCTTGCATCGTACTTGGCGTGTCGGGCGCCACGGGTACGTGTCGGTCGGTATTATTTCCGGATCCGAGTCGGTCGGTGCTTTTTCCGGCCCGAATCGGAATCGACCCCATTATTTTTAGATACTTCTTTCACCTCTTCATTTACTTAATTCTTTCATGAATTCTTTCACATTAATCTAACAGATGATATTGCTTTTCATACTATTTGGGACACTTTTAAGGCATCTGCCTGAGATTTTATAATTGAATATGTTTCTAAAAAAAAGGAAAAAATCGAATGCTGAACTAAAAAAATCCTTGCCACTATTAAGTGATTAGAACCCACATACTACACTTCTAAAACAAAAGACTGTTTACAAGAATTAATTGGTGCTAAACTTCGGTTTAATAAATTGTCAACTGAAAATGTATCAGCAGCATATTTTTTAAAATCTAGTGCCAGATATTACGGTGGCCAAAACAAATCAGGAAATCTTTTGGCAAATTATCGCAAAATTAAAAAAACAAAATCAAAATTGACTCCATCCTAGACCATAAACATAATGCATTGTGCAAAGATTCGGACATCTTAAACGAGTTTGCCCATTTTCAATCAATCAGTCAATCAGGGGTTTATATAGCGCGCTACTCACCCGTGAGGGTCTCAAGGTGCTGGGGGGGGGGGGAAGCGGCTCCGGATCAGTCGAAGAGCCAGGTCTTGAGGTCCTTCCTGAACGTGTGCAGGGTCGGGGAGCGTCTGATGTTCACAGGGAGCTCGTTCCAGGTCTTGGCTGCGATGTAGGAAAAGGCTCTCCCTCCGGTTTTGTTCCTGCGGATGCTGGGAACCTCTGCCAGGGCGAGGTCGGCGGAGCGGAGGTTCCTCTTGGGTACGTGGAAGGATACTCTCTCGTTGAGGTATTTGGGTCCGATGTTGTTGAGGGCTTTGTAGGCGTGGGTGAGGAGTTTGAAGGTGATCCTCTTCTCGACGGGGAGCCAGTGGAGGCCGCGTAGGTGTTGGGTCATGTGCTCGTGGCGCGGAGTCCCGAGGACGAGTCTGGCTGCAGCGTTCTGGATGGTTTGGAGTTTGTGTAGAAGAGTTCTGTTGATTCCGGCGTCGAGGGCGTTGCCGTAGTCCAGTCTGCTGGTTATGAGTGCGTGGGTGACGGTCCTTCTGCAGTCGGAGGGGATCCATTTGAAGGTCTTACGGAGGATGCGAAGACAGTTGAAACTACAGGAAGCAACGGCGTTGATCTGGCGGTTCATGGAGAGGGAGGAGTCGAGGATGATGCCGAGGTTCCGAGCATGGTCTGTAGGGGTGGGTGGGCTCCCGAGGGTGGAGGGCCACCAGGTGTTGTCCCAGGCGGCAGTGCAGGGTCCGAGGATGAGGACCTCGGTCTTCTCTGAGTTGAGCTTTAAGCAGCTGTCTTTCATCCAGGCTGCCACGTTCTTCATTCCTTCCTGGAAGCAGAGTCTGGTGTCTTCGGGATTCTTCGTGAGTGAGAGGATGAGCTGTGTGTCGTCGGCGTAGGATATGATGCTGAGCCCATGCTGTCTGACGATGGCGGCGAGGGGGGCCATGTAGATGTTGAAGAGCGTGGGGCTGAGAGATGATCCCTGGGGTACTCCGCACTTGATTTCCGTGGGTTCGGAGAGGAAGGGAGGGAGTCGAATCCTCTGGGTTCTGCCGTAGAGGAAGGATTGGATCCAGTCGAGGGCGGCTCCTTGTATCCCCGCGTCGTGAAGTCTGGCTGCGAGCGTGCAATGTGAAACGGTGTCGAAGGCTGCGGAGAGGTCTAGAAGGATGAGGGCCGCGGTGTGTCCCTGGTCCAGTAGCATGAGGATGTCGTCAGTGGCGGCGAGGAGGGCGGTCTCGGTGCTGTGGTTGCTGCGGAATCCAGACTGGGAGGCGTCTAGGATGGAGTTCTCTTTGATGAAGGCGGTCAGCTGGGCGTTTACGAGTCTCTCGGTGACATTGGCCGCAAAGGGGTGGAGAGAGATGGGCCGGTAGTTTTTCAGGTCCGTTGGGTCGGCCGTTGGTTTTTTGAGAAGGGGTTTCACATCCGCCCGTTTCCAGTCGTCTGGGCAGATGCCGGATCTGAGGGAGGCGTTGATGGTACGTCCTAGTTCGGGTGCGATGACGGCGGCAGCATTATATATGCCAGAACATTCTCCAACAACACATTACATCACAAATTATCTCTTCACCATTCAGAAATCTTTTGATACCGATTTGGATTTTACAACATTAGAATCAGACATATCAATGATAGAGCTTTATATTACTATAAATCCTCATAAAAGAGACAAAGCATCGGGGCCAGATGACTTTACTACATAATTTTTCACTCATTTTTCGAAATTGCTTATCCCTAAACTCCATAACCTAATTATTTCTTTTCTACACTCACAGAAGTCATCTGCCTCCTCTTTAAATGCCCTCATTTGCCTTATTCAAATAGAAGGAAAAGATACACAGGATTGCAAAAATTATAGACCTATTTCCCTGGTTAATATTGATTATAAAAAATGTTCTAAAGCTTTAGCTCTCAGATTGGACCCATTTTTACCACAACTAATTGATAAAGAACAGTCTGGTTTTGTTTAAGGGAGATATATCTCTGATAACACATGATTATTGTTCAATATTCTATCTAAAAATTGGATCCTGAAAAAGGCTTTTGACCAAGTTGACATGACTTGTATTTCTGAAACCCTTGAATGGTGTGGTTTTGGCCCTAAAATTATTACTCTAATATCCCTTCTTTTCGTCTTCTCAAGCAGCCATTTTCATAAATGGTCTTACTTTCTCTCACTTTGCATTGGGTAGAGGTGTTAGACAAGGTTGTTCCTTCTCACCTTTTCTTTTTATCTTGGCTTTAGAACCTTTTCTTTCTAAACTAAGATAAAATCAACATCTTCATGGTTTTCATCATAATAACTAACATCTGAAAATGGCAGTATATGCTGAAAATATTCTTTTATTTATGTCACAACCACTCATCAATTCGAACCTTCTGAAATTAAGTTAATTGTTATTTCCTTATCTCTGGATATAAGTAAAATTCTGATAAATGTGAGGTCTTACCCCTCAATAAATTCACTTTTAAACATGATTTTGTAGCTACATACTTCACAGGGAACACAAACAAAATTAAAGATTTGGGTCTGTGGTTCACCCAATCTGTTAAATACACCATTGCTCTAACCCTAAATGATTGTCTTAACAACCCAACCACACTTAGCAAATGGCACTCTGCACCTCTTGTGGTGAGGACTTCTTGATGCCATCAAGATGATGCTAGTACCCATTATTGTATGTACCATGTCCAACATCCAATTAAATATACCCTCCAAATATTTGTAAAAAATGAGTTCAATTCTTTTTTTCTTTTCTATGGAACAAAAAAAAACCTTGGATGTCCTTGTTAAAATTAAATCATTTAAAATCTGATGGTAGAGTAAACATCCCTGATTTCTATGAATGCCACTTTTTCTTTTTATTGAAACAATCTACTTACTGGTTATTAGTTATTTTAGATTTTTTGTCACTGGTGGACAGATTTGAAAAAAAAGTTTTCTCTTTTCTTTCTCTTTTCTAAAGTACTTTAACTTTTCACAGAACCACAGAATATGGACCTGATTTAAATATTGGCGGTATGTATACTCTGTTGCAATGCGATGGAGTATCATGCCACAAACTTGAAGGACCTCTTGCCCGATTTAAATGTGGGCTGACCTTTAGTTTAGCTACAGCGGTGACTACTCCATCCCAATCAGGATGGGCGGACATGTAGCCATTTTTTTACTGTCCGTCACCGCCAGGTACACCCTGTCGTTGAGGGACAGTAAAACACAAATAATGCTCCCCACACCACAGGAGATGACTCCCATGGTGAGAGGAGCATTACTTTTTTATTTTCAAAAAGAAAATCCTGTTTTGGAATTTTCTTTCTGAAAATAAAAAAACAATACTGCTTGGTGCAGGGTTGTGTTATGCTGATGCAGCCCTGCACGAAACAGAAGATTACATTGACAGGTATCACTGTGACAATGGTTACTGCCAATGCTTTATAAATGGTTGCCAGCTGAGTGGTCATTTATAAATTTGGTGGTTGGGACCTTCACCAGGGCGACTGAGAACTTTACTCCATCGCCCTGGCAGAACAACAGCCTCACCACCAATATATAAATGAGGCCCTATATTTTCTCCCATCTACAGACACACTTGCCAGTTGCTGAGCCACTACGTTCGTAAGCTCTCATTGACATCTCCACATTCCTAAACTCTGCCATTTGGAATAATAAGCTAATATCACTAAATAAAAAAATAATTTATTGGAAAATATGAAGAACTAAAGGTTTAATAAGGGTTCATCAACTATTTTCCATATTTCATTAATCCCTTACTCTCTCCCAAGCACAACTTCTTTTTGATCTCCCAACTTCCTTTTAAACTAAATTCCAGTTATTAATGAAAATCATCTCTAACACATATAATTATCTTCAATCTGACCTGATAAGACCTCATCCTCTAATACACGGTTATCTGACTTCTTACATACTGTTCCTAAAGCATCTAGTATTTATAATCATTTACAATGAGTTTCTATAGATAGATTCAAATCACACACCAAACTTTGGGGGTAGTTACAATAGCGCTCAGACAAAGGTAGTGGGACCAGCCGCCTACGAGGTGGCCTACCACCTACCTCATTACGATGCGACCGCCACCGCGGCAATCGCAGACCCTATCCCTAACATTGCAGCGGGGATGCAGTCAGCAGCCCCCGCCGCAATGCCCAGAAAAAGGCACTTGCATATCCCTGCACTACGTGGCAGGCACCATACCGTGCCTGCCACATGGTGCAGGGATATGTAGGGGGGCACCACAGGTGCCCCCCAGTGACCTTGCCCCAGGCCCAGGGATTAAGGGGGGGCCGCAAGGGGCCCCCAAATCTGTTTCCGCCATTCGTTTTGCTACAGATTGTCCGCCGCAAAATGAACGGAGGAAAGGGATATCATGATCCCTACGGCGGTGCCTGCAAGGCGGTCGGAAAAGGACTGCCTGTCGGAACCGTGGCGGGCGGTCTTTACAACTGCTGCGCTCAACCAACGATTCCCCCCGCCATCAAAATTTGGCGGGGGGAAAACAGCTGCATGATGGCGGAGGGCCCGCCTCTGACAGGCTGTCGGTGGTGGGCCTTCTGCCATCGTAATGACCCCCTTTGTTGGGACTTGAGTTAGAAATAGTGTGGTCTGTCACTATGTGGAGAAAAATATGGTTGAAACTCAGAAAATCCTCTCATGAGGCAATCACTACACAGACAGTCTTCTGTGTATATAATAGACTTTCCCTATTTCCCTTATCCTTACATAAAATCCATCTTCAACTTACAGATACCTGTTGGTCATGTCACGCACCTCATGCAGACATCTATCATTATCTATTCACATGACCCTTGGTTTATAAATTTAGGTTGCAAGACTGGAACCAAATTAATTCCATTTTCAGTTCAAATATACCTTTCTCTTTCATTAATGTTTTCCTAGGAAGCTTGTCTGAAGAGTAGGAAAATGTATCAGTCAATGTACAAATACTTGATTTACTGCTGTCAGTTGCATTTTAACATATCATTTCAGGCATGGTGGTATGTAGTATGTTACCACCATCAATAAGACACAGCATATATACATCCAATAACACTAGTTCTAAAACGTGTTGCCTTGTGGCCACCAGTTACACATTTCCTAGACAAATATGCAAAACTCTCTTTAGTAGATCAACCACAAACTGAAGTTGTTCTCAAACCTCTCTGACTCCCTTTTTAGTTCTAACAACGTCTCTTAGTTTTCACGTTACCTTTTAAAGAAAGTTTTATCATAAACTGGTATAATTATCAGACTAACATAGCTATAATATAGGCAGGATTTTGACTATTTGACTATTACATATACCCTTTAATTCCCCTCTTTTGTCTTTTAGTTTTACAGTTTTTTCTCTCAATATGTAATACGTTCATATCATCCACTGTAATTTTCCTATCCATTATTTATTTATTAGATTATCTCATTGTATTTGTAATATCTTAATAAACTTTTGCTTTAAAATATAATCCCATATTTCGTGGATTTACTGCTTCATTTTAAGAAGAAACAGTGAGAGAGGTTTGCCTCTTTTTATTTCCGAGCTGTGATGTCATTCTGTATACTTTAATCTGTTGCTGTAAGTGGGACGGATGTGCCCAGACGTGGGTCCAGTACGCACTATGTCACTGGAACCAAGCAATACCCGGCTGATGACCCCATAACAAGGGCGGATTCAGTCCTGGGTTGCTTGTGTTAGAGTTCAGGGAGAAGCTGGCTTGGCAGTTTGAGCTGGAATGTTCCCATTGGAGCAGGGTCAAGACTGATTTACATATAGGGCCCGATTCCAAACTCGTAAGGAAGGCCTCCAAACGGGATTTGTAAAGACCAAATCCGATTTGAAGCCTATCTTTCCGCCCGAATCGTCCCCCGTTCCTAACGAGCAAGTACGATGCGAGTATCCTGTACACGCCGTGTGAATCGTTTACGAACCCGAACCTGTCCGTCCGACACGTTTGTAGCCGAATCGTGCTGAGCAATGGAGCTGTTTTCTGACCGAGCGAGTACGATGCACGAATCGGACGGCTGTATCGCCTCGGTCTCATCGAGACGAAACGGCTGTCGGATTCGGACTACGGGGGGCCATAGCAGGCCCCCCTTTACCCAGAGCCCTCCGATTCGGTCACGGGGGGTGCGCATGGGTCACCCACCCCTTTTTTGCCATGGGAGCCTGTGTGCGCGTCTGTACACGGGCTCCCATAGAGTTCAATGGGAGTCCGAGCGAGCCGAGTCTGTTAGCATACGGTGCATCGTACTCGCTCGTTCGGACTCCCTGAGCACGTCTCGCTCAGAAAGCCCTCCATATCCGAGTCGTATGGAGGGCTTTCCTTACGAGATCGGAATTGGGCCCATGGCTGGGTCCAAACTGAGGTGGCATGGTGTGCAAAATAATGATGGACTGGGATGTGGCCTGAGTAATTACCAGTGGCTGAGATTAATTCAAGCATTTCAGCCATCACTTTTTGCATACTTTAGTATGTCTCCCGAAGTGGTGGGTTTGCCCAGATGTGAGTCCCGTGCTCACTGAGTCACTGGAACCAAGCTATACTCGGCTGATGAGCCAATAGCAAGGGCAAAAACGGTCCTGAGTTGCTTGTGTTCCAGTTGGTATTCAGTCAAAATATCGAGTTGGAAATGTCGACTTACAGTAATATCGAATTTAAAATATCGTGACACAGAAATATTGACAGCAAGAATATCGTGGTGAAGAATATCGAATTTAAGGTAAGAAATATCGATTTTAAAGATATAGAAGCCATTAATATTGTTTGCAAAAATATAGTTGTTTAAAATATCAATTATTTATTATTGTTATGTATTTTTGTATATATTTTAAATGTATGTGATGTATTCTTTTGTATAAGTATTGTTTATGTTTTTTTAAATGTGTTACATTTTTAGTAGTTATTGTATTTTAAATTTTTTTTGCGTTTTTTAGTTTCGTAGCGGGTTGTGGGTTTATAGGGGAATAGGGTGGGAAATAATTTAATTATAATAAATTAATGAATATTTTGTATTAATTAATAATTATTTAATTGAGATTTTATAATGTTAATTGTGTTTTTAATTTTTTTGGGTACATTTTAGGTGCCGGTTGTGGGGTTTATAGGGGTAAAGGGTGGTAAGTAATTTATTTTTTATTAATTAATAATTAGTTGTGAATTAATTTTAATTAATTAATTGATAATTAATTATGGTAATTACGTAATTAATTTTTGCTGCTGGTTGTGGGTTTCTTAGGAGATAAGGGTGGGAAGTAATTTATTTTTAATTAATTAATAATTAGTTGATAATTATTAATTGATAATTAATTAGGGTAATTGTTTAATTATTTTGTGTGTGTCTTTTGGATTTATGGGGTGAAGGGTGGGGAGTAAATTAGTTTTACTTACTTTATAATTAGTTGTTAAATAGTATTAGTTATTTAATTGAATCTTTTTTTTTAATTGTGTAATTAATTTTTTTACAGTCTAATTTTAGGTGTGAGTTGTGGGGATTATAGGTGTATAATCTGGGAAGTTAATTACATTTTATTTGTTTTAATTTGTTTTTCAATTAATAATATTTGTTTAATTGAAAATTAATTATGTTAATTATGCTAATACATTTTTTTTATTTTTGGTGTGGGTTATGAGTTGTGTGGTGTTATAGGGTAGGAAGTAAATAGTCTACATTTCTATAATAATTAATGTTTTTTGTTAATAAATAATTTCTAAACAAAAATATTTGTTTGAAAATAATTTTTTTATTTTATTTAATATATTATTTGTAGTTATTTGTGATATGTATTTAACACTAATGTGTTTTTATTTTTGATATTAAACATATTTTAATTAGTAACATATTTATATTTTTTTTATTGACTTTTTAAAAAATATTTTTATTTTGTTGATAATATTTTGTTTGTTTTTAATTTTGAACTGCTTCCCTATTGATGCACTGACTGGAGTGGGAATAGTAAATTTTATCCCTCCCCCAGCCAACACTTTCCCTACTGTTGCACTCACTGGAGTGGGAATAGTAAATGTTATCCCTCCGCTGTCCAACACTTTCCCTACTGTTGCACTCACTGGAGTGGGAATAATAATTTTTACCCCTCCGCTATCCAACACTTACTCTACTGTTGCACTAAATGGAATGGGAATAGTAATTTTTACCCCTCCGCTATCCAAAACTTTCCCTACTGTTGCACTGACTGGAGTGGGAATAGTAAATTTTATCCCTCCGCTATCCAACACTTTCCCTACTTTTGCACTCACTGGACTGGGAATAGTAATTTTTACCCCACTGTTATCCAACACTTTCCCTACTGTTGCACTGACTGGAGTGGGAATAGTAATTTTTATCCCTCCACTATCCAACACTTTCCCTACTGTTGCACTGACTGGAGTGGACAATTTAAGTTTAAAGATTTTGAAATAGTTTATGTTTTAATTTATAATAGAATGTTTTATTTATTTGTTAAATTTTTATTTAATTCTAAAATTCTAAAATACATTAAAATTATTAGTTTAATCATTGTTTTAAAGTAAATATATATATATATTAACTATTATATGTGTGTTTAACTTTTTTAAATTAAGTTTATTTGTTATACTTGTTAAAATGTATATTAAATCTAATTAATTTTTTTAAATTAATTTTATTCTTTAATATATTTAACATTTATTAATTTATTTTATATATATATATATATATATATATATATATAATTCCTCGTGTTGCTTCTTCCGCCCCACTCGGCCCGTGATAAATGGAGCATACTCCGGCGAAGCCCACCGGAAATTTAGTATTTTTCCAAGATCCAAGTAATTACGCTCTCTCAGGGCAGTCCAATTGCAAAGTTTTTATTACCAGTTACGCGTTTCGGGGAACACAGTCCCCTTGCTCACACCTTACTTGGATCTTGGAAAAAAAACCAAAAAAAAAAATATATATATATATATATATATATATATATATATATATATATATATATATATATATATATATATATATATATATATATATATATATATATATATATATATCCTCCAAAAGTGCTCTGCATTCAGGAAGCACTCCAATAGCTGGTGATTTTTTCAAACCTTTTATTTAAAGGAAACAGAACTTCCATTCCGATCATTAAAATCCTCCTGCCTTACGCGTTTCAGAGATTCATTCTCCTTCGTCAGAGGCAGTTTAAAAACACACAATTATTAAGGCTCCCACAGTTCCCTGTGCAATACTTCAATTTATAGGCCTCCGGTGTGCCTTTCTCAGTGAATGTTATTCCAGTGCACACTGGAACTTGTGGTTTCTCTGCGCCATTTTTAACCCTCCAGTCGGTTGTGTGTGATCAAACAATTACAAGGACCACTTTCAATATATATATAAAAACTTTATTTTGTACAACTATATTTATGACATCGATATTTTTGCTTACCATTATAAATATAGGATGTCAATATTTTTGACATCTATATTTATAACTCGATATTGTGGTATGGGGATATTTTAGTTGTCGATATTCTGTCAGTGAACCGTTCCAGTTCAGAGAGGACCTGGCTTGGCAGTTCAGGCTGGACTGTTCCCACAGAGCGTGGTCAAGACTGATTTGCATATAGCTCGGTCCAAACTGGGGTGGCATGGTGTGCAAAATAACGATGCACTGGGATGTGGCCAGAGTAATTACCAGTGGCTGAGATTAATTCAAGCATTTCATCCATCACTTTTTGTATACTTTCGACTGTCTGAAAATATAGCATTAACTCCGAAACTAATAGAGTAACAAAAGCACCTAAAGGAAATTCACTGTGCACAGCACACCTTTTAAAATAGCAAATCAATGATTTATATTCTTTATTTTTGTGTCTCCTCTCACCTGCTGACAATTGGACAAAATATTAAATTGAAGAGAAAAAGTAGAAAGTGATTCTGTTTACTGTATTCGATATTTGTCATAGGGAAAATAATTGTTAGATTTGGTCTAGCTCTGCATGCTTGTAGTGGCACTGCTGCATTCTGCAAGTCTTATGTTAGTCATTAAATATTTCCTACAAACTTTTAGTTTCTGACAGCAGGAAAATATACCCAGATCAAGGTTGTGAAAATGCTAAGGGAGAGTAACTTACATTTTTTTATCATTATGGTTTATAAGTATCCAAATTAGAGTTCGCAGTTCGGAGATGGAGAAAACACATGGGGCCTGATTCACAATGGTAAACTTACACTTCTGTGTATGTTTACTATTTATTTGTGATTCACAAACTACGAGTTCAATTTTACTAATAGTAACTTTACGACTGCAGACACCCCACAGTCGGGGCGGAGAACTCAGCAGATAAAAAGATAGACAAGGCCTATCTTTTTAGGTGTGGAGTCTCCACCACAATTGAACTCTTGGGTAGTGAATACCAAACAAAATAGTAAACTTACACAAAAGTTTACCTTTGTGAATCAGGTCATGGGATTGTGTCATGAAAGGGTACTCTGGAGCAAAGCAGACATTGCAGTTTGTAACCTGGACATTATCCAGCTTCTGGTAGTACTGTGTTCTTCTCCTTAGTAGGTACAACTTCCCACCCAGTAGATATTTCCCCCAGGATTACACAGAAATGGGACTGACCCCATGCTAGCTTAATATGAAAATGAAAAATATTTACAAGAGACTGTGCTGATTAAATGCCAAGAACTGAAAGGAAGTTCTATGAAATAAAAAGGGGCCTGTTGAAAATCCCACTCATCTACGCTTTCCAATTGAAATAGTGAATGAAAATATGTCAGTTAGGAAATAAAGGAAAATAAGCATTTGCAATGCAATTAATCTTGCCTTTGGTATCTTATAAGGATTTAGCAATGCAGCAAATTGTGCCGATCAACACTGCTTAGTCAACAAATGTGAGATAGGAAAAGAGACTAAAGAAAGGGGTGTGCAAATGTGAGGAGATAAGGAACAGAGTGCCGATTTCATTGCATTGCAAGTATCACAAGCAGTGATTACAAGCTGCCGGCCTTAGGCTTGCTAACAGAATTTCAACAAGCCAGCCTCAGCGTCACAGGAAAACGTCACACATGCATCACTACCAGAGGCATCACCTTCTTCCTGCATGTGTCTGTCTACTCAGGAAAAGAGCTACACGCCGCATACGTCGACACAACCGGGAAGTAATACTTCACTACATATGCTGCACATTTAGGAGGATCGCCCCACTAGTTATGGTCAAAGCTCAAACAGAACTCGGCCACAAACCCAAGAGTCAGCACCCAGACAGAGCCCAGAGAGTCCGAAGCTGACAGACAGAGCGCTGGGCAGCCAGAGCCCTGAGTCGCCTGATAGTGAGCGTCTTGAGTGCCATGACAGCCAGAGCCCCGAGCCCCCTTAGACAGCAAGCTCCTGAGTCCCCCTATAAAGACCTTACAGGATATTGCGGCATAGATCAGAACATTTTGCGACACACTATTGCACTTTTGGTGCCAAGTCTTTTTGTTGATATTCATTAGTTATGCATAGTTTTGTTTCAGATTTTTTATTTAAACTATTAGTTACCTTCAGAGTGGGCGCTGTTCTCTGATAAAAGTCCTGAATACATGTGCACTCAAAAATAAAAATAGTTCAGGCATTGCGGATGTGGCAATCTCAAATTCTGCAAGGTAAACACATTTGTTTCAACTGATCGCTTCAGATGCTTTTGCAAGGACCTGTAGGGTTTTCTTAAACAGACAGGTCAAATAGTTCCTCATTTCTTTTAAAGATATAGAGCTGGGGTTAATGTTAGCACACTGAACTTCGATAGCTAAAGTAGTAAAAAAATCCGACACTGTTGGTTCTACTATAAGCTGCATACGGTTTCCTGTAAGTGTGCGGGTCATTTAGCAACCCTGCATTATATATTTTTTTTAATCAGCAATACATTTGGCACCTATAATTATTTTCCAACATTCTCAGTCCCCATCCAGTGCTCTGGAGTGCACTTGTGCCTGACAGGATGATATGAAAAAGGTAACTCCCCCCCCCCGTTATCTGCACACCGTATTGTAGCCAGGGCTCGCCGCAATATCGTGCACATAAATTAAAGGGAATGAGTGTTTAATTTTATCTGCACAATTTGGCCCGTCCAGTGAGGTATGTTGTGCAGAAAAAAAGAAGCAGGTCTGAAGTTATCTTTCTCTCCCAAGCAATTGCTCCAGCAGGAAGGAGGAAAGGACCAAGGCTTTCTCTCTGATGCTGCCTGCCATAACATCCCGGTGGCTATGCGAGACTACAAGGGCAACTAAAGACGTGGGTGAGTGGATGGGTTGGAGATTGTTAGGAGGCGGCTGTTAAATGTCCATGAGTCAGAGCCCCGGTGAGAGGAAGTGTCTTATGGTGAACTATGGTGTACCATGCCCCGCACACCGAGTGAACCGTCGACTAGCTTAGGTAGTGATACTAACCAGTCTCGTATAGCGCATATAGACTGGCACATACATGCAAAAAAGGTATTGGCATAGATGTCAAGGTGCGAGCTCTAACAAGTGAGATGCTGTGATGGCCTGTTTATTTCAGTGTGGAGCGGCACAGGCGTCAGGATCATTTCAAACATTTGTTACTTTGTGCGTTTTGCTGATGTGGTGATTCACTGTAAGGTTGGGAAAATAGTGCTGTCCGGTGCTTCCCATGCAAGCCATGGCCGGGCTGAAGTGCAGCTCAGGCGTTTACAGATCAACTTTACATGCTTTCATTATAGCACGAAGCGAAACTTTCGGTAGAACTCATTTGTACCGAAAAGCGCTTTGACACCTCGTATGGGGTAGTAAGCGCTATATAAATACAACTACAAATACAAAAACGACAAAATCACTAGCACTGCAGTTGTGCTCGAGAGACATGGAAGCTGAGAGGTGTGCTTGGCTGACATCAAAGGGCATGTTGCAGGGAGCCATCGGGTCACATGATGTTTTCGCCCTGCGGCGGCTGTAGATATGTCCACTGTGTTCGACCTGCAATAAAAACAAGAAAAAGCTCATGGACGACCAAGAGGACTCGTGAATGTGCAGCGATGGCCAAACAAAATAAACAATGAGTGAAATCGCCTGGGAGGGAACCAAGCACATAAAGGAGGGACAATTGCAGCAAATGCATCTATAACAAGCCAGCATTTATGAATGCCACAGATAACAACCAATGGCAATAGGTGGGTGTGCTAAAAGCCCACAGAAGAGATGCAACAGGTCTTGCAGACAGTGCAAGTGCTGTCAAGGTTCGACCTAAAAATGTCCGGAGGGAGAGGCACCAGAGATATTTGTTAAGCTAGGCAATTGATATAGGCTCAACACCTTCATGCAACCATTGCTCAGTACTCTTTAAAAAAACGAACATGTGTGAAATTGGATTGTTGGTTGAGGAGTCTGGTGTGAGCCCTTGTCAAACAACAGCCACAATCACTGTCAGGGTGAACCACATAGTCACTAAATTATGCTAAGCTTAACCCTCTCGCAACTTAGCACAAAAGTAGTTAGGCTTAACTTAGAGGCAATGTATAAAGTATTCATGCAGCACACAAACAGTAATAAAGTAAAAACACAACACAGGGAAAATCCCACATCAATTTAAAAAATGTAATAAATTATTTGACACCAAAACGAAAAAATCCAATTAGTAGAACCGAAGATATGCAATTTCAAAGACTTAAGGATAGTATAGCGCCTGAAAGCGCAAAGTGCCACTTGCGGTTATCTGGTTGTGCAAGACCTGCCGAAAGTCACAAGTTCAGGCCAATCGCGATTGAGTGCAAGCTGGATTCAGCAACCAGGTTAGACCCGCTGAAAAAGCTACGTTCTAAAGTCCAGCGAGAACAGTTTGTTTCACAGTGGAGGAGGCCGTGAGGAGCAGGGAAGGAGTAGAGGATGGTTATCGATGTAGCGCAAAGAGCAGGCCAAGCGATGTGGACAGTTGTTGCTGTACTGCAAAGATCCAGCCAGGCATCACAGACGGTCCCTGCTAGAGATTCGGGTTGGAGGTCACTGCGGGCTTTTGATGCTGTAGTGGGAAGATCTTGCGTTGCCTATCGTTGCGTTCACCGGAGATTTGTGTTGGCGGTCAGCTTGTGTGGCAAGATCTTGGTGTGAACTGGCCCATTCACTATTGTGAAGAGCCCAAAACGTCTGGATTTCTCCTTTTTGAATCAGAAGCAAAAACAGTTTCTACTTATGGAAACAGAGAACAATAACCATCATCTTCTTCTGACACTAAGGGGTATCCATTTTGGTATATAAATATTGTTTTCATATGGGTTGTTTTACAGTTAGCGTCCACATGGTGATTTGAATTATTCATGTTATTCATGACAAGTATAGTAGGTCACACCATATTTTGATAAATATGATTTATAGCGCTGTATTTTGACGAGAGGCTAAGCCATTTACAGTGACTTTAGTTTACACGAATTGTGCTCGCTTAGATGAACACTTCTCAAAGCTTCATAGTTTGACGTAATGTATGTTGATGACATGCAATGGTAAAGTGGGCATTCATATCGATTTTAACTACCAGGAATTATGTAGGTTTTCTATACATATCAATCAATCACAGAATTTGTAGAGCGCACTACTTACCCGCGAGGGTCTCAAGGCGCTGGGGAGAGGGAAGGGGGGGGATGCTGCTACTGGTCGAACAGCCAGGTCTTGAGTAGCCTCCTGAAGGTCAGCAGGTCTTGGGTCTTTCGTAGGCTTAGTGGAAGGGTATTCCAGGTCTTGGCGGCGAGGTGTGAGAAGGATCTGCCGCCGGTGGTTGTTCTTCGAATGCGGGGGACGGTGGTGAGGGAGAGGTCGGCGGAGCGGAGCTGGGGTTGGGGACGTAGAAGAAGAGTCGTCTGTTGAGGTAGGCTGGGCCAGTTTTGTGGAGTGCCTTGTGTGCGTGGGTGAGGAGTTTGAAGGTGATCATCCTGTCGACGGGGAGCCAGTGCAGGTTCCTCAAGTGGGGGGTGATGTGGCTGTGGCGTGGTACGTCGAGGATCAGTCGTGCGGAGGCGTTTTGTATGCGTTGCAGTCGCTTGATGAGCTTGGCCGGGGCTCCCGCGTAGAGGGCGTTCCCATAGTCCAGTCTGCTACTGACGAGGGCCTGGGTGACTGTTCTTCTTGTGTCTGTCGGGATCCACCTGTAGATCTTGCGAAGCATGCGGAGGGTGTTGAAGCAGGAGGAGGAGACTGCGTTGACTTGCTTGGTCATGGAGAGCGTTGAGTCGAGGATGACTCCCAGGTTGCGTGCGTGGTCGGTGGGTGTCGGGGCTGCTCCCAGCGTCGTTGGCCACCAGGAGTCGTCCCAGGCTGAGGGGTTGGAGCCGAGGATGAGGACCTCCGTTTTGTCCGTGTTCAGCTTTAGTCGGCTGATCTTCATCCAATCGGCGATGGCCTTCATTCCTTCATGGAGTTTGGCTTTGGCGGCGAGGGGGTCCTTGGTGAGGGAGAGGATCAGTTGAGTGTCGTCTGCGTAGGACGTAGGAGACAATGATTATGAAAGTATTTGCCACTGAATTGATATCTCTTATATTTTATTTATGGAAGAGATTATCATCAGGGTTTGCCCAACAGCACTTAAATGTCGCACTCAGATGAGATGCATTGGTAAAGTGGACTTTTACTGAGATTTCAGCCAATGTGCATTTATGGTATATTTTAATACATGACCCAACACAAGGTACTGCTGCTTCTAATCTTGCCCCACAGGTCCCACCCTAGAAACCTGGAAAAGATTCCCTATAATCCTTTACATTGACCTAATTGAATAACCCGCAGCTACCCATTTTCTAAAACCTCCATTCCTGCTTGGAAACTCAATAAAATCAGAAATGGAAGGATTGGATTTCCATTGCCATATCTCCAGCGACATTGAGTTCCTGAAGAAAGTCACATTTAGTGACAGGGTGGGTGTCCACATTTACACATAAATATGACTGTGAGCATGAGGATTGTAAGATCGTAGCCCAGCGCTATGTGCATAACATTGATCTCCTCGAAGATTGAATCAAATCTGGAAGGAGCAGACAATACAGTGAGCCATGATTTTTTAGATCGAATTCAAGTGCTTCTGGTGGTTGAAGAAGCAAGGCTCCTAATGGAAGAGAAGGACATAAAAAGAAGAAGAAGAGGACTGACCTCTCATACCTCAGAAAGCTGTTAGTCCCACAGTCAGATAATGGCATCTGGCTTGTCCCTTGGAGCAATCACTCTCTGTGTCTGTCCCTTCCAAATTCCTGTGTCTCCTTATAGTATCCCCCCAATTATTCTCCATGGAGAGAGAAGGTGGGAGCTGCTGTCACTGTCAGACTTCTGAATCTGCACAGTGAAGTTCAAACAATGCCTCTACCAGAGACACGTTCAAAAGAGAAGCAACTATAACCAATTATGCTTCCTGATTTCTTCCAGTGTTAATCATTACACAAAGCTATTTGGACAGCAGAATGGGAGATTCCTATCTGGAGCATTTCGGTTATTTTTTGTTAGTATGTCAAGCTTCTGTTAAAATAATATGGCCATCTCACACTCAGCATCCCTATTCAAAAGATTCGTTTTCTAGGCCACAAGTTTTGTATATGTTTATGTATGATTTATTTTAGTCTCTTCTAAGGCGCAGCTATAAAAGCAAATTGTCTCAGCTTTAAAAAACCTACTAGGGCCAAAACTATCCCAAAGTCAAGCCTCTAAAGAATTGGAAAAAGTAATCCCTTAAATTCTTTCCTAATCTTCAAAATGGAACTTTAGTATCTTGACGATAGTGGCAGACTGTTCCAAAGCTTAGTATTTGCCACAGAATAAGCACAGGCCCCCTTTCCCCCCAACTATAATCCTACAGACTTTTTATGATGATTAATCTGCATAATTGCAGGACGAATCTCTGCCAGCCATGGATACACACAAGACTCCCGTTCCCCCGACTTGTCATTAGGGCCCAGTGCATGGGGGGGAGGGGCCATAAGTGCACAACCCTTGGCTGTGCAAGGTGGTGGCAGCATGGGGCAACCTTTGGTGAGCAGCAAATGGCTATGTGCAATACTGTTTTCATGAGGATAAAGGAGGGGTTGGAAAGATCCAGTCCAACTTTACCTAGGTCACCCAACCTATATGTACATGGCAAGGATTCCAGATCTTCTATTTAGGATGGAAGTTTCCTTTTTTGTATCATAAAATATTACGATTTCATCGCCTTTTTTCCTTTTTCTTTCTTAAACCATGTCTCCATTTAAATCAACAAATATCACCCTCGCCCTTTTTTCTTTGAAAATCTTCATCTTAAGCTCTAAAATGTTGTTGAATTCTAGTAGCTAATTTAACAATTAAAAAGTCATGGAAGAAAATATGTGACTTTTTCATAACAATAGGGAATGCCTATGGGCAGCACACATTTTTACCTGAACGAATGAAGGTGTGCAGCAGTTCCCGCCTTGTTAGAGAAGTGGAGAATACATACTGCATATCCTAACTCTACATATTTTAGTGTGAGACTCAGACATTCCTAGCTTAAGCTTTTTCATCTTTTTTTACTTTGCCCTGCAAAAATATGATTGATCGCAAGTCCACGGGGTAAAACGCTCCTCCTTCGCTTTCTTTGAAAATCTCACTTCTGTTTTCCAAGATGCAAGAAATTCAAAAGGACCATTGTCTTTTAATAGCTAATAGTATGGGGCAAAATAGTCATTTGTCAGGCACAACTGTGACAAGCATGTAGGATTGTTTAACAGTCAGTCTCATGCCAGATTTACCTCTTTATAGAACAGCATGGGTGGGCAGTAACAGTCACATGTGGGTCACACCTGTAACAGCACACAAGGGCAGGAGCTGAGTTAGTCTCATGCCAGGTCGTGTGGTGGAGATGTGTCGGGCAGTGGCGTTTCCGATGCAGAGCTGCGAGGAGATGCATTGCGCTGCGTCAGTTCGACCCACAGGACCATAGCTTTGCTGGCAAAGCACCTACAGGCCCACTTCCAAGGGTCCAGGACTAGGGTGGCACCACTTGGGGGGTAGGATTCACAGCAGACAGAGTGCAGGTGCTAGGATCAAGGTGGTTGGAGCCTTTTTTGTCCCTGAGGCTCTGATCAGGAGGCCAGCCAACTAGTTCTTGGAGTCACTATGGTGGTCCTGGGTTCAAGATGCAGGTCCAGTCCTTTCACTCAGGCAGCAGAGTAGTGTCACAGAGTCAGATTGTAATACCACTAACCTGAAAGGCTTGACCAGCGGGGGCGATGTACGAAGCCTGTCCAACCATTCTCCCCTATAGTATTCCCCGAGAGCGAATAATAATCAGCTCTAAAAAGGCCCCACACAGGGGAAAGGTAGAATGGAATAAAATAACAAAAGAAAAGGCTGCTTGAAGATAACAGGTAGGCTTCGTCAGTAGAAGTAGGGTATCTGTTCCTATCCTCTGCATGGAGTCAGCCGTGTATGCATGCCCTGCAGTAAAACAAAAGTAAAGACACCATATACCAAGAGTCACTTAGATACCTCTGTTCCTGTATCACTAGCATGCAATCTATATTTAGGAATGTACTTACTCACAGCACACTCTTCATACAGCCCAGGGAATCACATGAATAATGTCCATATCCTTATAACTTCAAGTAGAGGACATTTGCATGGTAAATAGGAATCCAAAATAACTATCAAAATAAGTAGAGATGTACATGTAAAATCGTGTCTGAAGTAATAAAGTCTTGGAAGTCCTTTCATAAAACCAATTGAAAGGAAACAAAATACAAATTCCCAAACCAAGCGCTTCTACGTACTTACCTGTCCGTTGTAGTCACATTGCAGCTGTACTTCGTCTCGCACTGTTGGAGACACAGCGAGAAGGACGAAAGGAATCTCCTGTGCACTGCTTCAGGGTGAACCACAATAATAGCACTTAGTCCGAAAGTGCTAACACCGATACCGGTCTCTGATGCCGGTCTGGAGACAGGAATGCGGAAATGTGTGCAGCCGAACTCGACCACACAGAGAAGGAAGGAGCTGCTCAATGTAGGACGCCGCGGACACACCATTCCGCCGGAGTGGTTGGTAACAGCGGAGGATGCTGGAAATGCACGCTCTCCTGCGAGCGCGTCGTGGAAAAGGGGTTGGCCTGCAGTTGCTGTTTCTGCCAAGGAAAGGAGAAGGACTTTGCTGTGTGCTGTGTCCCCTGCTTGAAGGAGATCTCCAAGGGCCTGAAGTGAGCTGGCCTCCTGTTCTGAAGTCTCAGGGACACAAAGACTTCACCCACAGCTCCCCTGAACTCTAGTGCTGTGAGTTCTGACCTGCCAAGAGGTGCCTGGGCCAGTTTTGGGCCTCTGGAGGTTGTTGCGGCTGTTTGGGAGCTGGGAGAAAGAAGAGACTCAAAGAACTACAGAAATCGACGCATCGCTCTTCTTGCGGCTGTTTTCCCGACGCATCTCCATGGCGCGAGAAGAATTTCCAGGCATCACCGCGCCGCTACGGAAACCGCTGCAGCGCCTGTCGCCGCTGCAAGAATCGACGCATCGAGGGATCGTGGCTGAAGAGGACCGACGCAGCGCCGCTCGACACCACTGCATCGATCGCCGACGCATCCCGGATTTCCACGCATCGTACCTGTGTGGCAAGTTCTTCCGACGCATCACCCATGGACTGGAACCATCACGAAAAATCGACGCATCACTCCCAGTACAGACCGGATTCGATGCAACCCTTCCTCTGCATGCAGCGGGACTGTCGCATCGCCTCCCCAAGGTCTCAGGAGTGTCTCATCTCTTTGTTTTCTGACGCTGCAGCTGTTTAGCTTGAGAACTTTGACGCATCTACAGGTACTTTGGAGAAAAGTCACACATCCATAGTTTTCTATGGTACAATTCTTGAAACCTTTTGAAAGTCATATTTTTAACTGTGTATGTTGGATTTTTGTCGTTTTAGTCTTGTTTAGTTTAGATAAAGATACTTAATCTTTCTAAACTGGTGTGGTGTCCATTTGTGGTGTTAAGACTGTGTTACTGTGAGTGTTGGTACAAATACTTTACTCATTGTCTTTGTGATAAGCCTATCTGCTCGTGCCAAGCTAACAAGGGGGTGAGCAGGGGTTATCTAAAGTGTGTATCCCCCTTACCCTGACTAGAAACAAGGGTCCCTATTTGGACAAAGGTACCTACCTCTGCCAACTAGAGACCCCCATTTCTAACACTCATGTAGTGTCTCCCACTCACAGTAAAAATCCAAAACCGGGTATTCAAATGCGATGAATCCAGGGGGATTGAATTGCTGTAACCCATTTCCTAGTTCTCAGTTCCTCTAGCAGAGGACCACCTGCCATATTTAGACTTCCCCATCACACATGCCAGAGTTTCTGTGTCTTCAGTAGAGGTGCCATATTTGGGGTACCCGCTCAGCAAGTTTTTTGTTTTCTGGAAAAAAAACCCCAAGCTGGAGCCTGTTTTCAGAAAAAGAAAACAATGCCCTTCATGCACAGGGAGTTTTCTCTATGCGCACGAGGGCAATTGTACAATGCGTGACATTACTGGGAAGGGAAATATAGTGGTGGTGGATGTTCCAATTTTAAGAGGATGAGACAACTGTCACTGTGACCTGGAAGCCCTATAGCGAACGGGCTGTCAGGTCAAGAGCCTATGCTGGAGGAGCCATTGAGGCTTTGCTGGTTTAATATTAGTCCTTCATCAGACTCTAAATACAGCGGGGGAGCTGCTAGGCTCGTGGGCTGGGGGATCGCTAATATACAGTAGTGCTTCCACTCCACCAAACTCTAATTGACGCATTGCTCACTCCATGTTTTTGAGACAGTTCTGCACTGATTGTGTAGTATGCATTCACTACCAGCAAAAGGTGTAACTTGTATTGATAAAATCTTAGTGCAAATACAAAGTTTAACAAACATTTTCCATGTTTTTTTATAATTAAATGAACGTTCAGTACAATTAATAAGGTAGGGGGGAAGAGGTCTTAAGTCAGTGGTCTGGTAGTCTCTGTTGGGTGACCTGAGTATTTTGGGGAGCTGGAGGAGAGTTGTTGATTTTGTCCATAGTTTCTCAGTTTTTGGTATCTTGTTTTTTCTGGGATAATTGGGGCAATCTCTCTGCAGCGTGTTTCTAATCCTGCAGATCACACTACCCAGAAGAAAGATGTATGGAAGGGAATGTGAGAGCTAATAGGGTTGTATTGTCACTTGTGTTCATTGAGTTTTGGTCAGGACTGTCTCTGAGTCAGCAGAACTGATGCTTTCTTTTCATCTGCATGTGTAGATATTCTTGTCATGTTATTCTACTTGTTGTGGTCAACAAGAAAATATCGTATGACGCGTTTACACATTACGTTATTTTTTTTTAGCTCTTAACAGGTCCAACAAATTTACCTCCAGGCCAGGCGTATGTCCAGCAGATGAAATGAGGCGATCTAACATATCGTGCACGATTGATCTGGACTGTCCAGGGCTCCAGAAATGCTGCCGGCACGCGAACAGATCCACCTGCTCGTCTCCCAGACCAGAAGGTACGTGTCAACATCAATGGATGCTCTTAGTCTCACTTCCGCCAGGCAGTGCAGATGTGTGAGACACCAAATCAATGGTCTCCTGGTGCTGTCCTCCTCCACAACAGAAGATTTTTGTCTGGGGGAAATAAAGGTTTTCGATGGACATCAAGGAAGTAGTAAGGAGTTCCAGAGTGTAGCTCTCAGCAGATGCAGGGACAGACCACCCATAGTTCTTTTTGCAAAGTGTGAAATGATCAGAAGTAGGGATAGTGATGACATGAGTGATCCTGCAGGAACCAATCTGAAATGAAGGACCACGCTTGTACCAGTAGAAGCGTGTGCAGCTACTTGATAGCCATGGTGGTGTAGTAACCTTGCTTACTGAGGGCAGATAGGCGGATGTATTGTTCAGGAGTTTCTGCAAGCATTCATGTTTGTTCTAGTATTCATCTTTAGTGTAGCTCTTGTTCACCTGTAGAGGGCTTCTTGACGCTTCACAGACCCATGCCTTATTCCTGTTGCCAGGCAAGGATGATTCCCTTGGCAGTGATTAATAATGGAGAAACTCAGTTTTTAGTGCCTGGAAATGTACTCATTTGTTTAGGTGCAGATTTACAATTTTTAAAAATAACAAAATGTTTTGGAGTGCTGCTGGAAAAGGTTTGTGGATTTCCATTTATGTCAAGGCAAAGGGGGCTCCGCATGTGGAATTCTACATATCCCTTGAATTATTGCACTTGCACAAATTTCTTCAAATGTTACTGCACTTTTCTTTCCATTTCTTTTCTTTTATGCCTCTATGTGAAAATATGTTTCCACGTGAAGAAAAAGCTTTGACTACACCTCCAACAATTTTGGGAGTATTTCCTTTCATTTACCAGCCCGGAAATATATTTACTCCTGCGATTAACAAGAGTAAATCACAGAGCAGGAATGGGTCATGTGGAAGTTTGTGAACACGTGTAAACTTGTGAGTTTCTAGGTATTCAGAAGGGTTCCAAGCTGCAACCGCCCTTGCTGTTCATCGCTGGGAAAGGATTTATCTGTGTGAACTAACACACCTTGCTGGGCCAGTATTATGCAAGAGTGAATGCCTTTAATAGTGGAAATATAAATTTGTGAATCTTAAAAGTGCAGTTGCACCCGTAGGCCAAGCCATCTGCCCCTGTATCTTACACTGTCTCACAGGTGCATTGATGATAGATACCAAGTCTGACATAAATGCTCCTCAGACTGCAAAAGGGGGGTCACGTGGCATCAGGGAAGTCACGTGGCTCAGAGGGGGTCCACAACCTTCAGAGATGTCCCCATTAAACGCGAGGCATATGAATGTATGAGACATACTCAGGCACTAAACATCACTGGTTGGCTTGTTTGATGTACTGGTGACTAGTAAGTGGGTGGCAGCAGCGTATGCAGGAGAGGGCTGACAGGCCTGAGTTCGGTGGCGGTCAGAACTACAGTGAAATGACGCTGTGTGTGCATGTATGTGGCCTTTTCAGGCCCATCCCAGAATTTTCAACATATACAAACAAATGGCTGAACTTGATAACTATATATAATGTCAGTAATAACCCATGCCATCGAGATACCTGGGTTAGAGAATGAAATAATAACCCACACAAGACACTTCACTTGCACTGGATTCAGCCTAATCCTAATGAGCCTCTAATTTTAATAAATTAGGATCTGGTTGGGTTTCACCTGCTTCTCAATGACATTAGGACAAAACTACCCTCCCTTTAAATCCTACAGGAATTTGTGTTTCCAGCAAGAAAAGTGTATGGTAATGTTAGGAAAATGCAGCACTTAAATTCACTGTGATCCTTCCCTGTCAAAAACTGAAACATAAACACTTCCTTGCTCCTCTACCCTTGGAGTGCCATTGGTTCATTGATGCTGCCTTCAATGATATGATTGCACCCACAAAGCTAAATAAACCATGAAGCAGAGAGATGAAAGACTATCAATGAGCCTCCCAACCATCACATCTCACACTCCAGGAAAGATGAAGCCTCAAGAATTATTGGTACCTTCAAAAGGGGTCCCCTTCTTTTGGAAGCAGTGCCCTCACCCACATATCATGGCAAGCTTCATCATGAGGCACACTTCAACACCTCTTGTACAAATCTGTGTACTGTGGTGGGGCTTAGTCGTATAGTGAGCTCTAGACAATACTTAGGGATTCAGAAAACCATGCGATTAAAACTGTCTAAAGAGGTAGCCAATCAATTTTATTTTATTTGTGGGTTCTTTTTGACAGGGTTAAAAACATATCAAAGTTAAATGGTCACAGCGCCTTTATCACCCTACATCACTTAGTCTTTATCAACACGTTTCGACAATTGTTTTCATGCCCAAACGGGTCAACAGCCTTCTTCAGGCCTCAAAGATCTGGACTCAGTCCACACTATGGAGTACATCTTTAATGTAACTGTCAAATAGTGTTAGTGACTTCAAGAATTAAAAAAAATATACTCAAAATATGCTTTGGACGATGGACATTTTTCTGCCGGTGAATTATAAACACTGCGTGTTAAAATTCGAAAAGGTATCATAAAACACATGTACTAGAGAATAGTCATTATTGCCATATTTTGTCTTCACAAATTGGTTAATAAAAATCATCAAACGTGAAAACATTGTAAACATGTGAGCACAGCACACAGGTGTGAGAAACACAGTGATGGTAAATTAATTTCTTGGTTAAAAATATTATCATCATCCTTAGCCAAACTTCACATTAGGCATCCTGAACCTGGGGTAAGCAGGCAAGCATGGTCCTGCAGTTGCACTATTATAAAATAGATTAAACACTAATCCTGGTAGTGTCAAGGATCTCAAATTCTTGTAATTTAAGAAGTCTCGGAGTTCAGTGGAAATAATCGACCCACTAGTGACTCCATAGAATGTTGTGAGTCTCACAATGTGAAACAGGTTGTCTTCATCCACTATTGTGGAGAGAACATTATATTTAGGTCAAAAGATCGTTATTCCCTTTGTTTTATTCCTGTATGTTACCAAAGAAAACCAGAATGTTGTTATGTATTATTACCATTATTAATTTGGTAAACATAATCAGTTCCAAAAGCCAGTGATCATAAACGAGTCCTATTTTTTTCGGTATAGGCATAAACACTCTGGTGGAAATAACCCTTCCTAGTTGCTAACAAAACTATATATTTGGGTTAAGATCCCATGGGATCATAAGATCAGGAAGGCGTCCTGTCCAGTTCTTGACGTACCTCACCTAGAGTTCCAAGGCCACCGTAAAGGGAAACAGTCTTTACAACGCGATTTTCACATCGCAGTGCCTTTATTATGCATTTATTACCATGCACGTTTTTGCCATGTATAGGCCTTTACCACGCATGACGTTACCACGCATTTGAGGTAAGTATGGGGATTTGGGGCTCTCCCCCAAAAAGATAAAAATTAAATATAGATATATTCATATATATTTAAACTTACCTTACTAATACTAACCTTAGTTAGACTAATAATGCACGGTAATGGCATGTGAGGTAAAAGCATAAGCGTGCTCAATAAATGTGAGGCAAAAAAATGTGTTGTAAAGGCATGTGATGTTTTTACCTGCGTTGTTCCGTCATGCAACCACTGTAAAGCCATGCTTAACCGCCGACAGTAGATTTGTTTCATTCTGATCAAGCTTAAGAATAGAGTTATGTTATGAAGTGGCGACATAGAGGATGTCTCTGCATCATGATGCCTTTGCTCTCGTACATCTGGACAACTAGTCTATGATTTCATTATGCTGTGAGTGAGTGAATGCACCACATTCAGGTCTGGCCTTATATAGTCCATATCAAGCTGTATTGTGTTGTTATGCATAAAGTCACAGACCAAACGAGTATATATAAAACAAAAAACATCTTTTCATATATTCTTCAATTCCTCCATGGGAAATATCACCTTATGTGCCTCTAAGAATGGGAACCGTACTCATGAAAAAATCACTAGAGGTACACTCCCATGGATGCTGGTAAAGAAATCTCTAAATAGGGGTGCAATTTATATCGCTGTTATTAGTGATTTTGCAGACTCCCTATGTTTAAAAAAAAAATGAGGAATCCCAGACTTGTGAATGGTGCTATACAGTATTCATGTAGTACCACAGAATATCATTGTTTAAACCAGTTAGGTGTATGCCCAGTCTACATATCCAACATTGTTCACTTTTCATCAATAGGTTTTTAAGATTCTTAGAGTTGCATGGTACAGTAGGTTTTGTTTTTTGATAATCAATTTTATTGAGTTTTAACACTGTGGAAATACACCACTCAGATGACACAAAAGGGTACATGTAAAGTAATCTGTGAGGTAGATGCACAAATGAAGACAATATTGCAAAGCAAACAGCCATATAGGAGACAAGGCCGAAAAGGCAAAAAAATGCCTTATTGACCAAGGCTCAGTTCCAGTGGCCCAGCCACTTCCCCCATATGCGTTTGTGTTTCGAGGGACATCCCCTGTCTTCATATAAGGGCATCTCCTGTTTTGCACACCAGTCCATTCCTGGCACCCACAGTGCCACTGTGGGGGGAGCCGGATTTTTCCATCGGGCTCTCGAGCCATCGGAACCCTCCATAAACCTAAGCAGCAGCATCAATGGGGAGAGTTGGACCTCCCAGCCCAATACCACAGAAAGTTCCCTGGTCACTGCAATACAGAATCTTTGGCTCATCAGACATAACCAGACCATGCGGTAGAAATCAGCGGGGGTGTTGGAACAGCAGGGGCAGGTGGGAGCAGGAAGAAGGCCTGCCTCGTGTAACCTGGTCGGGGTGAGATAGGTACAGTTGAGATAATTGGTTTGGATCAGATGGAGTTGGGAGAAGATCATTATGACAAGAGGCGCCTTCACAGCGTCCCAGTCTTCATCTTCAAGGGGCCGCAGCTAGTTCTCCCAGCGTGTTCGAGGGTGATCCAGCATACCAGGGCATTGATGATAATGGTGCGGTAAATCTATTTAGATGCCCCCTTTGCCTAGCGTGCCCTTGAGGAGTTTGGCTTTCAGGGAACTGAATTCAGGAAGAGAGATGGTACGGGGTACATGAACATGTAATGCATGGCGTAGTTGTAAGTATTTGTAGAATTGAGAAGAGGTGAGTTCATAGGAGTTTGAAGCTCCTGAAAATAGTCTAAGTGGGTCCTGGACCATATGTTGCCTAGTTGTGATATGCCGATGAGGTCTCATTTCTCGAGCCCTGTCAGTGCGGACACTTCCCTCAATCACGTGCCGTGCTACAAGGTGGTGAGGAGTGTGAGATTGGTATCCCACTTAATGTGTCGAAGCGCGGCTCTCCAGGCCGAAAAGACCACCTGAGTCACCTCTAGAACAGCAGCAGAAACTGGGGATCTATATAATATATCCATAGTCTTAGCGACTCCCAGGGATGTTAATTCCTGCCAGTAGGCAGGGTCGGACCACCCCCATTAAGCCAGTCTTTGATCACCAAAAGGTGGGATGCGAGGTAGTATAGGTAAAGGTTGGTCATCCCTAGACCTCCATTGTATGGAGTGTATTGGCAGTGAGAGAGGGCTAGGCGAGGCCCAGAATTATGCCAGAGAAATGATGATGCCAGCCTATCCATATGGCAAAACCATTGACGAGGTAGGAGTAAAACACAAAATAATCTCGGCTCCACTATCATTTTATATAGAGCGATCCTACCCATCATGTTTAACAGTAGGGATTGTCATTTGTGTAGGCCCTCTTTAGCTTTCCACACCATGGGACCGAGGTTAAGAGACCAGGTGAGTTCAGGGTGGAGCGCCACCCATATTCCCAGATATCGGAAGCTGAGGCGGCGTATGGGGATAATATCCTTCCAGTCTATACAGTCTCGAGTCGGAGCCAGAAGTCAAAGGACCTGCAAGCATTGTGGGCCAATCACCATAGGGTCTGCCAGGAAAAGGAGGACATTGTCTGCATAAAGCGTGATTTGCTCCTAATGTCCCCCATCCCTATATCTGAGCATCACATCAGATGAGGTAAGCGAGTGGCTCAATTGCCAAAGCAAACAGGAGGGGAGACAGGGGACATCCATGTCGGGTCCCCCACCGAACAGGGAAGGCATCAGAGAGCACACTGTTGATCTGAATATGTGCCATGGGGTTTGAGTAAAGTATGTGGACAAACCCTCGGAAACGGTAGCCAAAGCCAGCTCTTATCAACACGTGTTCCAAGTAAGCCCAGTCCACCATGACCAGGGCTTTCTCAAAGTCAATAAGGAGCAATGCTAGGCAGGGTGGGAGCCAATGACTATGAGCTAGAGCAACATGGAGAAGTCGAAGGCAGTGCAGCGTGCTTCTGGCTGGCATAAGCAAAAACAACAATTGATGGACAGAATGCAGAACAATGTCATAAATTCACCCCAGTACAGAGATCTGGGCCTAAATCCCTCGTTATTTTGCTCCCCATGCCATTCCAGTATGAACCCAGCCATATGCAAATCAGTCTTGACCCTGCGACCAATGGGAACAGTCCAGCCCGAACTGCCAGGCCAGGTCCTCCCTGGACTGGAAACAAGCATCCTAGGACCGGTTTCGGGGTTTCACCCCTCATCAGCCAGGATAGCTTGACTCCAGTGGCATGAAGAGCACGGGACCCACGTCTGGGCATACCCGTCCCACTCGGGGTAACAAATGCAAAAACAACAATTGATGGATAGAATGCAGAACAATGTCATACATTCACCCCAGTACGGAGATCTGGGCCTAAATCCATTGTTTTTTTGCTCCCCATGCCATTCCAGTTTGAACCCAGCCATATGCAAATCAGTCTTTTTTTTTAATTTCTCTTTATTAAATGAAAAAACCTGGCAGCATGATAGTCAACAAGTACATTTCTTACATTTACATCGTTACACTGTTCGTTGTTCTGTTTTCTTTTTCTTGTTTTGTTAAACATCTTTTTACATACTAGACAGAGTCATCTCACCAAGCAAAGGTTAAGTACATTTCGGTGTGTTATGCATAATCGCTCCCACCACTCCTGCTCACGGCTAATTAGCCAACTATCACAATCCTCTGTATTGTACCCAGTCTCCCCATATTTTGTCCCTCTTTTTGGGGACCCCCTCCCCTGGAACACTACTTTCTCTGCGCTGCAGCACCAGTCAAGATCCTCCTGCCATTTCGCCACGTTCGGTGGCTGGCTCGCACCCCACCTCCTTGCTATATTACGTTTGGCAACTATGCTTGCTGTTGCAAGCCATGTTTTAGAATATTGCGGCCAAGTTGCCTCCTCCGTCACACAAAGAATATGCCATTTGCCGTCACATGGGACCTCTAGTGCGATTACTTCTGTTATGACACATGCAACCTCCTTCCAAAACTGTTGTATCTTGGGGCATGACCACAATGTATGAAAAAATTTGCCTACATCCACATGTACACTGGTCAGTGTCACTGCGCCCTATCCGGCGCAGGAGTACCTGGGAGGTGTAGGACCTGTGCAATATTCTCAACTGTATTAGCCAGAATATTGCCCTTATTGCCACCTCCCTCGGACTCTGTATCGCCTCCGTCCAGTCGTCGTCGTCCAACGTCTCTAAATCTCTTGTCCAGGCCTCCCTAAGAACCACCAACGGTTCGGGTGAATTATTCATTATCTTTTTATAAACCAATGAGATAGCCTTTTTCTGCATGGGATCCATGAGCAACCTATCTTCAAGTGGAGAGTATTCTGCTATTTGCTCCCCTTCTACTATATGCCTTGTCAGCGCATGTCGTAGTTGCAGGTAGCGTAGGAACTCCTTGTCGGACATCTGGTACTCTGTTTTGAGCTCCTCAAAGCTTATCAATTTACCCCCTCTCCAAATATCTCCCAGGTAGTCTATCCCAATGGTCTGCCATTTTTGGAATCCTTTTAGTTGACCCACCTCCTTTAGGTGGTCGCCATCCCATAATGGTGTCCGTTCGGTCAACCTGCCCTTCTACCCCAGAAACGCTGTGGCTGCCCTCCAGACTTGTATTGTCACCCTGATGTGCGGGGGTATTGAACCATACGCGCCTCGCCCATACAGCACCGCTAGGTAGCCACCTTCTCCCAGATAGTGACGTTCCATTCTGTAGGCGGGTGCCTCTCTTCTGGCGAACACCCACTCGTTAATGGTTGTGAGTTGTGCTGCCCAGTAATACTTTTTAATATCAGGAATTGCTAGTCCTCCCTCGTAAACACTGCGTTGCAAATTGTTTAGGGCAATTCTGGCCTTACCCCCATCCCATAACAGCAATCTCAGCTCAGAATCTACTTGTTTAAAGAAACTAGGAGGTATCTTGCATGGGGTATTCTGCAGAACATACAGGAATCGAGTCAGTGCCATCATTTTGAACATGGCTGCACGCCCCATTAAGGACAGAGGGAGTTTCCTCCAGTGGACAATATCCCTGCGCACTCTATCCAGTTGGGGGACCAAGTTCTCTTCTAGGATGCGGTCGCCTCCTTTAGAAATTATTATATCCAGGTATTTAAATTTCTCTTTTATTTCTAAGGCACGAGCTCTAGGGGGCAGGCGTAGTGCCGTGCCAGACAATACGTATAGTAGGGACATGTACCCAGAATAGGTTCCAAAAAGGTGGAATATATGGATGACTTGACCAATCGAGGACGCAGGGTTAGTGACATATAATAGTATGTCATCAGCATACAAAGAGATCTTGTCGACCCAGTCCCCGCCCCCGCTTACTCCTCGGATGAATGCGTCCATCCTAACCCATGCTGCCAGCGGCTCCAATGCCAGCGCAAACAACATGGGCGAGAGCGGGCAACCCTGCCTTGTGCCTTTGTTCAGCTGTATTAGCCTCGAGGTAGCCCCATTCACTCGAATTCTTGCCAGAGGGCCCGTGTTAACAACCGTACCCATGCGCAGAAACTAGGCCCCAATCCACACCTCTCTAATACTGCCAGCTGGTATGGCCATTCTATATTATCAAATGCCATACATGCGTCGAGCGACAGTAGAGCCACGTCCCAACACGAGCCGGCCCCAGTAGCATGTAATACCCCATATAGCCTTCGTAAGTTGAGCCTGGCGCTCCTGTGGGGCATAAACCCGAAGAAATAACTGCCCCAAGCCTGATCACCAACACCTTTGCCAGTAGCTTAACCTCCACGTTTAGCAATGATATCGGACGGTATGACCCAGAGTCTTCCGGCGGCTTGCCCTGTTTCGGCAGCACCACGATTGTGGCCAACCTCTGGTCTGCCGGCAGTTCTCCATCACTGAGAGCTTCATTATACATAGCCAGCATGTGCTGGGCCACTTTCGATGCCACCCCCTTATAGAATTCTATGAGTATGCCATTGGGACCGGCCGCTTTACCCGACTGTAGGTCCCCCATAGCCCTTATTATGTCTTCCGCCGTGAGCTCCTTATCCAACGCATCCCTGTCTTCTGCTGAAAGTCTTGGGACCGGGAGGTCTCTTAGCAGCTCCGCCCAATCTTCCCCCGTTCTGGTTGATGTTGATCCAGCGCGACTAATATAATTTCTTCTCCTGTGGACATGACATCCAGGTTGAAACACTCTTTTAACAACTATACCAATATGACGGTGGGGCCCATAACACCGCATAAACATTCACTCACTCAAATATTCCCTGGATCCCATCCACTTTCACCTAGGAGAAAAAGTTATGACTGCTGGAAGAAAACGGGATACCTTTTTAAAGTCGACAAGATAGTTTTCTCAAACATCATACATAATTGATTTTTAATCCTGTCGGTTTCTAAGACATCAAGGTATTCCGCTCTTTGGTCGATGGACCAACTAGTGAGAATAAGTTGATGGTGATTAAGACCAGCTCAATCCCTTTAAACCTATTAAAACATTTGCATTTATTATTGAGCTAAAGAACCACAGACTCGTAGTTTTAATTATAATAAAGTTTATCTACTTGTTTAAAATGCATGAATAAGTTTCAATTTTATTAATCAGTTTAATACATTTAATATCATTATAAGGAATAAACTTTAAAAGAATTCAATGCATACCCCTTTCAGATGAAAAATAAAGTTTGTCACAGCAGATAAATTGCAGATCACAGCATAGAACTCCCAAAAACTGACTGTCTGTCCCGCTAAACAGGCCTCCTCGACGGACCACCTATACAGGTTTCCCGCAACGTTCTCGTTCCTTCCCAGTCAGATTTAAAGTAAAAAGATTAATTATATTAAAAATAATGGCCTATGAAAAATAGCAGCAACTCTCCAGCGTCAGCGTCCAGTGTCCAAAAAATTATGTATGAATAGCGCTCCTCCTACTTAAGAGTAGGTCCTCTTATACCCTATTACTAGCTTACTAAACAGAAATGTTTCAATCTTTGGGGGCGAGATTCACGCTAATTGGTCCATTGGAGGGAGGCAAGCATCTCCTCATTGCCCTCCTTGCTCAAACCAGTTCCGAAAATGTTTATAATTTTGTCCTTTCACACGGTTTTAGGATATTACCAATCCGATTGACAGCTCCTCATATGTATCTTCTTTTGTAACTTTATTCAAAACAGTTCATTGTTAATTCACAGCTGCATCTTTGGTTCTCATACATTCTCGCTGAGTCCTTCTTGGCACTCGTTTTGGTGACAGGTCATGCTGACCTTGATCCTTTTCATTCTGGGCTCTACAAGCAATCACGTGATATGTTTCTGCAGCTTTTCTTCCGCTTGGAAGCCATTTTGCACTTGCGCATTAAGCCCATCTGCCTCGGCAGCCATTTTTATAGCACGGCCTAGCAGGCCCGAACGAACTATCATGAAAACAAACACAATAACAGTTAAGAATAAAGAAAATAAGCCTTTTCGTTTCCCACCCAAGATTCTACGTACCCCATTTAGGTGTTACCTAGGAAAAGCGACATGTAAAGCTATGTTTACTTACCATCCGCATTCTTTTTGCCACAATACAATTTACTACATAGCACAAATCATGCAGTATTATTCTAATTAGTACGCAAATCATTATATTAATATTATTCCACTTTTACAATTGTAAGTAGGTTAGTTTGCACATAAATTGCAAGTTACCAAAAATGTCTATAAGAAGACGTAAAATGTTGATTAGTTGTCTAAATAATTAATAACGTTAATTATTAGCATTAATATTAGGGGGTTCAAAAATTTCTTATTTACCTTGCTCCATCAACTCCCCCCTTTGGTGTTTTTTAATATCACCACAAAAACCCATGTTATACAATTTTTCAGATAGCATTGTTTCTTGTCCATTTGCTTCTTGTTAGTTTTACACATCTGTATCCCTTTCATCTTGTCTTTTTGTTCTCTCATACATGCTTTCTTTTAGTTCTTCAAATTCTATTTCACCTAATTCTCGTTCTCTTTCTTTATTTATCTTATTTTCTCTTTTTATTTTGTTTTGTCTTTTTCTCCTTTTGATACATATAATAACAAATTTCGCAAATAGCACCACTAAGATTACTACTATTGCTGATATCAAAACTTTCCCTACAATTGAACTACCTATTTCAGTGAACCAATTTGGTATTGAGGAAAAACTCTTACCAAGTTTCTCCCAGGCATTTTCAACCTCCAGTGGAACAAGTTCTTTGTGCAAATTTGTAATATTCTTTATATACTTTTGTATATTTTCACTTTTATCTGGAATGTAAGTGCAACAATGTTGGACTTTCAGCATTCCACAGACTCCTCCCTCTTTTGCCAAAAGAATGTCAAGGGCAAGTCGATTTTGCATCACCATAGCTCTCATGGCAACCATCTCGGTATTTACCATCAAGAACCCTCCAGCAGTATTCGTTGATAAACGATCTACTACTGTGGACAATTTCCGAATTTTAAATGCATTCAAAGATATTCCCACTGCTGGTATCATTGCTCCAAAAATGTCACCCACTATTTCTGAAAAACTTTCCCTTTTTCTACGTGTGAATGTTTCACCCATTTCGTGTGTTCCTTTTTCTTCTCTTTCTTCATGAAAAATCTTTGGAAAGACCAGGCCTAAGTAGCACGACCCATACCAATGGTCCGGTAACCTGTAATAAGCTCTGTTTCCACAAATATAATAGATCCCTGGAAATATTGGATCTTTTCCTCCTTTGAATCCCCATCCTCCTAAAATTTTATAATTATCTCGGCAGTCACTGGAACCCACGAAATAGTTGTCATACCTAGTTCTATTTCTACTAATGCACAACTTTCCCTGTTGGGGCCAATCTAAAGTCATAGCTGCATTTGTCTTTTTCTTATCATTACTTTCTCCTTCAAATGCCCAAAGGGGTGTTTTTTCTCTTCTTCTATTACCTTTCTTTGAAATTTGACTCTTCTGCTTTCAACCATCTCTAAAAATACCTTTTCTTCCTTCTTTAACTCACAGGTAAGGTTGTGTTTAACTATATCATCTAATGTCAAAGCTTTATTTTCTATAAAAAATTCACCAAACATCCTTGCTTCTTTCACCTTGTTCAATTCAGAAATTATAGGAATTTTTGCAAAAATCTTATCTATGTCAGTATAATAATATTCTAATCTACCTGTTCTATAAAATAAACTAGCTAAAACACTACGGGCCCGATTCTGATGCGGGTTGGAAAAGCTTCCCGACCGAGGGCCTGATTCTGATGCGGTTAGGAAGGCCTCCTAACGGCATTTGCTCCTTCCAAATCGGATCGGGAACGTGTCTTCCCGACCGAGGGCCCAATTCTGATGCGGTTAGGAACAAATGTTCCCATTGAAGTCAATGGGAGTTCAACCAAATCGTATCTGGAAGCATCCGGATGCATCCTACTCCGCCGGTCGGACTTTCCCGATCCGAGTGGGTCAAAAACCATTTCCCAACCGATTCGGTCGGGAAGCTTTTCCAACCCGCATCAGAATCGACCCCTACATGTTATTCCATACGTCAAAGGAAGGTGATGATAGGTCACACCTTCTGAAACAGATGCAGGTAATTGCATACAAACATAACAATCTCTCACATCCATTGTTTCTACATATTCATATAATAATTTTGTGAAAACATTCTTTGAAAAATCAGTTATGGATCTATCTTTATGTAACTCTGCACTATCTATTAATGTTGATGTGTTCTGTTCGTTAGCTTCCTTATCCTTCTTTGTGTTGTTCTCTAATATGGATGTTTCTTCTACAGCTAATCTAATTGGAATGGTGATTGCTAAAATAAGCCATACGAACATTAATAAACCCGTACAAAAGAAACACATTCTACACCATCTACGTAAAAACTCACATCTACATCTTCTATTCTCTGTGTCTACCATCTTGTTCTATTACCTAGATATATATATATATGTACAGAAAATGTGTCACCACACCTCAGAATGACGTTTCAGCCACTCTACTTTCTCACTTTGTCTCGTTTGGTACTTTCTTTAGTTCTTCTCAGAACTCTTTCTTGTTTTATTCGGTTTTTAGTGTCCAGTCCGGCTAAAACTTCTTTTTAATCTCTTCAAACTTGTTGCACTTCACTTTCACCCATTGGGTTGCAGCTTTGTTCTGGGTTCTCGTGAGTGATTTCATCTTCCTTGATATCAGTCAATGCGATGTATAGCCATTCAGGTGACTTATATTTCAAATTAGTTTTCTTTACTCTTTTCGTTTTCTGTAATTGTTTTCCACTTTGTTTTCCTTGTTCCCTTTGACTTGTTATCTCATTTACTTGTTCTGCATTATCTCTGTTTATGTTTATGATTTTGTATCTCAATCTTTTGACTTCGTGGGGCCAATTATCTCCTTTTCTCTGCCTTTTCGGTTCACTTTCTTTTTCTTCTCGTTCAGCTCTCCAAGTTCTTTTTCTCGGTCCTAGTCTCTGTTTTCTTTCCTCTCCACTTTCTTCTGATTGTCTCTTGGTTCAGTTTCTTCGTTTATGATGTCAATTTTCAATTTATTCTTTAGCTTTTCATCACAATCTGATTGGTCTGTATCAGATGCTGAACTGGTGTCTGATATTTCCAGATGTCGACTTACAGGTCGATCTTCAAGTTCTGGAACCTTTGTTATTTCAAATTCTTCTCCTGTTGTTAAACTTATACCTGGGTCTTCCAGATGTCGACTTACAGGTCGATCTTCAAGTTCTGGAACCCTGTTTGTTTTGTCTTCTGCATTGGATGCTGAACTGGTATCAGATATCTCCAGATGTCGACTTACAGGTCGAGCTTCAGGATCTGGAACTCTGATAGTGTGGCTGGCATGTACCCAGTTTTTCACTCCTGCACATTTGACTGCAGTTGTTGTCACCAGGATCACTTGTCGTGGTTGGTCCCAGCGAGGAACCAAACAGTTTCTTCTTCTGTGGACTTTTATGCGGACCCAGTCTCCTGGATTCAAATCATGAGCTGGTTTTCTTTCAAGAGTGGTCGCATCCGGTCCAACCTGATGAAACACAGAATGTACCACATCAGCCAATCCTTTGCAATAATCCAACACGAGATCATCAGTTATAGTCAGCAATTTGTTGACAGGTACATGTGCTTGTCTCATTGCTCATCCCATGATTATTTCGTGGGGACTCAGACCTGTTTTTCTATCAGGTATGCTTCTGATAGTCATTAACACCAATGGTAGGGCATCTGGCCATTTGAGTCCTGTGGCTTGACACATTTTCCCTAACCTATTCTTTATTATTCCATTCACTTGTTCTATCACTCCAGAAGCCTCTGGTCTGTATGCACAGTGCAATTTCTGTTGAATGCCAAGAGCTTCACATATCAGTTGAATTAGTTCGTTTTGAAAATGTGTTCCTCTATCTGTTTCAATTGTTACTGGAAAACCGTACCTTGGAATGAATTCTCTCAGCAAAAGCTTAGCTACTGTAATCCTGTCATTCCTTCTGGTCGGGTAGGCTTCCACCCAACGAGAAAACAAACAAACGACCACAAGAACATACCTCAGTCTATTGCTTGGGGGCATTTCTATGAAATCCAGTTGCATTCTCGTGAAAGGACCTCCCTCTCGTCCTATTGTTCCTAGACTCACTACTGTCTTCCTTCCGGGATTTATCTGTTGGCAGATAAGACATCTTTGACAAAGACTTTCAGCTATGGCTCTGAATTTTGGGTTATACCAGGTTTGTCTGAAAAGTCGGATCATTGCATCCCTTCCAATATGAGCTTGTCCATGGTACATCCGTGCCATGTCAGAAATCATGCTATCAGGCATAACTGGTCTTTCATCTCTATAAACCCAAACATCATCTTCCTCTCTTTTCCTGCATCCTGCTTTTATCCAGCTATCCTTTTCCTCATCATTTGCTGCTTCCTGTAATTGTCTCACCTCAGCCCATGTTTCAACAGGGTTAGTAAAAAGCAAAGGACATGAAACATGCTCTCTTTCTCTCCTTCTGTTCAACGAGACTACATTTTTAGCACAATACTGAGCTATCTCGTCGGCGTACTTGTTGCCCACGGTTATGTAGTCTTCCCCATTTTTGTGTGCAGTACACTTCACCACTGCAATCTGTTTAGGCAGCGTATCGCCTCAAGTAATTTCTTCACAAACTCACCATTTCTAATTGGAGTTCCTGCAGACATCAAGAAACCTCTTTGGGACCAGATCTGCCCAAAATCATGAACCACTCCGAAGCCATACTGGCTATCCGTGATCACTGTGATTCGAACATTCTTTCCCAGTTTGCATGCCTTTATTAGAGCAATTAGTTCAGCCACTTGGGCGGAACGTATCCCTCTCAAACAAGATGCTTCCATTACTGTAGCTACTGTACATACAGCATACGCCGCACTCAAAACTCCTTCACTCGTTCTCAAACATGAGCCATCCACAAACATCACATAATCTGATTCTTTCAAAGGCTCCTCTCTGATGTCTGGCCTTGGTTTTGTACAGTATTCAAGTACATTCAAGCAATCATGATCAACTTCATCTTTGTCTGTCACACTCTCTTCATCCGGCAATGATGTTGAAGGATTCACGCTTGTGCATCTGTCAATGGTTACATTGTCTGCACTTAAAATCACTTTTTCATACCTAGTCAGCCGACTATGTGTCATGTATTGAGTTTTGGTTCTTGTCAAGAGAATTTCGACTGAATGTGGAACATATACTCTCAGTGGGTATCCCATCACAATACCTTCACTTTGCTCCAGACTCACACAAGTAGCAGCTACTGCTTTCAGACATCCAGGCAACGCTTTTGCTACCGGATCTAAAACAGCTGAAAAATATGCAATAGATCTTTTCATATTTCCATGTCTTTGCACTAAAACTGAAAGTGCACACCCATCTCTCTCACTACAGTACAGCTCAAAACCTTTTTCATAGTCAGGCATTTCCAGTGCCGGTGCTTCACACAGTCTCGCTTTTAGTTCTCTGAATGCTTTCATTTCTTCATCATTCAATTCAAATGGATCTTTAACATCCTTCTTTGTCAATCGCTGTAATGGTTTCGCAATTAGTGAAAATCCACTTATCCACTGTCGACAATATCCAACCATTCCCAGGAACATTCTTACCTCTCTTTGTGTCATTGGAGCTCTCATTCCTCGAATAATTTTTATTCTCTCAGTTGTTACCTTTTGCACTCCCTTTTCAATTTTATGACCTAGGTATTGAACTTCCTGTTGACAAAACTGTAATTTTGTTGGGGACACCTTATGTCCTCCTCCTGCTAAATGGTTCAGCAAAGCAATTGTGTCAGTAACACATGCTTCTCTGGTTTTTGATGCCACTAACAGGTCATCAATATATTGAACCATCACAGATTTTTCGGGCATTTTTAAATCTTCCAATGATTTCTTTAAGATCTGATTAAAGATCGAGGGGCTTTCTGTATACCCCTGAGGAATTCGGCACCATGCCAAAATACGCTCTCCAAACCTGAACGCAAATAATGGCTGGATTTCTGGATGTAACGGGATAGAGAAAAATGCATGGCACAAATCAATGACGGTGTACCATTCTGCCTCACGTGAAATCTGATACAGTATTACAGCAGGGTTTGGTACAATTGGACAACAAGGAACAACGATTTTATTAACCTTTCGTAAGTCCTGCACTATCCTATATGTTCCATTTGGGTTTTTCAGTCCCATTATAGGCGAATTACATGGACTGCTCATTATTTCTTTCAAAATTCCTTGTTCAATCATTTTATATATTACGGGTGTTATTCCTTCAATGATTTCTGGCGTCAATTTATATTGTGGAGTATTTGGGTAATTTGTTCCCTCTCTAACAGAAATTTTAACAGGGTCTACTCCTCTCATTAACCCAATATCTTCACCTGTAAAATCCCACACCTCCTGTTTTACTGTTTCTTTTAACTCAATTGGGATTTTCTCTACATCGAACACAGGAAACAAGTCATTCACTCCTGACTCTAAGTCTGCCATTGTCATTTTATATAGTACATCTTCATCTGGTGTCTGAAATGCAATCCCATCCGGAGTACAATAGATGGTGCAATTCATTTTACAAAGCAGATCGCGTCCAAGTAAATTTACACGACTGCAATCACACACCACAAATCGGTACATTTCTCTGAATGGTCCAACTTTTACCTCTACTAATTTGGTAAGAGGCGCCTTAATTTGCTGGTTTGAGACACCAACGACTTGGATATATTCACCTGAGAGAGGAAGGTTTGGTATTTCCACTGATCTAACAGTAGAACGGGTAGCTCCAGTGTCCACAAGGAATGTTACATTTGCACCATTCACTTCTCCATCCACAAATGGACCTGTCTGATCTACCTCTAGAGTTGCGCCAAGCACGCACTCTTCCTCCTCTCCTAGGCACCGTCATAAACTTTCATCCGATTCATTCCCATCCTGTCGTAACCAATACTGCGATATCGCAGCTGCGCACGGCAATTGTGTTACCTGCTCTCCTCCGTAGAATCCTGTCTCTGCACTGTATCTCTGTGGGTTTACACTCTTGGGAAGTGGTGGTTGTGGCACCTGACTCTGTTGAGTAACTACCTGCGGTTGCTGCAGCTGTTGGTAACTCACCTCACTCTGCACCTGTGGATTTAATGATTGATTTTCTGCATTAGCTTTTGCAGGAAATTTACACTCGTTTCTCCAATGCCCTAACTTTCCGCAGTTGTGGCATGGCCACTTTTTCTTTGCTTCTTCTATACTCATTTGGCCTTTGCCTTTACCTATATTCGGTTTGGATTTAGTTTATCCTGTCTCATTAACCTGATTATTCAGTTGAGCTTCTTGTTTTTCTGCAACTTTCACTTGTGCCCACATTGCTTTCTCTTTTAATTTACGCTATCTACACTCAATGTCATCACTACAATACTTAGCATACCTCAACACTTCATCCACTGTACTGTTCTGCCAGCATATCATATGCTGTTTAATCATTTCGCTTATTTCTGGTTTCAGCCCATAAACAAATCTATATACAAAATGACTCATGTCCTTCTCATTCAGAGTCTCATAACCACTATTCTGTTTGAAAACCAAAAGTAGCCTCTCATAGTAGTGATCCAGCGCTAACAATAAAAATAATTCTCCTATTATGCTTTGGTCATCCAGGTGCAACTTTTCCTTTAACACACACACTATATCCATATGACGGTGGGGCCCATAACACCGCATATACATTCACTTACTCATTTATTCCATGGATTTCCTCCGTCATTAACCTAGGAGAAAAACGATTCGCTGGAAGGAGACGGGATACCTCTTTTATCATGACATAATATTTCTCATTTGCTTTAAGGTATTCCGCTCATTGGTCGATGGACCAACTTGTAGGAATCAGTTGATGGTGATTAAGACCAGCTCAATCACAATAAACTCTTTAATATTTCATTTTAATCATTGAGCTAAAGAATCACTGAGTCATTTGTTTAAAGAATAATAAAGTTTATATAAAGTTTTGAATGCAGGAAATGAGGTTAAGCTTATTATTCAGATCATTACATTTATCATCAATATAAGAATAACTTGAAATTGCAATGCATTTTAATTAGACGGAAAAATAAGGTTATCATAGTAAGAACTCTTAAAGATAAATCTATCTATCTGGGGAAAATCTAATAGTTCTAAAATAAAAATCTATCCTTAAATTCTTCTCCTAAAGCAGCATCTTATACTCAACTAGAAAAGAAAAATAGCAGCAGCAGCAGCATCAGCTCGTCAGCATCAGCAACCGCAACTTCACCCATCTACAGCATCTAACTTCTCCAGCAACTCCCGCAGCATCTACCGCAGCATCTAACCCCTCCCACCAAGAGTAGGTCTTCTTATACCCTAATTCTAGCTTACAGCATAAAATGTTTCTTCTTCATGGCGTGACTCTTTCTCATTGGACAAAACTCAGGCCCATATACATTTTAATCAAACTTCCTGGTCAAAACCAGTTCCTTGTGGAATGTCCATGCAAGCATCGTTTCCCACAGTTCATGCAATTGCTCATCCGTTTCGATCAGTCCAATTTGTATCTTTTTCTGCTACATTTTGGGTTTAACAGTTCCGTCTATTGATTCAGTTGGACTTCTCACGCTTCTTGCTGATCATCTTGGCACACATCTGCTCAGAAAGGTCACAACAGCCTTGACCATACTTCCATCTTAGCCTCTCAGCATCAGCACGTGATCATCCCTTTTCCACAGCTTCTCTCCTCTATCACATGGTCCCCCGCTCATGCGTACTCTAGCAACTGGCGGCCATTTTATATCGCTGCTCGACAGGCCTAAGCGCACTATTTTCAAAGATAAACAAAATATAGTTAAAACAAAGAAATATAAACCCTTTCGTTTCCCTCCCGTCTTTCTACGTACCCCAATTAGGTATTACCTAGCAGAAAGCAACATATAAAGCTGTCCCTTACTTACCATCGCTTTATTTTGCAACCACACATTTTATTTAAAAGCACAGATCATGCGTTTATTATTTTATTAGTACGCAATTATTATGTTATGTTAGACACGTAAACAATTATAAGTTGATTAATTTGCACACGGAATAGCGTGTTACCTTTAACCCTTAACATGTAACATACATTGTTGGTTATTTACTTAAACGAACATGTTTATTAATTATTTTACAAAAATATTAGGAGGTTAAAATTTTTTCAAATACCCTGCTCCATCAACTCCCCCCTTTGGTGATTTTTAATATCACCACAAAAACCCAAGTTATACAATTTTCTCAGACAGCATATATCTTTTATCCGTTTGCTTTTTGTTAGTTTACACAACTGTATCCCTTTCAACTTGTCTCTTCGTTTTCTTGTACATGTTCTCTTTTATTTCTTCTAACTCTATTTCACCCATTTCTCTCTCTCTCTCCTTGTTTATCATGTTTTCCTTTTCTATTTTATTCTGCCTTCTTTTTCTCTTTATACATGTTATTGCAAGCTTCAGTATTAATATTATTATTATTATCACGGTTGCTATTATTATAACTTTCCCTATTATTAATCCACTCATTCTTGTTAACCAATTTATTACTGAAGAAAACCCTTTACCAAGTTTTCCCCATGCACTTTCAACCTCCAGTGGAACAAGTTCTTTGTGCAAACTTGTAATATTTGTTATATACTTCTGTATATTTTCACTTTTATCTGGAATGTAAGTGCAACAATGTTGGACTTTCAGCATTCCACAGACTCCGCCCTCTTTTGCCAAAAGAATGTCAAGGGCAAGTTGATTTTGCATCACCATAGCTCTCATGGCAACCATCTCGGTATTTACCATCAAGAACCCTCCAGCAGTATCTGTAGATAAACGATCTACCACTGTGGATAATTTCCGAATTCTAAATGCATTCAAAGATATTCCCACTGCTGGTATCAATGCTCCAAAAATATCACCTACTATTTCTGAAAAACTTTCCCTTTTTCTACGTGTAAAGGTATTTATCATTTTGTGTGTTCCTTTTTCTTTTCTATCCATATGAAAAATCTTTGGAAAGACCAGGCCTAAGTAACATGACCCAAACCAATGGTCCGGCAACCTATAATAAGCCCTATTTCCGCAAACATAATAAATCCCTGGAAATATTGGATCTTTTCCCCCTTTGAATCCCCATCCACCTAAAATTTGGTAATTGTCATGGCAAATACTGGAACCCACAATATAATTGTCATATCTTGTCTTATTTCTTCTAATGCACAACCTTCCCTGTTGGGGCCAATCCAGAGTCATAGCTGCATTTGTCTTTTTCTTGTCATGATTGTCTTCCTCAAACACCCAAAGAGGTGTTTTTGTCTCTTCTATCACTTTTCTTTGAAATTTCACTCTTCTCTCTTCAACCATCTCTAAAAATACATTTTCTTCCTTCTTTAACTCACAGGTAAGGTTGTATCTAATTATACTATCTAATGTTAAAATCTTATCTTCTAAAAAATATTCACCAAACGTTTTTCCCTCTTTTATTTTGTTCAGCTCGGGAACTACAGAAACTTTCGCAAAAATCTTATTTATGTCAGTGTAATAATATTCTAATCTACCTGTTTTATAAAATAGACTTGCTAAAACGCTACATGTTATTCCATACGTCAAAGGGAGGTGATGATAAGTCACACCCTCTGCTACAGATGCAGGCAACTGCATACAAACATAGCAATCTCTTACATCCATTGTTTCTACATACTCATATAATAATTTAGTAAAAACATTTTAAAAAAAATCTGTTATTGATTTGTCCTTGTGTAATTCTGCACTACTCTTTAATATAACTGGTTCTTGAGTGTTAGCTCCCTTTTCTTTCTCAGTGTTATTAGACGTTTTTACTACAGCTAAACTAATTGGAATAGTGATTGCTAAAACCACCCATACTGTCATTAATAATCCTGTACAAAAGCAACACATCTTGCACCATCTACTTAAAAACTCACATTTACATTTTCTATCTCTAGTATTCTCCATTTTTGTTTTATAACCTTATTTATTTGTTTTCCAGAAAATTGTGTCACTACACCTCAGAAATGACTTATTTGCCACTCTGTACTCCAATGTTTTGTCTTTACTTGGTAATTTCTTTTAATTCTTTCTCAGAATTCTTTCTTTGTCACATCCGGTAAAATTTGTCAGATCCTGTGTTTTGTCAAATCCGGTAGAAACTATTTAAACTTCTTCAGGTCTGTTGCACTTCACTTTCTAACATCAGGTTTCTTTGTGCTGGGTTCTCATGAGTGTTCTTTTCTTCTTTGTTACTAGTCAAAGCAAGATACAACCATTCAGGCGATCTATACTTCGGATTTACCTTCTTTATTCTTTTCGTTTTCTGCAAGTGTTTTCCACCTTGTTTTTCTTGCTCTCTCTGACTTGTTATTTCATTCACTTGTTCAGCACTTTTCCCATCCAACCTTATGATTCTGTATCTTAATTTTCTTACTTCGTTGGGCCAATTGTCTCCTTTCCTTGGCCTTTTTGCTTCACTTCCTTTTTCCTCTCTTTCTGTTTTCCAATTTCTTTTTCTTGACTCTAGTTTTTGGTTTCTTTCTTCTCCACTTTCTTCAGACTTTGTTTCAATTCTTTCATCATTGCCTCTTATTTTGAAACTTATAATTTCATTTTCTTCTACTTGTGGTTCTTTTCTTATCTTCCTTCGTTCACCTATTTCTGTCCCTCCTCGAGGTTCTTCCGAATTTGTGTCAGTCTCTCTATCTGCTTCTAAATTTCCCTGTTCTCGTGTTTGACTATCTGTCCCTACTGCTCCTCGGGGATTTTCCGATTTTCCTAGCTTTTTGTTTGAAACTCTCCCTTCTTCATCTATCAATATTATCTCCGAAGGATTTTTACCACAACTTGTACTTGGTTGCTCACTGTCACTATCTTCTGGCTCAGTTTCTTCTCTTATGCTTTCAAAATTCCAATTTCTTTTTAGAATTTCTTCACAATCCGAATGCTCTGTATCAGATTCTGAACTGGTGTCTGATATTTCCAGATGTCGACTTACAGGTCGATCTTCAAGATCTGGAACTTCAGCTATTTCTTCTACTTCTTCTACTTCTTCTGTCGTTGCACTTGTAGTTGGGTCTTCCAGATGTCGACTTACAGGTCGATCTTCAGGTTCTGGCACCCTGTTTGTTTCTTCTTCTGTTTCTGATGCTGAACTGTTATCCAATACTTCCAGATGTCGACTCACATGTTAATCTTCAGGTTCTGAAACTCTGATGGTGTGACTGGCATGTACCCAGTGTTTCACTCCTGCACACTTGACTGCAGTGGTCGTCACCAGGATCACTTGTCGTGGTTCGTCCCAGCGAGGAACCAAACAGTTTCTTCTCCGGTGGACTTTTATACGGACCCAATCTCCTGGATTCAAGTCGTGAGCTGGTTTTCTTTCAAGAGTGGTCGCATCCGGTCCAACCTGATGAAACACAGAACGCACCACATCAGCCAATCCTTTGCAATAATCCAGCACTAGATTATCAGTTATAGTCAGTAGTTTGTTGACAGGTACTTGTGCTTGTCTCATTGCTCGTCCCATAATTATTTCATGGGGACTGAGTCCAGTTTTCCTTTTCGGAATACTTCTGATTGTCATTAGAACTAATGGCAAGGCGTCTGGCCATTTGAGTCCTGTAGCTTGACACATTTTTCCTAACCTGTTCTTGATTGTTCCATTCACTTGCTCTACGATTCCAGAAGCCTCTGGTCTGTATGCACAATGCAGTTTCTGTTTAATACTAAGTGCTTCACAAATCAGTTTAACTAATTCATTTTGGAAGTGTGTTCCTCTATCTGTTTCAATCGTGACTGGAAAACCATACCTCGGAATGAATTCTCGCAGCATAAGTTTTGCTACCGTAATACCATCATTCCTTCTTGTTGGGTATGCTTCCACCCAACGGGAAAACAAACAGACGACCACTAGGACATACCTTAGTCTGTTGCAAGGTGGCATTTCAATAAAATCCATTTGCATTCTAGTGAAAGGACCCCTTCTCGTCCTATTGTTCCTAGACTCACTACTGTCTTCCTTCCTGGATTTAACTGTTGACAAATAAGACATCTCTGACAAAGACTCTCAGCTATGGCTCTAAATTTTGGCTTGTACCATGTTTGTCTAAAAAGTCTGATCATTGAATCTCTCCCAATATGGGCTTGTCCATGGTACATCCATGCCATGTCAGAAATCATGCTATCAGGCATAACTGGTCTCTCATCTCTATAAACCCAAACATCATTTTCTTCATGTTTTCTACATCCTGCTTTTATCCATGTATCTTTTTCCTCATCCTCTGCAGCTTCTTGTAACTGTCTCACCTCATCCCATGTCTCAATAGAGTTAGTAAAAAGCAAAGGACAAGAAATATGCTCTCTTTCCCGACATTTGTTTAAAGAAACCACATTCTTTGCACAATACTGTGCCATTTCGTCAGCATATTTATTACCAACAGTTATGTAGTCTTCCCCATTTTTATGTGCATTGCACTTCACAACAGCAATCTGTTTAGGCAGCTGTATCGCCTCAAGCAGCTTTTTCACAAAATCTCCATTTCTAATGGGCGTTCCGGCAGACGTCAAGAAACCCCTTTGTGACCAAATCTGACCGAAGTCGTGCACCACCCCAAAGCCGTACTGGCTATCTGTCACAATCGTAACCCGTACATTTCTTCCCAACTTACATGCTTGAATCAGAGCTACTAATTCAGCAACTTGGGCAGACCGCACCCCTTTCAGACAAGATGCTTCCATTACAGTTGCTACTGTGCAAACTGCATATGCTGCACTTAGAACTCCATCACTCGTTCTCAAACATGAGCCATCCACAAACAGAATATAATCTGATTCTTTCAAAGGCTCATCTCGTATGTCAGACCTTGGTTTTGTACAGTATTCGAGCACATTCAGACAATCGTGATCTACTTCATCCATTATCTGCACTCAAAATTACTTTTTCATACCTAGTCAGCCGACTATGTGTCATGTATTGGGTTTTCGTTCTTGTCAAGAGAATTTCCACAGAATGGGGAACATATACTCTCAGTGGATACCCCATCACTATGCCTTCACTCTGTTCCAGACTCACACAAGTAGCAGCAACTGCTTTCAAACATCCAGGCAATGCTTTCGCTACAGGGTCTAAAACAGCCGAAAAATATGCAATTGGTCTTTTCATAGTTCCATGTCTCTGTACCAAAACTGAAAATGCACATCCATCTCTTTCACTGCAATACAGCTCAAAATCTTTCTCATAGTCAGGCATTCCTAATGCTGGAGCTTCACATAATTTCTTTTTCAGCTCTCTGAATGCTTTCATTTCTTCATCATTCATTTCAAAAGGATCTTTAACATCCTTCTTTGTCAGTTTCTGCAATGGTTTAGCAATCAGTGAAAAACCGCTTATCCATTGTCGACAATATCCAACCATTCCCAAAAACATTCTTACCTCTCTTTGTGTCATTGGAGCTCTCATTCCTTGAATCATTTTTATTCTTTCAGTCGTTACCTTTCGCACTCCTTTCTCAATTTTATGCCCTAAGTACTGGACTTCTTGTTGACAAAACTGCAATTTTGAAGGGGACACTTTATGTCCTCTTTTTGCTAAATGATTCAGCAAAGCAATTGTATCATTGACACATGCTTCTTTCGTTTTTGATGCCACCAGTAGGTCATCAATATACTGAACCATCACTGACTTTTCTGGCATTCTTAAATCTTCCAACGATTTCTTTAGAATCTGATTAAAGATTGAGGGACTTTCTGTGTACCCTTGAGGAATTCGGCACCATGCCAAAATACGCTCTCCAAACCGGAACGCAAATAATGGCTGGCTATCTGGATGCAGTGGAATAGAGAAAAATGCATGACATAAATCAATTACTGTGTACCATTCTGCTTCACGTGGAATCTGGTATAGAATCACAGCAGGGTTCGGTACTATCGGGCAACAAGCACAACAATTTTGTTTACCTTCCTCAAATCTTGTACAATTCTATATGTTCCGTTTGGCTTTTTCAGTCCCATTATTGGCGAATTACATGGACTGCTCAGGATTTCTTTTAGAATCCCTTGTTCAATCATTTTATTTATTACTGGCGTTATTCCTTCAATTATTTCTGGAGTCAATTTATACTGGGGCGTATTTGGGTAACTCGTTCCCTCTTTCACTGTTATTTTAACGGGATCTACTCCTTTCATTAATCCTACATCTTCTCCTGTAAAGTCCCACACTTCTTCTTTCACTGTCTTTTTCAATTCAATTGGGATTTTCTCTGCATCAAATACAGGAAACAAACCATTTACTTCTGGTTCTAAATTCACCATTGTCATTTTATACAGCACATCCTCATCCGGAGTCTGAAATGCAATTCCGTCTGGGGTACAATAGATAGTGCAGTTCATCTTGCACAATAAATCGCGTCCTAATAGGTTCACGGGACTACAATCGCATACCACAAATCGGTGCATTTCACTAAATGGACCAATTCTTACTTTCACTAATTTAGTAAGAGGCGTTTTAATTTGCTGATTTGAAACTCCAACTACTTGGATATGTTCACCTGAGAGAGGAAGGTTTGGAATTTCCACTGACCTAACAGTAGAACGGGTAGCTCCAGTGTCAACAAGGAATGTTACATTTGCACCATTCACTTCTCCATCCACAAATGGACCTGACTGATCTACCTCTAGAGTTGCGCCAAGCACGCACTCTTCCCCCTCTCCTAGGCACCGTCAGGAACTTTCATCCGTGTCATCCTCATCCTGTCGCAACCAATATTGAGAAATTGCAGCTGCACGCGTCAACTGTGTTACCTGTTCTCCTCCGTAGAATCCTGTTTCTGCACTGTATTTCTGTTGGTTAACACTCTTGGGAAGTGGTGGTTGTGGCACCTGACCTGGTTGAGTAACTACCTCACTCTGCACCTGTGAATTTAATGATTGATTTTCCACATTAGGTTTTGGAGGAAATTTACACTCGTTTCTCCAATGTCCTAGCTTTCCGCAGTTGTGGCATGGCCACTTTTTCTTTGCCTCATCTATGCTCATTTGTCCTTTTCCTTTACCTATATTAGGTCGGATTTAACCTGTCCTGTTTCATTACCAGTATTACTCAATTGAGCTTCTTGCTTCTCTGCAACTTTCACCTGCGCCCACATGGCCTTTTCTTTCAATTTACGCTGTCTACTCTCAATATCATCACTGCATTACTTAGCATATCTCAAAACCTCATCCACTGTGCTATTCTGCCAACCAATCATGTGCTGCTTAATCATTTCACTTATCTCTGGTTTCAATCCATACACAAACCTATATACAAAATGACTCATATCCTTCTCATTCAGTGTCTCATAACCACTATACTGTTTGAAGACCAACAACAATCTCTCATAGTAGGCGTGCACTGATTCTTTACTTTCCTGCGTTGTTCTGTCTATTTTTACCCAATCTGTTTCTTTAGGTGGAATTTTATTCTTCAAAAAGGTAATTACTTGGTCGTACTTCCTCATCACTTCTGGTCCTGGCGCTCCTGTTTTAGCGTCCCTTGGATATTCTACAGTTGGCCAATCAATAGTAATCTTACATTCTGTCCACAAATCAGCTGGCACTACTATATCAAACAATCCATCCAGATCTATCCACAGCACTTTTGACACCTTAACAAATCTTTCCACTTGCCTGTACCATTCTACTGGTTTCTCTCTCAATTTGGGGAAGTCATTTGTAAATGACAGTATATCCTGTCTAGTCCATGGAACATGCACATAACTACCACCTGGAGTTTCTCTCATCGGGTATTCCCTAACAACTGGTTCCCTATCTGTCACTGCAAAAGCCAAAGATGCTTTATCTGTTGTTTTCTCATTCCTTTTTGACCATCTATTTCTCCATCTATCCACATCACCCCATTTTCTCAATAACACAATTAACTCTTTTATTTGGGTCAGTCTTCCTGATGTGTTCAAATTCTCTATGTCTTTCTCACAAAAATCTACTCTGTATGGTTTCTGCAACGTTCTCACTTTTACAAATTCCATTCCTAGTTCACTTGCTGTCTCTTCCAATTTGTCATGTAAATTTCTAGCTCTCCAAGTAAGACTCTTGCACAAAAACATAATCGCATCATCCTGATAATTTTTTAATTTTTCTGTTCCAATTGTTCCCAAAATCAATTCTTCCATGTCTATTTTCAACCTAATTACATCTAATGGTTTCTCTTCCGGTTCTTTTGTTTTTAGCGCCTTCATCCATTCATTTAACTCATCTGGAGTCGGACCTACAGGTGTACTATTTAATTCTATCCAATTGCTACTTCTTTCTGGTGTTCCTGATGCAGACTCTGTCACCATAGGCATTCTCCTAATCTCATTTTCATTTATCGTCAAATTTGTAGGTGGGCTTGGTCTATAGGTACTAGCCAAATTGTGTGCACCTTCCTTATTCATTTCCATCCCTTCTCTTTTTCTTTGCAAATGTGAATTCATGGGAATCACTAAAGAGCGTTCATCAATTTTCTGATTCTCAAAAATTGGCATTACTGGACCTATCGTTACTGGTACAGTTACAGCTTCCATATTCTTTGTCAGTTCTCTTATTTTCTCAGTCAATTCTTTTGTCGTTTTTGCTAATTCAGTTGCATTGTCACTTTCTATCTCTTCATTTTGTGAAGTTTTTAATTGATCTTGTGACCTATTTGTCTCATCTCTTCGTTCGGGTTTTTTATTCCTCCCAGTTTCCATTGGCGGTGCATTAGGTGTCACCACCGCAGAAGTCTGTTGGTATGAAGGTGGATTTCTGTTTAAAATATCTTCCAACAATTCGTCATCCGTTTCACTACCACCATACACATACTTTTCTACCACTACATGTTTCTTTTTCTCTGTACACTTTCTCTTTGCTTCTTCCTCAACTGTAAAAGCTGGAAACAAACCTCCTGTCATGTTAGCATATCTCCAACGCTTTATTCTGTCCTCATGATTTACTCCCCATAACCTTCCAGGCACAAACTCATGATTCTTTAATCCTCTGAATCTCTCTCGCTCATACATCTCATCTTCCCATTCCGTTAAAGCTTCAAACTGTGTCGGTCTAGGTCTAGGTTCTAACATTACCATCTTTTCTCTCAAGTTCCGTAGTACAGCTACATTAAATGAACCATTCTCAGGGAAAGCCAATGCTCCATCATTCTTGGTATATTTTGTCCAATTTTCTAACCATATGCATGTATGATATCCATATTTCAGCATCATGTGTGAAGCTGGTGATTTCGGCGGAGGAATTATTTGTCCCTCTCTAGTCACTACCTTTTTGTCTTTCTTAAAGAAGTTCTTAACTTTCGACATCCATGACGTTTTCTCTCTACCATACTCATAGTACGACATGATTCACAATCGCTTTTTCTCCTCAAACGATCCGCAATTCAACACTGTTCTCTATGCGTTTTTCGGACCAATACTAGCGCGACTCACACTAACACTCCAATCACAAACTTCACGTCACTAGGCTATTCGACCAATCCTAGCGCGACTCACACCAAAGCTCCAATCAGAGCGATTTCTGTCTACGGCGCACTGTCCAATCCCAGCGCGACTCTTGTCTACGTCAGTTCTGCTCCTGTTTCCATGTGACTAGCGCACTGTCCAATCCCAGCGCGACTCTTGTCTACGTCACTTCTGCTCTTGACCCCTCCTTTACAAAATTTATCGGCAATTTCTTTTTCAACAATTCTTTGTTAGTTACAACATTTAAAACACATTTCCATTGTCTGATTCGCTAAACCGAAGAGACAGCTTTGACCATTTACACAAGAACTCTGTATTTTCCAGTAGGCAGCGCTTACCTCTACCCTACCACAGAATTTTTAGTTTCGCCGATAAAGTAGTACTTCCCTCTACCTTACCCTTCTTTCAAGCAATCAGTAAACCCGTTTCTCTGGGGATAAAACACATGTGGAGACTATACTGCTCCTGAGAATTAAGGCCAAAGTTTCACAAGAAAACCGATCACTATTTCACTTACACACCTTTTATACGCAAAATGTCCCTATTATAACAAAACCTGTGTTATTACCAAAAATGAACTCAGACAATGTACAATTCCATGTGACTTCTCTTGCCACACGTGTTCCACTTCCTACTTCCCGGAAGCGTGAAAACTTACATATAACATAACGCGACTCATCAAAAAGTGTTAGACATGAACTTATCAATAATCAATAATCAATAATCACCAAACTAATCTATAGTAACCATAACTCTGCTACCAAGAAATCTGATCCAGCGCTAACAATAAAAATAATTCTCCTATTATGCTTTGGTCATCCAGGTGCAACTTTTCCTTTAACACACACACTATATCCATATGACGGTGGGGCCCATAACACCGCATATACATTCACTTACTCATTTATTCCCTGGATTTCCTCCGTCATTAACCTAGGAGAAAAACGATTCGCTGGAAGGAGACGGGATACCTCTTTTATCATGACATAATATTTCTCATTTGCTTTAAGGTATTCCGCTCATTGGTCGATGGACCAACTAGTAGGAATCAGTTGATGGTGATTAAGACCAGCTCAATCACAATAAACTCTTTAATATTTTATTTTAATCATTGAGCTAAAGAATCACTGAGTCATTTGTTTAAAGAATAATAAAGTTTATATAAAGTTTTGAATGCAGGAAATGAGGTTAAGCTTATTATTCAGATCATTACATTTATCATCAATATAAGAATAACTTGAAATTGCAATGCATTTTAATTAGACGGAAAAATAAGGTTATCATAGTAAGAACTCTTAAAGATAAATCTATCTATCTGGGGAAAATCTAATAGTTCTAAAATAAAAATCTATCCTTAAATTCTTCTCCTAAAGCAGCATCTTATACTCAACTGGAAAAGAAAAATAGCAGCAGCAGCATCAGCTCGTCAGCATCAGCAACCGCAACTTCACCAATCTACAGCATCTAACTTCTCCAGCAACTCCCGCAGCATCTACCGCAGCATATACCGCAGCATCTAACCCCTCCCACCAAGAGTAGGTCTTCTTATACCCTAATTCTAGCTTACAGCATAAAATGTTTCTTCTTCATGGCGTGACTTTTCTCATTGGACAAAACTCAGGCCCATATACATTTTAATCAAACTTCCTGGTCAAAACCAGTTCCTTGTGGAATGTCCATGCAAGCATCGTTTCCCACAGTTCATGCAATTGCTCATCCGTTTCGATCAGTCCAATTTGTATCTTTTTCTGCTACATTTTGGGTTTAACAGTTCCGTCTATTGATTCAGTTGGACTTCTCACGCTTCTTGCTGATCATCTTGGCACACATCTGCTCAGAAAGGTCACAACAGCCTTGACCATACTTCCATCTTAGCCTCTCAGCATCAGCACGTGATCATCCCTTTTCCACAGCCTCTCTCCTCTATCACATGGTCCCCCGCTCATGTGTACTCTAGCAACTGGCGGCCATTTTATATCGCTGCTCGACAGGCCTAAGCGCACTATTTTCAAAGATAAACAAAATATAGTTAAAACGAAGAAATATAAACCCTTTCGTTTCCCTCCCGTCTTTCTACGTACCCCAATTAGGTATTACCTAGCAAAAAGCAACATATAAAGCTGTCCCTTACTTACCATCGCTTTATTTTGCAACCACACGTTTTATTTAAAAGCACAGATCATGCGTTTATTATTTAATTAGTACGCAAATATTATGTTATGTTAGACACGTAAACAATTATAAGTTGATTAATTTGCACACGGAATAGCGTGTTACCTTTAACCCTTAACATGTAACATACATTGTTGGTTATTTACTTAAACGAACATGTTTATTAATTATTTTACGAAAATATTAGGAGGTTAAACATTTTTCAAATACCCTGCTCCATCAGTAGGCATGTACAGATTCCTTACTCTCCTGTGTAGTTCTGTCAATTTTTACCCAATCAGTTTCTTTGGGTGGAATTTTGTTTTTCAAAAAGGTAATAACTTGATCGTATTTCCTCATCACCTCTGGTCCTGGCGCTCCTGTTTTTGCGTCTCTGGGGTATTCTACAGTTGGCCAATCAATGGTAATTTTACATTCTGTCCATAAATCGGCTGGTACCACAATGTCAAATAATCCATCCAAATCTACCCACAACACCTTCGAAACTTTGACAAACCTTTCTACTTGTCTGTACCATTCTACAGGTTTTTCTCTCAATTTTGGAAAGTCATTTGTAAATGACAGTATGTCTTGTCTGGACCAGGGGACATGTACATAACTACCTCCTGGGGTTTCTCTCATCGGATACTCCCTTACAACCGATTCCTTGTCTGTCACCGCAAAAGCCAAAGACGCTTTGTCAGTTGTTCTCTCATTCCTTTTAGTCCACCTGCTTCTCCATCTGTCCACATCACCCCACTTTCTCAGCAAAACAATCAGTTCTTTTATCTGGGTTAACCGTCCTGATGTTTTCAGATTTTCTATATCTTTCTCACAAAAATCTACCCTCTACGGTTTCTGCAAACTCCTGACTTTTACAAATTCTACTCCTAGTTCATTCGCTGTCTCTTCCAGTTTGTCATGTAAATTTCTAGCTCTCCAAGTAATGCTTTTGCACAAGAACATTATCTCGTCGTCCTGATATGTCTTCAATTTTTCTGTACCAATGGTCCCTAAAATTAACTCTTCCATATCTATCTTTAGCCTAATTACATCTAATGGTTTCGGTTCTGTCTCTTTCTTTTGTAAGTTTCTCATCCATTCACTTAATTCGTCTGGAGTTGGACCTACAGGTGTACTATTTATTTCTATCCAATTTCTATTCCTCTCTGGTGTTTCTGATGCAGACTCGGTTCCCATAGGAATCCTCCTTATCTCACTCTCATTTATTGTAAGGTTAGTAGTTGGGCTCAGTCTATATGAACTGACCAAATTTCTTGCCCCTTCAGTCTCTAGTTCCATCCCTTCTCTCATTCTTTGCAAATTTGAGTTCATGGGAATAACTAAGGAATGTTCATCTATTTTCTGGTTCTCAAAAACTGGTATTACTGGTCCTATTGTCACTGGCACAGTCACAGCTTCCATGTTCATTGTTAACTCTCTTATTTTCTCAGTCAATTCTTTTGTAGTTTTTGCTAACTTGGCTGCATTGTCACTGTCACATTTTTCACTTTGTGGTGTTTTTAGCTGTTCATTTGACCTATTTATCTCGTATCTACGTTCTGGACTTTTATTCCTCCCAGTTTCCATTGGCGGTGCATTGGGTATCACCACCGCAGAATTCTGTTGATATGGAGGTGGGTTTCTGTTTAAAATATCTTCCAGCAACTCATCCTCTGTCTCGCTACCTCCATACCCGTACCTTTCTGTAACTGTATGTTTCTTTTTCTCTGTACACTTCTTTCTTGTACCCTCTTCAACTGTAAAAGCTGGAAACAAACCTTCTGTCATATTAGCGTATCTCCAACGCTTCATTCTGTCCTCATGATTCACTCCCCACAACCTTCCAGGAACAAAACTATGATTCTTTGCACCTCTGTATCTTTCTTGTTCATACATCTCGTCTTCCCATTCACCTAACGCTTCAAATTGTGTCGGTCTAGGTTTTGGCTCAAGCTTCGTCATTTTCTCTCTCAAATTTCGAAGTACAGCTATACTAAATGAACCATTCTCTGGAAAAGCCATTACTCCATCATTTTGAGTATATTTTGTCCAATTTTCTAACCAAATGCAAGTATGATAACCGTATTTCAGCATCATATGCGAAGCTGGTGTTTTCGGCGGAGGAATTACCTGTCCCTCTCTAGTCACTACCTTTTTGTCTTTCTTAAAGAAGTTCTTAACTTTCGCAATCCTCAACGGTTTCTCTCTACCATATTCATAATAAGCCATATTTCACGATTTCTTTCCCTTCTGCAAGCTCGTAACTCTGCTCTGATCTCTATGTGCTATTCGGACCTATCCCAGCGCGTCTCACACCAACGCACCAATCAGGGCGTTTTCCGTGTTTCTATTGCACTGGCCAATCCCAGCGCGGTCTTTTGTCAACGTCAGTTCTGCTCCTGACCCCTCCTTTACAAAATTTATCGGCAATTTGTTCTCGACTGTTTCTGGTTAGTTACGACATCAAAAACACATTTCCATTGTTTGTTTTCGCTAAACAAAGTGATAGTTTACTCTATTTTGCAAGAATACAGTTTCGTTCGATAAGTGTAGCACTTCCCTCTACCTTACCCTTCTTTCAAGCAAGGGGTAACCCCGTTTCTCTGGGGATAAAACACATGTGGAGACTACACTGCTCCTGAGAATTTAGGCCAGAGTTTCACAAGAAAACCAGTTGCTATTTCACTCATACACGTTTCATACAGAAAATGTCCCTATCATAACAAGGCCTGTGTTATCACCAATTTGAAAACCAAACAATGCACTATTCCATGTGACTTCTCTTGCCACACGTGTCCACTTCCTACTTCCCGGAAGCTTCAAAATTTTCGACTTACATATAACATAATACAATTCGACATGAAGTGTTAGACATAAAATAATCAATAATCAATAATCAATAATCACCAAACTAATCTATAGTAACCATAACTCTGCTACCAAGAAATCTGATCCAGCGCGACTAATATAATTTCTTCTCCTGTGGACATGACATCCAGGTTGAAACACTCTTTTAACAACTATACTAATATGACGGTGGGGCCCATAACACCGCATAAACATTCACTCACTCAAATATTCCCTGGATCCCATCCACTTTCACCTAGGAGAAAAAGTTATGACTGCTGGAAGAAAACGGGATACCTTTTTAAAGTCGACAAGATAGTTTTCTCAAACATCATACATAATTGATTTTTAATCCTGTCGGTTTCTAAGACATCAAGGTATTCCGCTCTTTGGTCGATGGACCAACTAGTGAGAATAAGTTGATGGTGATTAAGACCAGCTCAATCACTTTAAACCTATTAAAACATTTGCATTTATTATTGAGCTAAAGAACCACAGACTCGTAGATTTAATTATAATAAAGTTTATCTACTTGTTTAAAATGCATGAATAAGTTTCAATTTTATTAATCAGTTTAATACATTTAATATCATTGTAAGGAATAAACTTTAAAAGAATTCAATGCATACCCTTTTCAGATGAAAAATAAAGTTCGTCACAGCAGATAAATTGCAGATCACAGCATAGAACTCCCAAAAACTGACTGTCTGTCCCGCTAAACAGGCCTCCTCGACGGACCACCTGTACAGGTTTCCCGCAACGTTCTCGTTCCTTCCCAGTCAGATTTAAAGTAAAAAGATTAATTATATTAAAAATAATGGCCTATGAAAAATAGCAGCAACTCTCCAGCGTCAGCGTCCAGTGCTCAAAAATTATGTATGAATAGCGCTCCTCCTACTTAAGAGTAGGTCCTCTTATACCCTATTACTAGCTTACTAAACAGAAATGTTTCAATCTTTGGGGGCGAGATTCACGCTAATTGGTCCATTGGAGGGGTGGCAAGCATCTCCTCATTGCCCTCCTTGCTCAAACCAGTTCCAAAAATGTTTATAATTTTGTCCTTTCACACGGTTTTAGGATATTACCAATCCGATTGACAGCTCCTCATATGTATCTTCTTTTGTAACTTTATTCAAAACAGTTCATTGTTAATTCACAGCTGCATCTTTGGTTCTCATACATTCTTGCTGAGTCCTTCTTGGCACTCGTTTTGGTGACAGGTCATGCTGACCTTGATCCTTTTCATTCTGGGCTCTACAAGCAATCACGTGATATGTTTCTGCAGCTTTTCTTCCGCTTGGAAGCCATTTTGCACTTGCGCATTAAGCCCATCTGCCTCGTCAGCCATTTTTACAGCACAGCCTAGCAGGCCCGAACGAACTATCATGAAAACAAACACAATAACAGTTAAGAATAAAGAAAATAAGCCTTTTCGTTTCCCACCCATCATTCTACGTACCCGATTTAGGTGTTACCTAGCAAAAGCGACATGTAAAGCTATGTTTACTTACCATCCGCATTCTTTTTGCCACAATACAATTTACTACATATCACAAATCATGCAGTATTATTCTAATTAGTACGCTAATCATTATATTAATATTATTCCACTTTTACAATTGTAAGTAGGTTAGTTTGCACATAAATTGCAATTTACCAAAAATGTCTATAAGAAGACGTAAAATGTTGATTAGTTGTCAAAATAATTAATAACGATAATTATTAACATTAATATTAGGGGGTTCAAAAATTTCTTATTTACCTTGCTCCATCAATGTTGATGTGTAAAAGGCCTCATAGTGGTCCGCGAACACTGAGGCTATGTCAAACCCAGTCGTTTTAGTCTCCTGCTGTGGAGTCCTTATCTCTAACACCCAGCTTCGCTCTTTCTCCCTTTTTTCAAGCCATGCTAACAACTTGTTGGCCTTATCCCCAACCTCATATAATCGCCTTTGGGTCGCTCTGGCATGTTCCTTGGCCGCTTCTTCTTCTAAGTCTTTCATCTCCTTTTGCTTGAGCTGGATTTGCTGTCTAACCCGCCCTGCTGTCTCGCTACATTCCAAGGCCTCCCCTTCCAGGTGCAGGATCTCCTTCTCTAGTGTATCTAGTTGAATACGTTTCTCCTTTCCCCCCCCCACCAGTCCCTGGACGTACCCCCTCATCACTGCCTTATATGCCTACCATAGTGTGCACGACGAGTCTACTGTTCCTACATTATCACTGAAGTATTGCTCCGTCTGCACCCCTATTTGGTGCCTAATCTGTTTATCCTTAAAGAGCCAGGGGTCCATTCTGGGAGGCGTAGTGAAGTGTCTCGTTACACCCTTAAGGCGTGTTTCTACAGGCGAATGGTCAGAAATTCCCCGTGCCCTGTGCACTGTTCCCATAAACCACTGTGCATATATTGTCTACGTCATCAAATAATCCAAGCGGGAGTATCCCCCATGCGAGGCAGAGTGGAACGTGTATTGTCTATCTTCTGGGTTGTGCAGTCTCCACAAGTCTACTAGCCCCATTGCACCACAAAATCTTTTAGCGGGTCCTGCCCCTTCTCTCGGCCTGCTGCCGATATCCTGTCTAACTCTTGATCCATTCTGGCATTCATGTCTCCACTCATTATTAGGATACCATCTGGTAGGTCCAGTAGCAAGGCCCCCAACTCCCTCAACGTGTCCAAGTGCAACCTTGGCGGTACATAAATCGAGCAGAGATTAAGCACCCTGCCCTCCCATTTCCCTGTGATGGCTACATATCTGCCCAGTGGGTCGTGCCACACCCTCCCGAGCACTAAGGGCAGAGTTGTCTTGAGTAGGATCCCAACCCCTCTCGACCCCGTGGGGAAGCCTGCATGCGCCACTAATTTGTACCCGAACCTGTCGAGCGCCTTGCAGGTGGTGCCTTTAAGGTGGGATTCTTGGATCAATACTATGTCGGGGTTCTGTGTACGTAGGTACTGCAGCACCACTGTGCGCTTGATCTCGTGTCCCAGCCCATTGACGTTCCAGGTCAGGACCCGCTATCCTAACCCTGCCCCAGAGGGGGCCCGGCGCTCATCTGTGCCCATTTCCGCCATTAGTATATGTGTGAGCACTGGGGCTATGTCCCAGATACCATTTGTTTGCGAGGAGTCTACCTTGCCCTTTAGTTCCCATTCGTGTATCTCGTCGTCCTCCCACGCCCTGCCAGGCTATTGACTTGTATAACTTTAAAACTGTGCCATCCCTTCGGTGGCCAAACCAAAATTGTGTGCACCCTCCTCCTCCCTGCCTCCCAGCACCCAGCACTGTGGGTTAAAAACCACCCCCCCAACTTGCAGAGTGCCTGTCGCCCCAGACTAACAAACCCAACTGGAGTCGGCTCAGCGCCAGAGTGCCCGTCGATCTCCCCACCCCCGTCAATATGTGTGGCGTAGGTGTTGTACCATATTCTATCTTAACACAGGCACAACAATTTAACATCACTTTTGGCTGTACATAGGAATTATAAGGTTTATCTGCGTGTAGGGTCCTCAACTCACCATGCTGGATCTAAGCAAGCATTACACTTTAACATCGCTCTTGGCTGTACATAGGAAGCATAAAACTTATCTGTATGAAGGGTCTTTAACTGACCACTTGCTATCCAGACAGGCGCTACAATATAACATCACTTCTGGCTGTAAATAGGAAGCTTAAGACTCATCTACATAGAGGGTCTTCCACTGACCATGGGGTATCTATGCAAGCACAACACTTTAACATCACTTTTGACTATACATGGAAAGCATAAGTCTTATCTGCATATAGGGTCTGCTCCTGGTACGGCGTCCTGTTATCACGCCGCATCTGTGCCATGCCAGTTCAAATCAACCATAGCCCCACGATACCCCAACCCCCAGAGTTTCCCTTTGCGGCACCGTCTCTGGAGTCACAGAGCTGACCCTCTCCTTATCGATCAACATCCAGAGTCTGGCCCGCCATCGGGGTCTGTTGTATTCTCCCTGGATGGGGTCTGCTGCCAGTGACGTGACTTTGAAACTGTCCTCCAGCCCTCTAACCAGTCTTTGGGCCTCCTTAGGAGTGTCAACCCGCCAAACTTTACCCTCTGCCATTACTTTAAGTGTCGCCGGGAAAAGCATAGAGTACTTAATGTCTGGGTCACGTAGGCTCTTTTTGATATCCAGAAAGGTTTGTCTTCTCTGCTGCACTTTCTGTGTAAAATATGGATAAAAAGTGATGAGGGCATTCTCATACTTCAGCGGCGGGGCGCTCCGGCCACCTGAAGGATCGCATCCCTGTCTCTGTAGTAGAATAATCTTGTAATTATGGGACGCGGCGGGGCCACCGGCTTTGGCCGCACTCCAGAAACCCTATGGGCGCGTTCCAACGAAAAATATTTTGACAGACCCGTGGGCTGTAGTGAGTTGGTTATTAAGTTCTCTACAAACAGGTCAACTGCCTGTCCCTCCGCCTTCTCCGTTACTCCTATTATTCGAATATTATTTCTGCAGGAGCGCCCCTCTTGGTCTTCCATCTTGGCCTCCAGCTCCCTCGTTGTCTGCGTTAACTCCTGGACTTGCTTCTTCAGGGTTTTCGTGTCTGCCACCAGTTCTGCAGTCGTACCCTCCACTTCGGTCACTCTGTTCCTCATGTTGCAGAGGTCCGCTCTGAATAGGGACACCTCCGTGGTTACTGCGTCGATTTTACCCGTCAGATCTGCTTTGATCCCTTGTATTGCGGTCATGACATCTTTCAATGTGGGCACCGGGTTTTCCGCTTGGGAAGACGCCATTTGTGACTCAGGTGTGTCCGCCCCTTCAGAATTGGCCATCTGGTCCTTAGGTATGGCGAATTTATCTAGTTTTGTCTGGTGGGGGCCACGTGAACCCTTTCCCCCAGTCATAGCTGCAACGCCGCCTCTCGCGGGACCACAGCTGTAAGCAGAGGAGCGAGCAGCCCACGCCCATCTCCGACGGACACACTTCTATGGAAACAGCCCCAGGACCAGCAATGTTCAATGCGTAGCAACCAGGCTTTGACCTTTTCCACTGGCCGCCTCTTCCACGACTAGCCGTGGCCCTCCTGAAATGCCTGGGTATCGTCTCCGTGAGCCCAGTCCCAGGGGGACACGTGTGTGGTCGACTGATTTGCATATGGCTGAGTTCAAACTGGAATGGCATGGGGAGCAAAAAAACGATGGATTTAGGCCCAGATCTCTGTACTGGGGTGAATGTATGACATTGTTCTGCATTCTGTCCATCAATTGTTTCTTTTGCATATGTCACCCTAAGTGGGAAGGGTATGCCCAGACGTGGGTCCCGTGCTCACTACACCACTGGATTCAAGATAGCCTGGCTGATGAGGGGTGAAACCCCGACACCGGTCCTAGGATGCGTGTTTCCAGTCCAGGGAGGACCTGGCCTGGCAGTTCGGGCTGGACTGTTTCCATTCGGCGCAGGGTCAAGACTGATTTGCATATGGCTGAGTTCAAACTGGAATGGCATGGGGAGCAAAAAAACGATGGATTTAGGCCCAGATCTCTGTACTGGGGTGAATGTATGACATTGTTCTGCATTCTGTCCATCAATTGTTTCTTTTGCATATGTCACCCTAAGTGGGAAGGGTATGCCCAGACGTGGGTCCCGTGCTCACTACACCACTGGATTCAAGCTAGCCTGGCTGATGAAGGGTGATGCCCTGAAACCGGTCCCAGGATGCTTGTTTCCGGTCCAGGGAGGACCCGGCTTGGCAGTTCGGGCTGGACTGTTCCCACAAGGAACAGGTTCAAGACTGATTTGCATATGGCTGGGTCCAAACTGGGGTGGTGTGGTGAGCAAAAGAATGATGGATTTAACCCAGATCCTTGCGACTGGGGGTGAATGTTTGCATTGTCCAGCATTCCGTCCATCAATTGTTTCTTTTGCATATGTCGCCCTAAGTGGGAAGGGTATGCCCAGACGTGGGTCCCGTGCTCACTACACCACTGGATTCAAGCTAGCCTGGCTGATGAAAGGTGATGCCCTGAAACCGGTCCCAGGATGCTTGTTTCCGGTCCAGGGAGGACCTGGCTTGGCAGTTCGGGCTGGACGGCTCCCACAAGGAACAGGGTCAAAACTGATTTGCATATTGCTGGGTCCAAACTGGGGTGGTGTGGTGAGCAAAAGAATGATGGATTTAAGGGAGATCCTTGTGACTGGGGGTGAATTATTGCATTGTCCAGCATTCCGTCCATCAATTGTTTCTGGCTGGCATAAAGCCACACTGGTCAGGGTGCACAAGAGTGCGGAGGACCTGTTTGAGTCTGTTAGCCAGAATGGTAGCATAAATCTTGACCTCTCCATTAATAAGAGAGATTGGACGGGAGCCCGCACCCGAGGGCGATTGAGGCTATGTCTTCAGAAGAACCACAATAGTGGCCATGTCTATTTCAGTTGGGAAGGCACCAGCCTTATTCACCTCTTCATAGAGAGCGAGGAGTCGGGGAACAGGATATCCCAAAACCTGACGTAGGATTCCATAGGAATCCCGTCAGGACCGGGGTCTTCCTAGAAGCCGCAGCCAAATTGGTAGCTTTGCTGGTAGCACATAATGTACCGATTGAACAGACTGTCCCCTCATTTGTCTGGAAATAAGTCTGCACATCACCTTCTAAGGCCTGTGCGTAAGATTCATCTTGAAGGGACCAGGCATTAAGACGTCACATGGGACAAGGCCCATCCGCGGGGGAACCGGAGCAGAGAAGAAAAGGAGCATGGTCTGATATACAACGTGGAAGGATCTGGATCTGAGATATTCACAGACAGTCTAGAGCGGACATAAAGAGAAGATCTATGCTAAAATGTGTATGGTGGGCTGTGGAGGTGTGGGTGTACTAACGTTGGTGAGGGTTCCACACCCTCCACATGTCGCAAAGTCCGAGAGCCAAAGTCCACTCTGAGAGACGACAGGCTCCAGTTCTATGGGAAGCAGAGGGAGTGCCTACAGCATCTATTTCAGAGGTCGGGACTACATTAAAGTCACCCCCCACCACCACCAGCCCCTCGGGAAGTGCCAGTTGTACCTTGGAGAGGTCCCCGAGGAGGTTGTCTAGGGCTGCAGGAGGTGCTTAGGCACAGACAAAGGTTAAGAGTATGCCCCTCGACCGTCCCGGTAAGGGCAAGGGAACGGCCCTGGGGGTCCCTTGTTTCTTCAGTGACTGTTATGGGGAAGGAGCGCCGAAGGAGGATTGCCACCCTCGGAGAGCCTCTCACGTATCCTGAATGTAAAACTCTATCATAGCCCTGACACGCCAGCAACGGACAATGATTCTCCAGGAAATTAGTCTCTGGTACCATTAGGGCAACGGGAAGGAAGCAATTCGCGAATCTCAGGATCGCCGTGCGCTTCAGGCAATCCAGCAGACCATTAAGGTTCCAGGATAGCACCAATGTTTGCCCCATGCCTGGATGTGGATAGTGCAGGTGGACAAAAGAGACAGGGGAAGGCCGTCCCTTTCGAGGAAGGTCGCCCATGGCTTCCGCCCGGTGTGTACAGCAAGTGACATTGTACCACGGACTCGTTGCATAAATTGCTGCATCAATCTATATCTGAGTGTGGTGTGAAACATTATGTCACATATAAACTAACCCCCCCCACAACAGGGCTTCTCACCAACTCATCCCCCCAATAACCCCTTTCACCATATTTCCACCCCAGAAGCATCTGTCGCCCATAAACTAGTAACAAAAGCACAATACAACTTGTTACCAGGAGTGGAGTGGTGGACCCCTCCTTGATGTAGGATCAAATGCAGCTTTCACGCACTGAATTACTTGATAAATGAGATAGATCATCTGGATGCTGTCAGGAGCCCAATATTGCGCTGATCAGATCATGGGGCTCTGTGACAAGTCAGAATCTATCACTTGTGTGTTGGGAGGTGTTGAGCTCCACACCGGGAGTTCTTCTGGAGTTGGCAAGTCCTCTCCACCCGCAGATGAGGTCGAGGATGGAGCAGGCATCTGTGAGGCATTGTCAGGAGGCGACGGTGAAGGTGAACTTGCTCTTTTTGCTCCGGGTCGCTCACGGGAGTGAGTGTGAGGTCTCGGGCCACCTATGGGTTGTCAAAGAAATGGGTTTTATTTGCGAAGACAACCCTAGCCTGTAGGAGAGGTTAAGGGCATGGAGTTATTGTTTGACTGCCGCACATGACCGGCTTTGCTGCTGCACCTCCCTGGTATAGTCTGGAAAGATAAGCACTTTTGACGCATCTGAGGTCTGGACAAGAGCGGGCCTCCTGCATGATGGCATCTCTATCTTTAAAGTTAAGGATGCAGGCACTCATGTGCCTGTGCGCTGCTCTCAGAGGCGACCTAGGTGCCTCGGCCCTGTGTGCCCTTTCAACTGCAAACCAAGGAGACATGAGGTCTGGCAGCATCCAAGATTAAGCAGGTTTCAAGGAATTTCCCCAACTTGTAGGGACTCGGTACCTTCTGGTATACCCCCAAAACGCAGATTGTTGCACGGGGGGCGATTTTTGCTGTCTTCTGCTCGGCGATGGAGCTCTGTCGTGTGCAAGAGGAGTCTGGAGACTTGGGAGTTCAGGGAGGTGACATCATCCTCTACTGTGGACAATTGGGTTTCGGCCTCAGTTATCCTAGTCGTGGTGATGCAGAGATCCTGACGCAGAAGAGCCATGTTGATGTGCACCTCCCCAATCTTCGTTTCCACAGAGGCTTGGGAGGTGTGGATAGCTTGAAGAATTGTGGCTATGTCACTTTCATGTGGTTTATCCAAGGTAGTACCTCTGACTTGCCCGAGGCTCGTTGTGTATTGATCCATTCAAGTTTGGGAGGCCTTCGGCCTGGTGAGTTTGTCTTTAACCACATTGAAGCAGAGATGAGGCATTACGATCTATTGCCAGAAGGAGCCCAGCCTGCTTACCCCAATGACATGGCAGGACGAGCAGCCAGGTCCTGGAGCCAGGTATCACCTAGCAATGCCCTTGCGGCTATGAAGTACTCCGTGGCCCCCAGCCAAGCCAGGGGATGCATTGGGGAAAAGGTCGTGTGCCAGACCGTGAGGTGCCTCTCCAAGAGTCTTGCGGGATTAGTATTGGATCGCTAGCGGAGGTTAGTCTATGGAGATTTATGTAGCGCACGTTTGAAGGGTGGTAAAATAGTGTAGACTTGTTTGTTTATTACTGTAAATTCCTGGGCTTGGAACCAGAAAGTCCAGCACTCCAACTACAGTTGCCATTCAAAGGCAGTCCCAACCCTCCCAGGGTTCTGGGCCCTGAGCCTCCACAGAAGTGAATGGCAGGCCGACCCCAGACCCCGAGGATCTGCGGGCCAGCCCGAGCCAGCAATCCCGCTTAACAGCGCCTGCCGGTAGTGGATGGATGGGGCACATCAGCACAGAAGCGACAGTGGTAGCCAGAACATATATATGGTACTTCAGATTGGGAAACTCTTACATATTGTGCCCACAGAGGGTAGATCGTGGTTTCACATCTGTATTGGCAGTTATGTCACCTCCGTCAGGTTCAATCCCAATATGGCTAGGTACCAGAGCTGGTTCAGTTAATGTGGGAGCCGCCAAGGGACCCCGCCCGGCCACGAAGAGGCGTCACCTCATGTGCATGTTGCACGAGCCCGGTGATTATGAGGCCTGTGGGGGGGCTCTGGCAGAGCTGAATGGATCCATGGTGCTGGGCCACTCCAACCTCCCCAGAGCTGAGCCCTGCGATTTGTCCCCCTGTCATTGGCCTCACACCGTACGCAATCCCCCAGGCCAGGAATAGGCAAGGGACATCAGTTAGGCCACACAGGTAGTGGTGATGAGGCCACACGGTGGCTACAGGGTCTCCATGGCCCGGTCCGGGAGTCGCCGATGAGGCCCACCCCACCGCAGTCATTGGTAAAGTCGGGCTGGGGGCGGGCAGGCGGACACAGGGATGGGCCAGAGGGAGGCCTGCTTGTGCAGCGAATCGCTGCATTGGGCCAGGCGGGACTCAGGGACCCGTGCAACAGTTTTAGGGAGTCTCTGGGTGAGGCCGCTAACGGGTGCGGGGAGGCAGGGAGCGAGCCCTCGGAGGGCAGGGATCTCCAAACTGCAATCCCTGTCCCAAGATAGCGCGGCACTCACCGGGACTCAGCAGTTCAGCAGCCTGCCTCTCGCGTTGCCCGCCATGCTGAGGGAGAGCGAGGTTGCTGCACCTAGCCAGTAGATGGGGCCTCGGCACCCCTTGGCAATCAGAATTGCCTCAAACTGGTCTGGAGGCACTTCGCCGGTGCTGTGTGGGGCGACTGGGTCCCTGAAGGCTCGTAGATGGCAGCAGATGACAGAGGGGCCTGGAGCACACTTAGAGTGTGACCGCCATCTTAACGCTCCAAGCCACACCCTCGGTACAGTAGGTTTATCCAATGCTATCCACCTAAGTTGATCAACTGTGTGATTGTTTTCTAAGAAATAGGTGGTCAGTTTTGTCATGGTTTCTTTGCACCGTCCAGTACTTCATGTTCTCATAAGCCTATTTTTAATTTTCTTGTAGTCATGCCCACATAAAAGAATTGCATTTTGTGTATTGGTTTAGTATCTATGAGTGTTTTAATCCTTTGTAAGTAGACATCGTAGTCTTTGTTATGTGGCAGACACTGCAAATGACACACGGGTAATGCCCCTTAACAGGTGGGAGTCCCCATAGGGTTAATTCAATTGGACCTACTCTTTCTTGAGGTCCAGAGTGTGTACTAATTTGTTCCTGATGTTACCACTTTACTTGAAAGAGAACATGGGTATTTGTAAGGATAGCTTATTGGAATCCAAGATTTGCCAATGTCTTTTTAATAGAATTCAATGATGTGCAGTATGTGGTTACACATCAATCTGTCTTCCTTGGGTTGTGTATGGGTTTCGAGTAGCAGATCTCAATTATTATTTCTCGCCCGTTTATGGGCTTTTTTATCACAAATGTTGGGTAATTACGTTCCTTCTACTTTTTATTAAGACTGTTTAGCCTCTGTGTCAAAATCCATATTGCATCTTCATCTTTCCCTAAGTCTTGTCCCTTTCCTTTTCTCTCCCACTATCCCACCTCTACTGTCCTCCTTAGAATTGTAGGTGACACTGTCATCTTATCCTGTGTTTAAAAATGTGACCGACAGATCATGCGCAGCATTTTGCGGCAGGCAGATTAACACTCCAAAAATTGTTTTATGATTATTCAAACCTGTGACAACAGATCTCAGCCCATAGATGAGCACAGAACTAACACACACATTAACCTGTCGCTCTGGCCCACACGGCACTTCCAAATTGCCCTAAGCACCAGTCTGACCCTCTTTGTGCTGCCCAGTTTTAGACATCATGCAGAATTTCCAAAGTGATTCCTCTAGTTCTCCGGTCATTTCCAATCCAGTAACCCCCAGAATTTCATCAATCGGTATTTCAGATTCTTAGAGTTGTGTGGTACAGTAGGTTTATCCAATTCTATCCACCCAATGGTGATCAATTTTGTCATTGTTTTCCAAAGAATGGGCGGTCAGTTTTGTCATAGTTTTCTTCCACCAGACACTGCCATATTCTGATATCTTTATTTTCTTTCTTTCTGGTAGTCATGCTCACTTAAAACAGATTGCATGGACAGATGATCAAGTAAATACAATTTTCTGAATTCCATGTTGTATGTTGGTTTATGATCCATGCGCATTTTAAACAAATGTCAATAGACTTCATAGTCGAAGTTAGTTGGCAGTCATAGCAGGTACCACAGGAGTAGTGTCCCTTAACCGGTGGGAGTTCCGACAGAGTTGGCTAAAGTGAACCTGCTCTTTTGTGAGGTCTAGTGTGTACTAACAAATTCCAGATGTTATCACTTTTCTTGAAAGAGAACTTTTTGTAAGGATAACTTATTGGAATTCAAGATGTGCCAATGTCTGTTGATCAAGGGAGTAGCCAGAAAAATGCAATACCCCAACTTTAACGAGGTCCTGAATGGCAGTAAGTGAGTGAAGTATATTGTCACCATGAGGAAGCTTTGAAAGAAAATATCATATGATGCCTATTATATTTAATAGCCTTTTATATGTCTTACATCCTTCCTTGCACCTTTCCTTCAACCTTTCATTGATCCATCCTTCGATACTGCCAGATATCCTTCTATGCTTCTATTTTACCTTCTTTCCTACATCTTCTTTTTTCCACACTTCTTTCTATCCTTATATCTTTCCTATCACCCTTCTTTCCTTTTGTTTTTGCTTTCATCTCCGTCTTTCTTTGGATCTTCCTTTTGTGCGTTCACTTTATTTGCCTCTCTTACTTTTTTCTTTGCCAGTTTTATAACTTCTCATTCTCCCTTCACTGTGCTTAACTTCTCTTGCAAATCTCAGCCCACACCCACAGCTCTGCAACAGAGTAATTTTGTATTTATTAGCTTTTGAGTGAGACCTAGGAGTCAAATATCAAAGTCATAAATAGTCATAAATAAGATTTCAATGGGCTCAGAGTCAATGCCCCACTGCAGCTGGGGAAGAGGGTGGTTGACAGCAACCGTTGATAATCTTTTTAACGGAATTCAATGCTGTGCAGTATTTGGTTACACATATTAATCTGTCTTCCTTGGATTTTTTGTGTGTTTAGAGTAGAGCTTTGATTATTATTTTTGCCCCTTTATAGGCTTTTTTCTTTTTTTACCACAAGCATTGGGTAATCATGTTCCTTCAATTTTTTGCTAAAATTGTTAGCCTCTGTGTCAAAATCCACAATGAACCTTCCTCTTTCCCTCAGTCTTGCCCTTCTGTCCCTCTCTTATCCTCTCCCACTTTTTCATGTCTACTGTCCTGCTAAGCATTGTAGGTGACAGCATCATCTTATCCTGGGTTCAAAAATGCAATCACAGATCTCATGCAGCGTTTTGCAGCAGGCAGATTCACACCCTAATGTTGTTTTATGATTATTCAAACTTGTGATAGCACATGCCAGCCCACACACAGCCACAAACTGGCCCACATATTGACTTGTCATACTGGCCCATATGGCACAGCCAGATTGCCCTATAGGTCAGTCCAACCCAATTTGTGCTTCCCAGATTTAGACATCTTTCAGAATTCCTAAAGTAATTCTGTGTCATACGCTTTTTCCAGTTCCTTGGCCATATCTGACTTAGTGTCCCCCAGGCTTTCTGTAGACTCATAACTGTAAGAGTAAGCAGAAATAGTGTTTGTGGGACGCTGTTATAAATACGCCCTTCCTCCAGTTTTTGCGGTCTTTCAACACGTTTGAATAAAGAATCACTAGCAAAAACCATTTGCGAAAATGTTAGCAATGATTTTACCGCAAAAGGCACAATACTCGTGTGTGTGTGGGAAAGAGATTTAGAAAATCAGAAAAATAAGGGGAGAAAGAGGGATATGCTAGGTCCACCCTCCAAAAATGATCAAGAATTACAAAACACCGAAATCTCGGTTATGGAAACCTAGCCAGTTTTTTCAGAAAATTAAATTTACTAATATAAGATTCAGAAAAAATAGTTAGTAAAGGAAAAATGTCCTTTCTTGAGTCCCCTCACTCACCATGGTTTCCCATGGTGACATGCTTCATCATAGGGGCCATCCCAACCCGCTACGGACTGAGGCGTGCTACGACTTGCGACACTACGTAGGAGCACTACTTGTGAGTGACTATGTGTGGTGCAGTGATGGGGGTGGAGTGGGTGAGACTAAAAATATCTAGCAAGTGGGCAAAAGAATTTATTCAGGCTCCTAGCCGATATATTAAAAACGGGGTTGGTCGCTAGGGTGTCTGTTTTTAATTAGTCAGGGGTCCCTAGTGAACGTCAACTAGTTTCGAGCTACCCCAGTGCTCTTCTTCAGGACAAACAGGGTCCAGCCCTGTTTAGTACCACTCCAAAGTGACCTAAGGATAGGAAAAAATGCTGCAAAATACTAGCAGGCAAGATTTAATACATACAGTACTTTGATCACGTAGTATTAATTATGGAGCAACAATGTGCTTCATGGTCTGAGAGGGGCTGGAGAGATCATCGCCATTGAGAATGAAAACTGCTCCGGCTGTTGCCTGCTTCCCTCCCGACCTCATATTGAACTTGTGATAGCACATGCCAGCCCACACACAGCCACAAACTGGCCCACATATTGACTTGTCATACTGGCCCATATGGCACAGCCAGATTGCCCTATAGGTCAGTCCAACCCAATTTGTGCTTCCCAGATTTAGACATCTTTCAGAATTCCTAAAGTAATTCTGTGTCATACGCTTTTCCAGTTCCTTGGCCATATCTGACTTAGTGTCCCCCAGGCTTTCTGCAGACTCATAACTGTAAGAGTAAGCAGAAATAGTGTTTGTGGGACGCTGTTATAAATACGCCCTTCCTCCAGTTTTTGCGGTCTTTCAACACGTTTGAATAAAGAATCACTAGCAAAAACCATTTGCGAAAATGTTAGCAATGATTTTACCGCAAAAGGCACAATACTCGTGTGTGTGTGGGAAAGAGATTTAGGCCTAGACACGAGCATCCTTCAGGCCTGCATAACATGAATGGCACTTTGCCAGGCAGGATGCTCATAATTATGGTCTGGCTTAATTGCGGAGCTCAAAGAATGCTGGTGGCCAACAGGCTGTCCAGTCCCAAGACACACTACTCAACACAGCTTGGAGGCTTTAAAGAATTGCCTATGTGTAAGAAAGTCTAGGGTCTAGAGAGTTGTTGAATCCTTCAATTCCATATTTGAGTGCCATGGAAATTCATGAAAGGAAACTAAGGAAATTTAAAAGAGACACCATTACAAACTTGATGAAGTATACACTTGGGCAGATGTGTACTCACAAAAAAACCCCAACCATTGTTTCTTCAAAAGAAAGTCTAGTAACAGAGGGCGATATATTATCTAATTTGCCAACCGTTAAACATTTCTACCAAATCTCAAACCAAAACTAATTTTTTATCCACAAGTCCAGCAGCCAACAACAGACCCGAACTGATCAATAACAGACCTGAATTGGGCACAGAAAAACAAGGAAAAGTTAAAGATAAAGAAAAAGAGGCAAGGAATCTCTGCAGCCAATAGAGAATTTAGTGATAAATATTTCATCTGTAACCTTAACACCTCAACAAATCACAGTTTTAAATAAACACCATTTATACCTACATATAGAACTAATGATTTGGAGAGTAAGATCTCATTGTTTAAATTCATGCACAGTTTACGTCTTTAATATTTTGCCAGTACTTTGTAATTTGTTTGACACTTTGGTTAGGAATGTTCTCAAATGTCTGAACTACAATCACCACTGTGCAGACAATATCACCAACAATGATTAGGGCATATTAAGATCATTAGCTAAAAATCAAGAAATCATTATTCAATTGGCTGATAAAGGAGGGGCACTAGTAGTTATCAAACAAACATATGATGATGCAAAGGTCAATGCTCATGTTTCAGATGGAAGCACTTACTTACAAAATTGACGCTGACCCCACTTGGGAATCTCAAGCCACTTTAAGGGAGATTTTGGATAAGGCTCTTGCAGTGGAGTGGATTAATGAGAACACAAAATTATTTTTAACCATAGAATTTCCACCCAGACCTTAAATCTATATGTCACCAAAGATTCATAAGCATCCCACTGACCCATATTGTTTCTGCTTGCGGCTCTTTACCTGTACCTGTGGGTACAAATTTGGATACCTTTCTACAACGCATAGTGCAAGATTGTAAAACTTACATTCAGGACACCACAACATTCCTCAATAGATTAGCCCAAGTACCACTTGACTGTATTAAAGATTGTTGGGTATGCACCATTGATGTTAATGCCTTATATACATCTATTCCTCACATTGAGGGTATTGAAGCAGTTGAATGGGCTCTACTGCAAAGGGATAACGTTGGTGCCAACAAGATTCTATTATTTGAATTGTTACATTTTGCTTTATACCATAACTATTTTAAATCGAAAGATAAATTCTTCCTCCAAAAGAATGGGACATCAATAGGCTTTTCTGTAGCTATGCAAACATCTTCATGGCTAAATTTGAGAACCAATACATCTTCGAAGAGGATTCGTGGCAGGAACATCTTCTCATCTATTTATGCTACCTAGATGACATTTTGTTTGATCTGGAAAGGTATCAAAGAAACTCTCAAGAATAATATATATCCTCAACTCACAAAATCCAGGTATCCAATTCATCGGCAATAAAGAGATTTCCTTTATGGATGTACTAGTTGTTTTAATACCTACGGGTATTCTAACTAAAATGTTAAAAAACAACTAATAAAAACAACAGTTTGCACTTCCAGGGATTCCATCCTCAACTCTTAAGCAGCACCTACCATATTCCCAATTCTTGTGGATAAAAAGAATTACTTTCAACTCTGAAGATTGTTCTCTTGCTCTAGAGTCGTACAGAACCAAATTCTCTAACAGAGGAAATCCTGATTCAATATTGGATAATGCCATCCAATGGGTGCAAACTATTGACAGGGAGATATTGCTAAAAAAAACACCAGATAATAATTCCATTAGGATAGTTTTTGTTTCTAAATTCTCAACCAAATTGTAAGCAATTAAGAAGATCATTAACAAACGATCAGAACTATTGCAGGTCGATCCTGATTTCCAAGAATTGTTTACCGCAAAGCCTATATTTGCGTACAACCGTTCCAAAAATATCAAAGAATTGTTAGCTGCTAAAAAGCCTACCATCACAGATATCTATACTGGCACTAACAAATGTCCCAATTGCATTCATTGAAATAATGTGTTTTTAGGAAACACTATGGTTCACCCAAAAAGAGGATACTCTATGATGCTAAAGCATTCAGCAAACTGCAACACTAAGAATGTTGTGTACTGTATAAAATGCTCTTGTGGTCTGTTAAATGTTGGCAAAACAAAAAGGAAAATGAAAATCAGAATCACAGAACACAAAAGTACCATCAGGAATCAAATACAAAATTCCAATCTAGTGGCACACTGGATTGACCTAAAGCACAACAATTCTCAAATGCATTTTCCAATTATAGAAGTGGTTTAACATCTGTCTGACACAGATAACCACAAAAGGCTGTTGCAAAGAGAAATTATTTCGATTAAAAAACTGGACACTTTACAACCAAGTGGCATGAACAATAAATATGAAATGGCATGTTTTATGGCATGTTTCATATGTGGAATATTTTGGTTACTGTTTTTTTTATCATCATGCTAGTACTTAAGCAATTCAGTTGTATATTCTACAAACATTGAGTTATACACATTTCCATTGCGACGATTCATTTGCTTCACAGATTACGTATTTTTCTTTGGGTTTCAGCATTATGAATATCTCAGTTGAAGGTTTGAGTGAATTGACTGATTTTATATTGTATGTATGTTTCGGTTACGTAATGCAGATTAGCAACACATAGCATTATCAATGTGCTCTTCGTACATGTTATATCAGGTTTTACTATGACCAGACTAGTTTTCTCTTTTCCTTTGGTATTTTTCTAATTATGAGATTCTAAGAACACGGTATGAGCCACACCAGTCACAATTGTAGCACTCCTTTTATTTGTATTTATCATTGCATCATTTGATTTGTTTCTTTTTGTTATAGTCAATAAGCGCAGAACTGGTTGTAGATTGCGTTGAGATTTTCTTTATTTTGTTTATTTTTCTGGTTTCTTTTGTGATAACTAATACTTTTTGGTTTAATCACACACTGTTTAATTGTGAACACACTTTCGGTTGTCTCTCATTTAAAACACTTCCGGCCTCACATGCAGAATATTTTCGTATAGCGCGTATGTCAGCACGCTGATGCCGTAGCGCTGAGGCCTTCTCGGCTCAAATCTAAGGTAACTCTGCTCATATGAAGATACAGGCTTTAGAATTGATAACGTGTACATGTGGTGAGGTGTAAAGGATTCCCACTACCTGTTTTATCGCTAAGTTTATTGCTTTGATTTCAGTTACCCCTGATGAAGGGTTTGTTGTACCCGAAAGGCATTGGGTGCCTTTGAGGAAATTTGAGCTTCAGAAAAGGACATATATTTGTGCATAAATTATGAGTATTATGGAGATTTATATATGTCTGCAAATGGATTACAAATAAAGCACTCAAATATAGAAATGAAGGATTCAACAATTCTTGGGTCTAAAATTTCTTACCCACAGACAAATTCTTTAAGCCTATATACGGGCTGCGTTGAGTACTACATCTTTGGACTGGACAGCCTTTTGGCGGCCAGCATTCTTTACGTTTTTTCCATGTGTTTGGGGACAGTACACACACACCAAGATATGCACACTTAAAAGATGAAAAAGAAATTGAATTTAAGTCTGCAACATTCTCTGGAGTGCAGTAATCAGCTAACTAGTTGCACTATTGAGAGCAGAGCTGTCACCAGACAATTATGTGAGACTCACCAGGAGAGGGGCTTTGACTCCGCCCACATGTTGGGAGCCAGGAGTACATTTTTTGATTGGGCAGAAGTTGTGTGCTTTCACAATGAAGTGCTTGCCTTCCACACAGCTGTGATCATTTTATTTATTTTTCCAGCTGCATGAGGTAGAACTTTCAGGGGCTCACACATGACATTGTAATGTTAATAAAGTGTCTTTATGATATTTTTCTCTGGCAGCTGCACAGGTGGGAGGAGGGCAGTCATTAACCCTTTCGGTGCTCATGACGGAATGGTTCCGTCATGAGCACCAGTGCTCCTGTGCTCATGACGGAACCATTCCGTCATGAGGACAGGGGCACGAAATCACTCTGCTGTAAACAGCAGAGGGATTTTCATTTTTTTTTGGGCCTCGGGAGGTGGGGAAGAGCTTCCCCAACCTCCCGAGGCCGTTCCCTGGAGTTCAATCCAATGACGATCGCGCGCATGGCGCGTTGTCGTCATTAGATTGAAAATGAAACTTAGTTTCAGTTTCAGTGTTTCAGTGCTCATGGGGCTATCTCAGCCCCGAGCACCGAAACACTTGGGAGAGGTATCGTTGGAAAGGGGAGAATCTCCCCTTTCCAATGGTACTCTTCCTAGTGGATCCCTGCTTGGGGATCACCCCAGGAGGGCGATCCCCAAGCAGGGATCCACCCACTAGCACCAGGGAGGGGGAGCGGCCCCTTGGGCAAGGGCCTTTGCTCCCCCATATGTTTTTGGGCACAACAGTCTTTCTGCCCCCTGGGGTGCAGATGGGAGCAGTAGCCCCCAATCCGCCCCCGGGGCAGAAAGCCCACTAGAAACCAGGGATTTTTTTTTATTGATGTTGGGGTGGGGGCTGCCCAAAAGGGCATGGCAATGCACCCCCCCAGAGAAATGTCAGTATTTCTGCCCCCCAGGGGGCATACGGGGGCAGTAGCCCCCAATCCGCCCCCCCGGGGGGGCAGAAAGCCCACTAGAAACCAGGGATTTTTTTTTATTGACGTTGGGGTGGGGGCTGCCCAAAAACGGCATGGCAATGCCCCCCCAGAGAAATGTCAGTCTTTCTGCCCCCCCCAGGGAGCAGACGGGGGCAGTAGCCCCCAATCTGCCCCCCGGGGGGTAGAAAGCCCACTAGAAACCAGGGATTTGTTTTTATTGATGTTGGGGTGGGGGCTGCCCAAAATGGGCATGACAATGCCCCCACCCCCAGTGAAATTCCAGTCTTTCTGCCCCCCCAGGGGGCAGATGCCCCCAATCTGCCCCCTGGGGGGGCAGATAGCCCATTAGAAACCAGGGATTTTTTTTATTGATGTAGGGGTGGGGGCTGCCTAAGATGGGCAGGCTAATGCCCCCACCCACCCCCCAAAAAGGCAAGTCTTTCTGCTCCCCCCAGGGGCAGATGGGTGCAATAGCCCCTGATCTGCCCCCGGGGGGGAGGGGCAGAAAGCCCACTAGGCACCAGGGATTTTTTTAATAATGTAGGGGTGGGGGCTGCCCAGAATGGGCATGATAATGCCCCCACCCCAAAAACAATTACCACAGTCTTTCTGCCCCTCCACGGAGGCATATTGGGGCAATAGCCCCTTATCTGCCCCCCGGGGGGGGCAGAAAGCCCACTAGGCCTCAGGATTTTTTTATTTTTTATTCAGGGTTGAGGTCAGCCCTAGTTTTGCAGGGGGGGTCACATGAGTTTTTGGTCCCGGGGTCGGTCCCGGGGTCGGCAGCCATCTTGAGAAACCTACCAAACCCACACATTTCTGAAAACTAGAGACCCAGGGGAGTCCAGGGAGGTATGGCTTGTGTGGGTCCCCCAACGTTTTCCTACCCAGAATCCCCTGCAAACCTCAAATTTAGCTGAAAAAAACATATTTTCCACATATTTTTGGGTGGAATCACCGTGCCGGCACAAATGTCCTATCCCACAGCGTTCCCCTCAGTCTTCCGAGTAAAATGATACCTCACTTGTGTGGGTGGGGCAAGGGCCTGTGACTGGGAAGAGCCCAAAACATAGGGAATAAGGGTATAGCACAGAGAATTCTAAGCGCTAAATTTTTAAACAAATAAGTTTTTAGCCAATTCTGCATTGGACACCTACACAAGTGAGGTATCATTTTACTCGGGACACTAAGGAGAACGCTGTGGGGTAGGACATTTGTGCCGCCATGGTGATTCCACACAAACATATGTGGAAAATGTGGTTTTTTCAGCTAAATTTGAGGTTTGCAGGGGATTCTGGGTAGGGAAACGTTGGGGATCCACGCAAGCCATACCTCATTGGACTCCCAAGGGTGTCTAGTTTTCAGAAATGTGTAGGTTTGGTAGGTTTCCCTACATGGCGGCGAACTCCAGGTGCCACCCCCCCAAAACCAGGTAGTTTTGTTATAGGTAATTTTGAAGTCTCCACAGTACGATTTGGGCCATTTCCTGTTGCAGCCACTATGCCTACCCACACAAGTGAGGTACCATTTTTATCGGAAGACCTGGGGGAACGCTGGGTGGTAGGAAATTTGTGTCAGCCCGATGATCCTACAACTTTCCCACACAGAAATGTGAGGAAAAAGTGATTTTTTCAGCTAAATTTGAGGTTTGCAGGGGATTCTGGGTAGGGAAATGTTGGGGGACCCACGCAAGCCATACCTTGCTGGTCTCCCCTGGGTGTCTACTTTTCAGAAATGTGTGGGTTTGGTTGGTTTTCCTAGATGGCCGCCGAGCCCAGTTTTGTGATAGGTAATTTTGATGGCGCCTCAATAGGTTTTGGGCCTTTGTCTGTCTCGGGTACTTGACCCACCCACACAAGTGAGGTACCATTTTTCTCGGTAGACTTTGGGGAATGCAGGGTGGGGGGAATTGTGTGGATCCACACAGATTCCAGAACTTTCCACCACAGAAATGTGAGGAAAATGTGTTTTTTTTTTACAAATTATGAGGTTTGCAAGGGATTCTGGGTAACAGAACCTGGTGAGAGCCAGTCAAGTCACCCCATCCTGGATTCCCCTGGGTGTCTAGTTTTCAAAAAGGTATAGGTTTGCTAGGATTCCCTAGGTGCCGGCAGAGCTAGGGTTCAAAATCTACAGCTAGGCACTTTGCAAAATAGTGTCAGTTTTCACTGTAAAATGTGGTGTGTCCACGTTGCGTTTTGGGCCGTTTCCTGTCGCGGGCACTAGGCCTACCCACACAAGTGAGGTACCATTTTTCTCGGAAGACTTTGGGGAATGCGGGGTGGGTGGAATTTTGTGGATCCACGCAGATTCCAGAACTTTCCACCACAGAAATGTGAGGAAAATTTGATTTTTTTTGACAATTTTGAGGTTTGCAAGGGATTCTGGGTAACAGAACCTGGTGAGAGCCAGTCAAGTCACCCCATCCTGGATTTCCCTGGGTGTCTAGTTTTAAAAAATGTATAGGTTTGCTAGGTTTCCTTAGGTGCCAGCAGAGCTAGGGTTCAAAATCTACAGCTAGGCACTTTGCAAAAAAAGGGTCCGTTTTAACTGTGAAAATGTGGTGTGTCCACTTTGCGTTTTGGCCCGTTTCCTGTTGCGGGCACTATGCCTAACCACACAAGTGAGGTACCATTTTTCTCGGAAGACTTTGGGGAACGCGGGGTTGGTGGAATTTTGTGGATCCACGCAGATTCCAGAACTTTCCACCCCTGAAATGTGAGGAAAATGTGTTTTTTTGGACAAATGTTTAGGTTTGCAAGGGATTCTGGGTAACAGAACCTGGTGAGAGCAAGTCAAGTCACCCCATCCTGGATTCCCCTGGGTGTCTAGTTTTCAAAAATCTATAGGTTTGCTAGGTTTCCCTAGGTGCCAGCAGAGCTAGGGTTCAAAATCTACAGCTAGGCACTTTGCTAAAAAAGGGTCCGTTTTCACTGTGAAAATGTGGTGTGTCCACGTTGCGTTTTGGGCCATTTCCTGTTGCGGGCACTAGGCCTACCCACACAAGTGAGGCACCATTTTTCTCAGAAGACTTTGGGGAATGCGGGGTGGGTGAAATTGTGTGGATCCACGCAGATTCCAGAACTTTCCACCACAGAAATGTGAGGAAAATGTGTTATTTTTGACAAATTTTGAGGTTTGCAAGGGATTCTGGGTAACAGAACCTGGTGAGAGCCAGTCAAGTCACCCCATCCTGGTTTCCCCTGAGTGTCTAGTTTTCACAAAACTATAGGTTTGCTAGGTTTCCCTAGGTGCTGGCAGAGCTAGGGTTCAAAATCTCCAGCTAGGCACTTTGCAAAATAGTGTCAGTTTTCACTGTAAAATGTGGTGTGTCCACGTTGCGTTTTGGGCCGTTTCCTGTCGCGGGCACTAGGCCTACCCACACAAGTGAGGTACTATTTTTCTCGGAAGACTTTGGGGAATGCGGGGTGGGTGGAATTTTGTGGATCCACGCAGATTCCAGGACTTTCCACCACAGAAATGTGAGGAAAATTTGTTTTTTTGGACAATTTTGAGGTTTGCAAGGGATTCTGGGTAACAGAACCTGGTGAGAGCCAGTCAAGTCACCCCATCCTGGATTCCCCTGGGTGTCTAGTTTTCAAAAATGTATAGGTTTGCTAGGTTTCCTTAGGTGCCAGCAGAGCTAGGGTTCAAAATCTACAGCTAGGCACTTTGCAAAAAAAGGGTCCGTTTTCACTGTGAAAATGTGGTTTGTCCACTTTGCGTTTTGGGCCGTTTCCTGTCGCGGGCACTAGGCCTAACCACACAAGTGAGGTACCATTTTTCTCAGAAGACTTTGGGGAACGCGGGGTTGGTGGAATTTTGTGAATCCACGCAGATTCCCGAACTTTCCACCCCTGAACTGTGAGGAAAATGTGTTTTTTTGGACAAATGTTTAGGTTTGCAAGGGATTCTGGGTAACAGAACCTGGTGAGAGCAAGTCAAGTCACCCCATCCAGGATTTCCCTGGGTATCTAGTTTTCAAAAATGTACAGGTTTGCCAGGTTTCTCTAGGTGCTGGCAGAGTTAGGGTTCAAAATCTCCAGCTAGGCACTTTGCAAAAAAAGGGTCAGTTTTCACTGTGAAAATGTTGTGTGTCCACGTTGCGTTTTGGGCCGTTTCCTGTCGTGGGCACTAGGCCTACCCACACAAGTGAGGTACCATTTTTCTCGCAAAACTTTAGGGAACGCGGGGTGCATGGTATTTTGTGGATCCACGCAGATTCCAGAACTTTCCACCACAGAAATGTGAGGAAAATGTGTTTTTTTGGACAAATTTTGAGGTTTGCAACGGATTTTGGGTAATAGCACCTGGTGAGAGCCAGTCAAGTCACCCCATCTTGGATTCCCCTGGGTGTCTAGTTTTCAAAAATGTATAGGTTTTCTAGGTTTCCCTAGGTGCCGGCAGAGCTAGGGTTCAAAATCTACAGCTAGGCACTTTGCAAAAAAAGGGTCAGTTTTCTCTGTAAAAATAAAGTGTGTCCACGTTGCGTTTTGAGACGTTTCCTGTCGCGGGCACTAGGCCTACCCACACAAGTGAGGTACCATTTTTATCGGGAGACTTAGGGTAACACAGAATTGTAGAGGAACTGTTATCACCTATTGAATTTCAATGCATTTCTGCCTTCCAAATGAAAGACAATGTGTAAAAAAGAAGTCATTTTGAAAAATGACCTATAATTCTCATGCTAGTATGGGTACTCACAATTTCGGAAATGTGCAAATATCTACTGTTTCTAAAATCTATTTTTGTTCCAATTTCAGAAATACATAGGTGTCTTTCATACCGATTTTTCCATGTATATATTTTCCAAAATTAATTGCTATATACCCGGTACATAATAAAAAACCATTGCAAGACGCTGCTCAGTTATTGGCTCTGGGTTCGTCGGGTTCTTGGTGAACCTACAAGTCCTATATATCCCCACAACCAGAAAGGTCCAGCGGATGTAACGGTATATTGCTTTCAAACAGCTGTCATAATTAGAAGAAGTTACAAGTGTAAACGTTGACACAAATGGCTGTTTTTTTCAACTAATTTTCAATTTTTCCTATATTCAACTGTTAGTTTCTATAAAAAAAACCTTGAAGGATCTACACAAATGACCCCTTGCTGAATTCAGAATTTTATCTACTTTTCTAAAATGTATAGCTTTCCAGGATCCATTATTGCTTTCATACCCATTTCTACCATTAACTGGAAGGAGGTTAAAAGCACAAAAAATAGCAAAAATAGGCTATGTCCCAGAAAAATGCCAAAACTGTGTAAAATATTTTGGTTTTCTGACAAAAGTCTGCTTGTCCCTGAAAGCTGGCTGGGAAGATGGTGATTTCAGCACCACAACCCCTTTGTTGATACCATTTGCAGGGGAAAAACCAGACGCTTTCATCTGTAGCCCTTTTTTCCCATTCCCCCCCCCCAAAAAAGTTTTTGCTGTATTTTGGCTAATATCTGGGTCCCCTCCAGGGGAATCCACAAACCCTGGGTACCTTTAGAATCCCCATGATCTTGGAAGAAAAGGACACAAATTTGGCGTGAATACCTTATGTGGTCAAAAAGTTACAGGGGCCTAAGCGCGAACTACCCCAAATAGCCAAAAAAGGCTTAGCACAGGGGGGGAAGGCCTAGCAGCGAAGGGGTTAACGCACATCGATTTTTATGTCTGGCTTGACAGTGCAACTGTGACATGACCTTTTTACCCATACTAGTGTTATTCTGCAGTTCTTTGCTTCCATACAAATACACATCTATTTCCAAGCTATCCACTTGTAAGGATTCACATTACCATACAACAGTCTTTTAAAGACAAGCCGATTGGCATTGTTAAGGTTTGTTCCTTCAGTCACGAGTCATGATTTTTTCAGGCCTTTCCAAATTTTCCCTCCAAAACATAATCGCCTCACACTGTAAGAGACTACGTTGAGGATGTTTGTTGCCCTCCCCCAAAATACTCCGTTGATCCCTCTGACATACGATCTGGATATCAAACGTTTGGAATCTCTTGCAGTTTGGAGATCTCTGATGTTCTGGATAAGAACCTGGACAACTCCAGAGTTAATTGTATATAGAAAGTCACTAGCTGAACTGCAGGCACTCGACACCCATCTTACGTTCCCCTGGCTAAAACACATCCGAGGGTGGCTCACTGACTTGGGATTGAGCCGATTTTGGTCGAACCCGGGGCTATTGACTCGCAAATCTAAATCGGAGTTTAAGCTTATATATTGGGATTTTATTAGAGATAGGGAGATTAGGAGTGGTACACAAGGTAGGCTCACTGTTGAATTTCTCCAGCATAAGATGTCCCCTAGCTTTGAGCCGTTACTTGATGAGGTAGAACCGCAACAAGCAAAGAGCCTATATCTGAAATTCAGATATGGAACATTGCAACTAAACACCTTTGTTGCTAAATGGTTTTCTACACCGCTTGAGGATAGGGAGGCCCATTGTATTTTATGTCAAATGGGGGTTGCAGAAGATATGCCACATGTTCTGTTCTTCTGCCCAGCATATTATGGCCCCAGAATAAAGTGGATAAAACCTCTGGGCAGGTATTTTAATGTTAGGAGAATGGAGGATATGATGAGAATTTTAAAAACAGATTATTCCCGTCTAATAGTATTTGGTGTTAGTCGTTTCCTATTGGCCATAAATTTCATTAGGAAAAAGAAAGGGCAAAGATTATAGGTTGCACACGAGTTGGGTCCGAGGAATTCGTACCTTTCAGTAATGACTTGGGTCCGGGCTAGAGAAGTGGTGTCTTGACATTATTTTAAATAACTATTGTAGACCCGAAGCAATTAGTAAAATTTAATTAAACAAAGTACTGACCAACGGGGTTATAGGGGTCTTGTAGCAATTAAAGCAGAACTGTAACAGAGGTATGAAAGTCCCTTTACTAAGAAACAAGGGGTATAAAAGGGAAACCGCGTTCATTTGTGCAAATGTTGCACTATTTGGATAATGGGAGTTTTAATGAATTTTTGTGTCCTTAATTGAAGTGGACAATTTTAAGATTTGATAGACACATTGAATGCATATTTTATTGATTTTTTTATATGAATATTTTATTCCAAGTGGGAAGGCTTAAATAATTGCGATTTTGCACAATTGAGGTATTAGATGCTCCCCAAGGAATGGCCACGGGTTGGGAATAACCTCCCTACTCTGTTTCCCTAGTAACTCAAACTAAATTTCTTTGAGAAGACCAGCTAGCTAGGGAAACATATAACAGCTTTCTCCAAATTAATATTGCCTGTAAGCATAAAAGTGGTATACAGATGAACTGAAATGCATAATGGAAGAGCATAGTTTTAATGAATTGTATATATGTTTATTGTATTTTAACGTGTTTTGTACTTTAATGGTCTTGTAGGCCGAAATAAAGTATATTGATGATGATGACTACGTTGGCCAGTCTCGAGCTGCTGCGTGTGATTTGCCGTTGGCAGCAGCTCGTGCTGAGCAACGAGATGGTTCGTTTGCTTTTAGTTGCTAAGGTAACCACCACGCAGAGCAATTAGCCTTTTTGCCCGTCATTCGTAAACAACATCTGATGCAACCCTCTCCATGCCCCAAGCAGGCAGTGGAGCCAGATAAACACAAGCCTCTGTGTGAGGCGGTTAGATTTTGGACTGTTACCAGAAAATCTATAAACACCATCTATTTCAGGAAAATACAATTTTTGCATGAGCAAAACAAAGCTTACTTACTGACACACGCTTTGGCAATGCCAATCGCTCTCTGCTGTCTCTATAAGAAAGGAGTGGCTTCATTCAGACTATAGTACAGACTTTTTGTAGTTATTTCTTACCAAAGTGCACATTGTAAGTTACTGTATATACCCTGCATAGGCCTGGCTTATAAGTGAAAGTGTCTACTGATTGGCGAATGTGTGTGTGGTACTGTGGATGGGCGAGTGGGTGACTGCCAGAGTGAGTCAATGGGTGAATGACTGCATGCATGTGTGCAAGAATGAGTACCTCTTGCGTCAATGATAAATGACCGAATAAACAGAAGAGCCCAGGTACTCAGTGATAAGCCAGAATATGATATAATGACGCAACAAACACCTCTGTCTAGTGTAACAACTGTTATTTCAAGCACTTTGAAGCTCCTATCATGTGGCACTAGGCACTATGAGCCCAATTCACAAACATTGCTCTGTGAGTACGTGTGACATACTAATGAATTTTTCATGTGAAGGCACAACCTACTTATGAAAGACAGCTGAATGTATCGGGCCTTCCTTACCTACTGCCACATATAAAATATCAGCAATTTCTTGCTTCACTCTTCTTGCTCATCAGACTCCCATAGTATGATGCTTCTAGTCGTATGTATGATAGACGTGTGCTTGGAACAGATCACACTGTAATCTTCAATTCGAATGCAGACCAGGGATATACAGCTTGTGTAAGTGAGAAGAACAGTTTTGGCCTTTTCAGTTTATTTTATTAGCACACACATCATTTAGCATCGTTCTGTTCTGCTTTAATATTAACTCACAGGAACCAACTCCGCAGTGCTATAGGTCACTGAAATAGGTCATCATTCCATTTATACCCTCACAGGACTAAAGTTGCAGCACCGATTTCTAAAGTCAGAGCAACCTTGTGACTGCCGCCCTAAGCAGGATGCATGACGTGGCTGTTACTTCTTTTTAGCGCCTGCTGAGAGCATCTTTAATCAATGTTTTTCAGACAATGTTTGTCGGGTGCGATTATGTGGCAAGGCACATTTTGTGATAGTATTACTTCATTATTTTCACATTTTTAGGTTTCGTCTGCTCAGTGCTTGCACTGTGCTTGAGAAATCTATTGTTTTTAATATAAACTTGAAAGGGACTCACATCCCGCCTCCTCTCTTTCCTGGCTTCTCATAGGTTCCCATGCGTGCCACTTACCTTTCCTTCATTTTTATTGGCTGTAGCATATTTTCCTGCATTTACCAATGCTTGTTCCTCGTCTGCTTCTCAGTTTCCCACTGCCAAAATACTGTTAACATCCGCTGTGGTGGAACTCTACTTTTATAAAGTTTTGCCTTTTACTATTGCAGCAAATTTATATAACAATTTATCACCCGGAGAGATTAAGTGATTTGCATAGAATCACAGGATGTTGCACAGCGCCGCCTCCGAGACTTGAACCGGGATCCCCAGCTCTTGAGTTAGCAGCTCTGGCTGCTGTGCCACGTCCTCTCCACTCCTGTGCTATCTGTCAGGGAGCTCTTTCCTTCTCCCGGACGATGATTGAGTAAAACAGCTCTTAATTCATTATATAGGCAAAAATGATACATTACCAATGTTTGTTACACTTGTTAACACTGCCCAGGCATAGGTTGCAGCTCATTAGTACCAGTTTAACACCCAAATATAGCAATAAAAACCAGAAAGGTGCCCAGTCAATGTTTGCAAAGGGCCTTCCACTGCGCAGCAACACGTGTTACTGCGTTTTCAGTAACTTTTGAACCGTTTCAGCTAGAAACAATTTTTTGGGGGTTAAATTCTGCAGATTATGCAGTAGATGATGGATTATGTGGCAAATGCAGCAAATCCATAATTATGCAAAAAATTCGAAAAATGCAGCAGTCGCACAATCGCATAATTTCAGTGGCCCTATAGAGAATAGAATGTAGGAGTTGCCGTGACAAGGACACGCTAGTTGCAGTGAAGCCTGATACGTCACTTCTGGACGTCGGACCCTGTGATGCGAAGGAGAAGGAGAGGAGGCAGCTTCTGCCATGCCAGGCCGTACTGCCCCATTGTGCTGATAGCCTCCATTAACTTTGGTCATCACCTCCTCCCGCTTGTTGTTTCACTCACTCGCTGCTGCAGTCATCAGTAGTGAGTCTCTCAGAGACACTGAAGCACGTGGGATATTCCCTGCTCTCGAACCCCGGCCCCACCGGCTACGACCCCCGGCTCCATGGGAGCCACAGTTATTATTAAGTGCTGCCTTGCCCCTTGGACTGTATGATCCAGCGGGTTACTAGCAACAAGCATTCATACAAAAATACTCACCTGGGCCCATTCATTCACGCTTAACTTTTCAGTACTATTTCTGCCTGACAGATAACCTCACTGCAGTATGGCTTCCACTTACCATCCGCTATTCAAATTCTCCGGGGATTTCTAGACAACATAAAACAAAACTTTAAAAAAAGGATGTTAGTTCATAAAAATAAAATTCTCATTACCCTATTAACAAAGTATAACCATCCTCTGCTAGCCAGAAAACTGATCCAGCGGGTTACTAGCAACAAGCATTCATACAAAAATACTCACTTGGGCCCATTCATTCACGCTAACTAATAATCACCGCTGGTGGGAATCAGTTGTACTCTTTTATCAAATCCCTGCTACCAATTACCTTTTCTGATTGAAGAGTAATGACTTACCAATGGACCTTTGATAATTGGGGTTGAAATGAGATCATACAATACATAATTTCATTAACCACTGACTCAGGAAGTTTTAAAATGTTTATCTAAATTCTTTAGCAGAGTAAATTACAAATCACATAATACTTAATCGCATATCAAGGAGGAAGCATACTATATAATCACCTATTAATCATAAATGACGGTCCCTCAGAAAAGAGAAGAAAGAGACAGCAGTACAACTAAAGATTACACATTTATAGTTACCTAAAGGTGTGAAAACCAAACCCCTTGGCCAAGGAGTTGGAAAGATGGGTCCCAAGAAGGATGAAGACCAAGACCTCCGGACCAGGTTCAGGACAGGATAGGTGACCTCTCTACCAACGACACCTGCGTCGTTCCCCTCTCTGACACTTCGTTCCTCCTCGATTCTTCCGTGTCTTCTTCTAATAGAGTCCGCCGCCCCCACCTCAGGACCTCTTTGGACAGCAGTTCAGTCTGTAATCGATCAGCTCTCGTCTATGGCAGCATCTGAGCCTAAGTGCCTCCAGCTCTCTCTGCGCTCCTAAGCTAACTAATTAGCTAATTCTATATCTATTATACCCTTCTATGCCCATGTACCTCCCATTAATGTTTCAATATTATGGGCCCACTATTTCTGATTGGACAGGGACAGGGGGTTGATCCTCACACCATGTCAATTTAGTTCAATTTTCTTAAGCCCGTTGTTTTAAAATTCCGCCCCTCTCAATTAATACATTTGCTTTATTTCCCACCCGTCTCACGACAATTTTTAATTCAAAGTGTATATAAAATGTATCAATTTGTAGGACATCTCGGATGAACTGTGAAGGTGATCAGCGGGTCATGTCCTTGGACATCTTCCAAGTTGACTTCATCGCTTTCCTTTGTTAGTCTTCAGGGCATACGCAAATCACATGGTTTCTTGAGCTGCCATTTAGTCAACCCAGGCCCACTTTACGAACTAATAGAAAATCAAAGAAGAAACATATTAAAATCAAAAATGAATGTTTTCACTGTATACCCCCTACTTCTACTCTACTCCCATTTTAATGATAAATGTCTATCCCGCATTAGTAGCGTTAGAATACCACATTATTAATTACAGCAATGCGAAAGCTTTAGCATGTGAGGACATTAAGCGGCCATTTTAGCATACACTGCGCAGAAGCAAAAGATTCCCTCCAAGCAAAGAAAGACGTCATACCACGTGACATGGTTGACACATGCGCAGTAGAGTTCCCGCGCTTTAGTGGCCATTTTGGATTAGACGAGGATTACTTATTAGTGGAAAACACATAGGCAAGCATCTTCTAGATAAAAATGTTGTGTTTGCACATTATTAATAAAGACATTACAGAGTTTTAGTACAAATTAATTAATACTGTGAGAGGATTGCTTCCGAGCAAGTCTCATTGTGAGTCCTTGCTCCATCAATCCCCTCTCTGATGGCGTTTCTGAGCCATCAAAACTACCTATAACCAGATGCCAACTTAACATATTTCTGTCACATTTTCATTTTTACATTGTCTATTTTTATCTTCTCCTTTCAGTTTCTTATAAATTTCACTTCTCAGATCTTCTAATTCCATTTCATCCAATTTCCTTTTCTTGCCTTTTCCTGTCACCCTATATGTTTCCTTCTTTCTACAACATTTGCACCATATCATTATTGACAATACTGTTATTGCTATCCCTACTAAGGGTACTATTATTTGACCTATAAGTCCTTTCCCTACATTAGTAAACCAGGTACCAATTGACGCAATGCTATTTGTCAATCTTTCCCGTACACTATCAACTTCTAGTGGTTTCAGTTCCTTCTCAAGTTTAATAATATTCTTTATATATGTTCCGATTTCTGCCCTTTTGTCCGGAATATATGTGCAACAATGTTTCGTTTTCAACAATTTACAGACTCCGCCCTCTTTTGCTAATATTATATCAAGAGCAAGTCGATTTTGCATAACGATAGATCTAATCGCAACGATCTCCGCATTAATCATTAGAAATCCTCCAGCAGTATCCGTTGATAAACGATCAACCACTGTAGTCAATTTACATATTTTCCTTGAGTTCAGAATTATTCCCACTGAAGGTATCAATGCACCAAATATATCACCTACAATTTCTGAAAAACTAGCTCTTTTACTACGTGTTAATTCACTATTATTTTCATTGCTCCCAGTGTTTCTTTTTACGTGGTATACTTTTGGAAAAACGATTCCAAAATAACAACTTCCATACCACCGTGCAGGAAGCCTAAAGTAAGCCTTATTCCCACACACATAATAGATTCCAGGAAAAACTGAATCTGTTCCTCCTTTTAGTCCCCAACCTCCAAGAATTAAGAAATTATGTTCACATTCACTGGTACCAATAAAAACATTGTTATATTCAGTCTTTAACCTATGAAGACAAATAAACCCTGTTTTTACAAAATCTAGAGCCATAGCAGCTTGAGCCTTGCCAGGTGTATAAATACCCTTTTTCTCAGCCCAAGGTGGAAGATGAGCCTTATGCTCAGATGCCTTCTTTTGGAAATTCTGTCTTCTATCTTCAACTAAGTTTAAAAATATCTTCTCCTCTTCACGTATTAAACATGTTAGATTGCTTCTATGTGCATGTGTTATGTCTATCGACTTCATTGTTAAGAAAAATTCTCCCATAAATTGTGCGTCTTGACTACTAAGCACTGGGTTCAGATTCTTTCGAATAGGAACCTCTGAAAATATCACATCTATATTTGAATAATAATACTGAAGTTTCCCTGTTCTATAAAATAAACTAGTTAGTACAATACATGATATACCATAAGTTAAAGGCAAATGATGATATGTTAGACCTTCTGCTACTGATTCAGGTAACTTCATACAGACAGTCACTAACTTCCATTGTATCTACATACTGGAACAATAATTTAGTAAAGACATTTAAACTAGTATCGTTATCTGTTACAACGTGATGAAAATCTGGTTCATCCTCTGCTTCTATTTCTACTCTATCACCTTTCATGTTATCTATCCTTACCTTGGTATCGTTGTTATTCTTTTTGTCCATTATCATAAGGTAAGGAATTGCTACAATCACAACTAACCACACTATAAGCACCATTACCAGACTACAAATGCATATAGCACAACATCTTTTACAACATTTCCGTTTCGGTCTCCCAGAAACTCTGTCGTCAGCCATTGTTGACAAGGAAGATTTCTCTTCTTTTCTTTTTTCTTTCAAGACTTTAACGTTATCAAGGAGGTTTCACTTCTTTTTCATAAGTCAGTTCTGTACTTGTTCCTTCGTCACCACTTTCACTTGACTCTGAACTCTCGCAGTCTTCGAGGATTATATAAGTCCAATCAGGACCTTTAAACTTATTGTTCACGAGTTTCAATCTTTTGCTTTTTCGTTTTTCAGTCCCACTTGTTTGTCCAGATAAGCTTGTTACTTCATTTACTTGTTCTGGGTCTTCACTTCGTGTTGCTATATGATATTTTACTCTTTTAATCACTCTAGGCCAATGATCACCCTTTCTGACTTTCTTGTTTTGCACTGCATTTTCACTTTCCGAATCTTTTTCAATAATTCCTTTATTTTCAAGGTGTGGCACAATTTGTTTGTCCTCGATTTCAGTTTCCCCTTCTATCTGCTCTTGTTCAGGTCTTGTTGTTGTTTATTCAGTTGCCTGAATGTGAGTTTCTGCTAACTGGCCCTGTTCAGGATTGACGTTTTCATGCTTGATGCTTTCTTGTTCGATGTTTTCTTGGTTTTCTTCTCCCTGAACGTGTTTTCTTGTCCTATCTGGTTCTGATCAGGGCTTATTGCACTCTGTACTTCTGCAGCCTGACCGCGTTCTTTTAAACCTGTCTGTCCCTGCTCAAATTTTGCTGTTTCGTTGTCAATTTGAGCCCAATTTCCTTTCCCTATCTGGGCCTGCTCAGGTTCTCTTATTGTTTCAATCTCCCTATCCTGAGCTTGTTCTTCTTCGCATATCTGGTCCTCACTAATTTCCTCTAATCTAGCTCTACTTCTTGTTTTGATGAAGACTTAAGGTATATCAACCACTGGTATCCAGTCCTGACTTGTGCTCGGTTGTTCTTCTTCAGCTGCTCCCGAATCTATCACTTGGGATTCTTCAGCTGTCCAACCTTCAGCTTCCTCAGCTATTGATTCTGTCTGAGGTTTTCTTTCTTCAGGAGCTGGCACCCTTTTGGTGTGGCTTATATGAATCCAATTAGGCAAGCCTGCACATTTCACTGCTGTGTTTGTAACCAATATAACCTGACAAGGTTCTCCCCACCTGGGTGATAAACACGTTTCTCTGGTGTGATGCTTCACTACCACCCAGACTCCAGGGTTCAGATCATGCTCTTGTTCAGGCTGCCTGGAAACTGCGTCTTCTCCAACCTGTTAAGAGACAGAACGCACGAGGTCAGCCAATGCTTTGCAATAATCTAGAACCATATCATCAGTTATGTTCAGCAGTTTATTTCCAGGTACATGGGATTGTCTCATCGCTCTTCCCATGATGATTTCATGCGGACTCAATCCTGTATTTCTATCAGGAATGCTTCTGAGTCCCATTAAGACAAGAGGCAATGGATCTGGCCAATCTAACGATGTGGATGCACACATCTTTGACAATCTTGATTTTATTGTGCCATTCATTTGTTCAACCACTCCAGAAGCCTCTGGGCGGTACGCACAGTGCAATTTTTGTTCAATTTTAAATGCTTCACAGATTATTCGAATTACATCGTTATTGAAGTGACTCCCTCTATCTGATTCCAAAGTTACTGGAAAACCGAACCATGGAATGAGTTCTCGTAACAACAGTTTTGCAACTGTTATGCTGTCATTCCTCCTGGTAGGGTAAGCCTTCACCCACCTTGAAAACAGACACACTATGACAAGTACATATTTCAGTCCTTTACATGGTGGTAACTGAATGAAATCTAACTGTAATCTCACAAATGGACCCTCTGCCTTTCCAATTTTTCCCAAACCAATTACTGTTCTCCTTCCTGGATTATTCATTTGGCAAGTTAAGCACCTCTGGCAAAGACTCTCTGCTGCAGCCCTAAATTTTGGATTGTACCAACTTTGTCTGAAAAGTCTAATCATGGCATCTCTCCTTACATGTGTGTCTCCATGATACATTCTGGCCATTTGTGAAATCAGGTAGTCAGGCATGACTGGTCTGCCATCTGAATATACCCATACATCATCATCTGTTCTTCGGGTACACCCTATTTTCATCCAAACATCCCTTTCACTCTCCTCAGCATCATCCTGCAATCGTTTCACATCATTCCATGTTTCAGGTGTTGAACATAGCATAAGTTGGCAGCTGATTCCCATCCTTTCGACTTTTCTGTTTACTGCCAATCTGTTTCTGGCACAGTGTTGAGCAATTAGATCTGCGTATCTGTTACCTGCTACCACCCAATCATCTCCTGACTGGTGTGCGGCACATTTCACCACTGCCAATTCTTTTGGTGATTGTATTGCCTCCAATAATTCCTTTACAAACTGCCCATTTTTGATTGGGGATCCTGAAGAAGTCATGAAATCCCTCTGCATCCACAGTTGGCCAAAATCATGCACAACCCCGTACCCATATTCACTGTCCGTAAATATGGTTACTTTTAAATTTTTCCCAATTTTGGAGGCTTTGATCAAAGCAATTAATTCAGCTACTTGTGCAGATTTGACTCCTGGTAAATAGGATGCTTCGACTATTCCAGAAAGTTCACATACAGCATAGGCTGCACTCAATTTGCCATCTTCATGCCTTATGCATGAGCCGTCCACAAACAGCTCTCTGTCTGGGTTCTTCAGGGGCATTTCCTGTATGTCAGGACGCGGTTTGTTGCACAACTCTGTGACTTGCAAACAGTCATGTTCTGTGTCGTCCTTAACTTCTTCAGAATATGGATCTGGTAATAATGTAGCAGGATTTACAATTGTGCACCTAGCTATGGTCACATTTTCAGCTCCTAGAATTATTCGCTCATATCTTGTCATCCAACTAGGTGTGAGATGCTGAGTTCTAGTTCTTGTCAACAGGATTACAACTGCATGTGGGACGAACACCTTGACAGGATGTCCCATTACTATTGACTCACTTTGTTCAATGCTCATACAGGTAGCAGCTACTGCTTTTAAGCAGCCTGGCAATGCTGCAGCCACTGGGTCCAATGTAGCAGAAAACTATGCTATAGGACGCCTGTCTAGTCCATGTCTTTGGGTTAGGACTGAAAGTGCACAACTTTCTCTTTCATAGCAAAACAGTGTGAATTCTTTTGTATAGTCAGGCATACCCAGGGTAGGTGCCTCACATAAAGCATTTCTTAATTTTACAAATGCACTGGCACTTTCATCATCCCATTCAACTGGATCTTTTGCTTTCTTTTTGGTTAACTGAATTAAAGGCTCCGCTAATAGTGAAAACCCTACAATCCATTGTCGACAGTATCCTACTATCCCTAGAAACATTCTCACCTCTCTTTGTGTTACTGGCATTTTCATTTGCTTAATTATTTTTATTCTCTCAGACGTTATTCTTCTCTTTCCTCTTTCAATTTCGTGTCCCAAATACTTAACTGCTGTTGTACAAAATTGTAATTTCTCAGGTGACACTTTGTGTCCTTCCTCAGCCAAATGATTTAGTAATGCAATTGAGTCAGCGACACAATTGTCATGAGTTCTTGATGCGACTAACAAGTCGTCTATATATTGCACCAAGACTGAGTTCCTGGGCATTACTAATTTTTCTAAGCACCTTTTCAGTATCTGATTAAAAATGGAGGGACTTTCTGTGTACCCCTGAGGAACACGATTCCACACATAAACATGGTTTTCGAATTTAAACGAAAACAGATATTGACTATCTGGATGCAATGGAATTGAGAAAAATGCTTGGCACAGATCAATTACACTAAACCATTCTGCATTCCATGGTATCTGGTATAGGATCACTGCAGGATTTGGTACTATAGGACAACAAGGTACCACAATTTTATTAATTTTCCGCAAATCCTGAACGATCCTATATTTTCCACTAGGCTTTTTCAAACCCATAATTGGCGAATTACAAGGGCTACTCATGACTTCTTTTAGAATGCCTTGTTTGACCAGTCTGCCAATTTCCTCAGTAACTCCTGCTTTCACTTCTGCACTCATTTTGTACTGCCTGGTATTTGGGAAAATTGCGCCTTCTTTTACAGTGATCTTCACTGGGTCTATTTTTGCCATGAGACCTACTTCTTTCCCAGTAAAATCCCATACCTTAGAGCTCACTGTAGTTCTTAACTCTTCTGGTAATTCATCTTTGGTTATCAAGGAGAACATCTCATCTACTTCCGTACCTTGCTTGGCTATCATGAATTTGTAAACATGATCTTCATCCGGGGTCTGTATTGCAACACCATCCGGTGTGCAAAAAATAGTGCAATTCATTTTGCACAGTAAGTCTCTGCCCAGTAAATTTACTGAACTGGAATCACACACCACAAATTGGTGCATTTCTCGGAAGTTTCCTATTCTTACTTCCATGGGCTCAGTAAGGGGAGTTCTAATCTTTTGATTGGCTACACCTACAACTTGGATAGCTTCTCCAGAGAGAGGGAGGTCTGGGAAATCTGCTGTTCTTACAGTAGAACGGGTAGCACCAGTGTCCAAAGCAAAAGTGATATCATTACCTTTTACTTTCCCTTCAACATATGGACCTGATTGATCTACCGGCAAGGATGCGCCAAGTACGCACTCCTTCTCCCCCTCTCTTAGGCACCGTCATTGATAATCATATGGATTAAAATCATCCTGTAAAAGAAACTGTGAAGTTACATATTCATTCTTACCACTTCCTCCTTGATATCCAACGTCTGTACCGTGCTTTGCTCTGCTTACATTACCCTGTATAGGGGCAGGTGGCAACTGACTCTGAGGATTTACACCCTGCTGTGAGTCATTCTGCGTCTGTGGATTTAAATTATGATTTGGGCCATTATTATTTTGAATCTTTTTACATTCGTTCTTCCAATGTCCCAACTTTCCGCATCCATGACAAGGAAATTTCTTTTTAGCCTCTTCTCTACTCATTCGTCCTCTTACCTTTCCACCAATTCCTGTGTCACCATTCGTTCCGGATTCTTTTCCCTGACTTTCTGTTGGATTATCTAAATTAATTCCCTGTCGCTCAGCCATTTTCACTTGAGCCCACATCACTTTTTCTTGTAGTTTCTTGTGCCTATCCTCAATGTCATCTCCACAATATTTAGCATATTTCAAAATTTCATCAATAGGTTTTCCCTGCCAGCATAACATGTGTTGCTTAATCATCTGACAAATCTCTGGTTTTAGACCATAAACAAATCGATAGACAAACTGACTCATATTTTTGTCTCCAATATCTTCAAAACCGCTGTACTGTTTGAACACCTGTAATAGACGTTCATAGTAGGCATGTACCGATTCATTTGCTTCTTGGGTAGTTCTGTCTATTTTCACCCAATCTGTTTCTTTTGGTGGTATTTTCCCTTTCAAATAAGGTATTACCTGGTGATACTTTTTCATTTCATCATTTGATGGGGCACCTGTCTTTGGATCCCTAGGATACTCTTCACTAGGCCAGTCGATTGTAATTTTACAGTCTGCCCATAAATCGGCAGGTACCACTATGGCAAACAAACCATTTAGGTCCTTTAACAAAACCTTTGAAACTTTCACAAACCTCTCAACCTGCCTGTACCATTCCATTGGTTTTTCTCTCAATTTTGGAAAATCCTTTGTAAATGACAAAATGTCTTGCCTGCTCCATGGGACATGAACATAACCTCCTCCTGGAACCTCCCGCATCGGGTACATCTGTTCTACCTTTCCTGTTTCCTTCAATAAATACTCAGATGTCATTCTATTGGAACGTGCTTCTTCCTTTTTCTTTGTCCATCTAGTTTTCCATTTATCCAATTCTCCCTATTTCTGTAATACTGACATTAATTCTTTAACTTGTAATTTTCTACCAGATGTATTCATATTTTCTAAGTCTTTGTCAGTAAATTCTGCTCTATATGGTTTCTGTAGTACCTTTGACTTTCTTATTTCAATTCCCATCTCTGAAGCCAAATCTGTTAACTTTTCATGGAATATTTTTACATTTCTGGTTATGCTCCTACATACGAACAATAATTCTTCTTCACTGTAGGTATTTAAATGATCTACTCCTACATTGCCTGCTATCATTTCTTCTAATTTGACTTTTAATTTATAAATGTCCAAAATCTTTGGGGGTGAACTTTGTCTGTCTATTCCTTGTGCCCATCTTTCTAAGTCTTCTGGAGTTACTACTGTTGCACTTTTAGTTCCTGAAGATGTTATTATATTTACATCTTTTGAGCAACTAGGTGTGACTCTTCTGGGGGTGCTATTTGCGGATTCTCGAATAGACAAATCCATTAATGAAATCATAGATTCACAATCGCTGATATGGTCATCAATTATTACAGCTTCATGTTTAGGAATATCCACAGGTGTAGGCATAGCTAAAGGCTTCGGGCAATTTACTTTATCACCATATAATGGGACCACGGGACCAATGGTTACAGGTATGGTCAGGGAATCAGGATGTACATTCAACTGTGTTATTTTCTGTATCAATTCTGCTCTGTTCCTGTCTAAAGCCTCTCTTTCCTTATCCTGAAGTACCCTATTAACTGGTGGATTATGCAGTACTTGAGGTACCAATGGTGTTCTCAAAATTGGTGCACTTGGGGAACATCCACCCAACCCTTCCTGGTATGGTGGAGGGTTCTTTAATATTTCTTCCATAAATTTATCTTCGGATTCTCCAAACCCTGTCATATGTTTAGTCTTTTCTTTGCATTTGCTCCCTAACGGCTCATCTGTCATGAATACTGGATACAAACCCTCAGTAAGCATCGCTCGTCTCCACTGTTTCATCTGACTTTCTCTTGTCTCATTTTGGTGCCTAGGGAAAAATCCCCTATAACCCCTATTGCTCCTGGGTCTATCGCGTTCAAATGCCTCTGTTTCCCATTCTTCTAGGGCTTCGTATTGCGTTAATCTTGGTCTGGGTTCTAATTTATTCATTCTCATTCTTAAATTTTGAAGAATACTCCCATTGAAAGTACCATTCTCTGGGAAAGCTAATATTCCGTCACCTTTTGTATATTCTATCCAATTTTCTAACCATACACAAGTATGATAACCCCTCTCCATCATCATGAATGAGGCGGGCGTTTTTGCTGGTGGAATGATAATTCCTTCCCTAGTTTTGATTGGCTTATCCTTCTTAAAATAATTCTTAATCTTTTGTAAGAATGACATTTTTCTCTTTTCTCCGTACATTTTGGGTAAATATCTGTTTATTGAATTATATTCTGCAAAACCTAGGAATCTCCTGTCTGGACGTGTTCCTATTAAAGTCGGATCGCGTTTCCACATGTAATCTACACTGTCCACTAAGATTTCGACTTCTATGCTGACAACCAATCAAATTCCAGATAACATTTGTCTCGGGGCCAATCCTAGCGCGACTTCTCTGTGACGTCTATTCACCCTCTCTGACGACCCCTCCTTTACAATCTGTGCTTCCCTGTCCCTCACTGTGTCGACCAATCCCAGCGCGGCACCTGTGACGTCAGTATTACTCCTAACCCCTCCTTTACAAGCTTGCTCCACGCCCGCTGTTTCAACCAATCCCAGGCGCGGTGTTGGTGACGTCAGCTCTACTCCGACAGCTGACCCTCCCTTTACAAAATCGTACGCAAGACTTTATGTTCTCAATGCTTCTTATTAAATTTTAATAACAACATAAAAACATTCGCTATCTTGTCAGTTTCCCTAAATTGAAAAAAGATAGATTTCTCACACTTAGTAAAACCCTTCCGTTTACTAAACATACACTACGAGTAAAACCCTTCCGTTTACTCTTCACGTAAGCTTCAGAAATACCTGCTACTCCTTCAATGTTACCCTTTCTAGGTGATATAACATCAAATTTTCATCAGCGTATTTCCTTGCTGTCACTCACACACACAGAGTCCCTAACAAGTACTGATAGCCCTGCTTAACTTTTCAGTACTATTTCTGCCTGACAGATAACCTCACTGCAGTATGGCTTCCACTTACCATCCGCTATTCAAATTCTCCGGGGATTTCTAGACAACATAAAACAAAACTTTAAAAAAAGGATGTTAGTTCATAAAAATAAAATTCTCATTACCCTATTAACAAAGTATAACCATCCTCTGATAGCCAGAAAACTGATCCAGCGGGTTACTAGCAACAAGCATTCATACAAAAATACTCACCTGGGCCCATTCATTCACGCTAACTAATAATCACCGCTGGTGGGAATCAGTTGTACTCTTTTATCAAATCCCTGCTACCAATTACCTTTTCTGATTGAAGAGTAATGACTTACAAATGGACCTTTGATAATTGGGTTTGAAATGAGATCATACAATACATAATTTCATTAACCACCTGAAATAACCACTGACTCAGGAAGTTTTAAAATGTTTATCTAAATTCTTTAGCAGAGTAAATTACAAATCACATAATACTTAATCGCATATCAAGGAGGAAGCATACTATATAATCACCTATTAATCATAAATGACGGTATCTCAGAAAAGAGAAGATAGAGACAGCAGTACAACTAAAGATTACGCATTTATAGTTACCTAAAGGTGTGAAAACCAAACCCCTTGGCCAAGGAGTTGGAAAGATGGGTCCCAAGAAGGATGAAGACCAAGACCTCCGGACCAGGTTCAGGACAGGATAGGTGACCTCTCTACCAACGACGCCTGCGTCGTTCCCCTCTCTGACACTTCGTTGCTCCTCGATTCTTCAGTGTCTTCTTCTAATAGAGTCCGCCGCCCCCACCTCAGGACCTCTTTGGACAGCAGTTCAGTCTGTAATCGATCAGCTCTCGTCTATGGCAGCATCTGAGCCTAAGTGCCTCCAGCTCTCTCTGCACTCCTAAGCTAACTAATTAGCTAATTCTATATCTATTATACCCTTCTATGCCTATGTACCTCCCATTAATGTTTCAATATTATGGGCCCACTATTTCTGATTGGACAGGGGGTTGATCCTCACACCATGTCAATTTAGTTCAATTTTCTTAAGCCCATTGTTTTAAAATTCCGCCCCTCTCAATTAATACATTTGCTTTAGTTCCCACCCGTCTCACGACAATTTTTAATACATAGTGTATACAAAATGTATCAATTTGTAGGACATCTCGGATGAACTGTGAAGGTGATCAGCGGGTCATGTCCTTGGACATCTTCCAAGTTGACTTCATCGCTTTCCTTTGTTAGTCTTCAGGGCGCATGCGCAAATCACATGGTTTCTTGAGCTGCCGTTTAGTCAACCCAGGCCCACTTTACGAACTAATAGAAAATCAAAGAAGAAACATATTAAAATCAAAAATGAATGTTTTCACTGTATACCCCCTACTTCTACTCTACTCCCATTTTAATGATAAATGTCTATCCCGCATTAGTAGCGTTAGAATACCACATTATTAATTGCAGCAATGCGAAAGCTTTAGCATGTGAGGACATTAAGCAGCCATATTACCATACACTGCGCAGAAGCAAAAGATTCCCTCCAAGCAAAGAAAGACGTCATACCACGTGACATGGTTGACTCATGCGCAGTAGAGTTCCCGCGCTTTAGCGGCCATTTTGTATTAGACGAGGATTACTTATTAGTGAAAAACACATAGGCAAGCATCTTCTAGATAAAAATGTTGTGTTTGCACATTATTAATAAAGACATTACAGAGTTTTAGTACAAATTAATTAATACTGTGAGAGGATTGCTTCCGAGCAAGTCTCATTGTGAGTCCTTGCTCCATCATGTACCCTGCTAGCTCCTGGTGGTTTGGAGGTCCAGTGGGTGTGGCCGGTCATTGCCACACAGATGCGATAAGCACCGCGGTGAGCCTGAGCCTCAGCCCTTAGCCCTCAAGGCCCCAAGATCTCTGAAAACCTCCTGAAGAACAGCAGCAACACCAGGGGCGTAGTGGATATCCCCGGGGCTGCTGAGTCGCTGAGACCCCAGCCTGCACCGGCGCTTAGAGACAACACCAAAGTCGAGAACTTAGAGGTGAGAGGAGAGATAAAACAGGCTGGGGGTCAGGGGTGGCCCTGCTGGATCCAACCAATGTGGGGAGAGTGGTGCAGTTAAACTCCCTATAGTGCAGAGCTCAGGCCAGGAGCATGGGTGATGCGTAGCACACCTGAGGTTCGAGCCGGTGGCGAGCAGAAGTGGCTCGGCTAGTCACGTGGTGTGGCTTACTCCACACTGTGTGCTCTCCCGCCCTGGTCTCCTCTAGCAGGATCACTCCCACCCTGTGAAGCTGTACCTTTCCTCCATGCATAGTAAAATCAGCTGGGGACTCTGACGGGTGGCTTCAATAAGAACTCTTTCCAATAGGGGAACATAAAACTCAGAAGCTATGAGGAGCTCCAGCATAAAAAGAGTAAACATACCTAAGTACAACTCAAACAATACTGAGTTTAGAGTTACTATTCTCCACTATACAACCTAGCACATAGAGCAACCAAACATCTTCTGAAAATGATGAATAGGCCCCTGGTTGGGGGTTTGAAGACACTATACGGTCAGGAAAGACCAGGTCAGTGCTGATGAGTTTGAGGTGCACACAGAGGTGCCCCAATGCGCCACAAAACAGTGGGCTACTAGAGTCCTCCTTGCAATTGACATGTAACAACCAGCAGGGTGACGAACCTCTCCTATCCCCAGGGCTGGCCACACAGCAGCAAGAACCTCCGGCAAATTCTCTGAGTACATTTACCTTCCTAAGAAACCCAATAGATGCTCTATTTGCACATAATAATGAAGTAAGAGACCTACAAGCTACCATCCAGCCGCACTCCTCTCCTATAACTGTTTCACAATTGATAGGCGCCCAAGATGACTCACGGCTACAAAATTCAATTGAATCAAAGAACAAGGCCTCTTTCCAGTGGGAGGAATGGGCAAAAAAAAGTATGGAAGCAGGGGAGAAGAGCCCAGCACTGGCAACAGACAACTTCACAGCGGCCAATGCAGATGTAGACGAAGCAGCGGAAGGCTAAAGCACGGTCAACTGCTGGTAACCATGACGAACTCCGAGGAGGCCCTTGATTCAGGTAGCTCGTCATAATAAGACTTAATGCTATGCCTGACTAAGTCAATTGCTCCGATGAAAAGAATGGGCTTCAAGTAGTTTCCGAGATGCACCTTGCTTTAAAACAAGAATATTCACTACAGTGCCTTTGAACTTCCCCTCAGACAAGATGGGAAACAGTGGATGTTCCCCAGAGAAGTTACCTCGGCTTTCGGAGCAGTTTCCTATTTTAAAAAAACATCTGCCTACATCCAGCAAAGATGTAGACCTGCCGTCTCATAAGGGTCATCACTTTTGTCAATAGAGGCTTCTACTCTACTCCATATCAAGAGCCCGGCAGTGCTCAACCTGAATGAGCATTCAGAGGATCTTCATTCCTCTCCTCTTCGTGACTTCGTCCAGCTCAGAATTAACCTGGATGATGCTCGAAGCTCAACAACATGACAAAAAGAGGGGTCAAGTGATACTTGGGATGCCCTGCTACACTCGTTTCAATTAGTTGTCAACGCTCTGACATACCAGTCAAATAAGCTAGATCTACAGCTGGACCGCCTCAACACCATGGTAATTTATGTCACAATTGACTCCAAAATAGGCGCATTAAATTCATTGAATCAACATGCACAATCTGAAGCAGACCCCATTTATGCCAACTGTCTCTTGTGGCCCAGTGCTAGACAAACTTGAATGCCTTCCTGCCACCTTCGCCTCAGTACTAACAGAAATAAAGCTTCAACCAAAGTCAACTTCTTTGGCAGTCCAGCACTCGCTCGCTTCAAGAGCCAATGACAGCACGCCTATTAGGAAGCAACAACTGGAGGGTACAATCAATGCCGGCCAGCAGAGCATAACTAATACACAGTCTCTGTCAAGGACGAATGTTCTTACTCCCGGGCTAGTTACTGTCCATCCTCCTGGAAAAACACTACCAACAAAAAAACAGCGTAAGAGGCTTACAAAGGCCCACAACAAGCAGTTGTCAAAAGGAGCCTCAACTACACAACACAGGCAAATATACTCCATCTTTAGACCAGCCCCTAAGCTCATAGCTTCTGACAGGGTACAGCCTGTGGAGGATACTGCACATGGGCCCGACGGATCCGCGCCTAGTGCAACAAATCTGCCCAATGGAGATAAAGGCAATATGGAGAATCTCAAAGTTCCTTTAGTGCAAATGAAACCTTCAACCACATGCAACAAACAACCACTAAAGCAGGTACTCCAGAAGACCTCGATAACATCAGACAAAGCCCCAGCGCAGACGACGGACCCCGCCCGATGGGTTATGAAGATAAACCGCCATGTTTTCAAGCCGCACAAGTAGCCCTAAGGTCACCTCAATCTGATGTAAATGGGACCAACTGCCCTCAACAATCAAAAAATAGTGAAGGCCTGCTGTCTAACTCGCTGCTTGCGGGTCCTCCTTTCAATCCAAAGGACCTGACAGACTGGCCTGTCTCTTCAAGATCTGACCTTACGGTAACCATAAAGTTCCAATCCCTCAAAGTACCCAGTGTTCCCACTAGTAATCAAATAGATCGGATGGCTAGTAACATCCCTGAGTTGCTATGTAAACTAACCTTCATCCCTAAATATACATCTCATGGGCAATTTGATATAATAAATAGAGGCACTATCCTCCATTTGGCTCAGGAAATTCCTACTTTACGGCACATTAAATCAGCCGCCAAACACTCAGTTGCTTTTCTCTGTTCTCCAAAACCCTTTATGAAAGAATATACCATAATCACATGGGCAAGCCCTTTGCTTGCAGAGAAGGTGTGGATTGAGAAACTGTCCTTTGCAAAGTGGGGCATTGAGATCTCACATCATGAGAATGAAGCATACCCACAATTCTTAACACCTAACAACTTTGACCAACGGCCTTCTCCTTCAATCTTATCGAGAGCAAGAAGCAATCAAGAAACATCAGTTCTGTTGCATGACTGACTTCAGCCCAATCAGTTCTTAGGGGGGCAAGAAGCCACTCAGTTTTGATACTAAGCCCCCAGACACCACAACAAACAGCAAAGATGATGTCAACCGATCACTAAGCCAAGCTACAACTGACTGGAAATGGCTCCCGGCACTCTGCATCCAAATCCAAACTGGCATGGAAACTTTTGACAAAACAAATATCTACCTGGCAAGCAGTCAACGGGAAGCCTTATATTTTGCTCATGGAATGTTTTGGGCCTATTGAGTAAAATTGAAGATGTGCACTTTTTAGACTACATAAAGGCAATATTTCAGGAAACCTGGGCTCTAGCCTCTTTGGATCTTCCGTCATTCATTGAAACTACTAAGCCGGCTGTAAAATCTCACATGCTAGGTTGTCCCGCTGGGGGCCTCGCCATCTCTGTAGCAGCTGAAAGCAATTCAAAAATAGAAGAGATTCACATAGACCATCCCACCTGGCAAGCTGGAGGCTTTCAGCATGCTTCCTTTTTTGTGAATATCCTTTGCTGATCATAAATGTATACATTCACCCCACGCCTGCCCAAAAAAGTGAAACAATGGATATTTTGTTTTATTTATCCTTGACCAAATATCTGCCAATCCTACTCCGTCCATTCTTTTGACAGGCGACTGTAATATGAACCTGTTGCAGGCCACAGGCGTAATCACATCTTGGAAATCCAAGATCAGATTTGGCAAATTCCTTCGTTCCAACCATGGTCGCAAAGGAAGGGCAATAGGGTCTGAATTTTGCTAATGACTTGGAGCATTTGGGACTGAGATCTCTAAATGTCTGTTCTAAGCCTGACGTCTCTGGACAGCCTATATTCCATTCGGCAGCGGCCAACTCAATCATTGAATACTTCTCTGTGTCACTCCCCTTCTTCCATATGATCAATTCTTATGAGACAGGCATTCATCTAGAAAGTGACCTTCAACCCCAAAGGATCCTGCTAAGCTTAGATTGCAAGCAGTATGATCAAGCACATCCAGACATTGGAATAGTCTCCATAACCAACTACAGGAAGCATTACTGGTCAACAAGATCCATTGCCCGGTCAAACTCGAAGCAAGGAACTAATGGGACCTCATATGTAAATCAACCTTGGACCCATTAGAGCAATGAGTGCAGCTTCCATCTTTCCTTTTGGCCAATCAGGGGCTACCCAGCGTGAAACTTAAGCCTCCCTTAGGGGCCTGCCCTGGACGGCCTATAGCCCAACTCATTGCAGCAAAAAAAGAAGCTGAATCATGCTCTGCGATTACTCCAAAACAGCTCAAGCTCCCCGATGCAGACGTTTGCCCTCCCCAATTGAGATGGCTACATAAAAAGCAACATGGGAGTCAGCTAAGTCAGAGATGGACTGTTACTGGCACAAACTTCTTATAGCCACTAGAAGAAAAGATGCCAGGAATTCCTGGAGGCTGGTAAACCATGCTGCAGGTCCCCGGGTGCCCCCTGCATCCTCTAACATCTCTTAAGCTTCATAGACTTCTTATCTCCAAGAAATGTGTGGGGGCACTAAAACTGCTCAGACAACACATGAAGGGAAATCTCTAAACTTGAAGATCGTACATCCCCATGTTGCCATTCTTCTGGATGATGTGAAAAAAGTGATTGCCTGAGGGCATCGTGATTGTGCCCCTGGGCCCAACGGTCTGCCACAGGCTATTTTCAAGGAGAACCCCCAATATTGGGCTGAACAGCTGTACGACCTTTGCAACTACGCTCTTTTCCACCAGGCTATTCCTAACCTGACGGGGGTCGATCATAGCCCCGATCTACAAAGCTGGGAAGAAATCTTTTCCATCAAACTATCGCCGAAAGACTTTGTTCGATGGAGAGGCAAAATATTTTGCCAAGCTTTTGTTGGCTGAGCTAATCGATTGGGCTGTGGAAGATTCACTGGTTCCGGGGAAGCAAACAGGGTTCATAAAAAATACAGGCACAATTACTAACATTCTAATACTTACCTTGTTAATTGTTCAAGCTAGATCTCACTCCCTGAACTTGCACCTTTGTTTCGTGGACTTCCGTTCTGCCTTTGATGCTGTCCAGCGCAATACCCTGGGGTGCAAGTTACTGAGCTGGGAATCTCTCCATCACTCCTCAGAGGCATCCAATTACTTTACACCAACATGTGGGCAGGGGTAAGGCTGGGCACAAGTGCATCTATCTCAAGGACAATATACACGAGCAACTGACTCAAACAAGGATGTCCTAGCCCTGTTCTTCCTTAGTTTGTATCTGGCAGAGCTGACAGCTATTCTTAATAATGTAAACTCGCATGTTGTCTGGTTTTAAAGCCTCCCACATGCTGTATGCCGACGATGTCGTTTTGATCAGCTAAACGAAGGTTGGGCTCCAAAGGCTAATAAATGCATCCATGACATACGGGGCAAAACATTGGCTTCAAGTTAACCTTAATAAAACAAAGTCTATGCTAGTCAGTAAAAGAAGAAACTTGCCGCCACCGTTTAATCTGGAAGCCTCAACCTTGTAAGCAATCTCAGAACACAAGTAGCTAGGGGTTATTTTCGATTCAAGAGGCGCATTCAATAAGCAGAGTTGCTCGATTCAAAGGAGAAATAATACCCTAACATCCGCTTTTTGCACTTTAAGAAACACCTTGAAAGGCTTGTCTCTTCAACCACTACTACAAGTCATGGCTGCAAAACTCATCCCCTCTATAGCCTATGGAACAGAGGCTCCCAGGGGGAGAGCAGACAAAGTAATAGACTAAGCTATAACTGGTACCTATCGGCAGGTTTTTAACCTTCCACGCCACACCTCACCAGCCCAAATATGATTCGAATTTGGTCTACGGAGGCAGAATTTAAACAGTCTTGATGCTTATCTGAAAACCTGCTACAAGCTAAAAACATGAGTCGAGTTACACTTTAGTTTCTTGTGGATCGAAGGCTATTTCTGACTCAGGAAACACCCAGCCACACGATTACCTGAACTTGGCTCTAACGACTTTTCAGGCAGAGCCACTTTCAGGGCCGGGCTGGCGGTAACGGGAACCGGGCGTTTCCTCGGTGGGCCGCCAGGGTGAAGGTCGGTTTTGGGCCCCTGGGGGGCCATTTTTGTTACCAGGGGCCGGCAATATCAGCCCTCTGTAACAAAAATCGGATGAAACCGGTCCTAGCAAACAGCTCGGCCGCACACCCCCCTGCCTCCCAGGGGGGCCGGCAGAGCAGTTTGCCAGGGCCAGTTTTGGTTCCCAGTCCCACTCACTCAGCCTGCTTTTAATAGACTCATTAATTGAGTAGCTAAAAAGGTCTCCTCACTTAATGACAAGGTCCTGCTGTCTAAAAGATGACATGCCTTGATGACAATAGGGGCATGCAGTCTCCTGAAGCCACAACCATATCTAGGCGAATTGTTCGGGTTACAAGCAAAACTCAAGCTGCTGAACTTCCAGCTAGGCAGCTTTCCTACACTATGCGGCTCTCACACATGGCTGAGAAAAACTACTGTATCCGCTTGCCGGCTGTGCCAATTTCCAAAGGGAGACATCTGTCATACTGTTTGCACTTGCCTTGTATTAATGGCAGAGCGGAGGGACCTGCTGAAATATCACCTCATAAGGAACGGAATCCATACATGCCGTCAGGCAATCATTGCCTGTCTACAAGGAGAGGACCTAATTCTCTGCGGGAATTTTTTTAAATTCATGAGATTGTTGGAAAGAAAACTGGCCCAGTGGGACCTGCAGTGAAAGGGCACAATTTTTTATGTTAAACCTCTGCTTGCGCTCTGACCATTTAAAAGTACTATGTTCTATTGTCTGGTGCACCACCTTCTACATGGTCACGACCTACTCGACTCCTACTTGCACGCTAACCACCTTGCTTTTGCACAGCAACCTGTTAATACCCCAAGCACTTTTATCCAGCGCCCTTTGCACTGCATTTTGTTCTTTTTGATTGTACATCTCTGCTCTCTAATAATTATAGCATAACACCTACCATCTTAGCTATAGCCCTCCACGGGACTGGGAATTGCAGCCGAGCCTTACAACCCGGGGTAATCTGGGGCCCTGTCTCGACAACAACTGCAGCAGCTGGGGTCGACCAAGGTCCTCAGGGGGATCGCGGTGGCCGAGGGGGAATTAAGCTCTCCCTGAGTCCACTGTGCCCGTGAGGCAGCACAGACGTTGTGTCCAGTGACGGTGTCTGACAACCTACTCTCCCCTGCCTGGGCTACGCCAACGATCTCCTCCCTTGCTCCGACCCCTGCCCTGAACACAGAGCCGACCAACCTTCAGGGGAGGCCCTGCACACTGCTTCATTGCCCCTAGCGTGTCCAGGAACTCTGCAATGCTACTGCGAGAGGGCTGCCTGGGTGGAGGAAACCACTGCGGTGTCGCCATGCTGGGCTCCTCTTGTCGGGACTTGCTCCCACGCCCTGCCACATTGTGAGTTGGGGCTAATCCGGTAAATCCCCTGCCTCGATGTTGCTCCATGTGGCCGAGACATGCTGGTCTGACTGCAGCGGCATCCACGGCCCCCCCGGTTGGACCCGTGGCTGCCAGGGAGCTCGGTGACACCAGACACAACTGATAGAGCGAAATGTTCTTGTGAATTGTAGGGGTGCATCATAATCACTGATAGGCCGCACCCACATGTATTCAGACATATATTCGTTTATATCCATTGTATACTCATGCATGTTTAGTAAAGAATGAATAGTTCATTGAGACAAAGTGAACTCAGTAGTATAATGGTGTTAGGATAATGATGTAATGAAATGCTTATTGAATTGTGTGAATATAATGCATAGAGGAATTAGTTCGTGTGTGTAATGTAATTGCAGTAGTTTAAACGTGCACCATATTAAAGTTGCACATGTAATCCATTGTTTGCATAAAGAATTGTAATGAAAATGCTTATGGGGAAAAGTAAGATGTGTGTTTAAAGGTTATATGTAAAGGCCTGACTACATATATGCTTAAGGAAGGCCTGGTATATTCTTATGTTAGCTTATTTTTGTAGGCAGAGAAAAGATTCTCTTGGTAAGGCTCTCTGGGCTCAAACGGTAGATTTAATTTGCACAGTAGACGGTTTCTGTGAAAGTATCTTTTGTTGCAGGTGCAAGGACAAATGTCTCGTTAGTAAGACTAACTCTTTGTTTTCAAAAGATAGAGAGAGGGGAGGCATGGCAAGGGGAGTTAGATGGAATGTAGGGATGATACTTTCAGCGGAGAAGGTGCCTGGGACTCAAGGTCAACGAAACCGTCCAGGATGAAGTCACCGTTTCAATGGAAAAGCACAAGAAAGAAGACCTGGCCAAGAGGGCGTAAACAAGGCGTGTACCTTTGTAGTATGGTTTTGTATTAGGGTTAGTGCCCTGAGGGAGGAGGCCAGAGAAGCGGTAGGGGAGACCTGAGAGAAGGACAGAGCTGAGCTTAGGTATATGGTGATTGCACTTCTTAGGAAGTCTTCACAGCTGACACCTTTTATTCCTTCTTGCCTGGGAAATTGTTATGTAGGGATGTCACTTAGCATTAGTGTAGGGACAGCAATTGATTTTAAGCTTGCTTAGGCCAATGAAGAGTAACTTAGAAATAGGAGCAATCATAGTCTGGTTGATCCTGCTAGAACTTTCTATTCTCCTTATCCTGAGTCGGATGAGATTTCTGCGTAGATTATTATTTGTATTAGTGCCCATCTATTTCTTTAACCTCGTGTTGAGGTGCTTGCACGTTCAGTTATTTTTGGCGATAATAAATTCTCAAACTTGAATTCGGAGTCAGTGGTCCTTTCAGACAAAATGAATGCTGATATCTAACCTGATGAGATTCTCTCCTTTACACTATTCAACAGGTAAAAAGATCTTGGCGGCCAGAAGGTTCTTATAGATAATTAGATAAGAATCGGCGTTATCAGTTGGTAGCAGAGTAGGATGGTTACCTTTGATGGTAAGGGGAGATCTAGAGCAAGATAGGAGACTAAGTTGCCCCATAGAGCCCGAGTGAAGCTGATCCAGAGGACCGCGGGAAAAGGATGTTGGAGGTCGTGGAAAACTGACGGAGAGTGACGGTGCGGCGGAAGTAGCAGTTCGTAGTAGAGTGAGTATGAAAAGAGTGATGTTTGGTAGATTGCGGTGTTATATTGTTGTGTGATGTCTTGCGGAGTTGGAACGAAAGTTGAGTGATTGAGAAACGGACCGTGAGCGCGCGCGGGACCGGGAGATTTATTGTGGTGTAGAATACACCCAGAGTTGAGAACGTTGACCAGAGTTGTGGGGGTCACGAGACGTCATTGACAGACCCACAGAAGATAGGGACACATGTGTGAGTGTGTGAATAACCAACGCAGGTCGTAGGTTATTGTGTGCAGAACATCGAGTGATTGAATCCTATCGAGTGTATTAGAGGCGATTGTCCGGTCGTTCGTGGACAGACGGTTGCCAGATTGAGGTCAACAAGCTCAAGAGACTGATCGGTCATTGGTAAGACTGACGGTCAGAGAGGTAATGGTTCGGTAGGACGGACATTATTTCAGAGTATAATTGGGATGGATGCGAGTGAGAACAAGTGAATTAGGAAGGAGGGGAACTGCTGCGAGCGGAGGAAAAGTGACGTCAGAACAGTGCCGCGCTGCGATAGGCCGGTTGGTGTGAACCGCGCTGGGATTGGTGGATTGGAATCAGGAAGTAAAAGCGGACATTTTGAGTGCAAATACAAAGTTGATTCATCATGAAATGTTTTAAAGCTTTAAGGGAACTTTGTAGAGGTGATAGACATGTGGTTGTTCGGGAGGGAGAGGAAGCTCCTCCCGAGGATACACCAGCACATTATATGGCAAAGAATGTAGGATTGCATACCATAATTTGGCTTGAGAATTGGCATAAAATGACAGAAGCAGAAGGAGAATTGTCGTTCCCTCGATATGGTACTTTCAGGTTAGAGGTGCTGTACCAGCTCAAGAGTGTAATGGCTTCATTACGACCACTACCCAGACCAACACAGTTTGAGGCACTACATGCGTGGATAAGGGCAGCGTATGATAGGAAGAAGGACAGATGTCAAGAAAGGGTGAAGAAATCGGTCAGGGCATTTCAAGATGCAAGGTGGGATGCCTTGGAGAAAAGGTGGAGAGCAGACACGATCGAAGGAGATAAGTTATACCCACTGCTGATACAAAATGGAAAGATTACAAGAATCGATGAGGACGACAGTGATCTAGATGACAGTTTGTTGGATAGGATGTTGGCGGAGAGGCCACCACCATTTAACCCAGATTCAGAAGAGGGAAAGACGACCCCATCAGTGGCAATAGTTGACGAGAGCCAGAACCAGACTAGCATGAGAGTAGTGGGAAGGATTTCCACGGGAACGGAGGGGGCAACAGCGTCTATGATAACACAGCCTCCTGTGGGGAACACAAGATTACCGGACTCCTTGACAGTACCGGTTACCATTGGCCCTATAGTACCGATATATGACCCAGACCGAGTGAGAGAAGGGAGCTCCGTACCGATGGGAAGAGAAGAAGGAAACAGTGAGAGTGGGAATGGGTTTGGAGTAAGAGTGGTTCATTTCCCAAGACTAATGGAGACAAGTACGCCGTTACCGGCTACTGCAGACTCTTCCGTTAGGAGAGAAGAAGAGAGACCGGAAAGACCGAGGTCTTTGCGGGAATCTAAGTCAGCTTTGAGGGAGTGGACACCAACAGTAACGAACCAAGAGGATAGGATGCATAGAGATAGGCCACAAAATGTTTCAGAAGACAGATCAGGTTCCAGGAATATGGAAGGGAATAGGTCACAAGGACAGAATAGTGACTGTGATGAGCGTGATGGCTCGGGTTGTCGAGACGTACTGAGGAGTGCAGTACAGGCAAGAATGTTAGATGTAGTGAGGCTGAAAGCAGAGGTAGACGAAATGATCAGTGGGGGTCTGCCTTTGGAAAGGATAGAAATTTATGGATCAGATGAGCTGCTGTTTGTAGCAAAAGATGTGACTCGAAAAGCTAGAATGGCACATGATAGATTGAAGGAATTGGCCAAAAGATATGAGGTGGACCTGAACAAAACTAAAGCGTTGCAGGGACCACATAGATTGCATTACAGTGATCAGGAGTTGGAGGAGAAAAGAATCACAGGATTAAAGACGCACACCAGAGACCTGATCATAGGAATGAGAATATGGATTTTGTTGGACAAATGGGAAGAAAGGTGGTCCAAAAAGAAACCAGTAAAGAGAGCAGAAGGGGAAATGCCGCCGCCAGGAGGGGAGGCGACGGGTGTTGGAAATTTTCCTTTACGGGAAGTACAGAATGGAGGGTACGTGCATGTGCCGTGGAATAGAGGTGATTTGGCTGCATTTACTAATGATTTTCCTCGGCTGAGGGAAAAACCGGTGGAGTGGTACAAGCAGGTTGAGCGGTTTGTGAAGATTTCAAAAGTATTGTGGATTGATTTGAACACCTTGTTTGACATAGTGGTACCAGGAGATTTGTGGACAGCATGTAAAGTCGCTATTGAGTGGCCGACTTCAGAACCGAAAAGAGAGGCGGTTACAAATGGTCCATCACCTGATGTCATGAAAAAGTATGAGCAGGTGATTACATGGTTGAAGTCGAAGATTTCACCTCAGGATATAGATTGGGTTAAGATAGATCGGACTGTACAGGAACCCAAGGAAACGGTGCATGAGTATTACGAAAGACTTCTGCAAGTTTTTAAACAGTATAGTGGGTTAGATGTTTTGGACCCTAAGGATATGGGACAGTTTGTCTCAAAGTTTGTAACGGGTCTGAGAGGGGAAATCAGCCTCATGATACAGCACCATTTGATTTGCTGGCAGAACAAGCCGTTAGATGAAATTTTGCGGTATGCGAGATACTGTAGTGATGAGGTGGAATCGAAACATCGAAAGCTAAAAGACAAACTGATGCTTGTCCAGATGCAGACAGCACAGGGTCAGCCTAGTGGAGGGACCTTGGGGAGAAAGCAAGGAAATTTCCAGGGAAACCAGAATGGGCAGGTACAGGGAAAGGGAAAACCAGTAGACCCCAAGACAGGAGTGGACGTGGCCACATTGAAGAAGACCACTGCGTGTCATCTTTGTCGCCAGGTCGGACATTGGAAACGCGAGTGTCCTTTGAACCCAGCTAATCAGGTACAGGAAGAGGAAGAGGGGGCTCAGGCACCCGCGCAAGAGGTAGTTAACACAATAACGAGACCTAGGACGATGAAAGGGGGGTTTACAATTCTCACGCTCAGATTCCCCAAGCTCCAAGGTTTTCACAAGGAACACGAACGTACCAACAGATGCCCCTGTTCGAACGCTATGATGAGGATAGCTTAGACCCTTTATCCTGACGGTGCCTGAGGGGGAGGAAGACTGCACACTTGGAGCGGTCTTAGAGGTAGACCAGAGAGGACCTTTTGTAGAGGCAGAGATTGAGGGCAATCCTGCAACACTTTTGGTTGATACTGGAGCTACCCGGTCTACTGTAAGATCTGCAGTAGTCCCTAACCTACCCCTCTCGGGACGATCAATCCAGGTTGTTGGAGTAGCGAACAAGAAAATAAGCAGCCCATTGACAGAACCGATCTTAGTAAAGATAGGTACTTTCCAAACTAGACATCAGTTTGTAGTGTGTGATACGAGTCCAGTTTGTCTTTTGGGAAGAGATCTGTTGTGCAAGTTGAACTGCACGATTTATTGTACACCACGGGGAGTGGAGGTCCAGACGATAGATGACGATGCGGACTTTAAAATTACCAATCAGCTTCTGTGTATAGATCTGTACCCAATGGTGACTGTGGAAGAACTTCCACATGATCTGAGAGACGCAGTGTCGCCTGTGGTGTGGGATTTCGCAGGCGATGAAATAGGTTTAATCAGAGGGGTTGAACCAGTGCGGATTGAGGTGAAACAGAATGTTGATTTCCCAAGAACACCTCAATACAACCTGTCGACAGAAACGATTGCAGGAATAAAACCTGTGATCGAGACTTTCATTGAGAAGGGTATTTTGAAGGAGATCAGAGGTAGTCCCTGTAATTCACCCATAATGGGACTACAGAAACCGAGCGGGAAATACAGGATCGTGCAAGACCTGCGAAAGGTCAACATGATAGTTGTCCCTTGTTGTCCAGTGGTACCGAATCCTTCAGTAATACTGTTCCAGATCCCATGTGAAGCCGAGTGGTTTACGGTTATCGATTTGTGTCAAGCTTTCTTTTCGATACCGCTCCACGAGGAAAGCCAATTTCTTTTTGCGTTCAGGCTAGAAAATCGCGTGTTAACATGGTGTCGTATCCCTCAAGGGTATACGGAAAGTCCATCGATCTTTAACCAGATCCTGAAGAAGAACCTTGAGAGTCTTGTGTTGCCGCAGAACTCAGTTCTCGTGCAGTACATAGATGACTTGCTCATTGCCTCAGAAACAGAAGATGCTTGCAGAATTGACACAGTAGCCTTGTTGAACCACTTAGCAGAGAATGGACATAAGGTGTCCCCGAACAAGCTGCAGTACTGTTTGAATGAGGTACAGTACTTGGGACACAGATTAGAAAAAGGCAAGAGGAAGGTGTCACCAGATCGAATTGAGGCAATAATGAGCATGGCAGTACCCACTACACAGAGGGAAGTTAGGATGTTTCTGGGAATGGTTGGCTATTGTCGACAGTGGATTCCTAGTTTCTCCTTGAGAGCAAAGCCTCTGCAGAGGCTTACACACAAGGATGTGAGTGATCCGGTACCATGGGACGAGGAGTGCTTGGTGTCATTCCTGAAGCTGAGAGATGATTTGTGCAGGGCTCCCGCACTGGGAATGCCTGATTACAACAAGGCCTTTTCATTGTTTTGTTACGAGAGAGGAGGATGTGCATTAGCAGTGTTAGCTCAAAACCATGGAGGTGTCCGTAGACCAGTTGCCTATTTTTCAGCTACTTTAGATCCAGTAGCTTCTGCGTTGCCCGGATGTCTAAGATCCGTTGCTGCAACAGGTGTCAGCATTGAAAGATGTGAAAGCATTGTAATGGGACATCCATTGACTGTACATGTGCCACATTCGGTTGAGTTATTAATGACCAGGACCAAGACCCAGCATCTAACAAACAATAGGTTAACGAGGTACGAGCAAGTCATACTTGCCGCAGAGAATGTGACTCTGAAAAGGTGCTCCATCTTGAACCCTGCGACATTGATGCCTATACCGAACACAGATGATGAAGATTGTGAGGACCATGATTGTCTCGATGTGACCGAACTTTGCACCAAACCGAGACCTGACATTGTCGATGAGCCATTGGCCGACCCAGATGAAATTTTCTTTGTCGATGGTTCATGCTTAAGAGACAGTGTGGGGCAATTAAGAGCAGCGTTTGCTGTATGTACCATTTCAGGAGTGGTCGACGCTGCTTGCCTAGAAGGAGTACGCTCCGCGCAGGTAGCTGAGATCATTGCCTTGACCCGTGCCTGTTTGGCCGCTGATCGAATTCGAATCACGATTTACACAGACAGCCAATACGGCTTTGGCGTGGTGCATGACTTCGGGCAGTTATGGTCTCAGAGGGGATTTTTGACATCATCTGGCTCACCCATTCGTAATGGAGAATATGTAAGACAATTGTTAGAAGCATTACAGCATCCGAAAGAAATTGCTGTGGTAAAGTGTTCAGCCCATGGGAAGGGGGAGGACTTTGTATCCTTGGGTAATAACTATGCGGATGAAGTCGCCCGTTTCTGTGCAGAACAGGGATGCATATTCACAGGAAGGGAGATAGAAGAGAGCCAAGAGGGAACCGATCTCAGCATAATGTTGGCCATGGCAGACACTTGGGAAGAGCTTAAGAGATTGCAAGATGAAGTCTCAACCAAGGAAAGAGAGGGCTGGATCAAAGCTGGGTGCGAGAGAGGAGAAGTGGATGTGTGGGTATCCAACGATGGGAGAGCTGTGTTGCCGGAAGAATTGTTGAGTCCGATGGCTAGATTGATACATGGACAGGCACACCTGGGTAGAGACGCAATGATGAGAGTGTTCAGACAGACGTGGTATAACCCACGGTTCCGAGCAATGGCTGAGACGGTATGTCAGAGGTGTGTTACATGTCAACAGATGAATGCTGGAAAGAAAACTGTAGTTACACTGAGTCATATTGGAAGGTCAGGAGGGCCCTTCAATAGACTACAGCTGGATTTCGTGGAGATGCCTAGGTGCAATGGCTTGAGGTACATTCTAGTGATAGTATGTATATTCTCACGGTGGGTGGAGGCTTACCCCACACGAAGGTGTGACACTCTGACAGTGGCTAAATTACTGTTGAGGGAGCTCATCCCTAGATTCGGGATCCCGACCTCTTTGGAATCAGATAGAGGTGGGCACTTCCATAGCGAAATCATGAAGTTGCTTTGTGCGGCATTGAACATAGACCAGAGACTCCATTGTAGTTACAGACCAGAGGCTTCTGGGATGGTGGAACAAGTTAATGGAACTTTGAAGGCCCGGATGGCAAAAATGTGTTCTTCAACGTCCCTACAATGGCCCGACGCCTTGCCACTAGTGCTCATGAGCATGCGAAGTGTCCCAGATAGAAAGACTGGGTTGTCCCCCATGAAATAATAATGGGGAGGGCAATGAGATTGCCAGCAGTACCAACTACAGCCTTGATAAGCATCACTGATGATTTGATTCTCGATTATTGTAAAGGACTCTCTGATGTGGTCCGTTCTGTATCCCAGCAGGTGCAAGCAGCAGTGGTACCAGCCTCGAGTGATCTGTGCCACGACTTGTGTCCCGGAGACTGGGTGCTCATCAGGAAGCACGTGAGGAAGAGTTGTTTGGATGCCCGCTGGCGTGGCCCGTATCAGGTGATACTTATCACGAACACAGCAGTAAAGTGTGGAGGATTGCCGAACTGGGTGCATGCTTCCCATACCCGCAGAGTTCCAGCACCCTTGGAAGAAACAGCTCCTCTCGTAAATGAAAACCCAGCTGACGTGGCAGGGCCACATGAGAGGACAAGTCAAGCTGTAAGGGTCGCTGACACAGCTGGTGGTGCACTAGAGCAAGCTGAAGGGGGTTTCCACAGTTCGAACCCTGACTCAGGCACCGAAGAAAGAGAAGGTGCAGTGGGCGGAGAAGAGTCAAATGCAGCAGAAAGAGGAAGTAGTGCACTGGGTATAGAAGGGGAAGGCAGACGAACGAACAGAAGTGCTGAAAGTTGGCCTGAGAGACAGAGGCGACTGAACCTGAGGTTGGCACCTGAAAGAGATCTTGCTCCAGTGTCCGAAGTATCTGAAACCGAAGCAAGCGACGAAGACCAAGCACAAGACAGTCGGCGAAGGTCCCAGAGAACAAGAGTGCCTTGTCGCAGATACTCTACCCCTGAGTGGACTTACACTGTGTTTGATGCAGGGGGTGGTGAATACAGGGAGACTGAGGTCAGTGGAAGTGTTCAGTCGGAGCCCGAAACTGGTGGTGAAGGTGGTGCTGCGGATGCCAGGGTTCGAGATAGACGGAACACTGACACTCACGATTCCGAATCCCCCACTTCTGAGTGAAGTCCGAAACTTGCTTTTGCATCGGGTCGAATTCCCGCCTTTCGGAGCTGAGCCGTTTTCACACGAAGTGCTGGTTTTGCGTCTTGAACTTTTGTATCACGTTCTGGTCGTGCTCAATGAGGATCTCATTATGGATCAGTAAAGAACTGTAAATAAAAGTCTAAAAGAAGAAGATAACCTAGGTCCGAGTGGAAGAAGAATAAACTTAGGGACTTTCCACAAGAAGAGGAACGAAAACTAGGGAAGTCTTTTTCTGGACTGTGTAAATAAGTTGTGGTCGGAAAGGGAAAGCCCGGAGATTTCATGGTTGCTTGAGCTGGTTGAGCAAGTCACAAATAAAGGACAGAGACCTTTTCAGAGTTCTTTGCGATAACCAAGACTTTTGAGAACTTTCGAAATCATGGAGCCGGGAGATCCCAATCGTAGATCAAAGTGGATTGTAGGCATTCTTATAAGTAGTGTAATAATTTCTATAATCATAGTAGTTGTAGTCTCATATACTGGTTCGCATGAGCCAGAAGTAGAGGTAGTGACAGGGACACCGACACCTATCACACCTAGCCAGAAGGGGGTAGACAGGGCAGCTGATAGAGCTATGATATTAGAAGAAAGCCGTAGACTACATGTAGATTTGTCGAAAGGTGATTTTAAGCTTAATGCATATGCTAAGTTGTTGTATGAGTATGTTGACGTGATGGATGCGAAAGATTGTTATGTGTGTATGCAGTTGCCTACTTCAGTGGATGAGGGCATTAGGTATCATCATCTTCCACTGACTTATGGTATTTCATGTAGTCTTTTGCTTAGTTTGTTTTATGAGAGAGATCAGTTCGAGTATTTCTTTTCCAATTTCGATGCAGTGCTTCCTGAAGTCCCAGCTTACAAGCATTTGAATAAGTATGACTATTATAAGACCGAAGACAGACTGAGGAAGTACTTCATACCGAGTTTGGCATTGGATACAGCATTTGCACACAGAAACAATCTGACTTGTTTGATGTCGGATGTAGAGAGAAAGTTTGTAGACCAGGTTGAAGACAGGTATAGAAAGCTGACTGAATCCCGAGATATGGGACATCACAGGACTGATTGGACAGATGAAGAACGGTTGCATAAGACCAGGGGAAGCTATGGTCCTATAGCGTTAGATAAGGAGCAGAGGGGTAAGTTGTGTATAAGGCGTTATCAGACTTACTACGAAAAGGTTCCAGTGGGACAGAGTACCTGTGATCACGTTTTCACCATGGCAGATGTGGCAAAAGATTTTCTCCAAGGTCCTGTACAAGTGTTACCAACGGTGTATTATGTATGTGGGAAGAATGCTTATGTGAGGTTGCCTGCAAATTGGTATGGAACATGTTATTTGTCAATAATATTTCCAAAGATTTACCATACAGAAGACTTAAATCTTCTGGAGGGTGGAGAGCATTCAAGAACGAGAAGAGCTGCAAGTGCAGGAATCGTTGTGGGGGATATCTTTGGAGCTATGATACCTAGTCTAGGAGTAGTCTTGAATGATGTGAAGATCCGGAGGTTAGCGACTGTGGTGGATGAATTTTCGATGAACACAGCAAAGTCGTTGGTGTTGCAGAATCGCCTTGCTTTGGATGTCCTATTGGCAAAAGAGGGCGGAGTCTGTAAAATGCTGAAGGTTCAAGAGTGCTGCACTTATATACCAGACCGTAGCAAGGATCTGGAGAAATATATAAGTAACATCACTATGGTCCACACAAAGATAGCGGATTTGACCGAAGAAGGGGCCTGGGAAAAGGTCGGAAAGGGTTTTGGTCAAGTGGGAGGTTGGTTTGCAAACCTAGGAAAGGGATTCCTTGGGTACTTCCTGAGACCACTCCTTATCTTGGTGGTTTGTGTGGCTGGCTTGTGGATTGTGATCAAGGCCTACAAGTGGTATCGAGCAGGCAGAGTCAAGCGAGCTTTGAGGGAAAATGACATGAGATTGGCAAGATTGCAGGACAATCAGTATCAAAGGCTCAAGAGCATGGAGAAATTCAGATCAGGGAAGATGGGAACAAGTTCTGTTTAGGTCGGTTCCTTCTCCGAGGGAGTAGAATGAGATGTGATGACAGGAGTCATCAAAGGGGGAACTGATAGAGCGAAATGTTCTTGTGAATTGTAGGGGTGCATCATAATCACTGATAGGCCGCACCCACATGTATTCAGACATATATTCGTTTATATCCATTGTATACTCATGCATGTTTAGTAAAGAATGAATAGTTCATTGAGACAAAGTGAACTCAGTAGTATAATGGTGTTAGGATAATGATGTAATGAAATGCTTATTGAATTGTGTGAATATAATGCATAGAGGAATTAGTTCGTGTGTGTAATGTAATTGCAGTAGTTTAAACGTGCACCATATTAAAGTTGCACATGTAATCCATTGTTTGCATAAAGAATTGTAATGAAAATGCTTATGGGGAAAAGTAAGATGTGTGTTTAAAGGTTATATGTAAAGGCCTGACTACATATATGCTTAAGGAAGGCCTGGTATATTCTTATGTTAGCTTATTTTTGTAGGCAGAGAAAAGATTCTCTTGGTAAGGCTCTCTGGGCTCAAACGGTAGATTTAATTTGCACAGTAGACGGTTTCTGTGAAAGTATCTTTTGTTGCAGGTGCAAGGACAAATGTCTCGTTAGTAAGACTAACTCTTTGTTTTCAAAAGATAGAGAGAGGGGAGGCATGGCAAGGGGAGTTAGATGGAATGTAGGGATGATACTTTCAGCGGAGAAGGTGCCTGGGACTCAAGGTCAACGAAACCGTCCAGGATGAAGTCACCGTTTCAATGGAAAAGCACAAGAAAGAAGACCTGGCCAAGAGGGCGTAAACAAGGCGTGTACCTTTGTAGTATGGTTTTGTATTAGGGTTAGTGCCCTGAGGGAGGAGGCCAGAGAAGCGGTAGGGGAGACCTGAGAGAAGGACAGAGCTGAGCTTAGGTATATGGTGATTGCACTTCTTAGGAAGTCTTCACAGCTGACACCTTTTATTCCTTCTTGCCTGGGAAATTGTTATGTAGGGATGTCACTTAGCATTAGTGTAGGGACAGCAATTGATTTTAAGCTTGCTTAGGCCAATGAAGAGTAACTTAGAAATAGGAGCAATCATAGTCTGGTTGATCCTGCTAGAACTTTCTATTCTCCTTATCCTGAGTCGGATGAGATTTCTGCGTAGATTATTATTTGTATTAGTGCCCATCTATTTCTTTAACCTCGTGTTGAGGTGCTTGCACGTTCAGTTATTTTTGGCGATAATAAATTCTCAAACTTGAATTCGGAGTCAGTGGTCCTTTCAGACAAAATGAATGCTGATATCTAACCTGATGAGATTCTCTCCTTTACACTATTCAACAGGTAAAAAGATCTTGGCGGCCAGAAGGTTCTTATAGATAATTAGATAAGAATCGGCGTTATCACCCCTGCCTCTCTGCTGATGGCTCTAGGGGTCAGCCAGGGGTGTCCCTGCACACAGACGCCTTCGCCACTCCCGCCCCACAGGGGAGATGTGCCTTGGCCCCCTACACCGTTTACCGGAGACCTTGCCATCGCTGACAGCGAAAAGGGACTGCAACACTGGATGGCATTGGCCATCTTTGTTCACACAGTCTTTTCCCCTCTCTGCCCACTCCAGCCTGGACGTACCTCAACTAGGAGAACCTGGGGTAGGACTACGCACCATCTACCCAGCAACAGACAGCCATTTTGGAGGCTCTCCTTTCCAGTAAGGCACAAAAACTGCTGAAGGTCTACTCCTTCTCGCAGGTCTATTGTAATGTGTGTCTGACACAACCAAAACAATGTAGGCGTGCGAGGCACAGACCCTGATGGCTGCAGACAAAAGGACTGCCATGTATGTAGGTCCATCATCTGTCTGAAAATGGATTATCATATACTTTCATCGTATATTGTTTCATATAATGTCCTTCGTCTACTCAATGTATATACGGTTACCTTTTTATATCATAATGCTATGCTATATAATATCATTATACTGTTTCTATATTCTTTGCGCTCACTCCCTGCCAATACTTTTTGTGCTCAATTCCAGACAATATTGGCAGATTATATCTACGTTTTTTGTGCTTAGACGCATGTATCTGTTTTGTATATTGTATGTAATTCATGTACTCTGATCTCCTTTTGTAATGTAAATGGTTCTCTTATAAAGCGCTCTGACACCTTTGGGTAAAGTACGTGCTATATAAAAATGCATAAATAAAGCACTTTATGCTACAAACGTGCACTATAATTTGTTGATGCCCCTAAAACCATGGTCTTGGCCTTTTTTATTTTTGTAATGTTAAACACCAAGTCAGTTTTGCTGATGGAGTTCGTCCTTCACTAGTTCCAACTTGCATGGTCATGCCTCACTACAGCTCTTTCTCTGCTTTTAGACTGCCCAACTCTGTTTATTTCTTTCCACAGCATTGCATCCATCTTTGTAGCTAAAGCACTCAGGGCCAGATGTACGACCCTAAATTGCACGCGCAAACGGGTTTGCGACCTGTTTGCGCATTCAAAAGTACACAGGGCCATGTACAATTCCTAAATAGCGAGTCGCAATTTATTTGTGACTCGCTATTTAGGAATTGCGAGTTGCTATTGGGAAGGGGCGTTCCCTTCCTAATAGCGACCGCAAAGCAATGTATGAATGTTTTGCAACCGCAATTGCGGTCGCAAAACACTCGCAAATTACCACCCTCTTCAAGAGGGTGGTAATGGAGTCGCAAATGGGAAGGGGTCCCCAGGGGACCCCTTCCCCTTTGTGACTGGCCCCCAAAATATATATTTTTTTTATTTCAAATCTGTTTATTGAAATTATGACAATCAAAGAAAATCAACCAGGTTGAAAATATACATTCTTAGAAGGGCACATAGAGTCGCATTCAAGACCCAGTGTCAACAGCACAGTACAACAACAATAGCCTGCAGGGCATAGTCATTCTTCGTAAATCCAATAATGCTAATGAAAGAGCCGCTGAGCTGGAGGTAGGAGCAATATGAAGCGGTCTCCAGCGTGACTATTTTGAAGCTCCTCACCTGTCATGTAGAGGTAAAATGGAGTGCCCAGTGACACTAGGGTTATTTGAAAGGCCGTTCTTACCACCTAGAGTATGGAGTGAGCATCCAACTATGTGTGTATGGCCTCATGTACATGCACTGTGTTTGACCCGTGTGCCTTAGTCGAAGCCTGGTATTAACAGGAGCATACTAACAGCCTTAGTTGAACAAGGGGGAAAATCAAAGTCTCAGTGGAGAAGGGAAGGAGGAAAGGGGGATGCGTTGTATAAGCCTAAATGTGAGGGGGAGTGCGTGGTCTCGTCAGGGCGGGGGGGAGAGCGCCTCTTCTGCTAGGGCAGTGACCCTTGGGATTTCTGGCTGTCGGCCCCTAACGGAGGGTTCAATAGAATCCTCAAATAGTTGTAGAGCTCGCAGTCGGGGGGGAACTAGTCTGGAGTGTTCGGTCCTAGAAAAATGGTGTATTAGAGTCTGCCAATTGCGGGTGAACTTAGCGTCTGTGTGGTTGATACGGGCAGTAAGTAGTTCAAGGGCTAGAGTGTGCCATAGACGGAGAAACCATGTGGCTATCAGGGGAGGTTGCGACTTCTTCCAGAATAGAGCTATTGTCTGTCGGCAGCCCCCAACATTTGTAAAATCAGGCGCCATTCTGTATGTGTCATGGCAGCCAGTGTCGGGGTCTAATGCTTAATAGCATCACCGCTGGAGAGGCGGGGATGGGGAACCCCACAACGCTCTTAATGTGGCTAAGGATCTCCTTCCAGAAGATCGTGAGGCCCGGGCAGGACCACCATATGTGTAGGAAATCACCTGTAGCACCCTGACATCTCCAACACGTCGGGGGAAAATTTGGTAGCATTCGTTGTAAGCAGGCTGGGTTATAGTACCATCGCGTCATGAGCTTATATGCTGACTCGCGTTGCGAGATGCTGTGATATACCTTCGGGATGTCTCGCCACAATCGATCCGAGTCCTCCGGGAGTATCTCCCCCCCCAAGTCCAAGTTCCATCGCGTTTGATATGTGTGGGGTGTAGGTTGTTGTGCGTGTTGCAAGACTGTGTAAGTATGAGATATCAGACCCTTCGAGCCTCCGTAGCTGCGAACTAAGGATTCAAATGCAGTAAGTTTTCTGGTTGCACCTTGGATATATTCCTGTGGTAGCAGCCAGTGTCGAATTTGATAATATTGCATCCGAGCCCCCTCTGTGAGACGAAAAGCTGTTTTGCATTGATTAAAAGTAAGACGTTTACCGCCCTGGGACAGATCTTGTATAACTCGACATTCGCCCTCCGACCATTCATTAAATGCCCAAGGTTGCAGCGCAGGAGGGAACATGGGATTACGGAGTATAGGCGTATTCGGAGAAGGAAACGTAGTCAAACCTCGAGAGACCGCCAGCCTATCCCATATCTCTAGTACCGTTTTAGTGGGGGTAGCTATGTACGCGCTACGGGGGCGTGCCCCTCGAGGGAGCCAAGCCAGGTCCCACAGTGGTCTGCATGAAACCGCACGATCCATGTAGAACCAATGCTTCTCGCTCTCTCGAACAACCCACTCCGATATGTATCGTAAGTGACAGGCCCAGTAATACTCTAAAAGGTTAGGGCAGGCCAGTCCTCCTCGATCTCGCGGGAGCATCAGGATCCTGTTAGAAAAGGGTGGACGGGATTTCCCCCATATAAAATCAGTAAAGTCTCATTGTAGAGACAGGATGTCCGTTTGCGGTATAGGGAGGGGAGGGATTGAAATAGATATAGTATCTTTGGGAGAAGCGTCATTTTTATTGTGTTGATACGTCCTAACCATGCAAGAGGAAGGCCTCTCCATCTGCGCAGTTCCTCCCGAATGGCACTTCTATATCTAGGCTAGTTGGCTGAAGTCCAGGATGAAAGCGAAGGAGTCAAGTCTAAACCTAGGTATCTTATTGACTTATTAGACTAGTTCAGCTGTATAAGATTTTACAATTCCAAGACCTCTGTAGCCGGGAGTGTGAGATTAAGGGCATGTGATTTAGTGAGATTAATTCGGAAACCTGATGTTCCCTCAAAGGAGTGAAAAAGCGTGGCTAACGCAGGAAGAGAAGTAGACTGGGAAGAGAGATAGAGAAGAAGGTCGTCTGCGAAGAGGGAAATTTTATGGTCGGACCCCCCCATAGAAATGCCCTGAATTGCGGGATTGTGTCGAATAGCGATGGCCAGAGGTTCCACTACCAGGGCAAATAACAGCGGGGAAAATGGGCACCCCTGACGAGTGCCTCGATAAATCGGGATGGGGGCAGAATGGCGCCCGTTAAGGCGAATGCATGGGGTGGGATGAGTGTAAGAGGTCATCAACCTAGAAATCATCACGGGGCCCAGGCCTATTTCCCTCAGAGCCGCCGGTAGAAAGCCCCAATCCACCCGATCGAAGGCTTTTTCTGCGTCAAGGGATACCAAGCAAGCAGGTATGTTCCTATATTGTGCCTTTTCCACGAGGTGGGCAATCCTGCGGATGTTATCTGCCCCTTGACGCTGATGTATAAACCCCACCTGATCCGGATCAATGAGGCCTGGAAGGTGAAGTTCCAGTCGATTCGCCAGAATCTTGGTGAAAATCTTGGCATCAGTGTTTAAAAGGGTGATGGGGCGATACGAAGTAGGCAGGGATGATCTTTACCTGGCTTTGGAACGAGAACTATCTCCGCTCAAAATATTTTTAAAGGGCAGGCAGTGGTCCCAGGGACCACTACCTGCCCTTAAAAAATGAAACGAAAATGTTTCATTTTTTTCTTTTCCAAATGCAGCCTGTTTTCCTTTAAGGAAAACAGGCTGCATTTAAAAAAAAAAAAAAACTGCTTTATTTAAAAGCAGTCCCAGACATGGAGGTCTGCTGAGCCAAGCAGGCCACCTTCCCTGGGAGTGCACGCCATTCCCAATGGGGTTGCAAATTGCGAGTGGCTCATGAATATTCATGAGCCTCGCAATTTGCGACCCCATTGGGAATCGCAAACAGTGTCTCAGACACTGTTGTGCATACCAATTTGCTAGTCGCAAATGCGATGCAATTTGCGACTTGCAAATTGGCGGGTCGTACATCTGGCCCCAGGCATTTTATTCCGCAAATTTGCACTGTAATTTGTGTTTCTAGATTGTCCATCTCTGCTCACTATCAATTCTAGGATAGCATATACCATCTTAGATATAGCATTAAGCACTTTAACCAGCAAATTTGCACTGTAATCTGATGATGCCCCTAAAACTAGCCTCTTGGGGCCAGATGTACGACCATACTAAATTGCGACTCGAAATTTGCGCTCGTTTGCGAGTCGCAATGTAGTATGTACAACAGTGTCAGAGACACTGATTGCGATTCCCAATGGGGTCGCAAAATGCGAGGCTCATTAATATTAATGAGGCACTCGCATTTTGCGACCCCATTGGGAATGGCTGGCCTTCCCAGGGATGGTAGCCTGCTGGGCTCAGCAGACCACCATGTCTGGGGCTGCTTTTAACTCCTTCCATGCGTCGGACGGCACCCGGCCGTCCGACGTCACGGTGGGCCTGTGCGTCGGACGGCCGGGAGCCGTCCGATCTGCGAACGCGTGGAATTTTCCCGCACCGCGGGGAAATTCCGGCCGCGCCCAAAGGGTTAAATAAAGCAGCTTTTTAAAAAAATGCAGCCCGTTTTCCTTAAAGGAAAACGGGATGCATTTAAAAAAATAAAAATGAAACGTTTTCGTTTCATTATTTTAGGGCAGGCAGTGGTCCCTGACACCACTGCCTGCCCTTAAAAAATATTTTTGCATGCATTTGCAAAGGGGAAGGGGTCCCATGGGGACCCCTTCCCATTTGCGAATGCATTACCACCTACTTGAAGTAGGTGGTAATTGCGAGTGTTTTGCGACCGCAATTGCGGTTGCAAAACATTAGCACATGGGTTAGAGAGTCGCTATTTGGAAGGGAACCCCCCTTCCAAATAGCGAGTCTCTAAACACTTTTTTGCGAGTCAGAATTCATTTGCGACTCGCAAAATTGTGTTAGTACATGGCGATACCAATTTTAGCATGCTAACCCGTTTGCGCATGCTAAAATTGGTCGTACATCTGGCCCTTGGTCTCTTTTATCTTTGCTCAGTTAAGTTTTAACCAAACACTTTTAAACTAAATATTTTAGCACAGCAGCCTCTATTTGCTCCAATACACATTGATTTAGTGAGTCATTTGGAATAAGGAGACAATTGTTGAGAGCTGGTCTCTTATACCAATTTCAAACAACAAAGATTTCTGTGTTAATAATTTGCGTTTTCCATTATATTAAGCAGTTTTATCTAGCGAATCAAGATTTCGGAGAAATTTGTCTTCTGCTGGACTTTAATTGTTGGATTTTTGTGTTTTCTCCTTTAATTTGTGTTTTAATTGTAAGTTTTAATTAACTGAACAATAAAGATTCATTCAGTCAGTGGCCCTGGATTGAGCTGTACATTTGAGGAAAAGCAAATAATTCACCCTATGTATCAGTTAATAGTCAAAGTATGACAAGAGTGCTGTTCTGTCACAAAACGGTTTCTAGGATAGGTGTGCTGTAGTGAAGTAGTAAGCGTTGTACATCACTTTTCTAGAGAATTATGTCTGTTTGCTTGACACAAGCTAATAATAAAACGGTGCATGTGATCTCTCTGGCCATGAGATCCCTGCGTCATTGCGTACACTATTAGTGGAGATGTGAGAATGGGGTGAAAGTTTCTGCCCACATAGGGATTAGAGACCAAGGCCTTTTAGATAAAGCAGGATAATGAAGTGGTTGATGGCAAATTTGTTTGTATATTCATTAATCTGTTTTATAAAGGGCCTACCAAGACTGCCACCCTGGAAATGCTGATGATATTGCCCTACGGATGAAGTGATTAGATACTGTTGATTATGCAATCTAATATCTATAACTCTGCAACTTCAGTGCAGTGTCCAGATGAACTATACAAAAAAGTGATGGATGAAATGCTTGAAGTAATTTCAGCCATTGGTAATTACTTGGGCCGCATCCCAGCCCATAATTATTTTGTACACCATGCCACCTCAGGGCCCAATTCACAAAGTTAAAGTTAGACCAAAAGCCGGAGTTTAGACAAAAAGTCTAACTTTACTACTTTTCGGTATTCACAAAGGTAAATTACGAGCAAAGTCCAATCCTGTGCACACGCGTTCGTGTAGTTTGAAAGTTTTATCCAAGGTTGAAATCAAAGCCAGTATAGTCTCTTTGTAAGTATTCTTATTCTTTATTCCAGATTACACCACAAGGTCCAGCCAACACGTGTTTCGTCGTTGGCGTAATAACCCTCGACTTCTTCAGGGCTGGAAATAACAGAAACAGGACTCATATCATATGAGTGTATCTCTGTTTGCACAACAAAATTGGTGCACAGAGTAAACCTTCGTGACCTAGAGGTATTGCACTCAACCTCTAGAGTGCTCACATGGCATACAATTAAAATTAGATGAGACTCCTCATCTGAAAAGGGTGGGAATCAACAATAGTTGTCACGAAGGTTTACTCCGTGCACCAATTTTGTTGTGCAAATAGAGATACACTCATATGATATGAGTCCCGTTTCTGTTATTTCCAGCCCTGAAGAAGTCGAGGGTTATTACCCCAACGACGAAACACGTGTTGGCTGGACCTTGTGGTGTTATCTGGAATAAAGAAAAAGAATACTTACAAAGAGACTATACTGGCTTTGATTTCAACCTTGGATAAAACTTTCAAACTACACGAACGCGTGTGCACAGAATTGGACTTTATTCATTTTGGGCCTATTGGTCCTAATCAGAGGGTTTTTGGGGTTTTTCCCTCACCTGTTGCACCGTTTTGAACTTTCACACATTGATTTACAGTACGATACATTGCAGGCGCCGTATTTCCTGTGTGAATTAATACCCCCTTTTTTGATCAAAAGTAAATTACGAGCAGTATCTTTATGATTCCGGAGGTTCTGCACTCGGGGCGGAATCTCTGCATTCGGGGTGGAATTCCACCTGAGTGCAGAGATTCTGCCCCGATTGTAGAACTTCAGACTCGATTGCAGAACCTCCGCCCCAAGTGCGGAACCTCCGCCCGAGTGTGGAACCTCTGCAGTCGTAAAGATACTACTTGTAACCTATCTTTGTGAATACTGAAAAGTAGTAAAGTAAGACTTTTGGTCTAACTTTACCTTTGTGAATCAGGCCCTCAGTTTGGAACCAGTCATATGCAAATTATTCTTTTTTTCCCCCCCCAAATTCAAAGACACAGTGCAGTGCAGTTCCTGTGATTACTAACAATTCCCATACAATGGTGCGTTGCTCGACATAACATTGCATTGGATCAGTGCTTTAAACAGGTGTATTTTAGAGATACAGGTATTAATCCCCCACACGACCTGCGGACAGTGGGGAGGCATCGTTGAAAGGTGTACAGATCGTCCCCCTATTCACATTCCATGCCCCCCAAATCCTTGTCCATTTTTGCGGGCATCCTCTACTTTCATATACCACCCTTTCCGCCTGCATGCACCAGTCCATGTCGGACTCCCAGTCGCGAAACTTGGATTTGAGTTCGCCCTTCCATGTTCTAGCTATGTTGCGTTTCGCAACCATACAGCCCAGGGAGACCCACATTCTCTCGGTTCGTGATAAATCAGTTGCTTCCCAGATATTGAGGAGACACAAGCGGGGTGAGACCACAAAAGTTTTACGGCAAGTTGAGGACAGCGCTGATGTGACCCTCACCCAGTATGTCTGAAGAACCGGGCACTCCCACCACTGATGAAGGTAGGTGCCGAGTTGACCACACCCACTGGGGCAGGTAGCGGAGCGCAGAACATTCATCTTTACAAGCACAGAACTAGTATAGTAGGGTCTATGTAGGAGTTTAAGTTGAATAAGTTTAAACCGGGAACGGATCGCCACCTCCTGGGGGGAGGCCAACGCCTCTTGCCATTCCTCATCGTCAATGTCCCCGATGTCCTCCGCCCACTTCTCGCGAATTCTACCCAGCGTGTCTGGCGTATTATTAAGAATTTTACGGTATGTCAATGAAATAGCCTTTTCCTGGAGGTAATCGTCCAAGAGTCTATCCTCTAGAGGTGAGGAGGGTGGCAGCTCCGTACCCTTGGGTATCGCCTTTTGTAGCGCGTTTCGGGCTTGGAGATATCTAAAAGTTTCACTGCTCTGCAATTGGTAATCCCGCTGAAGATCGCCAAAAGGGACCACCCCGCCCCCGGCCCACAGATCGCCAACCCTCGAGAGGCCTATCAAATCCCATTTATCGAAGCCAGGGTGCCTTGATAACATTCCCAGTTGGCGTGTGTCGAGCAATGGAGTGACTTGTGTGATTCTAGCTTTCCACGCCAGTGCGGTTGTTGCCGTGTGCCATATATCAATTGTGGTGGAAGTTGGGGTGTATTTAGGTGCATAGTTCCTATCTCCATAGATTGCCCTGAGATAATTACCGGGGAGCATGTTGTGTCTGTCCATCCTGTAAGCAGGATCAGACCCTGGTCGGTGGACCCAGTGATTCACGACCGCCAACTGGGACGCCCAATAATAACTTCTAATTGCAGGCAGGGCGAAACCGCCATCGTACCAGCTTTTCATGAGTTTGGTTAACACCATTCGGGGAGCCCCGTTGTTCCAAAGCAAAGAGCGCACCCCCGCTTCAATGGTATTAAAGTATTGCACTGGGACAGGATAGGGTGTGTTTTGTAAGGCATAGATAAAGCGGGGAAGCGGCATCATTTTATAAAGGGCGGCTCTGCCCAATAGGGTCAGGGGCAGTGTCCTCCAATGCTGGATATCAGCTTGGAAGCGGCGCAGAGGGGGAGCCAAATTATGGTCGTAAAAAGATGAGGAATCGGACGTGGCATAGATTCCCAAGTATAAAAAACCGTGTGTAACTACCTTAGCTCAACAGTACCTAGGTAGGGTTGGGCGAGCCCCACTCAGAACATAAACTAGGGACTTGTCCCAATTCATGGTATAACCGGAGTACTTCCGAAAAAGAGTGAATATGTGCAGGACACGGTGAATGGAGAAATACGGTCTAGCCAAATAATGCAGGATATCGTCAGCATAGAGGGAAATTTTATCCATCCAATCTGCCGATCAGTTGAGGCCTCTTATAAGGGGGTCCCCCCTGATCCATATTGCCAGAGGCTCCAAGGCTAAAGCAAAAAGTAAGGGCGAGAGGGGACAGCCCTGCCTCGTTCCCTTCTGCAATGTAAAAATTGCCGAACGACCCCCATTGACTACAATTCGGGCCAATGGCTCAGAATAAAGAAGTCACAGCCAGGACAGAAATCTCTCCCCAAACCTGTATGTTTCAAGCGCGGCAAATAAAAAGGGCCATTCAATCATATCAAATGCCATCTTAGCGTCTAATGACATGATCACTGCCTCTTCCCGAATCGTGGCAGCTCTGCCCATAACCCCATGAAGGCGACAAAGATTTAGGGCCGTGTTCCTGGCCGGCATAAAACCGGATTGGTCCGGGTGAATCAATTTATGGAGATGAGGCGAGAGACGTTGTGCCAGGATTTTAGCAAGTATTTTTACTTCTGGGTCTAGAAGGGAGATAGGCCTGTACGAGCCACAACACTCCGGAGCTTTACCTTTTTTATGAATAACGACAATGTTGGCCAACCTCTGAGTTTCGGGCAAAACCCCTCTTTTCCGTATAAGGTATGGGGCAATCGTAGATGCGTTTTATTTATAGAGTTCAATAGGAAGGCCACTAGGACCCATGGCTTTTCTGGACTGCAAGGCACAAATAGCCTTGGTCACCTCCTCATTGGTTAAGACGGCGTCTAGTTCCTCCACATCCCGGGGGTCCAGAACAGGCAGGCCCAGGGTGACTAGTAATTCTCTCGCTGCAGCGTGAGAGGGGGCATGAGTGGAAGTGTAGACCTGTTTGAAGTGATTCGCAAATGCTTCCGCAATTCCAGCTCTATTATGTAGGCTCATGCAGTCTTGGCCCACTATCTCGGCCACCCACCTGTTAGCCGCATCTCGTTTGTCTAACCAGGCTAATAGTTTGCTCGCCTTGTCGCCAATATCATATATACGATGTTGGGTGGCCCGGTATTGGGCCTTCGCTGAGTCTTCAGCAGCATTTCTGTATTCTTGTTGTTTCATGAGCAATTTGTGTTTGACGCCTGGAGCGTTCGATGTCACCAGATCACGCTCAAGAAGGGCAATCTCACCCTCTATCATCTGTAAGTGTTTTTGTTTCTCCGCCTTGTGCCCCGCTATTTCAGCCACCCCACTACCCCTCACCACTGTTTTGTATGCCTCCCACAATACGATGTCTGAATCAACTGACCCCTCGTTTTCAATAAAGTACTGGTCGGTTACCTCTGTAAGTTTGTCCCTAATTGCTGGGATCTTGAGAAACCAAGGGTTAAGGACCATTTCATGGCGTGTGGGAGAAGGGGCGCTGCCATAGACCGCTACCAACGGGGAATGTTCAGAAATGCCCCTAGGGAGAAAGGAGACCTCTCGAAACTTGGGGAGCTGAGTGGCTTTGCAATAAATTTAGTCAATTCGGGACATACTACCATGGACTCCAGAAAGGAAACTGTATTGCCTGGCCGAGGGATGACAAACCCTCCAGATATCTATCAGACCCATTGCCCCGAGGAAATCCGATAGCATCTTCCCGGGTGCTTCGCCCCGTCTGGGTGGCTGTCTATCTAGGTCACCGTTGAGGGCAGCGTTACAATCACCCCCTAGGAGCAAGTCACCCTCGGGTAGGTTTAATATGTGGGGGCCAAGATCGGCCAGTGTCGTAGAGTGTATTCTAGGCAGAACATATAGTGAGGTTATATTAACGGATTTACCCTCCCAAAGGCCAGAGACCGTGACAAATCTACCAAGTGGGTCGTGAGTGATCTCCTGTACCTGGAAAGGGAAGGAGGTGTGCATGAGAATGCCCACCTCTCTAGACCCTTTGGCATAGCCCGAGTGGGCCACCAGTTTATACCCCCATCTATTGAGTGCACAATAAGAGGATCCCTGAATGTGAGTTTCCTGTAAGAGCACAACGTCGGGGGCCTGCCTCTTCAAATATTGCAAAACTATCCCACGCTTAATTCGGTCCCCCAAACCATTGACATTCCACGAGAGTAGTTTGAGGTGGCTCAAAAGCGGAGCCGTTGCACATTCATCGGCCATTTAGGTGATGTGAATAGGGCCAGCTGCAATACAGGCCTACAAGGGTGAAAACACGGGGAAACAGCCTCCCACGCCCGCCCGGCGAACTCATCATAGACACCTTGAACATTGTACAAACTGATCCAACTCTTAACTGACTTCCAGTCCTCAATGCACCGGGAAGAGGGCTGTTTTTATAACTGCACCATAACAAAAAACATACAATACAAATCTCCCGTTGAAAACACCCCTGAACCCTCCCCCTCCCTGCCTCCCTGCAACGTGGACTTACAACTGCCCACCCCCCAATTTAGCAGCGTGCCTGTGTACCCATAACTAATAACCTTTGTGAAGGGAAACGTTACACAGCCGAGCAACCCCGACCGGAAGAGCCAATACCCCCTTGTTCATGACCACACAAGCCCATTATAGCACATTTTGCAAACTATTAGTCCAAGATAATTATCAAACTTAGAAAACAACATATTAATATCCCATCCACTGTGATGACACTGGATGTTGGACAATAAATCTAATGACATTCGGTCAAAACCCATCAGCAATACATACTTGTCGGTGGACCCACGTGTCCAGTTGCCAACATGGCGTAGTCACCAGTGCCCACCAGGATGGTCCCATATTTTTCGCACTGTGAACCAACACTGTCGTCTCAAGGGTCGGGGAGGGCTGCCTTGGCAACCCGACAGCATAACCTTTGTGACAGACTAGACACCCTCCTCTCGAGCGGAATTTTCTTGACGATTTTCGTGCTCCTGGAGGCGCCTCAAAGAGTTATGTTTCTGAACACCAGGATTCCTCCATCCCTCCAATCATTCCCAGACTTCCTCCGGGGTCTGAAAAAAACAGGATATCCCCTCCGCCAGCACGTGCAGTTTGGCCGGAAAAAGCATTGCGTATTTCAGGTCTTTGTCTCGGAGTGCGCGCTTCACCTCCAGAAAGGACCTGCGTAGCCTCTGCACTTTCAGTGCAAAGTCCGGAAAGAATGTGATCGTCGAGTTTTCAAACTTGAGTGGGGGAGCCGTGCGCTCTATTTGAAGGATAATGTCCCTGTCCCGGAAATTAAAAATTCTCGCCAGGATGGGGCGCGGAGGAGCACCAGGTTTCGGCGGACCCCCGGGCACTTTATGAGCGCGTTCAACTGAGAAGTACTGAGACAGGGATCGGGGCTGTAGGTGGTTTTGAATTAAGTCTTCCACAAAGAGGTCCGCAGTCTGCCCCTCCGCCCGTTCAGGACCCCAAAATGCGCACATTATTTCTGCGCGCGCGCCCTTCAAAGTCTTCAAGTTTGGCCTCCAGGTCTGAAGTTTGCACTTGAAGCCTCTTGACGTTCGCCTCCAGCGTTTTGGTAGATTTTTGAAGCGTCAACACCGACTCTTCAGTCGCCTTAACCCTGTCCCCCAAATTAGGTAGGTCGGCGTACATAAGGGTTACTTCAGCTGTTACCGTGTCTATTTTCTGTTCCAGCGCCGCACGGACCCCCTGGATATCTTCCATGACATCCATCAGAGTTGGGGCTCCCTCCTCCGGCTGCGAATTCGCTCCCTGTCGTGTTGCTCTTTCCTCTGCGCCATCCGTCTTGGAATGGGCAAATTTGTCCAGCTTCGTCTGGTGCGTCTGCTTGGGCCCCCTAGCCGTGGACATCTCTGCGGCGCCAACCCTTCAGAAAAAGCCCCAACGGTGCTCAGGGTTCCGGGGCCGCTAAAATACAAAGTGGGCACAGCTGCCGCGCCCAAACAGGTGAAAAGTCTCAGCCCACCACCTAACTGTGTAGGTAACTGGTCACGCCGATAATCACTGTCCAAGCGGTGGGCCACAATGGTTGTCAGGGGCAGCTGCACCACTGCCAAACTCACGTGCACCAGGCGATGCCAGATGCAACCTTGTCACCAGGTCCCACGTAGAAGAAGCAATCACAGACTGAGTGGTAGGCCACCAGGACCACACAATTAGGAACAGCAGCAGGTGATCTTATAGGAGAAGTACTGCATGCAGCTGCGCCAGCCAATCAACCCACACGCTCTGTAGGTGTCTCTGACTCCCTCCAACCGTGCCGTTGCGCAGTGAGGACAGAGAAGGAGGGGGGGGCGGCAACACACACTGTTCGGGCCCCCAGATCGCACCCCACAGTGGAAGCACAGGGTATCGCAGGCTGCAAATAAATAGTAGGGGGGAGGAGAGAAGCACACTCCCCCCACACCACAAAGTGAATACCACGCTGTCCAGGTGTCAGGCCCCTCGCGTCACGGGACACACTTCAGGCAACCACTGGGCTATGGAGTCACACTGGCCAGATCCACGGAGTCCCCAGGGGCGCCCCAGGACCCCAGCACCAACAGCTCGAGAGGGCAAGCACACTTGAGAAGGTCCGGGTAAGCAAAATGGGCCGGGGAGGGCACTTTATTGCAGGCTTATTACGAAGAGTGGAGGCGATGAGAGGCTCCGCTCTCCGTTAACTTCACTGGCGCACCTCCAGGCACCGCCACGCTGTGCTCACTGTGAGGAGCGGAGACGATGGAGGGCGCCGCTCTCTGCCATCACCGCTGACACCTCCTCCTACACAGGCGAACGGGGCTCAAAACGGGGAGCGGAGGCGAAGGGAGGCACCGCTCCCTGCCGTCGTTGCCGGCACTCTCACGGGCTCAACTCGGGAAGCGGATGTGGTGGGAGGCTCAGCCGCTCGCCGTCGGCGCTGGCACGATCACTCTGGGCTCATCCCCAAGCGTGGAGGCGATGGTAGGCTCCGCTCATCTCTGTCATTACTGGCATGGCCCCGGGCTGACCACGGAGAGCGGAGACGATGGGAGGCTCCGCTCTCCGCTGACGTCGCTGGCACTCCCTGCGGCCCTCAGTGTGCCAAGCCAGTCGGGGCGATATCTTCGTCCAGCGACAATCGAAGTTCCTCAAACCTCGACCGAGTCACCCAGAGGAGCAGGGGGATACGGGACAGATCGAGTTTCTGGGCTTGATCGGATATGTTTTCGGATATCGAGGGATTTAACTCGGTGGTGGACGGAGCTCTACTCCTCTGCGGCCATCTTGGGTGTCGGCTGGCCTCGCCCCCCCTATGCAAATTATTCTTGGCCCAGCTACAAGAGGAGCAGTCCAGCCCGAATTGCCAGGTCAGATCCGCCTCAAACCAGAACACAAGCAACTCAAGACCAGCTTCACCCTGGTTGGGGCTCTTTAGTTGGTACTAGCTTGGTTCCAGTGTCACACGGGAATCTCTAATGGGCACATGCGTCGCACCTAGTGCATCAAACTGAAGTATAAAAAAAAAGTGAATGGTGGAATGCTTGAATTAATCTGAGCCGCTGATAATCCCAGTCCATTGTTATTTTGCACACCCTGGCACCTCAGTTTGGACTCAGCCAGATGGACAGGGATGCGGCCTGAGACCAGTAGCTGAGATTAATTAAAGTCACTTCTTTGCTTCAGATGAAAGCTTTCCCGAAAGGCTCATGCTGGCTGTCAAAAAGGGACTTCAATCCTGCCAGAGAACAACTGTTGCCACACTCTCCAGCTACAGGTGACAGTTTGAGAAAGCAGCTGGACACCCTATGCACCTCAGAGCTTCAGCAGCCTCAGTTTGGCCCAGCAGTCCAAGGAAGGAACATGGGCTCTACATGATTGATGCAGAGCACCATCCGCAGGAAGCTGATGTCCTGGAAGGTGATATTGGGTCTAGAGATTCTCATATGGCCACCAGATGTTCACTAAGGCGCATGTCTGGCTTCCATGCTTATGTCCTACTCGCATTCGACAGGTGAAGATTCCAGACAGCAACTGGACACCCTAAGAGGCCTCAGAGCTGCCTCAGCCTCGCCCCACAGTCCAAGGAGGCGACATGGACTCTCCGTAACCAGCGCAGACACCCATACTGCTCTGTAACTGCCTTATTCAGAAAGCTGATGTCCTGGGAGTTGATGTTGGGCCAAAAGTTTCAAAATATGGCCACCAGACCTCTGTGAGGTCGGGTCACATAGTGCACATACATGTCCAATGGCCATGTTGTAATGAACATTAAAGCTATGACTAGAAAATGCAGCATTACCACGATGTTTGGCGGGACAGTGAAGGCCTGATAAGCGGCAATGAGCCGCTTGTTGGGCATTCATTGTCCCACTGTGCATTGGGACTAAATGGAGAAATATGTACACATAACTGAAACAGCACTAACTGCACAGGTAACTTGTGTAAGCATACAACATACTGACCAATCAAAACCTTGTAATACTCCAGGGAGGGACAAAAACAATACAGAAAGAAGACCAACAAATCACAACTATGGAACGACATTTTGTTTATTGCATGGTTTGTTTTCTTGTTGTCATCCCTGGCAAGTTGACGCTTGGCTAAAGTGACTGAACTAGTTATAATTCAGAGGAAATGGATAACCCAAGAGGACCGAATGCACAGTGACTCTCCTGTAGGGTTGGATAACCATTCATCATGTTTCTTTGCTTTTCCCCATGTCTGGTAGTTGTCACTTTTCTTTTTTTCTTGATCACTAATCCTTCTAATGAAAAAAAATCCTTTACCGTCTCTAATTAATTTAGATTTTCCTATTCAAATTTGTTTAAAATGTTTACTTTGCACTATGTATATTCTTTGGATGTTTGCCAGACTGTTCCATCAGAGGCCCGAGAGGCCTAAGTGTGTTTTTTTAATAAACCAATAAGTTAAGAGTCAATGAGAGGTATTTAAGCACTACTTAGAAGGACCTAAAGACAGGCTGAGGGTCTCTGGTTTTGTCTTAGGACCCTCTGGCGATAGATGAAGGTGGCAGAGGGCCAGCTTTGGGTCTTTATTGATATACTGTGTTGTCAGTTGTAGGTCTCTGAAGGCATTGTGGCAGTGACTGACTGTGTACCGAGAGTTTCTGAGAGACATCTGTCAGTGATTAGCTCGGATGTTTGAATGTGGGTTGAAGGCGGATCAAGTTATCTAATGTTTTTTGAAGGCCGGTTGAGCCTTAAGGTCCCTGAGGGCATAATGAGGAGCTAAATCAGCTGGCCCAGAGTTTCTGGGTTGACCAGATGTGTTTGAGGGCTGGCTAAGGGTATCTAAAGGTAGACATAGGGTCTGTAGGATGAGTCTGTGGAATTTCCAAAAGCCTTCTGCTGTCGGCACCATGCCACGCCAAGGGTCTCTCTAAGTGTGAGAGGCCTGGGATTTTGTAGGACTAACTCAGTGTGCTAATAGACAGCTAGGGGCATCTAATGGTGAAATAGCAGTCTCTGAGGGATATCTGGAGGCGACTGATAGCCAGTTGGGGTCTTCAAACCTCTCTCAGGGAAGACTGATGATGTTTAAGGACAAAATGGAAGTCTGAGGTGCAGATATCATTAGTGCAGTAGGTGCAGCGTAATTGGTCCCAGTAGTCTGATGGGCGCAATGCACCACCATTATGGCTGTCTTATACTACCTAACTGTAGAGACAGAGACTCATTTTAGTTGTTTGGATTAGGGCCCTTGGCACCCTTGATAAATCATTTATGGAGATGTGTGAAGCAGTGCCAATTGAAGATGGGAAATGTGGAAGGCAGCCAGAACATTTTCGCATGCCCTCTACCGGCCCCAGATCTGTGATTATTTTCTAGATGCAGAAAGGCAGTAAGGTTAGAAAATGGAAAAACCTCCCTTTCTTCGGGCCTGGGCCTGTCGTCCAAGCAATAGGCCGTAAACAAAGAAATGGTGCTGAAAATGATTCTTTTTCCTTGGCTCTCCTGAATCCAGGATGCTTTCAGTTTCACTTTCCAAACACAGTGTTATGCAGAGGCTCTGCTGTCTGGAAGGGCCACAGCTAGTTTGAGGTATACTGGTGTTTTACCTTCATGCACAACATTCCCTTTGTTTGCTTTACAATAGGGTCGTTTTTATTTTTTAGTATTTTTTTTATATATGATTACATCGCAGAGATTGCATCTATATATATTCGTTGTGCATTTCAATTTGATTTTTTGTGTTCATTTTCAGTCTCCTGTTTACCCATTTATTTCTGAATTTCCTAGTTTTTCTGCATATTGCTCTTTTTACTGGTTTCTGGTGCACAGAAAGACAGCTTATCATACATGACAATTTAGCTGGAATACTTCCCACCTTTAAGCTAAATATGTTGTTATTTAGTTTTCTGCCTCTTAAAACCTCAGCTTTAAAGCAAGTTAACGGGGAATTGAATTCCCTTATTTTTCACCAAATTGTCTTTTTCAATGTTAACAAATATGTATGGGACTTCTATCTGTGTGGCGAAGATTTGAACATGCATATATGTTTATGGGATACAATCCTATTTGCCAAGTGGCCACATTCCATGTGGGGTACCGTTTTCATGCCAAAAGCACTTTACGTGATAAGATTTTTTCAGACCATGCTTACAACATTAAAAGTAAGAGTTTGTGGGAGTAGAGAGCCAGATTGAGGCTTATGCATTGCCTTCTCCATGCCTCTACGGCTCTGCAGCTGATAATGTGAGCTTTGTTGTATAATTTCTTGTCAGTGGTCAACATAGTAATGTTACACAATCGTTCCTCATTCAACAATTGAAAATCAGTTTCAGCACATCATAAAAGAATAATGAGTTTAGTCTGAACACGATGTGCAAGGTCAATAAACAATGACCCTTGTTATTCTGTTCTGGTCAGTCAGTAGCACCTAGCCAAAACATGCTAACACAGCTGCACTGCTGGAAACTTGTGCTTTGATATTATGGGGATGCATGTTGTTCAAACACACACTTGGAGAGGGACCTTTCCAGGGAGAAGAGCTTTGCTGTTCCTATGATGTAAAACTTCCATCTAGGCACTAAGGTATGGGGTCTGCTGACAAAGCCCAGAGATCTTCCTTTATATAATAAACTTCACCTTACCAAGGGGAGGGTGGTTAGGCCTTATAGTCCTTTTTCCACTGTCTGTATATGATGACATCCCCCTTTATATTCTATGGAATTGTAACCATGCTAACTGTTTTAGGTTTATGCATTTCGCTGCTGGTAGTGGCTCGTATACTGCATTATAGAGCACGATAGTTAAAATAAACATTTTGAACTATAACTGTGACTCTGACAATTCTTATTGTGGACAAGTACGAGTAAGTAAGCAAAAGGGAATGTCTTGCTACCGCAATTCCTGAGAGAGTCGGGAGTGTTGTGTTCTGGGTTGTCTAATCATTTGTAGCTGAGTGATTATGTAGGAGAACGAATGAGACACTATAGCTAGTTCGTTTTGGGATTTTGGGTACTAAGGTGGTAGGAAGTTACAACCCCTATACGCCGAGGTCCTGTTTTCCTGCGCACAGTTCTGTGTATGTGCAGAATCCCCGCAACAATACCCGTCAGTTTATTGAAATATCCGGATTCCCCTAGTATCGTTACATACTCAGAATGTGCCCCATCACCCCTCTCATTTTGTGTTGCAGCAGTCTGCAGATTGCTTTTCCACAGTCAAGGTTTTTAGGTATTGGCAGGTGTGGAAGATTGTAGAAGACACTTACCAGCCTGTAGATGATTTGGTACAAGGGATATTGGAGAGGAACTGCCACGTTTGAAGGAAATTATGTTTCTATATTGTAACTGTCAGGAGAGATAGATTAGCAACACACATGTGCCGCACCAACACCTGAAAGAAAGTTAACAAGAAGGGATGTCAATATAAACTTTGTTTATTTCAACACAAGGCAAGTTTGATTGTCAGAGAGGTGTTGGGAAAAAAAAACCACAAAACACACAAGATGATGGACGGAATGCTGCACATTGGCAAACATTCACCCCCAGTCACAGATCTGGGTTTAATCCATCGTTATTTTGCTTCACCATGCCACCCCAGTTCAGACATAGCCATATGCAAATCAGTCTTGACCCTGTGCCTCATGGGAACAGTCCAGACCGAACTGCCAAGCCATGTCTTCCCTGGACCGGAATCAAGCATCCTAGGACCGGTTTCAGGCTATCAGCCTTCATCAGCCAGGATAGCTTGACTCCAGTGGCGTAGTGAGCACGGGACCCACGTCTGGGCATACCCTTCACACTTAGGGCAAAATGCAAAACACACAAGATGATGGACGGAATGCTGCACATTGGCAAACATTCACCCCCAGTCACAGATCTGGGTTTAATCCATCGTTATTTTGCTTCACCACGCCACCCCAGTTCAGACATAGCCATATGCAAATCAGTCTTGACCCTGTGCCTCATGGGAACAGTCCAGACCGAACTGCCAAGCCATGTCTTCCCTGGACCGGAATCAAGCATCCTAGGACCGGTTTCAGGCTATCAGCCTTCATCAGCCAGGATAGCTTGACTCCAGTGGCGTAGTGAGCACGGGAACAGAGCAGTTAGTTCAACCAACCACGTCAATAAAGTGAATTTGGAACCTGTGCAGCAAACAGTGGCTGAGGAGAAGTTGAAAATGTGCACCAAATCATGTAAGATCAATAACGGAAATACGTTTAGATTGTTGGAGCAAGCATCAGGTGATTCCTGTAGGCCATGAAACAAAATTTTGGGAAGTTGAAACTGAACTATTTAATGCGCCTTTTACTGCACCATGAGGGTTACTTTTTGTGTGCACATATATTTGTTCAAACTAATTATGTAGCTGAAAGTTGCCAAAATAAACCCATTTGATGTTTTCATGCAAACTAGAACTTTTTATGTGGTTTGTTCCCATGTGTGATATATTCTCTGGTATATTTCTCATAGAGTGTTTAAGAAGAACTTTAGCCCCCATGTGAAGTGGTATTTTACCATATTAGCCTAATATTAGTAGAGCACGCAGCCCTCTTTATAATTAGCTGATCTAAATTAGCTGATCAACTCTTCCATGTTTTACCTATGCATAGTGCTACATATATGTAATTTGTTACTATATCTGAAGTGCCAAGTACCCTGACTGCTCAACAGCACTAGACTATTTTATATAATTTCCTCTCAACCCCCACTCTAGCAATGCTGGCTATACATCTGTGTGCTTCTGAGGTGCACTTTCTCACTAAAGAATGACTGATGTGTTTTACTTAATGGAGTGGTAATGTTGGCATTTTAAAGGCCTATGTGAAGCAGGTGTTTTTTCTCGCTTTAACTGAAGCTTATAGATATTGCATCTAAGACCAGAAGGAATGGAAATGTTAAAATATAAGACAGCAAAGTGAGGTTACAAAATAAAAAGGTATGCAGTTCCTGGGGGGTGAAAAAAATGGAAGTAATGAGGGCGGGATCCTAAGCAAAGCGAACAAGTCTTTAAAGAAAGGAGGGAAGGGGGATCCTTCCTTTCGGAATGAGGGCCCTCACACACCCAGCCCGCTAGGTGCATTGCTTCATCATCGGGCATGCTCCTCGTCGGGTCGGCGCTGCAATACCCGACGGGCATCCTTTGCAGGGGCTCTTTAGCGGAGATCTTTTATTCCTTGCCGTATGGTGAAGTGGGTGTGAGGGGCCTAAAAAGTGTAGAATTGCAAGTGTGTGAGTCAAGGTAGACTTAGTGAGTTAAAACAGGAAGCGGAAGAGTCAGGCTGAATAATTTTAATGACCCTGCCTTCCACCCTGATTAAAAAGTGGAGTGGCGACTCATTGCAGTGATGTTGCAGTGTTTTGCGCTCAATCTCATGCGGTCAACATGTTTCTTGCCTGTTAGTCTGGTGGATCTGGTGGCAATTCTTCAGGACCTAGTGAACAAGTGATGTATCTACACTAAAAACAATGGCAGTGTGGTATGTTGACCTAATATTACCATTCGTTGCACCAGAAAGGTGTGGTACCTGTCGATGCAGCAACCAATCTATAGAGACAAATGAGAAGATCATTTCATTTAAGAAAACAAAGTCGCTAACAGGATGACTTTATTGTTACGTGGATCACGCCGTCAAACTCCCTTGCAATACACCACTATGTGTACACATGTGATACTTGTAACCCTACATTTGTGGAGGGTGCTCAGAAATGGCCTTAATCAGCCATGTTCGTGCCACTATGGTCAAACACAGTTAGTGTAGCGGTAAAGCCAAGTGGAGTAGTGTTAAAAAATAGAAGCAGAGTGGTGAGATGCAACAACTCACCTATAAAATATTTGCGACTGGCCCCATCAAATCTCGGCATGTGAAGGACACGTTGAGGTAACGAGTGTCCTAGGGAGGGGGCCAAAGCAATGTGGACAGTTTAGGTAAAAACAGGGGGAGGCAGGGGGCCTCGAGGTTCAGAATAGAAGTCACAGCGTCTGGTGTGACAAGTATGGTAACCGAGGAGGCCTGTAGTCAGGACCCCACCTGGGGTCTGCCGATCACGGTCTAGTTAGCACCCAAAGTGAGGTTGCAACATAATTGGAGTGCTGTTTCTCGTCTTGCCTGAATAAACAAGCATTGACAAAGTGAAAATGTGTGGCTGTTGGGAAACAGCCTGAACAACGAATCCTTAACAACGAGTGTATTAAACAACGAATCCTTAACCACGACCTTTACCAGAACCACGACCTCATTAACCACTACTGTACACGAACAACGACCACCTGAACCACGACTTACTAAACCAGAGGAAAGTGTCAAAATGTAAATAATTAATCTTAAATACAAGTGCAATTATAATAAAATAATTAGGAACAGGATGTTGATTTTTGGATATTTTTATTAATTTAGGAATGTGTAATATTCATTTGTACATTTCCTGATTTTAATTACGATGTAGAAATATTAGTCTGTTTTAATTTGGCGTGTTAGGCCAATAGATGGCAGTGTTGGTTTGTTTTACAGTGATGTGATTAAGATCAGTGCTCGATGCGACTGTTCTCTCTGGTTGTAAAAGTTGAAATAGTTACAAAACGGTGGATGGACGTTTTTCTATGTTTAATTTAAGTGAATTATTTTTACAAAAAGAAATATGTACTGCAATCCATTTAAAAAAAAATAATTTTCTAAGAGACCTTTTTGTGGAATGACCGTTGGAGTTAGAAAAATATTTTAATATTCATATGTTGCTCCAAACAATACATGTTTTCTGTTGCTCCTAAGAATACATTTGCCCGCCGCAGTTCAATTTGGAGGTTAGAACTGTTTCTTTGTTAACTATGATTCTATAGCGTCCCCTGGATCTGATGTTTAAAGACTTAAACCAGTTTATAAACGCTCCTGACGTAACATAACTGGGTGCAAGTCTCTTGGCCACATGACTAATAATCGTTATTGCTCTCTTTGAGGGAGACGTTTGTAGTATGCTTCGCATCGCCTGACTGCCCTTTAGAACAATCACTTGGTGGGGGCACGCATGCTTGAACAGCACTTGTAATAAACGATTATTAGATTGATACTTTAAAGATTATTGAATTAAAATTGTTTAATTTAAAAGTATTGTTTAATTAAAATACATTTTTTTCGTGTTTCAAACATGCGATTTTTTAAACATAGTGGTAGATTCCGGAAATATGAAAAATGATTAATTTTCGTGGTTTAGTAATTCGTTGTACAGAACATAGTGGTTTGGCTTTGGTAGTGGTTTAGCCTTCGTGGTTTAGGCATTCGTTGTTTAAGTGGTAGTTGTTTAGTCATACAACCGTGGCTGTTATCTAGTGCATGCATACAAAGACACACAAGATATAGACACACTGCAAATATCCATTCTTACATGGGGATAGACAACATCACTACAGCCATCCATATACACACACACACACACACAAATCAACATATATACAGTCTGACACAGACGCAGAAATCAATACTCTTAAGCGCTCAAACACACACATAATGCTGATAATATTTTTATACCTGGATGTGTGCGCACACATACAAAGAACAACTTACGCAAAGGCATCAACACACATATATGTAGAGACACTTATTCACATGTGGGCACTCATGGATACACAAAAACACACATACAAGCACTTGTTCACACAAACCAGCAAACATACAGACACCGATTCACAAACAAATTACATAGTGGGATAAATGTAAACAGACTAAACACATGCATGAACACATACAGTAATAGATTTCTCGCCTACAGGTGCACATGCAACATAGTTGAGTGGTAGTGCAAGACGGTGGATGACTAATGAAGGGGAGCTTTCCTCATTAAAAAAAACATACCTTTTGGCTTCATCAATGCTAGTGAAAACAGAAAAGTGTAAATCTGACAAGAGTGGTCTTATTTGTATTCACTTAGATTTGTATTACTTGGTGAATCCGATTCAAAAGTGGCAGTAGGGATAGGAGAATGCTTAGAACATCAAATTAAGAATGTCAGGCTTCTTGTTTAGATTTGGTGTGACAGTGCTGCCTACCTAAGTCAACCCGCAAAAATCTTAGAGAAATACTAAAAAAAAAAATAACATCAGGAGAAGAAGCGTACACAGGCATGAAAAAGTGCCTAAACTGTAGTCACTGCAGCAATGTGATAGTGGGGAACACTTTTCTGCACCCACAGACGGGCAAAACGATTAAACTCAAACATTCCTCGGATTGTAATTTAGGCAATTAAGTGCCCTTGCGGGTTGACTTACGTAGGCAGAACATCCCGAAAAATAAATCCGGCCCCACTGCCACACCGGTCTTACCTGCATGGGCCGCTCCTGGATGGAATCACTCTTTGCCTATGATGCCCAAGGAGCCTCATAATTATTACACTTCTATTCTTTAGCTCGATCTCTATCATACTCTTGATTACTGCCTGGACCTAGATGGCCACCGTTAGAGACAGTACCTGCGAGATACACTCATCTCGCATTCCTCACAGTAGTCCATTCTTTATTTTCCTGATAAGGGAGGAACGCCTCCACAGCATTCATTGCGGCACCAAATAGATGCGGTCGGCTTCTCCGACCAGCTGGTTACGAATGCAGTCGGACTCATCTACCTCAAACCTTCGCCCAAACAGTTAGCCTTGTAGCGGGATGTGCACTGTGACCTAACTGCTACTTGGAGACTCTTTAGTTTCATAACGGCACACTAATGGCTAGATATATGTCCACGGCACTTCAAGGGACATTGAACCTACTATTTGGTTACTTTCGAAATTGTTACTTTATGACCTCAAGGCCATTTGCATATCCCCTGTATCCCAAGGGAAAACGTGACACCCCTCAATGGTTCTCTACACATAATGCCTCGTACCTATTATGAGCACTACCTTCTGTTATCTTATTGTTATATTGTGTTCTTGCCATTTATATATATATAATATACAGACAGTTGTCATTCGTCGAACAGGCCTTCAATTTTCAGAAAATTAAGATACGAAAAAAGCGACATCCATGATATATCGCAAATTAATAAATAATGTGCCAGACCCCCTGGTTACCCTGCGTGCGTCATGGACTGCTGATCTTGGAAGTATAGATGATGAAGATTGGCTAGAGGCAATACAAAGCCCAAGGAAAATTGCAATCCGGACAAGATTTAGATTGGTGCAACTTAAGATCCTGCATCGTGCTTACTATCCACGTACACACCTATATAAGTGGGGTAAAACACACACAGTGCTTTGTGTTAGGGGTTGTCAACAAGAGGGGTCTTTCTTTCATATCCTATGGGAATTCCGGGAGATTGCCCGTTTCTGGCAGAAGGTCACAGAAGTGATGTCTAGGGTATCGCCAGTGACGGTCCCAATGGATGCCAAATGGCTACTCCTGATGGTTAAGGGAGACCTTGACTGGCCTAGGCATGTGGGAGTATGGCTAGCCTTGGCAGCGGGAATTGCTAAAAGGAACATTGTGAGAAGATGGGGAGCGCCTTTACCACCATCGTTGAGAGAGTGGGAAAGGGATCTAGACTGGTGCCAACGTGCAGAGGAAACAGTGTACAAAAGTAGGGGCTGTGTGAAAAAGTGGGAGAAAATATGGCATTCATGGCGCCAATACAGAGAAATGCTGGGGGATGAATAGGACGCGTAGGCCATGCTTTGATATAAGAATGGTGGGGGATTAGTGGACGGGCCATTTCGCGTTTGGTCTATTGATGTTGTTGATGGTTAACCTGTGTCTTTAAAGCTACTGCAAGTATATGATTCGCTGCATATCCCTCATGTAATAGCGGTGATGTCAGAGCTGTACCAAGTGAGACTATATGTGATTCATGTAAAAGCATGGTCTTTGTTTGAGCAATGTTAATAAAAAGATTTACAAAAAAAAAAGAAATTAAGCTACAAGTGCTCCCTACTTGGATGCCACGGAGCCCCTCTTTCATCATTTATAAGTACATTCATGCCGTTACTATGGTCTTAGTGTGCCTAGGCTCCCTAATGGACCTACCTGCTAATCTTTCCACTTCATTTTCCCGCAGATGGGTCCTATGTAATTTTCGATCTCCCGTAGATGGGTATTATGAGCCAATTTCCTGGTTGGGCCTCTCTCCCCCGGTCTATCTTGATGAATGCCTACCTCTGCAGCCCCAGATTAGCTGAACATTACCTCCTCACAACAGCATACTGCATGGGCCCACGTGCACAATTTGATGTATTTATTTCTCACATATGAAGCGAATCAGCATGCTTGGCGCACGTTGGCTACATCTGATTAGATACAACCAGTGGCGGCTGGTAGGGAGGTAGGGAATGGTGGCGGAGGAAAGTGGGGGGATTAGAAAAAAAAAAGAAAAGAAAACTTACCTGGTGGTCACCGCCGCCAACCGCCGCCTCTCCTCCGATACAGGCTCCCAGACTCCCCTGACCAATCACAATGCTGCCTTACAGCAGCGTTGTTATTGGTCGTCTGAGCGCCATAGTTTGGTGTTCAGAGAGGGACTGGGAGGCTGGGCATGTTCTCCACCCAGGCTGTGCAATACACCCTGTGGAGAACATGCAAAGTGCGCATGATGGTTTGGCCGGCCAGAGACGGCCGGCCAAACCCTCATGTGCACTTAAGGTGCAGCCACCACTCCTCCTACCTCGATGTCACAGGAGCCCATCCCCGCCCTGCCCTAACTTAACCTGGCTGCAGTGCAGCTGCAACGGTAAAAATAAAATGATAATAATGTTCTGTTATTATCATTTTATTTTTCCTTTGCACTGCTAAAAGCAGTGGGGTGATGCTCCCCCACCTTAGCGGAGGAGCCACCGCTGGATACAACACCATATGCTCCTCCTCATGTGCACAACCTGATTATACATATTTCATATAAAAGCTGAATCGGCACACTTGTTGTACATACTTTAAAGATACTACCTATATGGTCACATGAAGCATGACTTCATACTTGGACTTTATGGCTATAGCGTACGCAACAACCCACACCACAGAAATACACATCATGCCAAAAAATTCTACAGCACACCACATAATTAAACTTAAATACATACCACTCCACAACACAAAATACCATTCCACCCATAATTACACTCTATAACACACAATCCCACTCCACATAATTCCAGTACACTCAATACCACATATTTACTATCCACATATTTCCACTGCACACTATGCCACATACTTCCACTCCACAAATCCACTCCACACCACACAATTCCACGCCTCACAAATACACAACAAGGAATTCCAATTCGACCTACAGAATTCCACTACCCACCACATACATACACTCCATAACACATGGGTAAAAGACAATGCCATTTACAACACCAATAGCTCTAACTCAAGCAAATGCGAGTCCTATTGCATTTCCAAACCTTGTTTTATCAATGACCACTTGCTCATTTCTCGTATTATTGTTGTGCAATGGAAAGTGCTCTGCTGCCCATTCGTGCTAGATCTGCTCTAAACAAATACCTAACATAAAAGTGTTTTTTGAAGCTCCACTGATGGGGACATTAACTGTTAGACTTCATAGAAACTTTACACTTTATGGTGAAAATTCATTTTGCCCAATTTCTACTGAATCCTGTCAGAAGGGAAAAGAAATTAAATAAAAATACATTTATACGGCACTCAAATACCAACTGGCATTAGGGCGCTGTGGGCAATGTAAACACCTAGAAGCTAGGGATTAGAATCGTTCAGAGGGAAACAGAATCAAAGAGCCAGGTTTTAGAGCCTTTCTGAAGGGCTGATGATTTTCAGTAACATTTAGAAAGCTTGGAAGGATAATCCACAAGTTTGCTTGGCCGTGGCTACAGAGAAGGATATGTTTATTTCCTTTACATTTAATCAGTTCTTGTTGAAAATATTTAATCTGATTATAATTGCATTGTGGCACTCGTTTTTGATGTTTAGTGGTGTTTATTGCTTTCAGTTGGTATTTTTATTCTACCATTAGAATTGTATTTCTTTCCACTAACTCTATAGAGGCTAGTTTCCAAAAACCCCTATGTTGAAACTAGATAACCCGATCACCCAGAACTTCCCTTCTTTATCTTACTGAAGAACAGGCCCAGTACACTTTTTAGCCCTTTACTCCCTGAGAGGGCCTTTAGGCGCTGGGGCCATTCCGGGGTGGAAAATATAGCCATAGCTGCCAGCTGTTTACCACTGGTGTAACGAAACTTGAGGGGGGCCCCCTGCAAGGTACATTGGAGGGGGCCTCTCTGGACTCCATCAGAGGCTCTCCGGCCAGAGTAATGTGCTGAGCTTGCCCCCCCCCCCCCACACTGCGGGGGCCTGTGTTATGCCACTGCTGTTTACTAAAGGAGGCAAATTAATGTGTTTTTCTATCGTGTTTGCTCCATCAGGTTTTCTGTTTTACATCACAGTAAGTTACAGCACGTACTGTTACCCATCTTAGTGGGCCTCTTTCTACTGACATTGGAAGAATGAAAGGCTGAGTTGGCCTGGCAGAATTCAAATTTGCGACTTGCAGATCACACACACATCATTGTCGTGGTTTTGATGCATTCATTGATAAGGACATTGTCAAAATTGACAGAAAGCTGGTCCACAGATTCGTGGCCTGGAACCTAAATGATGTTCTTCTTATAGGGGCCAGGTGTCAATCTAGATACTGTCAGAAAATTGGTCTGCTGAAGACGTTCAGGGTACAGCTTTTTCTGATGGGAGTCAGATGCCAGGGCATGCCCACATTTTTAGTCAAGACATCCGATGTTATGCCTAACTCTGTGGGCCAGGAGGAGCCAATGTAGCAATGTAGCAATTTTAAGTTATTTAAATTTTTTTTTTTTTTTATTGAATAATAAACCGGTATCAGAAACATAGTCAACATAAGGGATGAAGGAACATAGTAAAATATACAATGAATGGAAGCGATAATACATAATATAGATAAAAGAGAGTATAAAATACAACCTTATGTATCAACTTAAAGATGGATAAGAATAGGATACCTTACAAATCAATAGTTTATCTAAATAATCTTCGAATGATATTAAGAAAAAGAAATAGAGGGAGGAAGAAAGAAAAGAGGGAACAAAGGAAATAAAAAGAAGAGAAAAAAAGAAAGGAAAAGAACTAGCAAGTAAGAGTTAGTGTAAAGAAGAGTGTGTAGATAGAAAAGTAGTAAAGGGTAACCAGAGTAAATCAGACTTAATTCTTTGAGTAACAGATGAAGGTGAAACAGTAGAAATGCTATGTTCGTCACAAATAAGATTCCACCATGTTAATATACATATTTTTGAATTATCTTTCCAACAAGTAAGAATAACTTTAAATGCAAGTGCAAGAAAAAGATCAAACAACTTCAGCTTAAGCACTGTATCATAAGAATCAACAGACATGGATCCAAGAAATACATTTTGAAATGATAAGGGAATATAGAGATGAAGCATTTTGGAACATTTAGCCCAGATGGATCTCCAAAATTTTAGGACATTGGGACAATAATAAATCAAATGTGATAGTGTACCATTAGAGGAAAGGCATGACCAGCAAAGAGGGGAAGAAGATGGGTTAATTTTGTGTAGAAATACTGGTGTCCTAACAGCTCTATTATAAAGAAAAAATAATGATTGAGTGATGTTAGCAGCTCTAGAGGTGGAGAAAACTTTGTGCCATAGTTTGTCCCATTTTGGAGGAAAAAGGGTGGTGGACAGGTCAAGTTCCCAAGCTAGTTCAATATGGGATTTTGGTCTTTCAGAAATAGGAGTAGATATAAGTTTATATATAGAAGAAGCTTTGGGATTAGAATCAGAAGAGATGTTGTGTAGAGGAGATAAGGGAATAAAAGGAGTATTGTTAATAGGAAAGTTTTTAGATGAAAGAAATGATTGAAGTGCCTGTGATAGTTGAGAGCATTGAGATGAACAAGTAGTGGGCAGGTCATAGTGGTCTTGTAATACATTAAAAGGCAAAACAGAGTTATGAGATACAAGTTGGTGAACATATATAATATTCTTCTCTTTCCAGTGTTTGAAGTAAAATGATTTGTGGTGAAATTTGATAAATTTATTATACCAAATAGATGAGGCAAGAAAGGCTTGGTGAATATTAGATCCATCCATAAACAGCGAATGTAGCAAGTGTTGGGAATATTTTAAAATAGGGTATTTGGATATGAAAGTGCAATTGGACATAAAACAGATGTCATAAAAAGAAAAGCCATGTAATAAAGAACGTTCAAACTTGATCCAACTAGGTGTCGGAACATCATGGTGGTGTCTATCTAGTGCTGATTAGAAAAGCAGTGTGGTATAACTTAAAATTAGGAAATCGCACACCCCCTTCGTTCTTTGGTGTGATTAATTTAGTTAAAGCAATACGGGCAGGTTTATTGTTCCAAAGAAATTTAGTACAAATGGAATTAATTTGAAATAATAATTATGAATTAAAAAAGTTAACATAGATAGCAGAAATAGAATAAAGCGGTACAATCATCATTTTAATGGTGTCCAACCTGCCCCACCAGGACAAAAGTAGGGGGACCATGAGGAGAGTAAATTTTGAATTTTAATTTTAAAGCAGTAAAATTATGGGTAAGAGTTTGGGGGATGGTAGGAGAGAACCATACACCAAGGTATTTAATTTTTGATGGACACCATTTAAAGTTGGTATCAGAGAACATGAATTGGTAACATAAAGAATTTAAGGGTAAAACTTCAGTTTTAGAGAAATTTAATTTGTATCCAGATATTTTAGAATATAAGTCAATCTCCTGTAAAAAAGGAGGTAAGGAGGTTAAGGGTTTTGAATAGTAAATTAAGATATCATCTGCATAAGCAGATAATTTAATTTCATGAGGTTTAGGAAGAATGACAGTAAGAGCTTCGAGGAAGGAGCCTTCAGGTTTAGATTGTAATATAAAGGAGGAAAAAAGCTCAAGTAAGTGTGGTGCAAAAATAGATGAAAAGGAAGAAATAAGTTCAATAGAGAAGCCGTCAGGACCAGGGCCTTATCTCTTTTTAAGGATTTAATTGCATCTAATATCTCCTGAAGAGTTATAACTTTTTCCAAAAGAGCCATGGCATCCGGAACAGAGGCGGGAGATGGGAGACTATCAAAAAATGACTGCGTATCTGTTATAATGGGATGGGTGTCTTCCGTATATAATGAGTGGTAATAGGACTGAAATGCCTTAACAATATCTGAGTTAGAGTGTACTAAAGTGTTGGTAGGGATATTGCGAATAGGGCCAATGGCTTTCTTTTCTGATTTGACTTTTAAATAATTAGCCAACATTCTACCCGCTTTGTTTTGTCCCCCATGATATTTGGATCTTATCTTAAGTAAAATGTTACAAGCGTCGGTTGTGGCCAATTTATTTAGGTCAGAATTAGCCTTAATTAGATCTTGGAGGTGGACAGGGGATTTAGAAGTGTATTAAGAGTGTTCAAGGGTTTTAATATGGTTGAGGGAAGAGATATATTGAGAATTTAATAACTTTTTTTCTTTCTAGCAGTGTAGGAGATGGTAAAAGCCTTAAACGAGGCTTTGAATGCATCCCAATTGTTATGAATAGAGGTGTCACTTGGTTTATTGAATTAAAAAAACTCCTGTATAAAAGAAGTAGCATTTAAAATAAAAGTTTGATCAGCTAATAAAGAGTTGTTAAATCTCCATCTATTTTGTTTGGGAATGGCAAGAGATAAATCAAGAGAAACTGTGACCGGGGCGTGGTCAGAGATAAAGATAGAACCAATCTCGGAAGATTGGAGCGAGGGTAACAACGTTTTGAAAATCATTACATAATCAATGCGAGACATAGTATGATGAACATTAGAAAAGAATGTGAATTCATAACAATCAGGGTTACTAGTTCTCCATGCATCGTAGAGTGGACGGGAAGCAATAGCAGATTGAAATGCTTTATGGGATTTATCAGGTTTGAATTTACAATCTGATTTTCTGTCAGAAAAGGGGTCAAGCCAATTATTAAAGTCTCCAGCAACAATAATATTGGGATTAGTAACTGAGGATAGTTTTAGTTTAATATTGTGCCAAAAATCTGGGTCAGGTTTAACCAGTCCATAAATATTGAAAGGTGACAAGTTTATTATGAACCGTGGCATGAAGTATTACCCAACGTCCACTCATATCCGTTTCAGTTGATACAATTGGTAATTTCAAAGATTTATGACAAAGGATGGCAACGCCACCTTTATGGTTAATAGCTGGAGAGAAAACAACTTGACCCACCCATTGATGTTTGAGTTTAAGAGATTCAACATCATTACAGTGGATTTCCTGCAAAAAAGCAATCTGACAATTAAGTTTTGATAAATGAGAAAGTACCTTTTGATGCTTGACAGGGTGTCCCAGACCACGGACGTTCCACGATACGACATTAAACAGAATAATGTTTAAGGAATAGGGGAATAATCACATTGAGGACGAACTGCAAAAAACAACAAAGAAGACGGAAGACACAGGTCATAAAAATTAGGTAGCACACTAAAATTAATAAATACATAAGGGAAGAAATAACGTGATCATTCATAGAAATAGTAAAAATGGGGAGGGGTAACAGGTGGAGAAGGGGAGAAAGAAAGGGAATATACATAAGGAGAAAAAATGGAAAGGAAGTGGGAAATGGGAAGAAAAACAGAGACAGATCAAGGACAAAGAGCCAGATCTGAGATGTAAAGAGAAGAGAAAAGGAATCGGACATGTTAGCGCTCAAGAACAAGAACAACAACGGAAGAAGATGGAGCTGAGGAAGATAAGGAGATAAAAGAATATAAATATTATAAGATATTCAGGCCACAGAAGACATAGTGAAGATATAATGAACAAAAAACCGTAACAAGAGATGACGAGTTGTGAAGCACTAACAGAATAAATAATTGAAGAACATTGAACATTTGTATCCATAGGTATTCTGGTTATAGAATGCAAAAACTGCCTTAGTTGAGATTGATCCTCGAATGATCGGGAGACACCTTCATGAGTAATCTTACAAAGACAAGGGTGCAGAATGCCATAACGAATGTTCATAGATCTTAATTGCAGACGTAGAGCTAGGAATTCTTTGCGCCTGGCGTTAGTAGCATTGGAGAGATCCTGTGAGGTGAAGAAATTATGTCCAGACTAGACAAGACGGCGTTTTCTCTGGCAACTTTTAATACATGCATTAGGTCAGTAAATTCTAGGAAAAGCTTAATGATACCGGGTGGTTTATTGGAGTGAGGTTGAGGACGACCAAGGCGATGAGCACGCTGAATGTTGAGAGGAGTCGAAGACTGAAGATTGAGAAGGTCCGACAGAAATTTCTTTCAATAAGAAAGGAGATATGGACCTTCAACATTTTCAGGCAGTCCATACAGCCGAAGATTGTTCCTTCTATTGCGGTTTTCTAAGTCCTCTGTATGGAGTTTGTGAATTTCTTGTTCCAATAAGGGTACGTTAATTGCCACGTCTTGAAGGTTGCTTATACGTTGTTCCATTTCGGACATTTTAACTTCCATGTTGATCCATCGATCCTCAATCAGTTGAAGCTTTTCGTTGGTGGTATTCATAAAAGGTTTCAATGCACGTAGTTCATCTAGGATGGAGTCCAGAACCAGATTAGAAGATGACTGGCCTGGAGATGGAGGATCGTTTTTGGCTCTTTTCGGTTTGGTGCCGGAAGAGGATGCCTTTGTCAGAGAGCGCGATTCACTAGCCATCTTGATGAAGTGAACTTGTCGGTGAGGAAGTGTTTTGTAATTAGAGATCCTTCCCATAAAGATATATGCTCAAAGAAATAAAGTTCAGCAAGGATATGAAAGTGCTTCAAACCTAGTAATGATGAATGACTCAATGCAGGTCCAGATACCAAAGTAGTAATGAGTAGCAGACTGTAAAGTGGATGTATTCCAGATAAAGGCCATGATGTAAAGTAATTAGTGAAATGAATACCTCACAATGCATAGAAATCTGTTTACATTCTCTCGAACACGAGGCATTGAGGAAGGGCCAGGCTTATTCTGCATCAATAAAAACCGGGAGAGTGGCATAGAAGGCAGCGTATGAATGAGGCAATGACTCCATCAGCAAGGGAATAGTACAGCTGGTACACAATACAAGGCATAAAAAAGAATGGGGCGATGGTATTCCTTAAAAGCTGCCACAAACACTTATAAATATGAGGAAAACGCCTTCAAAAGCCTTTTATCTCAAGTACCACACAATATTACATTTGCCACACCAGACAGTAATGCTTGGTTATTGTCCAGTATTGTTTCCTCAACTAGACAAGATAGGAGCTTGAGGAGGCAAAGAAATATTCACTACCATAGTGGAGCGACACAACTCACCACCATTAATTCATGCAGAGAGGAAGTTTCCCAGCAATGCGGCCGCCGCGCATACAAAATGGCGGCCGCGCTCGTCAGAAAAACAAAGATGCGATGAAAAACAGCCAGAAAGTGAGTTGTAAGCTCACCCCTCATCAACAGGGTGTGCATCAAGAGGCTTTTCCAGGCAAAAGGATCCAAAACGAGGACACGGGGTGGCCGTAATCTTCCTCAGGAGCTCTGTGAAACGACGGAGCTCAGCAGACGCCCGCCATCTTGTTGAGCGCGTAAGCCACGCCCTCCAATATTAACAGTTATAGTCCCTTTTTCCAAGCAGTATGCCAGTCTCACTGCAGCATTCTGTGTTCTATTTATCTTTCTCGAGATAACTAATCACTGTGAGATTAATCATGGAGGTCTGACTTGGGTGTGATTAACCTCAGATTCCTATTTGATTTATTACTGTGTCAAATATTCCAGATTATTTTTGTCGTGAGAGGCTTATTTCCGTATTTTTCATCTTCATGAGGTTAAACCCAATTTATCCGCTTTCCTTAAATTAACACTTTCTCTTTCCACTTTAGCCTTAATCCCTTCATTATGCTACAACAAAGAATAACTATTACCCTTAATACTTGCCTTCCTTCCTGAATTGTTTTCTTTAATGTTTCTGTTCTCCCATTTTTTATCCCAAGATTTATTGGTCCAGAGAGTTTCTTGAATTAAAATAGACCACCACATTCTGAGCCATATGCATCTCAGCAACGTGGTCTTTGGGCAACCCAGTATCTAAGGATTGCTAGTAATCAAGTTGCGATTAAATAGCTGTCTTTTCAAAGATGGTGGCCGTAATCAAATATGTATAAAGAAAACTATTGTGATATACCTCGAAAGTATGCATTTGAATATGCATCTTTATACTTTGGTTGTCTGTTACTGAAAAGACATGTCGTAGTCAAGCACAATGCCTACATTCTATACCTACTTGGCAGATTGGACAACCTCGCCGTTTAACAGGGTGAGACGGTGGCCCAGTTGTGCAGATTGGATGTACCCTTGAAGCCAGTGAGGAGGAGAATGCTGGTCTTACTTATGTTCAGCTGTGGTTCTTATGCAGACAGACCACCACGGTGGGTGGAATGTCAGGATAAGGAGGTATATTAAACTACAGTTATTCATTGATGCGTGAAGCATTTTTAAAGATAAGCATGAAAAATTAGACCAGTTGCGGAAGTTAAAACTAAAAAATGACTCAAGAGAGGTGTGAGCCCTGTTGTGTCACACTGAAGAATGAAATGAGAACAAATTGGAATGGTCAGGGTTTCTTCTTTAAGACATCACCAGAAAAAATATAGGGTCCCAGCCAAATCCCCCTGAACCAAAGCCAGCCTACCTCACAAAACAGGATGGGCCACTTTATTGCATGGCGTAGAAAGTTCCCAAAGGACCAATATTGACTGGAATCCTCCATCCATTACTCACAGGAGTTCATGTCCAGAAAAGAGCACTGCACTTTCTATCTCGCGATCTTGGTGAAAGCCCTTATTGCTAATTTGCCAGCCACTTATGAATCTTCATGAAATCTTGCAGTTATTAAACTACTACCTTCTATGAGATTTATGCAGCAATTGGCAGGTGAGTAGCGGCTCAAAAATGACTTATTGCTCTCAGCAGTAGTCACTGGTCAATTTTGTAAGCAGTAGGGCATCACTCTGCTTAACACGGACTCTTAATTTTGACACTGACTAAAAGGGGAAGAGATTGCAGCTAGGAACATCACCAACCATCACGAAATATGGTCCATTAGAGACTTAGTAAGTGTTAATAATGTCAAACAGTAATGGATACCTTTTGTTTCACCTGGTTTGAGGCCAAACATAAGTGGCGCTCTTTCATTGCTAACTCTGACAGGGGACCCAAATTAGCAGTATTGGGAACCCTCTGTCCTGCAGGTCTGGCTAGAGATAACCTTTGCAAATTACCAGGGCTATTGTAATTAGAAAAGAAATAATTTAAAGCAAGCAGCATAGAAAGAGGAGCTTTGGCTCCACTCCTTTTTTGATTTTCCTCTTTACAGGCATTTGATTGGTAAGTAATTATGGTAGCCCACCTATAGCGTAGATCCATTGCTCCTAACTGATGGAGACATTGTTCACACAGACATGTCAACTAATAGGAAGGGGCCTTCTTACACATTTTTTTAGTACACGAAGGGCTAGAGAGGGCTGGTTTTCAAGCACTGGTTGGGCATTAATTTATGACGTGTTATTGTGTACTCTGAACAGTTTTTGTCTTTCTGCCTCCCACAACCTGCATGAGTACACCTTGGACTGCTCTGTCTGGCTACCCTGTTGCTTACGTTCTGAAGTTGTTAACATGGTCCTCTGTTAGAACCCAGTAATGAGGTGGCCCCAGGGATTTGGTTCTGTCACCTTGTTGATCAACTTCTTTGCTGGCATTTTATTGGACAGGCAGTGTGTTAATCAACCTATAAAGTAGTTCCATTGCTCATCACTGAGATAATGTTAACTTAGACCGTGTGTTGAATACAGTAGGAAAGGGCTTTGCATGTTGTAACCTGTGGCAACAAGAGTAGTGAGAGGGTTTACATTGTAATCTCTGACAAAATCAATAGGAGCCGTTTTCAATTATAAACTCTCTGAAAAATGCAATAGAAGGGTTTTACAGTGTGAACTCTGTGACAAATACCGTATGAAGGGGCTTCACATTGTGAGCTCCATGGCAAATACCATAGGAAGGGGTGTTTAATTGTTTAACACTGAGAGACTTTCTAACACAGAACTCTAGTTCAGACTTTTTTCATTGTCTGCATTTGTAATTTTGTGTTTAGCATTTAGTTGTAAGGGATTTAAAGTATTTTTTCTTTTTAAAAGTAAAAGCACTGGTGAAGCATTAATTAATTAAGTGTTACTGTGCGCTTTACAGAGTATCTGCCTTATATCGCTACACTGAGTAACCCTAGGACTGTTCTGTCTCACTACCCTGAGGGTCAAGTGCTTAAGGGGTTACTTGGTGCTCATTTTGGATCCAATAGTAAGGTGGCCCAGGACATCATAAGTAAAAGACTCCAGTTCTCACAATTAGACCTAGTAAACCCTTTTATTTTATTTACTTATTGTATTTCTAAAGTGCAACGCTTATTCCCTGGGGGATGTCACGGTGATAAGTAGTTACCGCACCTTTACAATGAGAACACTTCACTTTTAAAGAAATCCTTAGCTGGGGAAAAACAGGTTTTTAGTTTTTACCTAAATCTGCTGTGATTATCAATGAGACGGAAGTGCATGCCACTGTGCGGCAGCAAAATAAGCAAAAGAGCGACCACTCGTTCTAGTTCTCCTTATAAGTTCAGCTCTTGCAAGGGCTGAGTTCCACGAACCCCTGATTTCCTAAGACCCCTCCCAAAATCAGTTCCCGCCTTCGCGAATGAACTGCAATAGAGGTGCATTGTTATTGCCCACTTCCCCAGAAGAAACCTTCCTGCTTCTGTCTGTTTCTCACAGGACCTCCTTCTGGGGCACCACAAGCTCCAACAGTTGTTGTGCCTCTGACAAAAGAGACAAATGCACATCATGCTCCATCTGCCACCAGAAACGGGGCCTGTACAACATGGCTTCATGCGCGGATATTTCCCTATTTCTAAGGTGGCTGCTGCATCAAAATGTAATGACTCAGTGCAATATGGAATGGGCCGATGAGTGCTGCATGTTGCAATCTACAAACAAATTGCCAAGCCACGGTGGCGTGTTCCCTGCCTCTCCCCAGCGGTAATCATGTTACCTGTTGTTTTGACTGCTGCTGGCCATCCCGCGAAGTCATCTCTCCTCCATCAGAGTGGGTGATGACAGTGGTGGGTGAGGGCTATGCTGGGGTATTCTGGTTTATCTAGTGTGCTTGTATAGCACTCCTTGGTGCAAGTGTGAGTACGTCCACTTTGGCACATGCACATTACAATGTTTCTTCTTGGTGGTGAGCCAGCTGCTTCTGTCAAGTTCATTGTATCACATAGTGAGCCTGCGAATGTGGAACACTGTTCTCCACATGTACACGTAGGGCCTGATTACGAGTTTGGCGGTACCGTGTCTGCCACGCTGCCACACCGCCAAACCTGTGGTGAGGCCGCAAGCCAGATTAGGAGTTTCCTCCTGTCTGACAGGCTTTGTTTTGGCATTGCCATGGCGGTGCCTTTAAAACCGGGCACTGCAATGGGAATGCCAAAAACAGTTCTGACTGAAAAGTCCATGCCATGCTGGAACTGGTGTGCATTGACACAGGGGGGCACATGTTGTGGCCCCCTGTGTGCATCCACAGGGCGCAGAGGCACCAGGGAGCCCTGTAGGGCCCCCTTAGTTTCCTCTCCGCCAGGGTTTACATGGAGGAGGAACTGCCATGTAAACCCTGGTGGAGAGGAAACTCCTGATATGCTTGGTGGCACTGTGGTGGTCCCACCAAGCATATTGATGCCTCCTGACTGCCGCAACACCGCCAGGGAACGGTGGTTCCCTGGCATCTGCGGCGGGGCTGTGGTGGTTCCAATGCCCATCTCATAATAGAGCGGTGGGGAGGCCACCACTGCTGCGCCGCTGCGAGTCTGGCGGTCCGTGGACCGCCAGACTCGTAATCAGCCCCTTGGTGGTTGGAGAATCTTTGGCTGCGGTGCACAGGTACCATGAACAGCCAGAGAGAACAGGTGCTGGAAACTTCTGTGGAGCTTTTCATGTAAGGCAGAGTCCTGGAGCAGAGGTTGAGTGTCTGTGAGCATGGGAGGGGAGAGGTTAAAAGGAGGAGGGGCTACAGGGTGATAGATCTGAAACTCTGTTCACTGATGTACTTCACTCGACTTTAGATTTTCAGTCACCATTTCTTAAGGCAACCAAGTGCCACAGTATGCACCGCGGCCTTTTGTGCCCCTCGTATATTTTAAAGGTTTTTAGGATGTCCCAACTTTTACTTTTCACCTTTGCCGTGTATATTTTTCTTTCCATTACTGCTGATGAAGCAAACTTGTTTCCCATCGCTATCTATATATATATATATTTTTATATTTGAGTTTCATATAGTTCACGTCAATCCTAGTCGGACATCACATCACTTTACGATGTTAGTGTCATGCTTACATTTTACATAGTAAATCGTTAACAAGACAAGATAGCACAGAGTATGTTCTTTTGTGTTCTATGCAAATGGAGAGATGAAAAAGCAGAGCATCGTGTCACCTTGTATTATATACAAATGAAGGGAACTATGAGTGAGGACAATATAACAACCAACAATGTGATGGATGGAAGGGTTAAATAAGTCTCAGCCACTGGCGGTCACTCGGGTCACATTCCAGTCCCTCCCATGCTCTCTGTGCCACAGGGGCCCCCTGTTGTGCCATCCCTGCAATACAGTCATATATGAAAACAGGAAGGACAAAAAATGATATATTTATTGGCGCTCCTAACCAAGCGTGGGCTGAGGTTAAGTTCTATTTAAGGTGATCAGTGAAACTAGGAGGAAAACAAACAAATCACTTGGTGTCTGCATATGCCAATAGAACAGCAACATTTTGACTCTTGCTGGAAGTGAACAAAGGGTGAGCATGTGGGAGCTCAGGGTGGAAGAGTGTTGAGTACACATGGAGCACAGCCAGACAATGGTTTATAAAGCCTCTTTTATCTGTGGGAAATGGGTGCGTGCATCTAGGGGGTCATTGTGCTCCTAACAGGCTCTTGTCTCCAGAGATCTGAATCTCTTGTGCGAGGGATTCTGGAGGTGGGGGCTGGGGAGGGTTGAATGGAAGGCTGTGTGTGTGATGCAAAATAGTGTGAAGACACAACTGGATTATCGCCAGTTTTTGTCAACAATAAAGTCTGTTTTTCCCTGCCATTTGCGCTTTTGTTTTTAAACTTTCTGTTTCTATTCATGTGGCACTGTCTCTGTCATTTAATTATCAAAGCCTACTAGTTTTTCCTGTATGCTTTTTCACTCTATATGTCAATTGTATTTTCTTTATATATATCTTGTGGTATTGACCTTCTCGGGTCATTTTTGTGACTTTATTCACACTTACATTATATAAACAAACATCTATTCATCCACTTAAGATCAGCCATCTCTATTGTTATGCTTTGCTTAAATAAACCCTGACACTTACACATGATTTCTTTTGTAACTTTGTTCGTCCTGAACGCTCTTATTCGCTTTGCCCTATTGAAGCCGCCACACCAGCCACATGAATGATGACAAAGGTTCACTAAAACCCTTTCTATATTTCCTTTGCAGCTCCAGTGAATAACAGGACAAAATACTGGTACAACGCCACTGTGGATGTGAAAATGGAGTTTGTAGAACTGAGGAGGCTGGATCCCCAGTTTATGAACCACACGCGCCTTTTGCACTCCATGGTATGTATGTGACTGCTAATGATGTGTCTCCACCCACCTTTGAGTACTGGCGAGAGATAGAGGTAAGGATAACACCTCAGTGCACTGTGGGAGGAGACGTCCTGGAAGGTGTGCCCCAGCTGACATTCAAACCCCACCATTGAGTACTGGAGAGAGACAGAGGTAAGGATAATACCTCAATGTACAGTGGGAGGAGACATCCTCGCAGGTGTGCCCCACCTGACATACAAGCCCCACCATTGAGTACTGGAGAGAGACAGAGGTAAGGATAACACCTCAATGTACTGTGGGAGGAGATGTCCTGGCAGGTGTGCCCCACCTGACCTACAAGCCCCACCTTTGAGTACTGGAGAGAGATAGAGGTAAGGATAACACCTCAATGTACTGTGGGAGGAGACGTCCTGGCAGGTGTGCCCCATCTGACATACAAGCCCCACCATTGAGTACTGGAGAGAGACAGAGGTAAGGATAACACCTCAATGTACTGAGGTAGAGACGTCCTGGCAGGTGTGCCCCACCTGACATACAAGCCCCACCATTGAGTACTGGAGAGAGACAGAGGTAAGAATAACACCTCAATGTGCTGTGGGAGGAGACGTCCAGGCAGGTCTGCCCCACCTGACATACAAGCCCCACCATTGAGTACCGGGGAGAGGCAGAGGTAAGGATAACACCTCAATGTACCGTGGGAGGAGACGTCCTGGCAGGCCTGCCCCACCTGACCTACACGCCCCACCATTGAGTACTGAAGATAGACAGAGGTAAGGATAACACCTCAATGTACTGAGGTAGAGACGTCCTGGCAGGTGTGCCCCACCTGACATACAAGCCCCACCATTGAGTACTGGAGAGAGACAGAGGTAAGGATAACACCTCAATGTACTGAGGTAGAGACGTCCTGGCAGGTGTGCCCCACCTGACCTACAAGCGCATAGGATTGTTGGTGAGTGTGAACCACTGAAAATGGGCGAAATGTGCTCTTCCTTAATGGAAGATACCAGAACAGCATCAAGGCACCATCATGGTGGTGACTTCTGAGTAAATTGAAATAGTTTGACTCCATGACAATTCCAAGATAAATCAATTAAAGAGGAAGAATTAAATAAATGTATTAACAACTTCCTCCTTGAACTTGTAACTATGAATAGAACAATATATAAAAAATAGACAGTAATAAAACAGTCTGACCCCGTTAGCCTTTTCGAGAAACCGCAGTGGCTATCCTGGCAGTAACTCCAGCTGCAGAAGGATGCTTCCTGAAACGTAGCGCCAAAAAGCACCAAAAAAGAAAAAAAAGAGCTTCCAAATTCTGACTTTGGGCCTGGACCTAAAGTGTTTATAAACTTTCACTGCACCCATCTTAAGTGCCCATGCATTTTAATATATAGTAAATCCCTATCACTGTTCCTGACACCCGGGCCTGTATTACAGGAGGAGTAAACTTAAATAAATTGTGCTAGTATACACCGACAATGGGGGTGCCCAGCACAGACTGAGGCCTTGCACTGCATTGATAACAAGCATTGACAAAGCCAATAGGTCGGCCTTGGCAATCGGACAATGAGATTTTTTGAAAGCATATGCAATAGAAATTAAAATATTCAGTGCACTGCCTAGACTATGCCATCGGATGCGGAAAAGGTACAATACTGTGCAAATGTATGCTTCATGGGTGATTCCATAGATTTTGGCATTAGTACTGTCACCACTGACGTTAGCAATTCTGATTTGCAACGTCTTCTGCATTGTTATGAGCTGTACATTGTGGGGCTGTTTGGTGATCCGGTTAACTGATGAAATTCTATTTTTACACAAAATAATAGCATTGTGGAAAATAACAGAAAAGGGTGTCTAGCCGCCTAAAAAATGCAGAGGAACACAGCGTGAGCAGAATGCAAGAGATGGCTCAATCAAGAGTTTCTACAAAAAACTGGTGTTCCAAAGTTGCATCGCATGAGGTCAGCCAGGTTACGCAGGGAGCTCTTTGTGTCTGGAACAGATGACTCTGGCGATATACTTACTTTAATTGGTATAATGCCACACTAGGCAGAAATGACATTACTGTCATGATTTTGTTTAAGGATTAAATCCCAAAAGCAAAGGATATAGCTGTCTGCCCCAACTGTCCACCTATCCCATCCGCAGTGCTGAATAATAATACATTGGTTAGTGGCCCAGGGAAAAATGGAGGAAGGGATAAGACACTGGAGACACTGGTTCAGAACAGTGCCAACAGAAGCCCTGGAACATCACAGAACCACTGCTTGGTAGGCCTGGGTGGAATTATAATTCCGCTCGTGGAATTGGCAGAATTTGTGTAACTCCACGTCACGCTTGTAACACAGAGTTCCAGCCAAATTCCGCCAGTTGGTGTGTGGCAGAATTATTCTGCTGTTCTCACCTCACAGGAACAACTGGATGTTCCACAACGCATGCTTGCCAGAGCGATCAAGATTTGCCAGCCCCTGGCATGATTTCCAGTCACCACGGAGCTTTACGGTGCCATTTTATAATGCCGGCGGACGTGACCGGTCGCGGTCAGAGAGGGCTGCCATTCAAGTAGCTATTCTCCCACTCAAGTAGATTTTCTGCTCAAATAGACTTTCTACTTGAACGGCAGCAAAATCACCTCGAATGGCTGCGTGCTGTAGCACATCGCATGGTGCCATTCACAGGTCATTTTCACCGTACCAATGCTAAATAGCAGCGTGAGCACCATATTTTCCGCCCGTTGGCGGAATTCCATGGAATCTCGCAGCGTTTTTCTGTAACTCTGTAGAATTCCAAATTACACCCACCCCTACTGTTTGGTAATCTTGACAGAAAATACAAGACCAAACAAGGCAATGACCAACGCCCAACTTTCCAAGTTCATCGAAGCGAACCACATCCTGAACATCTCCCAATCTGGCTTCTAAAGCAATCACAGCACCAAGACCACCCTCCCCGCAGCCACAGACGACGTCCGCACCCTCCTCGATTGAGGCGAAACTGCGGCCCTCATCGTCCTAGAACTCACGGTCACCTTGAATACCGTCTCCCACCGGACCCTAAGCACAAGATTCCATGACGCCGGTATCCACAACAAAGCCCTGGAATGGATCAGCTCCTAACTCACCGGCCGAACACAGAGTCAGACTACCACCGTTGCACTCTGAACCCACAGAGATCAGCTGCGGAGTGCCTAAGTGCTTCTCCCTCTTTTGCCATTCTCCTCAACATCTACATGTCCCCGCTTGCAGCCACAATCAGGAATCACGGACTCAACATCGTCTCCTACGTCAATGACACCCAGCTGATTCTCTGCCTCACCAACGAACCCACAGTCACCAAGAACAACTTTCAAGACAGAATGAAGCTGTCGAAACCTGGCTGGACAGCTGCCACAAGCTCTACTCAGAAAAGACCAAAGTGCTCATCCTGGGCTCCACCCCTTCTGCCTGGGATGACTCCTGGTGGCCCTCAGCACTTGGAACCCCCCACACCCACAGACCACGCACAAAACCTCAGAATCCTCCTGGACTCCTCACTCACCATGAACTGCCAGATCAGCGCTGTCTCATCATCCTGCTTCCACATGCTGCGCCTGCTCCGAAATATCTTCAAGTGGATCTCCACTGAGTCCAGAAGGACGGTCACCCATGCACTCATTAGCAGCAGATTCGACTACGGCAACGCACTCTGCACTGACATCACCCAGAAACTCCTCAAGAAATATTCAGAACTCCTCCGCCAGACACATCCTCAACATCCCCCGTCGCAGCCATATAGCCGGCCACCTGAAAGACCTCCACTGGCTCCCAGTCAACAAAAAAATCACCTTCAAGCTCCTCACACACACACCTACAAAGCCCTATACGACGCGGGACATGCGGGCCTCAACCAACGCCTCGCATTCCACACACCCACCAGAGACCTCCGCTCCACCCAACTGGCCCCTGCCACCATCCCATGCATCTGCAAGACCACGGCCGGAGGAATATCCTTCTTCTACCTTGCAGCAAAGACCTGGAACACCCTGCTTCTCCACCTCAGGCAATCACCATCACTGCCTCAATTCAGTAGGGACCTCAAAACCTGGCTCTTCGACTGAACCTCAGTGCCTTCGATGGACAAGCAGTCCGCCCCAGCGCCTTGAGACCCTTAGGGGGGAGTAGTTGCACTTTATAAGACACCTGAATTAGCAATATAACACACAAGTAGAAATGCATTTTCACCACCACTCGCGTGGTGGGAAGTAGTGTTACTAGCCCTGGTCCTACCAGGATACAGGCCCAGAACCGACAACACTGAGAAGAGGAGAATTGAGCTGTTGAGATGGTAGGATCAAGGTGCAGGAATAGGAGGTAACCAAGAGCATGATGGACGAGTAGGGTCAGTGGGTATTGGAAATGAGAATGGAAGAAAACAATAAAATACTGCGACACTAACTAGGGTGATGGACTGGTGCAGAAGCAGAGAAGGTGGAAACAACTAAGGACATTGACAGGCACCTACCTAGTGCTTTAAGAGGCTTATATAACACTGCTGCCCTCTCTGCCGCAAGAGTACCGCCCCTAATTCAGAGATAAGGATCACACTAGTTCTCAGATTCGTTTCCATGTCCAAGTCTTCCTTATTTTCCATTCCTGACCCCTTCTGAACTTATATGAGGGTCTAAACCAGAGGTCTTCAATCTGTGGGTCGCGACCCCCTTGGGGGCTGTGGAGTCATGGGAAGGGGGTCGCGCATTCCTGGGCCTCACTACTGCTTGGACTCTCGAAAAAAAAAAAATGTCCCCGGACAGTTCATTATGAAATTAAAGTACTAAAAGCTGTAATGCTATTCAGGGAGTGTTCACTTGTGCTGTGAAACCAGAGCTGATCAGACAGCTAAACAAAGTTTCCTTCCAGGATGCCGGCTTGCCTGAAAGGAATGGAAATATGCGCTATGAGTTCATATGAGAATGCAAAGGGCAATTTGATGATCGGGAGCCAGTACTGGCTTTCATTGATCGAATCACTGGAAGTTTTGTGATGAGCTGTGAAGTGCGTGCTTCTAATTGTAAATATATTTACATAGTGCTTACTATCCCGGAGGAGGTGTTGAAGGCCAGTAAGGAGCAAGAAAAACAAGCATTTGCAATGCAATAGGTCTTGCATTTTAGAAACTTTGATCTATTGGTATTGTAAATGACAATGCCTTTTATTATTGCAGGTGTTTTGTAAACACATAAATGAATGGCATTGTCTTTTACAATGCCAATAGGTCAAAATCTCTCAATTGCGAGACCTATTGCATTGCAAATGCTTGTTCTGCCATAGGCCGAGTTCACACTATATAAAAGTAGAAAAAAATTAACGATTCTGGAATGTGGGCCACTTTTTTTTGGAGTGCCCCGGCCTAATTATGATCCCAATCCCACACAGATGGCCCATGGTGGCCACATGCATTATTATTTGGGGACTGATTTTCACCAGGTTCTGACCCAGAGAAAGAAAGAGAGAAAGGGGAGGACAATAGAAAGTGGTGACAAATGGAGGAAATAAGCATGAAAATCAACCAGCAAAAGTGAGTGAAAGAGACACAGAAAGAAGGGTGGTGGTAAAAAAAACAGGTGGAATCAAGACTAGGATCCTTGGTGATCAGTAAGCACAGCATTCAGTATTGCGCTAGCTGTGGGCTCCTAAGAAAAAATGTGGGCCGCTACTCTTACGTTTATTACAAATTAAGCGCTGGCCCAGTGTCCTAAACACAACAAATACGAGACAACGGACTGTGACTCTAACTTGGCCATTGATTCCTGAGAGCCAAACTTGTTTAGCGTAAGTGCTTAATTTGAGCCAGTGGTTACCGGTGTGGAAAATAGGCACTTATTTTTGGAGATCAGCACTTATTTTTCTGTTACAGATATTTACAAGTAAGAGAGGGAAAATACATAGATAAGGAAGACAGAGGTAAAAACCGGCAAGCAGTCACAAACAGAAAACACGAACCCGCAAGTGTGGTCCGGAAAACAGGGGCAGGGAGTGTCTGTAGTTGTAGGTATTCGGTGCGCAAATGTTTAATTGCACCTGTCGTAGGCTTCTGAGAAGGGCTTCGGGCACCACTACTCATTCTGTCATAAATTAAGCACTGTGTAGCTGATGTATTGCCAGATGTAGCCATCTTTGTAACAACAACTGACAGAGACGATACATATCTCTTTTTTTGGGGTGATTTTTTTATCTTGTGTGAGTGCAACGCTGTTTTGTATTTAGTGTTTGAAAAGATTTCATGTGAAGAAAGTGCAGACACTTGCTTTTGGTCCGAACAGAAAGTGCAAGGATTAGGCGTTGGGTACAACCAACCCCCTCTTCCTTTAAAGTGCAGGTGTTAATGCACGCTCGTGGAAAGTGTGAAAATGCATGAGTTTTTCTCTTTTCTCTCCAGAGGCTGCGTCATGAACATTTCCTATCCTAGTTCCTACATGCGAAATTGATTGGGAAATTGTAAATGTAATTTTTTTTAGGTCTTTGCCGTTGTATATCCTCTGAACATGTGGTAAACTGTGGGGCATATGTACAAGCCCCTATCGCCACCACAACGTCACTTTTATCGACGTTGTGGTGGCGATAAGGCTGCGCCTATTTACAAGGTAGCGTAAAGCCACTAAACGTGGCCTTATTTACAAGGCAGCGTTAAGCCACTAAACGTGGCTTAACGCTGCCTTGTAAATAAGGACCCTTTCACGCTATGGTTAGCGTGAAAGGGGTGTGCAGTGGGTATTGCGGTGGGCGTTCCACCGCAACACCCATTGTATTTGAACCTGCCCCCTATGTACAAGGGTGGCGTATATAGGAGGCAGCGCCAAAATTAAGACCAGGAAAACCCTGGTGTTAAGTTGGCGAAACGAGGAGTAATGCATTATTTCTCCTCGTTTTTGCTTTTTCCATGCAGCACACATGGAAAAAGCAAAATGCCATGGATTGTTTATGTGCCATGGATTGTTTATGTCCAGGAAGGTTTATGTACAGGAAGGTGTCCCTTCCGGTACATAAACAATCTTTTTAAAAAATGCAATTTTGTGACTTTCATTTGTGCTGCATGAAGCAGCACACATGACAGTGACAGAATGGCATTTTAGGATTGCTTATGTGCAGGAAGAGACACCTTCCTACACATAAACAATTCTCCCCTGCACGCATACACCCTTGCACTATGGTGCAAGGGTGCCTGCGTTGGCGCTAAGTTGCTAAACTTAGCGCCGTCGCAGGGGGAAACGCAGGGCTGCACCATATCCTTGTAAATATGGTGCAGCCTTGCGTTTCAGAAGTGGCGGAGAGAGGCGTTAAGCCAGGAAGGCTAACGCCTCTCTCCGCCACTTCCTTGTACATATCCCCCTGTGTCTTTCCTTGCTACAACGTTTGCCTTTCCTTGCCTCATAATATTACCTTTCTTGCTACGCAACTTAGTCACCACTGCTTTTGCCGCACAATTCAAATAGCTCTTAATATATGCTAATTCTGTTGGTTTGTTACATCTTTAGGCCTCAGCTTTTTTTAATCTCTGTTAATCAAATAGAGTAGAGTGTGTTCTACATTACATCAGAAGCCTGTGTTCAACAACTTTGAACAAGTTCCGACAGAACAGCAGGTTGCACTGGCCTATAGGAAACTAGGCATTGCTGGTCTTACAGGTAAGTGTGAAGGCCGCTTTTTTGCTTTTTGTGGGACTGTTTTATACTCTGCTCAGTCGTTTTTTTTCTGTCCCACTCGACCCTGCATGCCAGCTGCATCTGTATTCTGCTAAGCGTCTTAATGACTGTATTTTCAGCCTGGGGGATGATGAGAGCTGGTGGGTGTGACTTGCGCAGTACGAGAGAGTCCTCAAGATTGTACCTTTACCATGCAACGCGAGCACGTTTGGTTATTTATGCCACTGCATTTACGATGCTCACATGCTTCTATGGAGCACAACTCCCCTGCCTATATAATGAGTGGAGGCGGGGAGATTAGCAGAGAGTGCGCCGGCTTCCGTGCTTCCCTCTCACGAGCATTCCTGGGCTCTCACCACCGCAATCATATTTGAGTGACTGGTGTTTTCCTGACAACCAAGTCTCACGAAAAGAGACTTAGTTGTCAGGAAACATAAAACCAGTGGTACGCTACATACCATGTGCCACGAAGAACGACGCCCCAGGTACTGTGCTAATATTCCACCGTCACTAGCGCCCCGGGAGACTTCTGAGCGATTCCTTCTGTGCGCGGTAGCTGCATCACTCTGTCCGCGCTCTGGTACAGAGTGTGCAAGTGCTGCTAATGTGACCGCCATCTTGGAACACCACCTTTTCATTACAATGTAGGGCACGCTCCTTAAAATACCTTTAAATATCGCTAGACCCTGTGTTATCCACATTATTAATACATGACGAAAAACATATTTTACAATAAATTTAGGAAACACATGTTTTCGCTTGTTTTATTTTTTCACCTGAATTTATAGGCAGGGCAAATCCAAGCACGAAACATTGCTAATAATTAAAACTTCCTATTACTTTACGTACTTTCTTTTGCGCACAGCACTGTGATGGACCGTGGATGCAGACACAATCTTCTAATATGGCAACAGGCTTCACAGGGAAACAAGGTACGCTAACAAAAACAAGCTCTGTGAAGGAGAAGCACTTAGGAAGACGTGCAGATGGGAGCAGTGAGGTGGGAGGGAACCAAGCTGTGTATAAGGCTGCAATGCCCATACAGGAGGGGGGAAGAGGGGCCATCACAGCTGTACAGTGTGATGGCCAACCAAAATGTTCTCGGATTGAAATCTCCGGAAAGAGAGCAAAGCACACAAAGGAGAGACATTTACAGAAATGCACCTATAACAACCCAGCATTTCTGAATGCCACATATAACAACCAATGGCAATCGGTGGGTGTGCCAGAGCCAATAGAAGAGGATGCAACAGGCCTTGCAGACAGCGCAAGCGCTGTCGAGGCTCGACCTAAAAAGGGAAGCCGTGGTAGGGCAGGCAGGCTGGAAAAGAAATTGTGGTGAAATGTGTTGAAAGAATAGGAGTGTTTTATACCGAGAGAAGTGCCCAAACACCTGGTAAAATGCAGTACAGATTGCTTCTGTAAACTGTCACTGACCTGGCAGGCACATTGCGAATTATTATTCTGACTTTCCTGTAGCTGACTTTTTTATTACCAGATCATTAGCCCTGATGCATTTTAATGGGAGCTGACAATAAGTTAAAATGTTGGGGTACTTCAGTTTCATTTTCAAATTAATTTTCACAGAAAGTATCAATGTACTGAAAGACCTTACTAGAAAAGGTGTTTCTGAATGGACAACTGAGCTCTGAAGTGCATGCTTTTAATTGTAATTGTATTTACATAGCGCTTACTATCCTATAGGAGGTGTTGAAAGGACAGTTATGTACAAAAATTGCATTGCGTATGGTCTGGGTATTACTAAAATCTATATTTTGGAAGCACCATTTTATCGTAAAACGGTTTGTACTTTTTGTAGCAGTTTATCTTATACTGTGTGTAATGCTGGTAAAATAATGACTTACATATTCACAGTGCTTTCTGTCACAGGCTGTGACCTAGTAGCACTAAAAATACACAAATCACTATTCTCCACTGCACCAACCAAGATTTAATTCTGTGGCTCTCTAGTTACACACAGACCGTTTATTAAGGTGGATTAACTACTAGAGGTATAATAATGTACTATATTGCATTGTCCACTGAGCAGCACTTTTTTATTTATTTTTAATTTAAGCTGACCCTTAATTTATATGTAGCTACCTGATGGTGAAGGACCTAAAAAACGTACAGAATATTTTGTTTTTAGCCAAAACTTTGACCCACCCAAGCGCTCACACTCTCAAGGCCCTCCAGCTGCCCCCCAAACATGACTGAAATCAACAAATAGCAGCAAACTAATATAACCAGGAGTCCGTTTTTGCTAAAATAGAAGTGTCTGTTTTCATAATGTTAAAAATAAAACCTTTTTAGAAAAACAGTGTGAAAGAAGAATAAGGGACGACTTCCTCCCCAGGAATTAAAGAAAGCATCCTACTTGGACCTTACAGTTCACCATTAATGACTGTAAATGGTATGTTTAAATGATGATGAATGATGTTCACCAACCTCCAGTCCCATGCAGCTGTAAAAGCCAAGCCACCAGCATCCCATGAAATATAGTATGGTTCTCCTCGGATGCCTTGCACTAAAGTTGCAGCCCATGCATTACAGCCATTATACCCAGGGCTACTGGGATTATGCGATTGTGCAACCGCAGCGACTGTCACATATTTATAGATTTGCCACATAGTCAATCATCTGCCACATTTAGCTGCTGATTTTAACAAAAAAAATGTGATTATAGCTCAACCAGTTCACTAGTTACTAAAAAGCAGCGACACGTGTTGCTGCTCACTAAGGGCTATTTGTAAAGCTGGACTGGTCACCGTTTTGTTGCTTATTGCTATATTTGTGTGTTAAACTGGTATTTATAAGGTGCAAACACAGATTGACCGTCTCTCTGGAGAAAAACAAGCACACTCCTCACTAGTTCAGAAAGGCGTTATCATCCAAATAAGTTTTGCCAAAATATGTTTTATTTGTGAAAAAGTATCATTGTGAATTTTTGGGTAGTTCTTTTTGGAGACTTTTCGTTTGAACTGTGTAGTAAGCCTCTGATACCAATCCACAGTCACCCACAAACGTTTGGTTTGCTAAACACTGTTTAATATTGTTTCCCCACCATAAAAATGATTTGCCATGGGAATTGGGGACGTTTATGGTTGTCAAGGATGAGGAGTACCAGGTTCCAGAAATTTTTGTCAGGAGGGGGTCCTTACGCCTAAAAACGTTTGACAGGGGGGTCTGAGCATCAAAAAGTTTGAAGACCTCTGGTCTAAACCCTGGACATCGAACTGTACGTACCGCATTTCTATCACGTTTGTTATTGTTCCTGACAATTACATGCACACCTCTGTTCTCATCCATGGACTGTCATTGAGGAAATAAATCCACTGAAGAAAGGTGACAAAAAAACTACTTCATTAGAACACAGAAATAGAATGTCCTTGAACTCTTGAGGGAATAAAATGACGAACATGCACACTGAGAAAAAAAGTACAAACTATCCACTTTAGGACGGAGTTTCCAGGCCAGTTCCACATTTACCAAAAATATGTATTTGTAAGCTGTTTTCTACCAGTTGAATTTTAAGAAATTATGTATGTTTTCATTGTTTTGCAGAACGTGTCTGGAGCTTGACAGTTGCAGTAAGGTTCATTAACAACACATTAATTTTCATCTTGCAGATTACTGGTGCACTCTGGCCATGCAATGTTTCTGTTCATCCAATCACCACTGTACAAGCAGAGACCTTCACAGTGGAATCTCAACTTCTGATTGGTTTTCAAGAGCCAGCACTACTAAATGAGGTCTCTGAGAAGCTGCAAGAGATTGTAAGGCGTATACATGAAGTTATCAACATAAACGTGAAAGGTAATTTATTCTACATGCTTCTTTGCATGACTGACTGACACATCATGGTGTATGCTCTGAGAAGCTTCTATGAAAGCATAGTGTAAGAAAATGGGTTACTGGTTGACTGGGCTGTGAGCCCTGGTCAAGCTGCAACCATAATCCTTGTAAGGGTGAGGCACATGCCAACCCTAAATTAACCTGTGCTCAACCCTCCGGTAGTTTGCACAGAGCAGTCAGGCGTAATTCAGAGGCAATGTATAAAGTATTGGTGCAACACTTCAAACAGTAATAAAGTGACAACACCACACAACAAGTATCCCACCTCAGAATAGAAAAATAGAGGGAATTTTTAATAAAAAAAGACCAGAACGACAAAAATCCGATCAGTAGAACAGGAGATAGAGTATAAAGATTTCAGTGAAAATTGCGGCGCAAAGTGCCAACTGTGGATATCTGGTTGCGCCGAACCAGGACAAAGTCACAAGCCCAGGCTGACTGCGATGGAGCATGGGCCGGTTACAGAGACCCAGTTAAGCCCGCTATACAAAGTACCTTAATTCCTGTTTTGAGGAGCGTTGCGAGGGTCTGCGTGGAAGATGTGTTGCACAGCCGAGGCGATGCGTTGGTTCCGAGATGCAGCAAATCTGCAGTGAAAGGGCCTGCTTTGTCATCTAGATTACTGGCAATGAGGGCTTGCGATGCAAAGCCTGGCATCGAGGATGCATCACGCAGTAGGGGTGATGTGTCGGTTCAGAGATTCTGCGAGGCTGCCATACAGAGTCCAGCGTCATATTTGAGGCTACCGTTGATGAGGGATGCGATAACCTACACCAAGGATGTGTCACGCAGTGGCAGTTCCAATGAGGCCACAGGCTGCGATGTGAGTCCCTGTGATAGGGAAGATCCATGCAGCAGCGATGATGCGTCAGGGTTGTGCCATGCAGCACCGAGGATGCATCAGTTCCACAAGGTCCACAGAGGCTGGCAGAACACCTTAGGCCACTTCCAAGGGTCCAGGACTGTCGTGGCACCACTTGGCAGGGTAGCCCCACAAATGGCAGAATCCAGGTGCAGGGTCAAGGGTGTTGGAGCCTTCTGTCCCTGAGGCTCAAGTCAGGATGCCGGCCAACTAGCCCTTGGAGTCACTCGGGGGTCCTGGGTTCAACAGATGCAGGTCCAGTCCTTCTCACCAAGGCAAGAGGGCAGCAGGCAGTAGGTCAGCACAGCAGGGCAGCAGTAATTCAGAGTGGCAGTCCTTTCAGCAGCACAGCAGTCCTCCCTCCTGGCAGAGTATCTACAGGTCTAGAAGTGTACTGAAGAGTTGGGGTCTGAGGTCCAATATTTGTGTGCATTTCCACCTTTGAAGTGGCCAATGCTTCTAGAGGCTTGTCTTTGGAGTGCACAGGTGCCCTGTCTTCCTTGCCCTGGGTCCAGACTTACTGCAGGTGGTATGTAGTCCTTTGTGTGGAGGCAGGACACATCCTATTCAAGTATAAGTGGGGCTGTGCCCAGCTTATCCCTCCGATCCTGCAAATGATGGCCCATCCAGGCACACCTAAGCTCCCTATTGTGTGTGGCTGTCTGGAAAAAATACACAAAGGCCAACTGTCAACCACACCTAGTCATGTTACCCAGTGACACCAAATGGCTGAGGCAGAAAAATGCACCTTTCTGAAAGTGACATTTTCAAAGTTGTAATTTAAAATCCTTCTTCATCATGTTAGGATTTTTCATTTCAATTCTAAAGACACCAAACATGAATCAGTTACCTGTTTCTGTGTGACTTTACAGCTTATTAAATGTGATAAGGTAACTCCAATGCTGTGCTATGGGATGATTTTTATTTGTATTGTTTGTATTTTTTGTTTCTCTTCTTATTGTGTACGAATTTTAGAGTTGTTCACTACTAGGATATGTAAAGCTTAAAAAGTACACGTGCTACTTTTTAAATGCAGTGCACCCTGCTCTCTGAGCTGTCCAGGGCGTACACTTAGGATGACTTAAATGTATCACAAAGGAACGTTTGGGCCTGGCAAAAGAGTTATGTTGCCAGGTCGAAATGGCAGTTTAAAATTGCACCCACAGTCTGCAATGGCAGGCTTGAGACATGTTTGAAAGTTCTACTTAGATGGGTGACACAATCAGCTCTGCAGGTCCACTAGTAGCATTTAATTTACAGGTCCTGGACACCGAAAGTGGCACTTTACTGAGACTTACAAGTAAATTTAATATGCCAATTGGGTATAAGCCAATTCTACCATGCTTTAATGAGAGAGCACAATCACTCTGGAACAGCATGCCCTCTGATCTAAGGAATACTCTGAATCTTCTTTACTTCAGGAAAAACTAAAAAATGACTGTTTGCTACTTAGGTCTCTCTGTGGTCTCCCCGCTTCTCTTGTTCCATAATGCCGGTCTACTGTTGTCAGCACTGGGAAGCCCCATCGCTGGGGAAGTCATGTGCTTTACAAATCATATTAACATATTACCATGACATAGCATAACTTCAACACTGGTGACCAGGCAAAAATGTATGGGGAAACCCACACCAAGGATGCCAGGTCTAACACATGGTGTGCAGTGTGATCTGGGGAGTCAAGGCGCTTCATGGGAAATAATACACAGTAATACTCAAAACTTAACACCTCCTTCCTTCATGTTTAATAATATCGGCCCTGTAATTGTGTGCAGTATGAGGTATGTTTTGTGCGTTATCTGCAGTTTGCTACTAATCTCACTAATTGAAGGCAAAAACAGTCTACTGTTTAAGTGTCAAGCGCATCAAAAATTCTTACATCAATGGTCATGCCCAAAGGAAAGTATTGGTCTGCACATATAATTCATGGGCTTGACAGTTACCAAATCACATCTGAGACATTAGAACTGTTGCAGCCCAAAGACTCTCCCCCACCCTATTAGCAATCTGCTTGAATAACAATAAAAACAACACGCCTGCCTTACAACTTCTACTCTCAAAGTACTCAGGAAAATCACGATTTTCTGTTCCAGTCTGATCTTCACCTCTAGTAGGTCAGTGAAACATGTATTACCAATCACCTGATTCCTACAATCTCCACTTTAGTTCCTGCTGGCTGTTGGACTCTTTGAAGAGACAGGAACAGTGGAATAGGAAGAGAGCCGTGATATTTGGCAAGATCATCCATATGTCTCATGGAGCACATTATATCTAGGAGGCGGAAAATCCTACATCTTCTTAAAATCATCTTTGACCCACGTATGACCCCCTCTCCTTTAGCCAGAAAATGCTTGTGTCATTTTAGACATTGATGCACAACTTAAGATCCAAATTGTGGCCATAGTAAAAAGCTGTTTCTTTAAACTGGGTAATTTCAGCATGTTATTCCTTTTCTGGTCATATAATTGTAGCTGGACCATAGCACAGATCACCCACCCGCACAACTGCTATGCACTGTCTGCTTTGCTGTCTGCTCATCCAGTTCATAAATAACACTGGTCTCAGAATGGCAGGGTCTGTCGGATCTATGTTAGAAAAGCGTGACCATATTTCTCACACCAGAAAATATCTTCGTCCCGGAGAGACGTTTCTCATGTCGTGCTGTCAATGCTTGGATCTATAGTATACTTTTTAGATTTGAGAATTTCTCCCTTATTTTAAGTTTTCATGTAAGTACAATTTTTAAAGAATTTTCGTTGCACCAACCTTTAAAGTACATCTGTAAAAAGTGCAAGGATTTTCTTTTGATAAAATGAAATGACATGGACCATGTCAATCCTGTTATGGTAAACATTTGGTATTTATTGAACATCATCACATCCAGTTCTTCGAGCTGACATCTCTGATCCGCTCCCGCCTCTTCAGGGGAAATCACATAACTCAAAGTTACACTTATTGCACATAGCATTTTCTGTTTTACCCCTCAAATTGGGCTTTAATAATTCCTATTAACAACTCAAATAAACAATCACAAAAAAGATGTGGTAGTAACTTGTCTCCCTTTTTGCGGCTAAATAATTCAGCATATTATTGTTATTCTTTTTAAAGGACCACGTTTTCATGTTCATGGAAGACAATCATCAACACAATATTTTGACTTAGATGTGAACTTCATTATATTTCAATGGGTTGTTGAACCATGCGCCTTAAACAAAGAACTCTTAGGATTATATCCAATGTCGGTCCAACGATAAGATCACGTTGGTTTTTCTCCCTATGGCTAGAGGTAATCATCAAGGTAACTGATAGGGGGGACAAGGTGCGAATAAAGGTCCAGCATACACGCCCCTAATGAGACTATGTAAGTTAAAGGAGTATACAGTTCCTGAATACAGAGAAAAAGAAGAGGTTGGGAGTAGCCGGAAGCACCAGATTGGGGGATCTGATTGCTCAGGAGCAAGGGCCCTCACACACCCAGAAGGGTGCCATGCTTTATCATCGGGCGGCTCCTCTTCAGGCTGGCGCTGCAATGCCAAACAGGCCCAGCGAGGGGGCTCTTTGCCAGAGTTCTTGTGCTTTTTGCCGATGTGAAGTATAAGGAGCCGTGTTTATGTGTGCAAATGTGAGTAGAATGGTGTTATGTGAAGTTAAAAATAACTAAGGTATACCTTAGTGTTTTAATATGTGGGTTCCTTTGTTAACGGTAAAAAATGATAGTGAACCAGAAATGGGTACCATGGTCCAAAACAGCTCGGAGAGTGATAGCTTAAAAGAAGTTCGACGTGTTTATTGCCTATTTAATGTCAAAACTGATCATGGCAATTCATTCCATGCTCACTAAGTATATTTCCCTGTTGAAGACCTCTTATTATATCCTTCCTTATACCAAAACAATTTCCCAACCTGATTTCCATCATACTTTCTCCCTTCTTTTCACTACCTATGTCTACTTATGTCTACATGACTTATGTCCATCTAGATTTATTCATCGATCCGTTGACTGCCACAGTCCAATCCCTCAGGGCCGGCTTTAGGGCAGTGAAACCGGTGTGGCCGAACTGGGCGCTGACCTGTGGAGGGGGCGCTGACCTCAGGTGGGGGGTGCTGTGTTTAGCAATTACTTATGATTGGAGAGATGAGGGGCTCTTTTGCGCAGTGGTAGTGAGAGAATCGGAGGAGGTGGTCATGGGATGTGGGGGGTGCCAAAAATGATTGTCGCACCTGGCACCACCAGCGCTAAAGCTGGCCCTGCAATCCCTTACCTATCCCACCTTATCAACCCTAGATTGACATGACGGGTGTGACCTCCCCACTTCTTCGCATTGCAGTGATGTCCACCTGATGGACCGTTAAATACTAGAGACCACCACCTTGATTCTCGGCTGCATATTGTTTTGGCAGCCTCCTGCTGTTATGAGCTCACACATAATGCCCCTCTCAAATTCCTAATTACGATACCTTTTCTCCCATTCATCTCTGTTCTGCACTTATCTCCTACTTAAGCACACAACTGCTTCATTTTATTCGATATTGGGCTGGACTTTCCCTTGACCATCACCCAAAAACAGCACATTACTATATTAGTTTATGTAACCAATAAGCAGTACTGTACAAGGTGTGAAGTGTTTGCCACCAGTTTGCAGTGACCACACCACATTGACAAATTGGTCTTCCACTTAATCTATGTTAATACAATTTTTTTAATTGCTTTTTTTCTTTATAGTGTTTGTATTTTCTGTTTCTCTACTTATTGTTTACCGTTTTCTTGTCTTTTTAATTTTCATGTATGACTTAAAATATTGCACTATGTTGGTCCCGAATTTTTACTTTTGCCTAATTTTTCATGTACTTGGCCAATCATTTACAATTTTTCTTATAACTTTGATTATGATATACAGCCTTGAAAAAGTCGTAACCCTGCATGTCAGAAGGGCCAAAACACGTGTTGGCCGACCTTTCTCTTTCATTTATTTCCATTTTCTGTACGATCTTTTTCACACAATTGACCATTCTAAGAACCATTATAAAAAAGAAAAATCAAGATACGATTAAAAGTGAAAGAAATGTTTCCTAATATTGATCTGCTGAAAAAAATGAAACTAATGTTATATTGTTTGGACTGACTAACCTATAATCCCACATATTGCATAATTTGCAGTTTGAAAAAAATTGTTTCTAGCTCAAACCAATCAAAAGTTACCATAACCGCTGCCATATATGTTGCCACGTGGCAGGCCCTTTACAAGGTTTAACTGGTTACCCGCCAGTTTCATATTGCTGTATTTTCGTGGTAAACTGGTACTAATAAATTGAAACCTTATGCAAAAATATTTTAAGTAACTCTTCCACAAAATGTGCTGCGTTGCTACATTATACCACATAATTTGCGTTTTATTGCCAGATAACTTAGTGAACACTTCAGCATAATTTGGTCCTGCTCTTCACACACACACACACACACACACACGCACGCACGCACACACACACACACACACACCCTCTCTCCTCTCACCACTGCCAGTACTTAACCTGCCAAGCTATCTAACCTGGTTTTCAAGCATTCGTGAATGTTATTTTTTTCCCTACACAGATGTGAATGAATGCACATACCCGGAACTCAATGCTTGTTCCAAAGAGGAGGTGTGCAGAAATCTAGAAGGCTTCTATAACTGCTATGGCCACCATGAACCTCCTGGCATGAACACCAGCCGACCAGATAATAGATTCCCAGGTAAGACAACGCCACTTGGCATCACATTAAGGGAAGGTCGCACACGACTGGAATGGTGATGCCAGAGGAGGTTTTTATGTATGTTTAAAACAGGTCTGGCTGATACTAGTTTGCCAAACATTTTCATGGACTTCCCTATTGAGCACATTGGACAAATCCAGACGCCCCATCTGTGGGTACATGGTTTCATGGGTAATGCAAAATAAATAGCAAGTCAAACTTACCACAATCTTTGCTCTAATGAAAGGGGATCTGATCCCCTCTGCCCCGAAGCCAGAATCCTCAGCAGTGCCAGCCCTAAACTGTTCGGAGGTAGTACATTTTTCGGCCAGAGTTTGGATGTGAATTTATTTCTTCCAGTTAAGAAAGTGTGCTTTTCACATTATTTTTTTATTACGTGGTTATTCGAGTAGCTAGATTTTGAAGGGAAGTTTAGATAACGCAACATTTTTCCAATAATGCAATATCTAGGTTTAGATAAATATGTGCCTCTGGGACACTTGGGTATTTGCTACTAAATCTCCAGGGCAGGTGCAAAAAAGATGTCAGGGGTCACAAAACATCCACTCACATTATGCCAATGAACCCTTGGTACCAGCTAGAATTAGCAGATGGCCGCCAGTGTGACAGCTGGCGTGTGCTATTGGTGGCTGCATTTTGATAATATGAGGAGTGTGGCTGGTGTACTCTTGCGATATCGCTCACTGTGTGATGGATATCTGGGTTATGATCATCTACAGATTCTGATTAAATGACATTACTAAAATAGATCAATGTATATGATTGGAGTGCTTGTGGTAAATCAGTAAGAATCTGTTGCTAAGGCTGGAGCTCTATGGGGAAGATTAATTTGAGAGGAGGTGCTACTCATGGAAGGGGAGTTTCAGAAAGGAGCAGTTGAGTTAAGATTTAGTTGCAATTTTGAGAACTGATGAAACGTGACACTGATGAAACAAGGCACTGTTGATCGGCCATTTACAAGACCCCACAGCCCTGAAGAAGGCCTCTCATGAGACAGAAACAAAGGATCATATAGTTCCCATTCTTTTAGACACTCGTCCGTGGGTTAAATCTTTGATATATGTGTCAGCCATGGTATATGGAGGCAGTCAATGACATATTTTTGTCACTAGCTCTTTAGTAGTCCCTTTTCTTCTATAGGTAGTTCTTGGCATACTGGGCCACCAATGGAGGTAATTATTGACATACGTTGGGGGGGGAAGCGGGGGGGGCCACCAACGTCATATTTTTTTTTAAAAAAGGGGTCAACTCTGGGGAGAAAAGTAGCAGACATCATTTATTTTTATTTTATTTTTATTTTTGTGTTTTATAGAGCGCGAACGTGACCCGTTAGGGTATCAGAGCGCTTTACAGAGTCATAGAGTTGTACAAGAGGCATGGAATCACAAGAGTATACCATAAAATGGGAGGGGGCAAGGTGTTGAGTACAAGAGGGAATGGAGGGATACAATGTACAGCTTTCATTACAGTTGCCGAGGACAGGCCCCAGGTTTCTTGGTGGGGTGGGGGTCATCGGAGGGAGACAAAAGCCGTGAATTGATCAGGGTCTCTGTGGTGGTTGATGGTAGGGTTTAGCCGAGGAATTTACTCATGAGGAAGGATTTGGCCTCCTTTTGAAACGTGCAAGAGAGGGGATTCTTCTGATGGCGGGTGGGAGAGAGTTCCATATTCTTGGTGCAGCCCCAGCGAAAGCCCGATTATAAGTTTTTTTTTCCTAAAGCGTGCAGGCTGGAGTAGGAGGTCTCTGGCGGATCGTGAGTTTCTGGTTCCTCCGGATACCACAAGTTTCTGTACAAGGTATGCAGGGAGTTTGAGTATAAGGCCTTGTGTGTGATGCATGCTAACTTAAGCTGTATTCTTGCCTCGAGAGGAAGCCAGTTCAGCGCTTTCAGGTGTGGAGAAATGTGATCAAATTTCCTTGTGCCGGTAAGTAATCTGGCGGCCGCATTGAGGCAGGCTTTTAAAGGTGCTAGGGAGATCTTGGGTAAACCAGAGAGGGTGGAACAGCCATATTCCAGTCTAGAAATGACTAGTGCTTGGACTGCCAGTTTTAGGTCGGGGCGTCAAGGAAGGGTTTCAGTTTCCATAGGTAGCTCAGGTGGAATCTGGCTGATTTGGCCATCGCGTTAATGTGGTCCCGCATGTTCAAGTTGCAATCTAAGGTTATTCCCAGTGATTTGGCCGAATCCACAATGGTCGGTGGACAATTTAAGGCTGTGATGGCCTTAATCCATATCTGAATCTCAGGGTCGGTTTTTGGAGGGAGATTAGAAGGAATTCTGTTTTCTTTGCGTTGAGTTTGAGTTGATTGGAGGAGAGCCATTGGACGGTTAGCATCAGGGCCTCATTCAGGGAGAGAATCTCCTCGAGGGAAGAGATTTTTATGTAGATCTGAGTGTCGTCAGCGTACATATGGTAGGAGATATTTGCGGTGCGTAGGACTTCGGCAAGCGGTTCCAGATAAAGGTTGAAGAGGGTGGGGGACAACGTTGATCCTTGGGGGACCCCAACCGTGACCGATGAGGGAGCGGACAGGTTGCCGTTAATTAGGAATCTCTGGGATCGGTTTTGGAGGAAGGATCTGAACCATTCTAGGACAGAGCCATCTAGTCCCATCCTGAGTTTGAGGCGTTCGAGTAGCTTCCCATGGTTGACCGTGTCGAAGGCCGATGATAGATCTAGGAGGATTAGGAGACAAGTTTTGCCTTGGTCAAGGGCTTGGAGGGCATCATCGACGATGTGGAGCATGGTGGTTTCAGTGCTGTGTCCCGGTCTGAATCCAGATTGGAAGTCATCGAGTAGGTGGAAGTTGTTGATGTGATGACTTAGCTGCAGTTGCACACATTTCTCCAGCACCTTAGCTAAGAGAGGGATGTTGGAAATAGGTCTGAAGTTGTCAGGGGAGGCTGGATCCAGCGACGGCTTTTCAGAATGGGGAGGACTTGGCCCACTTTCAGAGAGTCAGGAATTGATCCCTGCCGGAGAGAGGCGTTAATTATTGCAGTCCAGCTCGGAATAATGGATTGGGCGGCGGCAGCTAGGCAGTTAGAAGGGAGCGGGTCGTTGAAATGGTTGTTCGGGTTTAAGGTGGATAGGATTTTGGAGACGGAGTCTTCGTCGTAGAGTGTGAAGTCGGTCCAGTGTGCTTGATTCTTAGGTGAAGCCTGTTGGGGCGGCGCGGAGGGCGGAGGTAGGTCAGGGGGGGGTAGAGAGTATGAGGCGGAACTAAGATCGTAACTTAGGGCTTTGGTTTTGTCCGCAAAAAATGAGGAGAATTCCTCGGATGATATTAGAGACTTGGGGTTTTCTTTCAGTGTTTTGGCCAGTTTGTTGGATTGGTGTTTGACCAGTTCGAAGAGTTTGCGGGGTCTGTTCTGGGCGTTCCCAGTTCAGATCTGAAGAATTCTTTTTTGAGTTGAGGATGTTCCTGTTGTATGTATTTCTGGCCTGGCGGAGAAGTTTTAGGTGAGCGGCAGAAGGGTGCTGTCTCCAGATTCTTTCGGATTGACGGAGGGATCTCCTCTCATTGTTGAGGGATCCAGTGAACCAAGGGTTTCTATCTTTGATTTGTGTTCTTTTTAGTTTTAGTGGGGCTAGGTCATCCAGAATGTTCGACATAGTTGCAGAGTAGTGATCGTTGAGGTCGCTAACCGTTGTGATATGCGAGGGGGAGGTCAGCTTTGCACCGAGCCTCGAGTTCTTTGTGGTCCAGGTTCTTGGTGTCTCTGATCCAGCGTTTAGTAACCTCCGGTTGTGTTGTCCTTGTCTTGTGGGTGCCAGGTAGTAGGAAGGCAATGGCGTGGTGGTCAGACCAGTCACAGGGGTCTATAGAGATAAGCTTGACGGATGCTTCCTTAGAGATGATCCAGTCAAGAATGGCCCCCTTCGAGTGAGTTGGGAGTGAACAAGATTGGGTCAGGGCTTGATCGGCTAGGAGGTCTTTAATGGCGTTGACATGAGGATCCTTGGGATCGTTCCAGTGTAGGTTGAAATCGCCAAGGAAAATGTCTTTAGCGTTGGAAGAGCTCTTTGCTGTGAGAATTTCCATGAGGTGGTCAGTGAAGGAGTCATTCATGCCTGGGGGTGGTAAAAGATGTGCAGGTTGCACAGTTGGGTGGAGTTACTGGAAATAGAGAGGGCGAGGTATTCGCAGGAGTCGGTGGTATCCGCCAGGAGTTCGGTGACAAGGAGGTTGGAGCGGTAGATGCAGGCGATGCCACCTCCTTTCTTGCTATGTTGTCTGTCCAGCCTAGCAATGTTATAGTTGGGAGGGACTAAGAGGTCTAGGCATGGGGATGAGGAATCGTTTAGCCATGATTCTGTTAGAATTGCTAGGTCGAAATTTTTGTTCAGGATGAGGAATGAAAGTACTTCAATATTTAATAAGTGCCCTTTCAGACCCTTTAGGTGTAGCGGTGTAAAATAGCCCCATTATTATTATTTTTTCTTGAGGAGAGAACCATCTCAACCCTCCCAGAAAAAGTTTAATTCACTCGCTTCTCTTGATAACTGACCAGAAATCAGTGCAATTATTATGCCTCACCCCTTTCAAAGCTCACCATCTGCCAATGGTCAACAGTTTGTCGAACTATTCTTGCCTGGCCCTAAAGAAATCTTCTGTTTGAAAGGGCATCACCATGTTCACGCTGTATCTTGGAGTGGTCCATACAGTCGCTTCAGTCAGAAGAAGACCGATCTCAGTTCTCCTCAGTGAGGGAATCCTCAACTAGACCCAGACTTCGTCCAGACTTAGACCAGCACCAATACTGTATGGCCAAGAGTCCTCCGTTGGAGTTTTGGCGTACAAGGAAATATCCCCTTTCCTGTTCCAGGTAGAGAGAAGTAGAATATTGCTGGGGTCTTCTTCTTAGGGAAGGAAGGGGATGATGCACGAAGGCCCAGGAGATTCTCAACGATGCACATGCACATTGCCACAAGCCACACAAGATAGAATATCCATAGAATATCCATACTAGTGTTTAAGACCCAGTACACTTCCCCTATCACCCGTGGCCTGTTACTCTTTCAACACTAGATCTTTAATAGTTCCCTTTCATACTATGACATGTTGATCACTAGAGCTAGAGTGCATGTAGGTTCCTTCATCGCCCCTCTTACTTTTGATTCTCAGAGTACCTCGATGGGCAAACAGGAGCCACCATTCCATGTCTTCCTTCTGGCAGGGTTAGTTAACTCTTATGGTCAGCCACTGATACACCAAACACTTTGGGAACCATTACCAGGAGCCATCTTTGAAGGGAAGTCATCCTCCTTCATCTTGCAGATGACAACATATCATCTGCACAAGTTATAAGTTACCTTCGTAGCACTCGTACACAAACATTTCGGGGTGCTGAAGACAACGACACACAGAGATAAAATAGGTTAACAGGGAACAGTTAGAAAATATTTAAAAGCCTAACATGTTTTCAGTCTTTTCAAACATATTATGAGGGAAGAAAGACCATGAGGGGTGTCTCACCTGAATACTCGAAGCAGGGTACAACTCTTCTGCATGAAAGGTTGCACACACTTATATCCTGTTGATGGAAGGTGGATGCTTCAGCACCATCGCCCACCACCGCGGGTGCATTGTCCAAATCTGCTACAGGGCAGAGTCAAGTTTAGAGAAGAAGCTATCTCCAGGGCCTTCTGGCCCTGCTCCCCCATGAAAACTTTAGAGAATATTAATTAAAACACACACTTTATACTTTGTCACTTGAATAATTGTTGAATGATCCCATGACATTAACAATAATTTGTTGAATTTTTGGTGTTATAAATCGGCAATCAAGTGTTACTCATTTTAAAAACCTAGGAGTAGTTGAAATGTAAAGCAAATAATTCTATTTGGAAGATACTATAGTTCCAGCTGTATAACTTATTCATACTCTCTGTAAGAAAGCTATTTTTCTTTATTTCATTTTTGTTCGGTTTTCATTCTCCTTACACATATTTTTTTGTTTTATCCACTTTCCTTTCGGTTGTTCTATCTTCCTTTGTCTTCTGTCTTATTTCCCATCTCTTCAAACCTATTACGTTTCTATGTGCTCCTTTTCAATTCTTTACCAAATTGTCTTAACTTCCATCACTCCATTCATTCCTTCCATTTCCTGCCGTCCCTCCGTTCCTCCTGCTTTCTGTCTGCTCTCTTTCTCCTTCCTTCATATCTTCTGTCCTTTGTATCACCCTACCACCCTTTCTATGCACTTTCGTCCCACACTACCCTCTATTTTTCCTTTCTTCCACGACATGGTAACTTTCTTTCTCTCTTACCTTCTAGTATCTCTTTTACTTCGCTCCCTCCATGCTTTGCCTTCCTCGCTCACTTCTTCCACACTTTCTTCCATCCTCTCTTTCTTCTCTCTTTCTCCTGTCTACCTCTGTACGTCACTTTTCTTCTGTGCCTCATATCTCAACCAAACACCATCCATCTCCCCAGCCTTATTTGCCCACTTCTTCCTTCTTCCATTCTGCACTTTCTTTATATTCCCTCTTTCTTCCATTTGATCCTGTTTTCTTGCATTTCTCCCTTTCACACCTTTCCAGATACGATGAACTCCACACCACGATCAGCACTCAGTCCTTTTACAACCACCAGTAGGCCGCTCCATGAAGGGATCACGACACCTGTCTTGTCCTCCAGTCTTACCGACCCATGGTGCTGTAAGTATTGTTATTTTCTTTCGTGTTTTTAGCCCTTGGAAATGCTGTAAAAGCAGAAGTCAAAACTGTGTTAACATGCAAATAAGGTCACACCTATAATTCAGAAACCTGTCACTCTGCAGTGCTATTCAGTACAGCTTCTGCCCAATTTAAGAGGATCAAAAATACCCTATTTACTCGAAGGCTGATAGAATATGGAAAGAAATTCTGATCACATCCCAAGTACTTCTATATCTGAAATACATTTGAAGAAATGACACGTGATTTGAGTGATATGCTACTGGTAGCTCATTACCACAAGTGTATGCCCCTTTTGAGGTCATATACTCGTAGTTAGAGGAGTCCTTTGTCACATTATTGTTAGACCTGTCAGCCTTAGGGTGGTCTTTCCCTAAGCTTTTTGCCTTCCTCCTAAAAATCTGCTTATCTTGTTTTCGCTGGCCTTAGGACTCCGTGCACTTTACCACTGCTAACCAGAGCTAAAGTGCATGTGCTCCCACCTTAAAACATGGTAACATTGCCTTACACCCAATTTGCATATTTAATTTACTTATAAGTCCCTAGTAAAGTGGTAGGTACCACATGTACCCAGGGCCTGTAAATTACATTATACTAGTGGGCCGGCAGCACTTATTGTGCCACTAACTTATGTAGCCCTTTAAACATATCTCAGGCCTGCCATTGCAGCCTGTATCTGCAGTTTTAAACTGCCATTTCGACCTGGCAAAGTAAACATTTTGCCATGCTCAAACCTGCCTTTTTAATACATATGTCACCCCTACGGTAGGTCCTGGACAGCCCAGATGGCAAGGTGCAGTGTATTTAAAAAGTTGGACATGTTCTTTTAAGTTTTACATCTCCTAGAAGTAACAAATTCTTACATTCATTTTACTACTGCAAGGCCTACCTCTTCCAAGGCAGAACTAGGTATAAGCACTGGACTTCAGACACCAGCTCTTCAGTACACTTCTGGACCTGTGGATACTCTGCCAGAAAGAATGACTGCTGGGCTGCTGAAAGGACTGCCACTCTGCTGGACTGCTGCTCTGAAGGAACTGATGTCTTGGGTTGATGACCTGCTGCCTGCAACCCTCTTGCCTGGGCGAGAAGAAGTGGACCTTCATCTGTTGAAACCCAGGACCCCGAAGTGATTCCAAGGGCTAGTTGGTTGGCCTCCTGACTAGAGCCTCAGAGACAGAAGGCTCCAACAACCTTAAACCCAGCACCTGGACTCTGCCATCTGTGAGTCTCATCCTGCTAAGTGGTGCCACCCCAGTCCTGGACCCTTGGAAGTGGGCCTAAAGGTGCTCTGCCACCCCGTCTGTGGATCCAGCAGAACTGACACATCTCCTCTGCTATGTGGCACAAACCCGAGCATAACTGATGCATCACATGGGGGGCGTGGCCAGCAGGGACAGCATGGCGGAAGCATTTTAATAGCGCTCCATCCTCTGTCCCCGTAATCCGTTACTATTATCCTGCAAGGCCGGCGCCTGGCGGAACCGGACGGTGGGGGATGCTTTGAGGACACCCCTGGGACCCTGTGGAAGCCGTCGCCAGGACCGGAGGACGTGTGGTCCGAGACGGCATGGGGGTCTGCCGTGTCATTGCAGACCTGTGGGCTGAGGAGGCTGCTCAGAGCATTGCTGATCGGGCCCGACAGGCCTCTGGACCCGATGGGTGGAGAGCGGTGTGCCCCGCGGGGGAGCAGTGCGTGACGGCCAGGAGGCGTCCTGGCCCCAGAGCACCCCATGACATCGCGGACCGGGATATTGCGGCTGTAAAACTTTCTGGCAGCGTAGGCAGCAACGAGATGGCGGACGGGTCACGCCCGTGATCTACCTTGTGAGATACTGGAGCAGGCTCTGGATTTGGTGCGCACCGCACCCCCCCAGGCAAGCAGAGCGGAGCGATACATGAAGCGGTCAGCTCCTGGGGCAAGGTGAGCTGTTTGGAGCCCGTCCTGGCTGCGGTTGTCATACTGCGCACCTCGACTGCAGCCTGAGAGACAAGGCGCACAGCTTTCTCTTTGTAACTGCTAATAAGGAGGTCTGCTCGTGGGCGGCTGATTGCCCAATGTTACAAAGCGGGAGGCTGGCGTAAACTCCCTGTAGTTGAAGACTTCCTGTGCATGAATATAACTATTACACTCCCCTATGAAATGATGTGAGGGTGCTGGTGCTGCTCAGAGGTGGTCACAGCAAAGGAAGGGTTTCGTAGACCTGCACTGGATTATATGGCGGGAAAGGACCCCCACTGCTGGTCCAATCGGTTGGTGGCCCGCACTCAGGTGGCTGGTGTGTGTCTGGGCCACTAGAGTGTGACTTCTTGGATATTCCTACTACTGGAGCCACGTCTAGCGGCTGGGGACCCACTGGAGGGTATATTACTGATGGGAGCTCTCGTGTGGTGCACTTACCCAGAGTCACGACTGCACAGTGGGGCGAGTTGCTATCCCTGGGCCCTTTAGTGACAGTACAAGTGGAAAGGACCCCTGACACCGCTCGGGAGGAGTGGGCGGCGTGATCCCGGTGTTGGCACGTACTCCGTGTCTCAGGGTGCGCGGACTGACATTAAACTGGGTGACGCTGTGGAGTGACCCTGCGGGAAGCTCCAGTGGTGCGGTTGACGTCTTTTTGTTGGCCACGAGACCATGGGTCGTACTAGGGGGGCCAGGTCGAGGGCCTCCTCACAGGCGGCGGGGGCTTGTGATGCTGACCCACCACAACCAATGAAGGAACAAATGGCTCAGGATGATCGTCTGGACACTATACTGCAAGCCTTTGAGCGCTCTGGTGCATCCATGGAATCTAAACTTGGCAAAGTGGCTCTGGACCTTAACCTACTACACACGGACCATCGGAATCTGTAGGATCGGGTTGAAGCTGTAGAGCAGGTGATCGCTGAATTGAAGCCTGCCACGGAGTTCCAAGACAAACAGCAGAACGCCCACGAGGCTCGGATTCGGTACCTAGAGGACCGCATTGAGGATGCAGAGGGCCGCTCCCGGCGGAATAACGTCCGACTGATTGGGATACCGGAGGGTGCCGAGGGTCAGGATGCGGTCGCCTTTTTGGAATCATGGCTCAAGACCATTCTGCCACATGCTGTATTCTCCCCCTTCTTCACCATCGAGCGGGCACATTGTGTTCCGGGCAGGAGACCAGCCCCGGGGGACAGGGCACGTCCACTCATTTTCAAGCTCCTGCACTTTAGAGACCGGGATGTAATCCTTCGCGAGACCAGGAAATTAGATGATATCCAGTACGAAAACGCTAAAGTGTTGTTCTTCCCGGACTACACAATGAAGGTCTAGCGTCAGCGGGGATCTTTCTTACCGGTGAAGCGTCAACTCCGGCAGCTCAATATCTCCTACTCGCTGTTATTCCCAGCCAGGCTCTGTGTTGTTTCAGACGGGAAGTCCAGGTTCTTCGACACCCCTCAGGATGTCTGGGACTGGCTCGAGACATTGGGTCTGTACTCTGGCCAGAGACCTGCGGGCACTGCTGCTATAGCATGGACTGGGGAAGCTGGTGACAGGGGTGCTCGGAGACGCCGGCCAAGACGGCGGTCCCAGGGATGGAAGGCGGCGCCTGGTCCAGATCAAATTCGTAAAGAGCGGCAAGAAGTGGTTCGCATTGCGGAGAAGATAACAGAAGTAACATCACACGAAGACAAAGCAAACACTTCTTATCATACATCAGGGGATGGGGGCTCTTCCATGGGGGACTCTTCCGACAAAGCATCTATGAGAATGCCGGACGTTACACCCCAAACAGCGGATGGTATCATATGAAACCGGCTGATCGGAAAGCATATTGTCGAGTGCTGCTATTTGTTTTGCTGTGGTGGACTCCTGATGTCCTCTGGGGTCTGTGTGTGTGCTATTAGAATGTGGGGTGGGGATCGGTCAAAAGGTTCCTGGGGGTGTTGATCTTCTTGTTTTCTAATCTGGGATTGCGCTATGGCAATGCTTACAGATTGTTCTTTGGGTGGGGACTTCAAGAATGTACCCTGCTTGGTGTCACAATCCCCTGTTCTCCATAACCTTTCGGAGCCAGTAGGACAGGCAGCTATGTCGCTGTCTGTTGTGTTTGGACGACTCCCTGCTGTTTTGGGGGTTGCCCCTATATGGTTTTTGTCCTCCCCCGGTTAGTATTTCCCATTTCCTTTCTGTTGCAGGAGCCCGGTGGGGAGGTATCGAAAATGTTGATATGTACATCAGACTGTTGCACGGCAAGTACTGGGGCAGAGGGTCTCAGGTCATTACGGCGTGCCTTTCTTAGTTTTGCCATGGGTCACGTAATACTTACTTGGAATGTCCGGGGCCTCCGCACGCCTTCCCGCCGATATGCAGTGTATTCCTATTTAAAACGCCACAATGTACAAATAGCGTTAATTCAGCAGGAGACTCACCTGAATGCAACGGAGGTTGCCCGACTGCAGCGTAGATGGAGAGGTAAAATATATGCTACTGATTACTCCCTGTTTGCTAGGGGGGCCCTTATCTGGATACTCCCGGGGATACCCTTTGCAGTAGACGAGACTCATGTGGACAAGGAGGGCAGATATGTGTTGGTGAAGGGTAAATTGGATGGGCGGCCTGTATTACTGGGGAATGTGTATGCACCGAATGTGGACCAGGGTCAGTTTTTTGGTCAGCTGTCCCTTGTTTTGGGGAGGTGGTGTGAGACTCCGTGGTTGCTAGGGGGGATTTCAACAGTGTCTTAGACGTAGGGGTCGATCGATCCTTTCCCCCACTCAGGAACACGGCCGCAGTGACTAATTCCGTGGCGCTGAATGGATGGGCGCGGGGCTGGGATCTCATTGATGTTTGGAGGCACCATCACCCGGGGGAGAGGATATATTCCTTTTTCTCTGTACCTCATAATTTACATGTCAGGCTGGACAGGTTCTTTGGGTCCCCCTGCCTCCTCCCGTATGTTTTGAAATCGGAGTATTGGGGACGCACACATTCTGACCACAACCCCCACTGTGTAGTGCTTGCTTGAGAGGGAGGGATCCCGGGCGTTCCCACGTGGAGGCTGCAACCGGCCCATTTGGAAGACCCTGTGTTTCGGGAGGCAGTTGGTGAGGCGATCGGAAAGTATTTTGAGCTTAACACGGGGACTGCCTCCTCTGCACTGGTGGAGTGGGAGGCTATGAAAGTCACCCTGCGGGGGAAATGCTTGGGGTGGGGTTGGGTTGTGGGATGCGACAGCAGGTAGCCTCGGATTTGGTTGAGGTGGAAAAATGCTTGTTGCCATTAGAATCTAGGGCTGTGACAGATGCTGGGGGATTTGTCAATTTAAAAGAAGCGTAAAAGAAACACGCTGAGCTTCTTGAACGACAGCGTTGCTTTAACTTTGCAGCGCACTCTGCATCAGTACACGCCAAAGCGGATCGCTCCGGGCCTCTCCTTGCTTGGCTGATAAAACAGGAGCAATCGGGTAGACAGATTACGGCTCTACATTCCCCAGGTGGAGAGCTTCGATTCACACAGTTGGAGATCCATAGGGAACTGACGACTCATTTTACGAAGCTGTATAGAGCTGGTCCGCAGCCCTCGGAAGATGAGATTCAGCAATTTTTGGGGCAACTCCCGTTCCCAGTCTTGACACCTGACCAGCGACTTGACCTAGATGCTCCGCTAACGATTGTTGAAGTGCGAGGTGCAATGAGGACTCTGCCGTCCAGCAAGGTCCCTGGTCCCGACGGTCTCCCCCATGAATTTTATAAAGCATATGTGGACCCCCTGGGCTCTCAACTGCTTTGGGTATACACGGAGGCACTTGAATCTCTTGCCTCCCTGCTTCAATGACGGAGGCTATGTTGATTACACTCCCCAAACCAGGTAGGGACTTTACTTCCGTGGGGGCGTATCGTCCCCTGGCACTCCTGAATGGGGATTATAAGATATTAGCAGGTATCCTGGCGAGTAGATTGGGGCCGTTGGTTCCTCAACTGGTCCACCAGAATGGATTTGTACCGGCTCGTACCACGTCGCTTAACATTCGGCGATTGCTAAGGGTGATGAGCTGTACTACCGCGGACTGGCCAGGTCTTCGACACAGTCAAGTGGTCTTTCCTGTATGCAGTGCTCCATCGCTACGGATTTGGACCCTACATATTAAGCCTTATTGGATTGTTGTACGGGGCTCCTACAGTTCGATTGCGGCTGGGATCTCTTTTTTCCAAACCCATTTTAAATTGGACGGGGGACTCGTCAGGGATGCCCTACTTCCCCCCTGATCTTCGCTTTGGTCATTGAACCTTTAGCGATGGCATTGCGTGCCTCAGCACCAGACTGCGGGATACCCCTTGGGGATGGCATACATGCCGTTTCCCTTTATGCTGATGACATCTTATTGTATGTATGTGATATCCTGGCGATTCCGCAGATCATCCCCATTACGTTGAAATCTTTTGCATCATTGTCTGGGCTAGGGTCCATTGGGGTAAATCTTGTCTATACCCGTTTAATCCTGCTACAGTGGATCCGGGCTGGATCGTAAATGGGACGGCGGTGCAGTGGCAACCGGTGGCGTTCAGATACTTGGGTGTTCGTATCTACCATAACACACAAGACCTTATGGATGGGAATATCACAAGGGTGGTTACTGCACTCAAGTCTCAAATTGAATTCTGGAAGACGTTTCCCCTTTCAGTCATAGGCAAGGTGGAGTTAATCAAAATGGTAATGTTACCACGTCTTCTTTATTACTTTGCTACCTTACCGCTCCACCTATTAGTGTCCTTTTTCCGATCTTTGGAGAGGATTGCTCGTGATTTCATCTGGAATAACTCGCGATGCCGGGTTCCATTGACAAAGCTATATCTACTTCGTTCAAAGGGGGGGGCTGGCCCTGCCAAACTTTAAGCATTACTACCTGGCGTCTCAAATCTTGTGGGTGGCGAAATGGGTGGAGGAGCTCCATTTGTCGGACTCGGCGGAACAGGATCCTCCGTACTCCCTAGACAGGATTATTTATTTATTTCATCCCTGTAATAAACTGAATGAACCTTTTCCCTTGCTGGTGTCGATAGCGCGGAAATGCTTTCGCAGGGCACTGCGTCTTTCTAGAAGTGTAATACCGTAAGCACCCGGTGTACCCATACTGGGAATGCCGACCGGGCGGGGACGTGTTCGGAATATAGACCTTGTCTCATGGGTGAACGCTGGTGTAAACACCCTTGGAGACTTATACGACGACGGAACACTACGGTCGTTTCTCGCTATCACGAACGAAGAGGATGTTCTCCTGGCCAATTTCTGAATCATGACTCGTGGACGGCTGCAATGAGACATTGGTGGGGGGACGTAACGCAGGAAACATTGGTGGGGGGGCGTAACGCAGGAACCCCCAACGAACCTCCTAGTGCAATATTAGCACGTTATGGGCACGGGATGCCACTTGGTGAAATGGTTCTCAGACTCGATCAGGGGACATACCATGGCGGATTTAACGCCACTGCGAGTTAAATGGGAGGCAGACCTGGGGAGGCCTTACTCGGAAAAGGAATGGTCTATGGTTCTGAAAAGCCCTAAACAAGTCCCCAGACACGCTCGTTTCAAGTTAATTCAATTTTATATTGTGCATAGGGCATATCTCTCCCCGGATAAAATTAACAGGTATTTTAATAGACAAGAGGAGTGCTGTCCGCGCTGAAAGTTGGTAGATGCAGATATTTTACATATGCTCTGGTCCTGTCCCGCTCTGCAGATTTACTGGGAGGGGGTGCTTGATGCATTAAGCACCTGCACCGATAGAGAGGCGCCGAGGACGTGAGAGTTGTGCATCACTGGTGTGTTTTCCAGAAATAAAAAACATAAAGCATCCACCAGGTTTCTTGATCTGGGCTTTATTGTAGCTAAGCACCTGATTACTCGTAAGTGGAAGTCCGAGGAGTCCCCTCCGCTGAATGCCTGGTTCCTCTCCATGCTGAATTGGGTGAGGGTGGAAGCGGTCTCCCTGATACGGGAAGATACGCTGGGCTTGCGCAAATTTCCCATTTCCACTGAATGGAATACTATGTTGTGTGCGCTGCAGGGGCTGCTAGTGCTGGAGGCTCCGTTAGAAGTCCCCCTTCCTGATGGCCAATGAGACTGGCTTTAGTAGACTCATGTCCCAAAGGGAGTGTTGATAAATTGACTGTAACCTCTGTTCACTTCACTAGATGAGCTAGATTCTCAGCAGCTTTTTGGGGAACTTTTAGACTAGTTGTGGAGACCCTGCTCTCTGTCGCTGGGGAACCTTGATTCCCCTTCCTCCCTTTCTGTGGCTCTTGCTTCCCCTTCTTCCCCGATAAGTTTTTTTTCCCTAAGTTTGTTGTTTCATATAAAAGTTTGAATCTATACACTGATCTATGTGATATGGCGGAGTGAAGGCATACGACGCGTGATTATGTGAACTGTTGCATGTTGTATAAGTTGCAGTCACGGTGCACCGAATTGCAGTCGCTTAGATTCTTTTGATTATGGGAGGGAAATGCTATAGTTAACGAAATATACTAAATGTTATTACCTATACTGTATATGCTTAACGATGTGACCAAGTAGCTATATTGTTGTTTAATTATCTGGATTTTATGACTACCTATTGGTTCTGTATGGTGCTTTCCCTTATACTGTACTATTTTGTATTCATGTATACAAAACAAAACAGAAAAAAAACCTTTAATAAACAGATCAAAAAAAAAAAAATAACTGATGCATCACCTCTGCTGCGAGGGTTCTCCCAGCACAACAGCTCTGCATCGACTTTGCTGCCCGCATCAGAACCAGTGCTGTGTGAAGCTTCCCCAATGCAGGCCCTCGCACTGGAAATGTCTCGTCGTCGGCAGCCTCGACGAAGATGCAGGATCTCAAATCACAGCCTCGCAGCGGTTTGGAACCGACACATCGCCTCGACTGCTGCAACGCATCCTCAATGCCGGACGCCACATCGAAAGCCTGCATTCTCAACGACGACACAGGACCTTGCGTTGCATCTACGCTGCTCTCCAGAACCGACGCATCACCCCGGTTGCCCGACTCATCCTCGATGTGGGAAATTACAACGCTCCACAACTAGGACTTAAGGTACTCTTGTACAGTGGGCCTAGCTTGGTCCCTGTAGCTTGCCCGCACTCCATCACGGTCAGCCTGAACTTGTGACTTTGTTCCGGTCCAACCCGACCAGATATCCATAGTTGGCGCTGTGTGTTTTTTTTTGGGCTATTTTTACTGAAATCTTTAAACCTGCATAATGATTGGATTTTTGACTTTTTTTCTTTTCATTAAAAGTTACTCTAATTTTCTAATCGGGTGTGAGATCGTTTTGTGTTGTTCTTTTACTGTGTTACTGTTTGAAGTGTTGCACAAATACTTTACTCATTGCCTCTGAGTTAGGCCCGACTGCTCTGTGCCAAGCCACTAGAGGGTTGAGCACAGGTTAATTTAGGGTTTGCTTGTGACTTCACCCTGACAAGGATTGTGGTTCCCGCTTGAGTAGGATTTCACCCCCCCTTAACCAATAACCCAATTTCTTACAATTATGATAATGCCAGTGGGGTCTGCAGTAGGGCAAGAAGGTTGTGAAGTGTTTCTCAGTTTCTATGACAAAGATGCAGAATGATAGTTTTTAAAGTAATGTGTCCAAATATTGGTCAAAACTGTGTGCATTATATGAACATAGATTATCCTTTCTCATAAGCTTATGTTCCATCGTGAACAGAAGATATGTTGTTAGTTATTGTATTTTATTGTGGCATTTGCATAGTGTCTTGGCCTTGGGCAGATGTCACAGGCTGTCGGGTAAGAGGCAGCCCAGCCTGTTGTGTGTAGGTGGGAGTGTGTTTATAGTCCTGTTTATGATCTTGTGCTTCTGGGCTGCCCCGCCTGTCATGAGTGGTTGGGCGAGTGTGTCTTTATAGTGTGGTTAATGTTCTTGTGCTTGAGGACTGCCCATCTGTCGTGTGTGGTTGGGAGAGCGTATCTGTTTATAGTGTGGTTTAAGTTCTTGTGCTTGAGGGCTGCCCCGTCTGTCGTGTGTAGGTGGAACAGTGTTTGTTTATAGTGTGGTCTGTGTTCTTGTGCTTCAGAATGCTCCAGTAATGTCACTGCAGAATTGTAGGTGTCCTTAAGCCTGTGGTGAATCAGAGTGGGTGTTAAGCAGAGTAGGGCTTCACTTGTACATGCCTACCATTTTCTTAACGTCGAACTGATTTGATTTTTGCTCCTCCCCATCCCATAACTAACTGCAAGAGCTTTGCTGTGGATGCATCATTTGGTATAAATATTGCCCTTGCCCTCAGCCCAGAATTTTTCCTCCATCTGGGACACACCGAAGTAGACAGTGGTCCAATGTGTCGGTTGAGAAAATGGTCTCTGCCCATACTGACGCTTATCCACCCCTTCCTTTCTGACACTGTGAAAAATTAGATTGTTGGTTGAGGAGGTGAAACACTACTCAAGCAACAGCCACAATTCCTGTCAGGGTGAACCACAAAAAGTCACTAAATTAACCTATGCTTAATCCTCTGGTAGCTTGGCACAGAAGCAGTCAGGCTTAACTTAGATTCAATGTGTAAAGTATCTATACAGCACTAAAACATGAAGAAAGTTAAAACACAACACAAGAAAAATCCCACACTAATTTAGAAAAATAGAGTAAATCTTAATAAAATATTTGACACTAAAATAACAAAAATCCAATCAATAGAACTGATGTTAGACATTTTTAAAGTTTAAAGTGTAAAATAGCACCTAAAAGATCAAGGCGCCAATCTCAGACATCTAGTTGCATGAGACAAGGGGCAAAGTCTCATTTTTTGGTTGGCCATGATGAAGTGCGGGTTGGATACACAAAGTGGATTGGGCCTGCTCTCCGCTTTCCTTCGGACTTAGAATTTTTTTTGACGAAAACTGTCTGAGAGGGTAAAGTTCCGCAGGGTAAGGCAGGCGGCGGTGTCAGAGGAGGAGGCGTCATCGTTGGGGAGCTGCTGAATGAAGTAGTGGTGAAGATTTCTATGTTTGAACTTAGTCTCTTTAATGGAAGTTGAAAATCTCCAGTGGGAGAAAGCTGCAGGCTGTATCCGATGAGGGCTTCAGAAGGCCAGATACCCCTTCTGCGTAGAGCAGCTGAAGAGGATTTCCTGTTTTGGAGAAAAACATAGTGGGACCGCTGTGGAGTCAGGCTGACCGGTGATGCACCTTGGGCAGATCGACGAACAGGTAGGTCCTGGTCTCCTCTCGATTCTCAGAGCACTCTTTGACAGAAAAGTTTCTAAGTCCCAAGTTTTGGATTTGGGCTAACTGGGCCTCTTTAGCACCACTTTCAAGGGTCCAGAACTAGAGGAGCACAACTTGGAGGATCTGGACTCACTCAGGTTGGGTTCAGTTGTTTGTTTAAGATGGCTGAACTTTTTCTGACCCGGAGACTATGTAGTACTGGGAGTGGAATGTATTGGGCTTTTTCTGACCATTCTCTCCTAGAGATTCTTATGTTGTCAGGAAGCTATACTATGTAATAGAGTGTGTAGTGGAATGTTACTGTTTAAACATTGTGGGCACTTGGAGCTCGATGGGAGCTGGCTGAGAAGTACCTGTCTGCCGTGTAGCCTTTCTAATAAATCTACTCAAGCCAGCACAGACTCAGTGTGATTACTACAAAGTTTATGGCGACGAGTTGGCTACACGGCTACACGGTGAACCCTGCTTGTGCAGCAATCTTCAAGCTGTCCCGTTTTCACTGAGGAACCCCTGGCCACTCTTCAAAGAGAATTTGTAGGTACAGAAGATCATGTTTTGTACTGTGAGAACGAGCTGGAAACCTTTATACACCAGTCGCTACATGCAAAACAACGTGGTGCGGTCGCAGCATGAAAACAGCTGTTCTAGTCAGTTACGGATAAGGTGGGACAGTACCTTCAATAGCAGCGGCATCTTGTCTCGTTGGCATCCCTCGGAGCTCCTCTACTGCTGTGGTGCCATTATGCCCGTGAAAGCAAAAGGTTTGGATTTTAGATACCTTTTGTTGGGATCTTGTGTGTTTGTGGTGTACGGGCTCGTGCCGACATCATGAGGACGCCTCGTGTCAGTACCGCCCACACGCGCTGCCACGCATCTCTTAGCCACGTCCTCACATTAGCGTGCTGTATTCTACGCTTTGCCTGGTTGGGGCCTCTGACGAGGTTTCACTGTATGACGTGCCTACGGCGTTCCTTCCCAGGTTTTGGTATCCTAGCGACTGATTAATCTGTGACCTTTTCTCCACGGTCGGGGCGTTCTCAACAGAGTTTCCTAGTTTCCCGGCAAGGTTTCTTCATTTGTGATAAATTACAACTTCTGACGCTACTAACCCTGAGTAGGCGGATCACGGTGATTCACACACCATTGTTCTTTCAGGCAATATTGCAAGTATTCAGATTACTGACGTTACTTACCCCGAGTAAGTGGATCATGGTGATTTGCACACCATTGGGCTTTCAGGCAACATTGCAAGTATTCAGATTACTGTCGCTACTCACCCAGAGTAGGCGGATCACGGTGATTCACACACCACTGCTCGTTTCAGGCAACATTGCATCTATTCAAGTTTCTTTTCTGTGTGGATCAGTGATTCACACACTCCGCTCCTGTCATAAGTTTAACTTTTGGTACATATTTTTTTTTAAATACTAATTTGCAACTCTTGTGCTAAGCTCTCTGCAAATATCAGCCTATTTTCCTGGTGGATCAGAGATTTGCGCACTCCTCTTCTATTATAATTTTAACATTTGTTCGCATAATTTTCTTAAACTACTGCTGCAAATTGTGTTTTATCGTTGTTGGGTGCCACCCCTTTGCCTCAATTTCCTAATTTATGCTGTCAGTGTTGTCTAACACATTACAAATTTTTGAGCTGGGGACGAAATTATTCGTTGGTATGTGTACTATGCAGGCCGTTACACCTCCTCCTTCATTCTTAGACAATCCTGGTGAGCCACCTGTTAGGTGGGAGGTGTGGTTCAACACATCTGAAACTTATTTTGGGGCAATTTGTGCTTTGAGATTTGGTGCTGAACGCAAGAAATGTTTGTTATTACATTCTTTAGGATTTGAAGGTAGGTCCATATTTAAACATTTGCCTGAATTGACACATGAGGCTGGTGACAATATAGATGAATATCAAGACACTGTTCTCAGGCTCAAAACCCGGTTTGACAAACAACCTAGCCTCATGGTCGTAAGGCATACGTTTTTTAAGAGAAAGCAGGTTGATGGAGAAGACGTTGATGCTTCTATATCTGTGTTGCGGAGGCTAGCATCAGTCTGCCAATTTGAGAATTTCACTACCAGCTCATTAGGGATCAGTTTGTATGCCAATGCAGAGACAAACAAATCAGACAGAAACTGTTAGCTATGGGTAATCCATCATTAGAAGAAACAATTAAAGTGGCCAAGAGTATTGAGATATCTCAAATTTCCTTGAAAGAGTTGGATAAGATTGTTGAACCTATCAATGTCGTTGTTGGGAGTGGGAAATCTACACAAAAGAATATTTGCAGTGGGAAGAGTGCTAATGCTAAGGGCAAAAGTCAAGTTGACAGTCCTATTTCGAATGCAATATGTTTTCGTTGTGGGAACGTTCCACACTCCAAAGGGGGAAGATGTCCTGCTGCCAAGCTAATATGCAACTATTGCAAGGAACTGGGATATTTTGCAAAGGTATACTTAAAGAAAAAAGCTCAAAAGAAAGTAGTGGCATGTGTGGTGGAGTCTGATGATGAATCTGACTCAGAAGTTGTTTTTATTGTGACGGGTGTTCAAATGGTATCTTCTTCTGAGGAAAATGAACCGTTTGTTGGTGATCTATCGGACTGTGATAATCCTATCATAGAGGTGACTGCTGGAGGTAAACTCCTCAAGTTGTTGGTTGATTCTGGTGCCAGGATTACGATGATTACTCAAAAACTGTCTGAGGAAACTTGGGTCAATAGAGTACTGATACCACCAGTCGGCTCTCCTGTTTCCTATGAAGGGCATAGAATTGAGCTTCTTGGATACATCGAGGATGTACTTATGTTTAAAGGAAGGAGGATCAAGGGCAAAGTTTATGTTGCGCTCAAAGGTTTAAACATTTTTAGGTTGGTTCCATCAAGGATTGTTTGGAATGGTTCTGAGACCAGGTGCCAGAGAACAGGTTTTAGTGGTTGGTTGTGATGAAGTGGGGTGTAAGTGGAAGAGCAAGTTTCCCTCGGTTTTGAGCGAAGGTTTAGGGAAAATTCAGGGTTTCAAACACAAAATTATTGTAAAGGATGATGCTTCACCCATAAAACACAAACTGAGAGGTGTTCCGTTCAGTGTGAGAGAAGATCTGGATAATGAACTCAGATCCCTGTGTGATAAAGGTATTATTGAACCCACTGATTCTTCCCTGTGGTTGTCTCCACTTGTGATGGCATGTAAAAGGTGCGGGCAATTGCGTGGGTGCATTGATTTGAGGTCACTCAACAAAGAAATCTGGGTGGATTCATGTCCTCTACCCAAGATTTGCGACCAGTTTGTGTGTGTCAGGGGATCTAGATATTTCTCGAAACTGGATTTAGCTAGCGCTTATCATCAGATTGAGTTACACCCTGATTCGCGTGCATTGACAGCTTTTGTTTCCCCTTTAGGAACTTTCCAGTACAGAAGCGTACCTTTCGGTTTGGCATCCACCGCGTCTGTATTTCAGATAGTAATGCAAAGTTTGTTGGGTGCGGTGGAAGGTGTGTTAGTCTTTCAAGATGATGTATTGGTTCTCACCAAGCATGTTCAGTCACATGATACTGTTTTGTGCAGAGTTTTGGATATTTTTGAGAAGCATGGTGTTGTACTAAAGACTGAGAAATGTTCGTTTTTGTGTGAGGAGGTAGAATATCTAGGTCATCTCATTTCGAAAGAGGGTATTAGACCTAGACAAGGGCTCATAGATGCCATTGTTGGAGCTGCCACACCCGTTGACAAGACAGGAGTGAAGTCTCTATTAGGACTTTTCGAGTATTACTCGTGCTTCATTCCACATTGTGCCACCATAGTACGCCCTATCAGCAATCTGCTCAGGAAAGGGGTGAAGTTTGAATGGTTCACCGAGTTTGCCTCTGCTTTTCAACAAGTCAAGTTGTGTTTAAGTGAAAGTAAGGCTCTCAAACCTTATGATCCTGATTTGTCTTGTTGCATAACTGTGGATGCAAGCCAGGTCGAATTGGGTGCAGTTTTGACACAGGATTCAGGAGATGGGGGGAGCAATATAAGACTGTGCTGCTGCCTGGCGGAACAACTTCAAGCATTTTAAGCATTATTTAGCCTTTTTAAGCATTTTAGCATTCTTTTAAAACTGTGCTTGAATTTGTTGTGGGGTTAAGATACTTACCGCGCTATTGTAGAGTTCGCCTGTATATCGGCTCTAGTCCCCAGTCACTTCCTGGTTGACGCCCACCTGGGCTTCCAATCACTGAGGAGGGGGAGGAGCCAAGGCTGCTACCGGCCATTTAATGCCGGTAGCAGTGCGGGAGCGGGCACTCTAAGACTGTGCTGCTGCCTGGCGGAACGACTTCAAGCATTTTAAGCATTTTTAAGCCTTTTTAAGCATTGTAGCATTATTTTTAAACTGTACTTGAATTTGTTGCGGGGTTAAGATTCTTACTGCGCTATTGTAGAGTTCGCCTGTAGAGTGGCTCTAGTCCCCAGTCACTTCCTGGTTGACGCCCACCTGGGCTTCCAGTCACCGAGGAGGGGAAGGAGCCAAGGCTGCTACCGGCCATTTAATGCCGGTAGCAACGCGGGAGCGCAGCGGACGTGCGCAGCGGGCGCGCCAAAGGCAAGCCTGTCAGCGCCCGTCCACGGACGGCTGGGGCCAGGGGCCAATTATTATGCCCAAACCACCACCTACTCATCAGCTGAACTTAAACAGCTTCATTCTGGCAAATTCATACTTAACCCCTCTACTGCCATCAGTCTGGTTAAGAATGGGATCATGGTAACCAGAGCCTCCTTCCCTGAACTTTCACGCTCCACCCACATTGCAGGGCACACCCAGACACAGGACAGAAATAGATCTCAGGTGTTATCTGTCATCTACCTAAATACCCGCTCCATGGCAAAACATAAATTGGACATACTCCTCTTATTGGAGTCTGAACAATCAGACATCCTCCTGCTAACAGAAACCTGGCTCTCACATGAATCCTCCCCTGACATTTTGGCCGCTCTACCTAATGACTACTATATCCTCCAAGCCAACCGCCCTCAGGGGAAAGTGGGTGGAGGAGTAGCAGCCATTATACGCCATGACCTAAAATTCACCCTATTAACCTCACTAGATCTACCTTCAGTAGACAACCTCATGATCAAACTAGAATCTGACTCGGCCCCCATGATTTGTGTATTGCTCTACAGGCCCCCGCAGAGCATGACACTGTTCCCACAATTCTTGGGCAAACCAGGTAGCCCACCTAAGAACTAACCACGAAAAAATCCTTCTGATCGGCGATTTTAACTATTGGGCAAACAGCAAATTGGGTGGTCCCCAATCCGCTGAACTAACCGATTTGCTCACAGGGCTAAACTTCAATCAGCAGGTGTCCTCTGCTATACATATTAAAGGGCATACACTTGACCAGGTATGAACAGCCAACCTTGTCATGTCTATCCCGTCAGTTTCTCCCTGCACATGGTCTGATCACTATTTAATCAAATTCACCATCAATAACATCACTAGGACCAAAACCCCCACCATTCAAGGGGGGACAGCAAGGAGCTGGAATGGTACCAATAAAAATCTATTCCTCAATACACTGGTCAACACAGTCCCGTCCAATCAATCATCCATCAACCTCAGTGAAGAAAATTTAACAGCTTGGCTATTAGCAGCTGGTAATAAACATGCTCCCCTCAGGAAAATACACTTAGCCCGGCGCCATGAAGCACACAGATGGTTCTCCACTGACCTAAAGGCTCAACAATTAGCCCTTCGGCAATCTGAAAGGAGGTGGAGATGCAATTACTTGCCTGAGAAAAAAGGGATCTACTTAGCTGTGTTAAAAGATTACAAAAAAGCTATTCTGACCACACAAGCCGCTTATTTCTCTTAAAAAATTCTGACCTCTACCAATCAGTCAAAAGAGATCTTCTCGATTGTTAATGAACTGTTCAATCCTGACAGAGTGACAATAAAATCCACGCCTTCTCAAACTTTATGCGACTCTTTGAACACCTTTTTCATTGACAAAATTACGGCAATTAAGGCTAGCATCCCTAGATGCCCAACCCCCGAGGCATGCTCTACTACGCCAATAAACCCTTGCACCATCGAACAATTCCCGACAATAAGTAACCAGGTATTCCTGGACCTGTTTTCCAAGGTAAAATCAGGCTCACCCAGGGATTTCTGCCCACCCTGCATCTTAAGGGAAGCTTTTACTGCTCTGCCCGGACCAGCCCTATCCCTTCTGAATGAGTCACTGTCCCAGGGCTACTTTCCCGATACTTTTAAGGAGGCAATTGTCGTCCCCCTCCTGAAGAAGCCAGGGGCTGATCCCCAAATCCTGACGAATTATCGCCTGATTTCGCTGCTCCCATACCTGGCCAAGGTACTGGAAGCTCACGTGGCCAGATGCCTCTCTGCCTTCTTGGAACAGTCTGAATATCTTGATCCCCATCAAGCAGGGTTCCGTCCAGCACACTCCACAGAGGCCGTTATACTGACAGTATTGGACGCTCTCCGGAAGGAGGCCTACAGGGGCTCCCCGCAGGCTCTGGTGTTGCTGGATCTCTCCGCAGCCTTTGACACGGTCGACCACGGCATCGATCGTGTCAGAAACGAGGGGATCCAGGGCTCAGCTCTTAACTGGATTAGCTCCTTCCTGGAAAACCGCTATCAGTCGGTCCGCACAGCCCAGTTTACAGCCCCAAAGATGAGGACTACATGTGGAGTCCCGCAGGGCTCCTCACTTTCCCCCCATCTGTTTAACCTCTATCTCCTCCCACTGATCCGCACCTTGAAAGAGAGGAAAGCTTGTACTTTCAACTACGCTGATGACTTCCAACTAATGTTCTCCATTAGTAACTCTCCTGAATCGGTCCGTGAATTTCAGACCACCATGTTACTTATCCGCGGCTGGATGAACAGCAACCACTTGAAACTTAATCCGGATAAGACTGAACTGGTCCTAACGGGGGGATCACATAACCCTTGGAGCCCACATTTCTGGCCTAAGGAATTAGGACAATCCCCCACCCCATCCTTCTCTGCTAAAAGTCTGAGGGTAACAATCACCTGTGATCTCACAATGAAGACCCAAATTGGCTCAGTGATTTCAACTTGCTTCTACTAGTTGAGGAAAATAAGAAAAATCAGTAGATTCCTCACCCAGGAAGCCCTAATACAGGTAGTTCTAGCTATGGTCATGTCCCATATAGACTACACCAATTCCTTATACTTTGGCATACCACTTTATTTAACTAAACGACTGCAACTGATACAGAACCAGGCAGTGAGACTAATTTTTCAGCAACCGAGGGGGCAACATGTCACTCCCCTCATGAGGAAGCTGCACTGGCTCCCTATCCCACAGAGATGCGCCTTCAAGGTATGTTGTCTCATCTTTAAATCCTTGAATGGCAGGAGCCCCAAATTCGTTGACAGCCTTATTCAAAGGCACATACCCACGCGGAACCTGCGCTCTGCTCATAAGCACCTTCTGTCTACTCCCTCCTTCAAACTGAAGTGTCTGGGTGGTGCTAAGTTTGCCGTACTAGCCCCCAGATATTGGAATTCCCTGCCCTTCGAAATCAGATCTTGTACAGACCTCTTGAGCTTTAGGAAGCTCCTCAAGACCTGGCTGTTTAGGCAAGCATATGAGTAAGTTACCAGGGCTCCGGCACCCCTTAGAGCAGCACCATGAAACCAATCCGGTGTGCGTGCGCTTTACAAGAACCTTTTAACATAACATAACATAACAGCACTGTGGCATTTGCCTCAAGAGTTCTTAGGGATGCTGAACTACAGTACTCCGTCATTGAAAGGGAGCTTTTGGCTTGTCTGTGGGCAGTGGAGAAGTTCCGCCCCTATGTGTGGGCTAGACCGTTTTCTTTAAGAACAAATCACAAGCCGTTAGTCAATATTCTTGGCACAGGATCTAACAAATGTTGTACGCCTTTTCCGACAATGGAACCTAATTTGTGAGCGGAGAGTTTAAATCTTTTCTTGATGCTTGCGGCATAAAGCATATGAAGAGTTCCCTATGTCACCCACAAACCAATGGCCTGGTGGAACGATGAACAGGGTGGTGGGGGAGTGTGTTAGATGGGTGAAGTTGGGAAACCATGATGTGGGCAAGTCTTTGGACAGCATGTTGTGGTTTTATAGAACTACTCTTCACTCCACAACCAAGGTTTCTCCTTCTGAATTATTGAGGGGAAGGAGAGCCAACACTAATTTTAGTCCAGGATGGATGAGTAAGTGGATCAAGTCCGAATCTGATGTTGTGAGTCGTATGGACATTGTGAAAGAGAATGTGTTAAAGGCCCATACTAAACAAAAGTGCTGGTATGACCAAAAGAAAGGTGTTAAGACCATTCCTGTGGGGGTGGGTGACATAGTTTTTCTTTGGAGAAGCTCCAGTAGGTATCAGGTGTAGATCTGTGTGGGAATTTGTGAATATTGTTGTGAAGATTCTTGTAAGTTTTTTGGGGGGGCTTGTATATTTATAATTTGTTTTTTTATTGTTAAGGAGGAAGGAGGATGTTTAAACATTGTGGGCGGTTGGAGCTGGATGGGAGTCGGCTGAGAAGTACCTGTCTGCCGTGTAGCCTTTCGAATAAATCTACTCAAGCCAACACAGACTCAGCGTGATTACTATAAAATCTTATGACTAGCCTTTTGAGTCATTCTGGAAGTCTTGGGTTCAAGCATGAAAGGACTCATCAGACAGCAGGGCAGTCCTCTGAGGGAACAGGGCAGCCACAGGCAGCAGGGTAGTCCTCTGAGAGTCCTTCACAGGTCCAGAAGTGAACTGAAGAGTGAGTTTGCGGGTCCCATGTTTATACCTGGTGCAAGCTTTGAAATGGGAGAAGCTTCTGGAGGTTTCCCCCACAGAGTTGTTTGGAATTTCCTGCCTCCCTCTCCTGGTACCAGTCTGTCTGCAGTCACAATAGGTTAGTGTGAAGTTATTTGTTTGTGAGCTGAGGTAGTGTCTTTGAAGGGCAAGTAAGTATGTTCACAGCTTCACCCCCATCCTGCCTTGGATGGCCCATCCTGGTAACACCCAGGCCTGCTATTGTGTGGCTCTCTGGGAGGAATACAGAAAGACTACGTACACCTAGTCATGTCAACCAGGAAACAGGCTGCAGGCACCAAATGGTTAGGGCAAGAAAATGCCAACTTTCTAAACGTGGCATTTTGAGAATTGTGACTTAAAATCCTATTTTACCATTAAAGAGGTTTAAATTGCAATTAATCAGACACCAAATATGCCATTCCTACCTGATCGCAAACAAAAGTTATTATATTTTGAATGTTATAAGGTAACCCAATATTATCTTATGGGAGAGGTACTCCTTGCAATCCCGAAAAACGAAATTGAAATTTTTTCAATACCAGGACATATGAAACCTAACAGTACGTCTAACTTTGTAAATACAGCTCATTCTGCCTTATAGGCTGTTTAGGGCCTACCCTAGGGGTGACATATATGCATTAAAATGGAAGGTTTAGGCCTGGCAAAAGGTTTATTTTGCCAAATCGAATTGGCATTTTAAATATGTATGCAAGCTGCAATGACAGGCTTGAGACATGTTTTTAAAGGGCTACTTAAGTGAGTGACACAATAAGTGCTGAAGGCCTACTAGGAGTATTTCATTTACCAGCCCTGGGTACATGGTATGCCACTTTACTAAGGACTTACAAGTAAGGTAAATGTAAGCTAATTTTACCATGTTTAATGGAGAGAGCACAAGCACTTTAACAATGGTTAGCAGTGGTAAAGTGCATAGAGTCCTAAAAGCTAACAAAAATGGGTTCAGAAACAGTAGGGGTGAAGGCAAAAAGTTTGAGGGTGGCCCTGCAGAAAGGGATAGGTCCAACAGATACTAATAACACTAAAGCTTTCAGTAAGTAGATCTCGAATACTTTAGACAATTCCTTTCCGATAATATCCATTAAGCAGCATTAATACCCTGCCGATGCACGTGCTTCCCTGTGGGAAGCAAAACAACACCTCAATATCTTGAACTCAAGTGGGGATCACATAATTTCCCACAGGATGAAGACATTTATTTAAAGGCACTGTGCGATTACAAAAAGAATATCTTTAGTACGAGACGAAACATTTACAGTATGCTGTACTCCTCCCAGTAAAATCAAATTCAATATTCTTTATAGTCTGAGCTTACTCATGTGTGTCGTCGCAAGGCCTCTGTGATGATTTCTTCATGTGTTTTCATGGATGCATCTTACAGACCATCAATTTCAGCCCTTCTCGTTAATAAGTCCTTCAGACAGTTATGCATTCCATATCAGATATGCTTTCAAGCTTTCCTCCTTTTGAAGAAAACCTTGTGCTCACCATAGTTAATGCCTTAACTTCTGGATCTATTCTTGATCCATTTCCTGCAACACATTTTAAACACTGGATCTCTATCTTAGCTTCACAATTCACCCGGCTATAGTAACAATCGCTGTTTTCATAATAAGTACCCAAGTCATGAAAACTAGCTCTGGTCCTTACATTACTCCTACAGACCCATTTCACTTCTTCCAAATCCTGTCAAAATCCTTGGGCCCTAGGTGACCATGCAGCTCTCATTCTATGTTGAATCCACTTGTTACTTGGATCCTCACCAATCTGTATTTCAATATGGTTTCAGTACTGAGTTAGTTATGAATGGTGTGTCCAATGAATTATGATTGATGAATGTGCTTGGTTCTGGCAATTGAATATTATGATTTTGTTTCACCTTTTCAGCAGCCTTTGAGTTGGTCTCCCACTCTATCGTTACTTCTCTCATTTAAGAGAAGCAGAGTAAGTGAGAGTCCGTGCCCTTAACTGGTTTCTCTTGTTTCTCTTGACTCGTTAGTCTGAATGATCTCCGGTGGTATGAATGGCACCTTTTCAATCCATTTTTTTGGTATAACTGTTTTTATTGAGTTTTGATCTTAACACATACCGTTGTCTACATCCTAAAGGTAAGGAGGATAGAAATTAGTCATAGAGCAAGACCGTAGAATAAACTGTGATCCCCAAAACTCCCCCCGCTCCCGTCCCTGCCCTCAGCTGGTGTGTCAGTTAATGTGTTCTTATGCCTAGAAGTTGTAGGTCAGTTCTTGTAGGTTTCTAAATTGGAAAAGGTAATCTTGTGGGGAGAGAAGGCATGACTGCTCCCTAAAGATGAGTTGGATCACTTTCAGGTACCCGGGACATGTTTGTTCCTGGTAATCTCAGGATAATATTCATATGATTTCCCAGGTTGTGTTGGATTGCCATTGCCAGGGTTTCCATTGCCAATATCTTCCAGAGGCGGGTTGTCCAATCAAGAAATGTGGGAACTGCGGTAGGCCCCCAGAGTCTCAAGATACTCTGAAGTGCTGCAACCAAGGTCATCGCAACCTGATTCCCTCTAATGGATTTCAGGGTTCACTGAAGGGGATATGGTTTAGCTAAAAGAATAACAGCAGGGTGCCTAGGGATTTGCGTGTTATAGATGATATTGATTACCTTGAGCACCCCCGCCCAGTATGTATGAAGCTTGTGGCATTGCCAGAGTAGGTGTAGCAGGGTTCCTGGAACTCCATATTCTCTCCAGTGTTGGCGGATTTCATTATGCTCCACTGTGCAATCTTTTCTGGGGCCTTATACCAATATGTCAGGAGTTTATACTGGGTTTCCCGCTAGCATTCATCAGTTGGAAATCTATGCTCTCTGTCAAATATTTTATCCCAGTCTTTCTGTGAAGGTTTGTAGCCCAGTTTCTTCTCCCAGCGTCTTTTCCCTGGTGTTTTTTGCCATTGAGAGAGTCTAGGAGAAAGGTAGACATCAGAGTCCTATTTAAGTCATTTCTCTAGTCAAGTAAGCGGCCTAGCTGTTCCCTCTCTCATTGTATGGTGAAGGACCCAGTGGCGCAATACGGTGTATGTGAAGCGTTCGGTCTGAGTAAGACCGAATCGTTGTTTGACATCTTCAAAAGTGAGTAATTGCTTGATTTACAAAAAGAGAGCTTTTCATGAGGCATTTGCTCTCTCCCCACGTTTTAAATTGGGATGGCAATTGCGCTGGGGTGAAATCTGAGTTGAAGGAGATGGACATAAACCGTGATGGGAAGGATGTGAATCTGGGCCGTGGAGCTACCTTGTCCCATACCCGCAGGGTTGCTCTGGTTACCGGTGAGGAGTATAGCACCCAGCTTCATTGCAACTTTTTCTTCAAGGGTACTTGCCAAAGGAGGAGTATCGCTGTGAGTTGATCTATGTAGAACCATTGCGTCTGTGGGTCCATCTTACCCCATTCTACCAGGACCAAAGCGGTGCTGCCTGATGAGGGACCTACATGACCCATTTGTAGAGGATGCGGTTCGCAATCCGTGGAACTTTATTTTGCCAGATGTAGGAGTTGAGCAACATTTGAAGTTGCTTAATGAGAGGCACAGTTAGTGGCAATGGTATAGATTGAAGAAGATAGAGGGTCTGTGGCAAGATTTTCATTTTAATTATTGCTATTCACCCCATCCAGGCGAACCGTTTGGTGTACCAGCGGTGAAATTCTTGCTGGAGTTTTTTAATTAAGCATGTGTAGTTTAAGTTGGTCACATCAGAAGGGGTAGGGCCTATGAGGATTCCCAAGTATTTTACATAGTCTGTCTCCCAGTTAATGGGGATAAGGCAATGTAGAGTCTCCAGCTGACCCCGGCGGGGTACAGTAGCAGAGCTTTTGACATAATAATATTGATTTTAAAATTGTAGACTGATTGAAATGCTAGTTCCTCTAGGACCCGAGGCACTGACTGTTCGGGTTCCGACAGTAAAAGCATGATGTTTTCTGCGAGGATGGTTAGCTTAAATACATTATTGATGATTTTGGTGCCCTGTATACTTGCAGAACTTCAAATGGCATTAGCAAAGGGCTCTAGTGTAAGGGCAAATATGATGAAATTGGGCAGCCCTGTCTGGTTCCTCGTTCATTGATGATGGTTTGTGATAGCGTGCCATTTACTCAGATTCTGGCCAGATTCTGGCCATGGGTTTCTGGTAGTTGGCGGTAACCTAGCAGAAAAAACATGGGCCCACACTAGTTTTTCTAGTACTTCGTTCATATACATCCAGTCATTCCTATGATATGAATGAGTTTCTTGGTGTTATCTCCGCATTGCCTGCCCTGTATACAACTCAATTGATCTGGGTGAATGATGCTGTGTAGTATAGGACCCAGTCTAGTGGCCAGGATTGTCATCCATAATTTCACAACAACGTTTGGCAGTGATATAAGCCCATGTTAAGTGCTTAGGGTAGGGTCTTTCCCCGGTTTCGGAATGACGGTTACCAATGCCTCTCACATCGTTGCCGGGAGAGATCTCTTGTCACCCACCTCATTGAAGAGGTCTACGAGAAGGGGAGCACAGATATGCCAGAAGGTTATAAAAGCTCTCTGGATATCCATCTAGACCTGGTGCCTTTTCTGTTTGAAGCTTGGAAATGGCTGCAATAACTTCCTCTATCAGAATCGGCTCATCTAAATTATGCTGCCAGGGCCATGGTAAGGAGTACTATAGGTGGGCCTCCAGGCAACAGGTAACCGTCTGGGGCTTTGGAGGGTCCTTAGTATATAGAATTTGATAGAACTCCTTAAAGGCATCTGCTATATCTAGTTAATCTTGGGTGATCACTGTGGTCGAGCATGTTATCGTTTGAACCCTTCCTTTAATAGTTTGGGCATGCAGCTGTGCTGCCAGTAAACTTCCTGCCTTGTTGGCCTGGGAGTAGTATGTTTGTTTTGTATGGGTTAAGGCATATTCTGCCTCATCCCTGTCCCAGGCTTTCAGCTGCATTTTAAGTGTGGTGACCTTGCGGCAGGTCCAGCTGAAAGGGCCTCCTCTAGTTTTTGGTGTTTTGTGAGATGCTGTTTTTTGCACCTTGCTGCTCTAGAGATGAATATGACCCTCAAATAAGCTTTAAGAGTGTCCCATACGGAGGCAGCAGATGTGGTTGGTGTGTCGGTACTGTGTAGAAAGTTCTCTATTTCTTCCACAGTTTCTTTTTTAGTAACAGGGTCATGCAAGAGGAATTTGTTCAGCCTCCAAATGGATGGTCTATTGTATCCTGATGGTGTTGAGATAATGAGAGTGATGGGGGCATGTTCATTTTAGTACAGGTGAGTAGGCAAATGCACCTCCCATCCCTAGTGCAAAAACTTCTGTCTCAGTGTCATGGGGGTCCCCATATCATCTCCTGGTCCCGATCTCCCCCTAGGGGATGGTGTCCTCTTGTGCCTGTCGGTGCACTGTCTTTGGCTCTTATTTTCTTAGCTTTCCTAAGGGCCGCCTTTTTAGCTGATTCAATCTCTCCAGGTGGCTGCGAGTTGGGTTTTTGGTGTCTTTTGACTGAGGTCCATTTATTGGGGTTGGCCAAGGCTGTGTTATGCGGGGAGCCAGCTGCAGCAGGCGGGTCCTTGTCCAGAAGACCCTGGACTTGGCGGGCATCCGATGCTGAATACACTATATGTTTTTGGCCTTCCCATGTAAAGATACAGCAAAATGGAAGGCCCCATTGGTAATGGACATCGTGTGAGTGGAGATAGTTGGTGAGCGGTTCCAAGTGGTGTCGCCATTACAGCGTAATTGCTGCCAGTTCATTATAGAGGGTTAGCTTGTGGCCTTCGAAGAGAACTGAGGCGAAGAGCGGATTATGAACATGATTTCTTCCTTCTCCTCGTACAAGTGCACCCTCGTGAGGATGTCTGACAGGGCTTCTCTTCGCCGGCCCCTAGGGTTTGTTCTGTGAGTCCTGTCTGGCGTATCGGGGGAACATATGTGATGGAGCAGGCATTGCATGCAGGTTTGAACATCAGAGCCTTCTGCTCCCGCTGGGAGGCCCAGAATTCTGATGTTGTTGCGTTGTGAACAGGTTTCCAGGTTTTCCTGTTTCAGCTCCAATTCGAGGTAGCATTCCTCCAACAAGGCTAGACCATGGCCTACATCATGGACCTCCTCCACCCAATCTCCCACTGTCTGTTCAAGATCCCCCACCTGTTGCCCAGCTCTGTTACATCTTTCTGGATGTTTCTCGGGTAGTCCTTAAGGTCGACGCATTTTGTCCAGTCTCGTCCTTTATTTCTGTGAGGAACAATTGCAGTAAGCTTTCTGGAATGGCAGTTCTCGTGGTGTTTGGGGGGTCATCTGCCATGGGTGGGCTCTGTTCAGGTTGATGTTTGTCAGGTTTTGTGGCCTTGATCAGGTTTCGTGGCCTTGGGCGCTAGCATGCCTTTAATGGATGTGTCCCTGCGGGGACTCCCTGTAGCCATGACCCGGCTACGGTATGCGAGAATGGAGGGGGTGCTCCCCTAGAGCGGATGGGGGGCAGATCTGGGTCCCAGGGTGTTCCCTCGGCGTTGGGCAGGGTCAGGGGACTGAAGAGGGCCTCAGCTCATGCCCAGTCCAGGTGCTCCTCAGTAACTATTCTGTGCCAGGGTCCAATGCGGTATGAGCACGGATGTGTGTTTAGGTCCCTGCCCCTTGGTCTGTTACCTCCGAGCTCCCCACTGAGGGTATGATGTGGCATTCCTCTTCTCACCACTACCACAAGCGATCATCCTGCCTGTCGTGTGGTAGGGGCCTGCAGGGGTCCAGGGACATCAGTGGCTGTGCTTGTTTGTTCTTCTGCGGGTCCTCTGGGGGGGCTCAAGGGCTCAAAATTACCAGGCTATTGGAGACACCAAAATGCTTTCCTAGCTAGACAGGTAAGTCTCTGGCTCTCCTCACCTAACACCATTCCTCCATCATGGCTTGCCATTGATAAGGATCTTGCTAAACCACTCTCCCTCACCTCTCTTCATACCACTAGGAAAATAAAAATGGAACACTCTGCAACCATCCTCTCCAGCACTGCGCAGGCCATTCGTAAAAATGTCAACAAACTCTCAAACAAAATGTGCTGTTCACTACTTGCTGCATTATGGCACAATGATTACCTGAAATCAGAGGGCAAGACACTTTTTTTTAGAGAAATGGCACAAAAATGCATACTGCTGGTAGGAGACCTGGGTGCTCCTACCAATCCGATACCCTTCTACCAACGCAACTCTAAATTTGGGCTAGATGACAGAGACTTTTATCACTTCTTAAAAATCAAAGCAATATTATCCAGAAAAACCCCCCGGACATCCCGACCTTCTCAACACATTACACACCTATACCAGAGGAGGACACATAGTCTCAAAACTTTACTCTCTCCTCTCCCCAGAAAATCCACTCTAACTAAATTAATACAAAATAAATGGGAATCTCTCTTAAATGATAGTCAGTACTCAGGTGAAGCCACTGAACTGGCTGTCCATCTGGGCGAACCTCACCTAAACAAAATTACACCAACATTACCTTAAAGTAGATACTGACTGCTTATATGGCTCATTGGACCCCTGCTAAACTGTTTAAACTTGGTCTCCGTAACTCTGACACTTGCTGGAGCTGCGAGAGAGAACCAGGTGACCTGAAACACATGATACTTGACTGCACCTTCTCCATGAAACTCTGGACGAAACTCATTGAAACCATTTCACAAATTGTTCATATAAACTGGTCACCTAACCTAGCCTCCATCGCCCTTGGACTCCTCCCCCAAGACACAAACTCTATGCTAAGCAAAGAAGACCGCTTCATATAGGATATCCTTGTTTCAACCGGTCTTAAAGTCATTCTGTCCAAACTTTCATCCCACACTTGGTGGGAATGGGTACAATTCAACAGAGGAGCAGATAATTCTCTAAATCCATACCTAAAGCACCATCATAGAAAAGAGATAAAATCAGGTCCAAACTAGACATATTCATCTCAAACATGTCTTCATAGTAGATGCCATTTTCCTCCCTCCCCAATCCACCCCTTCCACCCCCATACCACCCCCCCTTCCTATGACCTCTTATATCCCTTTTTTTCTCTTTACTATTCTCCTTTCACCTTTCCTCTCACCTCTCTGTCTCTTTCCACCCCTCTTACGATACTAGCCTGGGTATTCCATCTCATCTTAATTGTACTATTCCTTCACGACATGTTTCATTCTTCTTCACCACATAAGTAACAAGAGACCTTTGTAGATCCTAGATGTCTGTATTATGCATGATGGACCACCAATGTGAGACATTTTGATCATAGGAATAGTAATATACATGTGAAGTTCTTGCCAGCAAAGAATGGAATCCGCTTCCGCTGTCAATTCGGGCCATTTAAGAACTGACATTGAGAAAGGCCCTAAAATCCACCTTTTCACTTCTGTCTCGAGGGCCGGCAAGTGAGCGTACCTTTGCAGGTCTAGCACTGGAACACTCCATGGAGTAGCCGCGCGCTTTAGAAATCCTTCATTCAAGTTTGAGTTGTAAGAAGAACAGTCAAGTGCCACTGATGGCCATGTGGGGGAAACAGCAAATACAACAACCGCCGAACAACGCGTTGCCTTTGCAACGCAGGCGGAATAACGAATGCATCTGAACCACCCATTACATTTACAACACAAGTCGTTACAACGTCATGCGTTAGGTCAAGCGGCGTTGGACTTTAAAGTCCAACGCTTTCCCTACTGTTATGGTGACTGGAGTTGGAATAGTAAATCATACTATTCGAAAGTGCAGCACCCACCTAAGGCAAGTTGTTGTAGCGACTTGCGTTGTAAATGGAATGCGTGGTTCAGACGCATTCGTTGTTCCGCCCGCGTTGTTAAGGAACGCGTGGAAAATTAATGTGTGGTTGTGTCATACAACCACCCTGTGGCCATGCGCGGAGTGATGAACAAACTCTGTGTTTTGTTAGGAAGAAGTGATTTGATCACAGATGCAAAGGTCTAGAAGTTGTCTAGCAGCTGCTTCCTTTGTGTACTCCAGCCTGTGGAGAAGGCAGAGGGTTCCAAGATAAAGCCGTTTTGTGAAATCTGGGCTGTGTAAAATACTATGCGCCAGAAGATCCAATCCATAGTGCATGATGAATAAGTAGGATGCCATCCTATATACTACATCCTTATAATGCTGCCATCAATATGAGATATTTTTCATGCTGTAGCTCCCTATCAGTATATGCTCTCTTCATAAGTAACGGTGTGCCTCCATCCGTATGTTGATAATCAACCTAATTTTTTCTCTTAGCACATGGGACATCCATAATCACACTATCATATGTCTGCACATGCTCACCACTACATTGCCAACAAAAACTAAGCAGTATATAAATCCATGGTTGTCTCACTAGAGTCGGGCCTTCCTTTCAACCGATGATGGCCCTTGTCACAGGTGATGTCTTTTCATTGGATGACTTTGGAATGGGTCTGGTGGCTTAGTGGACTAATGCATCATACGGAGGGGCCTGTGTGTGACCTCATGGTCACAGGTTCAAATCCTGACAGGTCCACTCAGCCTTTCATCCTTCTGAGGTCAATAAAATGAGTACCGTTGGGTAACAATAAACATCTGTTATTCAGAGGCAAGATACCCTTCTGGGTGAACGGTCGCTTTACAAATACACATGTTATGTAAATGTTACTTTACCTCTGGTCTGTTTCCATATTAGGACACGCCTTCATAGTATTATACTCTAGGGTAGAAGGTTTATTTTAATTTTATAAATACTGTGTCATACAGCATGTACCAGACCTAGGGATAACAGAGAGCATTACTTGAGGTACGAATATTAAAAGAGTCAGAAAATAGGTGAAAGTTTTTGTGAGTCACAAGTAGGTGAAATGAATATTGGGTGTGATATATTTCACATTAATATGCTGGCTTTATCCCCTTGCCCTGTGATTGGTTAATCAGTACTCAGAAACGTACCTATCAGTCAATCTCACTCCTGAATTCCTGAGTCTTAGGTTCTGCAATGATATAATTGTTCATTAATGAATTCTCCAACATATAGTCAGATTTATTCTCAATGAAAGTTAAAATGATCAATTCTCCTGAATTAAAATGTGCGACATCACAAACCATATTATTATTATTATTATTATGCAGCTTATAGAGCGCCTGGTTACTCCAAACGAAGTGTCCCCACGCTAGAACACCAGTAATGCCTGAAAAACTGGCCAGAAACGCCCACCCGCCCTATGGCCAAAGACCCCCAAGGAATCGCTGCCAGGGCCTACTTCCGGCCGCCCAGGGGGTGCTGGAAGAGCCACGTCTTAAGTTTTTTCCGGAACAGAGACTCAGAAGGGCACGTCCTTAACTCAACCGGGAGGTCATTCCAGGCCTTGGCCGCAAGGAAGCCAAAAGAGCTCCCACCAGCCCGTACCTTCCGAACCTTAGGCACAGTCAACTTTGCCGTACCCAAGGATCTTAGGCAACGTGCAGGTCTATATGCGGTGAGAAGGGGGTGCAGGAAGCTAGGACCTTTCTTATTGAAGATCCTGTGGATTAAACACAAGGCCTTAAAAGTAACTCTGGCCTGTATGGAGAGCCAGTGTAATTTCCTCAAGGCCTCCCCCATCGAAGCCCGCCTAGGAATATTCAGGATTAGCCGAGCTGCGGCATTCTGAACCATCTGCAGGATGTTCAGATTTTTTTGGGTCACCCCTAGGTACAGGATGTTGCAGTAATCTAGACGGGACATAACAAGGGCCTGTACAATGGTGCGTCTGGCATCTAATGGGAGTAGATCCAGGATTTTACGCAACATTTTAAGGATGCCAAAGCAGGCACCAGCCACAGCTGACATCTGCTCTGAGTAAGAGAGGGTGTCATTGAACCATACTCCCAAATTCTTGACCTTAGCCTTGGGGGTCGGAGTCGGTCACAGCTCCTCCGGCCACCATAGATGTGACCATAAAGAGGGCTTTTTACCCACTACCATAACCTCCGTTTTTCCCGCATTCAGCTGCAGACAGCTGAGCCTCATCCAATTGGCAAGTTCCCCCAGACATACCTTGAAGTCAGATGCCGTTCCTGCCTCTTTTTGCTCCAGGGTAATGATCAACTGTGTGTCATCGGCATATGACACCAGTTTTACCCCATGTCTCAGCACGATATCTGCCAAGGGGCCCATGTAGATATTAAATAGCGTAGGGATAAGCGCCGAACCCTGCGGCACCCCTTGGGTCAGAGGACAAACTCTGGATTTAAAGGGATGCTGTAGAACCTGGAAGGATCTATTCTCCAGAAAATGTTTAATCCACTCCCATGTCCCTCCACCAACCCCGGCCTCCCGCAGCCGTTCCATGAGAAGGCCGTGGGAGACCGTGTCAAAAGCAGCACTCGGGTCTAGAAGGATCAGAGCAGTAGTTCTACCCTCATCGGCAACAGTTTTCAGGGCCTCGGAAGCAAAAAGAAGGGCTGACTCGGTACTATGTCGTGGTCTAAACCCCGACTGAGTTTCATGGAGCACCTGTTTCTCTTCCAGAAATATGGACAATTGACTGTTTAAATGTTTTTCGGCGATTTTAGCAGCATAGGGTAGAAGAGAAATAGGTCTCAGGTTTTCTGGGAGAGCAGGATCTAAAGAAGGTTTTTTTAACAGTGGTACCACCATAGCATGCTTCCAGTTGCTAGGAACCTGACCCGAACTAAAAGACATTGATATGAATGAAGAATAAACAATCTTTATTTCTCTCAAGGCCTAGATCACACCTAAAGAACCATAATGCATCTTCTGTTGCAGGATACTTAGACAGTACCTTTGCATCAACACTGTGCAAGACAGGGATTGTCTGAAAACTCCCAGAACTGGTCCTGTGTGAGTGAAATCCACAATTCCTATCTGCTGAGTGTTGGTGTGGGGCAGGAACCCCCAGCCATTGTTCTCTGGTCTGAAGCCCCTTCCATTGGACAATAAAAAATCATTGTCCAATGGAAGGGGTCCCAGACCAGTGGAGACCAAGACAAACGTGCTTGCGCACATGGGAGCAGCTCTCTACTGGCATCAAATAGCGGAAGTAACTCGCATTTCAGGAATTAAAAGTGATGGAGCCGGGTTCCACGTTCTAGACTTACTCTGGAACCCCCTGCCGATGGCTCGTTGGTGCCTGCTTAAAAGTGTGAAGGGGAGAGAAACACACCAGCCAATTCTACATTACCATTCCTTTGCCAATGTTACTGGAGGAACACTGACTCCTAATCCAAATTTGAATAACTTTGTTACAAAGTCAAGAAAAGTTGGACATACAAACACCTCAAAATGAGTGGGGGGACGTGGGGGACAAGGATGGGGGAGACGAGGGGACGAAAGGATTTACCCTCTCTCTTCTGTCTCTGGCACGTCAAAGCGCGAGTGCTTTGACTTGCTAATGGCCCTGCACTTGACTTGTGACCTTTCCTTTTGTTGTGCGCAAAATCTCAAGGAATTTTTCGCACCTGGTCCTCGCCACCACAGCATGCAGTCAACTTACAGGACAAAGGAAGAGAGGTAGTTTGTTAATTACTGACTGCATCCTGCCCCTCCTCAGCTGGCACCCTACCTCATTTGACTGTTTCAGGCTGCGCAATTCAGCCACTCAAAGCCTAATGTTTTGTTAAAATGTTTATTTTGAGCAGTTGAACCGCTCCCTGGAACATGAGAACAATTAGCATCAGACATAGTCTAAGCACACATCTTGCATTATGTTGTGTCAGATGTGTTTGTCTATCCTAATATTTACGCAAATAACAATTTAAATACCACTATTTTGTCTTATTTCTTTTATAGCGCTACTCATCCCAATACAGGGCGTCGGAGTGCTTTAAATCACACATACATTTACAATAAACCATATGTGTGTAAATCAATTTATAGGATGTGTTACATAAGTTAGTGAGGGTTATAAGGTGTAGGACTCACATGTCCTTTCCTTTATAATTCTCTGTGCTATATTAGAAGGATTACAATTTATGAACTGCAAGTAACTAAAGGATCTCTGTGTTAAAAGCAATAACCCACTTACCCATCTACATAAAACAAAAATCTGTCATCTGTGTGTCACATGATGTGCTTTGCGTGAGACATATTAACCCTCTATGCTACATTGAATCAAAACTGAGACTAGACAAAACACCTGTCTCTCCAACAAGCGCATTAACCTCCAGAGTTATCTTACCATTATTATTATTAATTCCTGTGATTTACTGGGTACATAAAGATCTATGCAGCAGGTGCCTTAACTCCATTAAGATATTTTAAAATGCAGGCTTTGCAACCAATTAAGCAGAGCAGATATACAGCCACGTTTCTCCTTGTTGCCAATTTCTTTCAGGCAGAGTTTTTTTAGATAAATGTATAAGTGGAGGCCTAGATCTTGCACCGGGGTTGGATCACTTTTTTGGCACAACTCCGACGCAAACTCTAATTTGTTAAATATTGTAATGTGCTTGAATGTACTCATGATAGACCTGCTTAACATATGCGAGGTCTTAGAAACTGATGTAATTTTTTGTGATATCACTCCCTGTGAGGTCATGGGTTGTGATGTCATGTGCAATGTCATGTGCTGTGATGTTACTTACATACTGCCTAACTTGGTTAGTGCCCCACTTCTTTTTTTAGGACTTGTGCCTTGGTGGGAGAAGTATATTGGAGAACTGGTGTTGGTGGTTGTAGGAGGCTGGGTTGGTATATGGTGCACACTCTCAGGAGTGATGCACTAATCCAGGCAACCCTTATGGTGATTTTAGTGGTCTTTGATAACCATAGAAAGCTCTCAAAGTAGTAGGTGTGGAGCGAAGCCTTCAGGCTTATCTTGAAGGAGTGTAAAGCAGTTTGTTTTACCACATTTAATCAACAGTGTAGATTGGATGAAAAAGAACCACACAGTGTTTATAAAAATAAGGCTATTTATTATGCAACACAATCACTAAATAAGGCTATTTATTATGCAACACAATCACTAACATTGGTATATCTCCTACCCAGAGATATCAACAATACACACAAGAATACTTCAAAATAATTAAGTAAGAAGCACAAATATACACTGGTGTCCAAGGGAAGACCAAACCATATACTTAGAAAGTGGAATGCAAACTTCAAGGAGAACGGGACTTGGACCAGAAGACTCATAGGAGATGGGGACACAAGGAACTACCCAAGGTAAGCACCCAGGAACCCCACGGAGGCTGTGTGCAGAGTGGAAACACAGCCTCGTGCCCAATGGGAGTCAATGGAGAAGTTGCGGTTGCAGTGTTACAGAAGGACCCTTCAGAAACCCTTTGGAAGATGGGAGGTTGGAAAGTCACCCCACCCGTGGATGCTCCAGGAACTAGATTACCTGCACCAGGGAAGCTGGGTGCATAGGGGTGAAGTGATGTCCGAACCTGCTTTAGACGACAATGGAAGACTTCGAAGAAGATACCTCTGAAGAAGCATGTGAAGGAGTCCGGTGGAATCCAAGAGTGGATTTAGAAGAGGAGAACCTGCAAGCACAGGGGACAGAGTCTATGCCACTCGAAAGTGACCAGGAGGCACGGAAGCACAATGTCCACCGATGTTGGGAGGTTCAAGAGTGAAGACGGTGACCTTGTTGCTGCAGCTGTGAGGACCAGGCGATGCTGCGGAAGACCAGGAGCCATGCACGAGCCGTCCCATATTGGGTGTCAGTGTTCAGGTGGTCGTGTCTAGCGGGAGAACCAACAAGCCTTGGTAGCCGCAACTGGCGTGGAAAGCAAAAAGATGCAAACATTGGGACCAGTAACATCCAAGTGGTCATTGTAGCTGTGTACCGGTACAATCTGCACTTGATCCTGCTATTCCTTAATGTAAGAAAGATAAGCACTATTTTGTACAATCTGGATAACCCTCCCTGATGTGCTTCTCCTCATGGAGCCTCCCTTTCTCTTCCCATTGTTTATTATTCTTCCTGTTTTGAGCGGAGTGCGGGAGACGAGGAGCGGACCGGGAGTGTAGTAGCAGAGGGAACTACACTCCCCAGGGTCCCCTGTGGTGAATCACGCCGTCGCGCACTCACCAGCATCATTGGAGTGCCAGGAGGCGCAGTCAAAAGTACCCAGGGGGCTTCCGCAGCGCGGGACGCCCATTGCAGTTAGCCCATTTCACTCAGCCTTTATTTCCACTGTGTGCCAGAGTGGAGTGCGGGAGACGAGGAGCGGACCGGGAGTGTAGTAGCAGAGGGAACTACACTCCCCAGGGTCCCCTGTGGTGAATCGCGCCGTTGCGCACTCACCAGCATCATTGGAGCGCCAGGAGGCGCAGTCAAAAGTACCCAGGAGGCTTCCGCAGCGCGGGACGCCCATTGCAGTTAGCCCATTTCACTCAGCCTTTATTTCCACTGTGTGCCAGAGCGGAGTGCGGGAGACGAGGAGCGGACCGGGACCGGGAGTGTAGTAGCAGAGGGAACTACACTCCCCAGGGTCCCCTGTGGTGAATCGCGCCGTCGCGCACTCACCAGCATCATTGGAGCGCCAGGAGGCGCAGTCAAAAGTACCCAGGGGGCTTCCGCAGCGCGGGACGCCCGTGGGCGAAGCCCGGGCCAAGGGCGGGCCCGTCTGTGCCCGTCAGAGGCCGAAGGAGGCCGGGCAGGGCCACACCATTGATCGAGGTAGCCGGAAATCAATTGCTGGAGCAATAAGGTACTGTTGAAGAGTTGCCCTGATTTACCTGGGGGGGTTACTGTGTTACTGTATTGCATTGCATTGCGGGACTCCGACATGAGCAAAAAGTTAATAACTGGGCAGGGGGTTGTGGGGACCCTGGACGCTTTCCTTTTAAGGGCGGAATCTGTTCTAACTCACGAAATCGAACTAACTGAAAGGAGACTATCCTTGGATCCACAGTGCCCACCTATGCGAAACCCCTTCCCTCCACTCTGCCATCCTCTAGTGTGGCAGAGACTCAGGAGATCTCACTCCTCTCAAGTGGATTAGAGGTCATGGGCTCGGGGCTAGTGGCTGTGACGGTACCAGTAATTAGTGAGACCATGCTTGGGTCTCCAGTCACAACCAGGGGTCAGAAGGCTAAGACTGCGCAGGGTCATACCCTTGCACCTCCGTCCAAGAAAAGGAAGTGGCAGGGTAGCCACAAACCAGCTCAGCCTATGTCGAAACACACAGGTCGGAAACTCTCCCAACCCCGCGCTGAGCAGACCCAAGACAAAACATTGGCTATGAATGAGGGGATCACCGAGGAGCCCTCAAATAATCCAATAAACGAGGATTTTCAACGCAAGTTGGAACTCATGTTATCTCTTCTTCTCGATCCCATAATTCAAAAACTCACCCATATTGAAACCAGGCTAGCTAACCTAGAAATAATTATATCGACTCCCTCGCAATTATTATTGGCGAACTCTGGGAGGAGTGAGGATACCTCACTTAGTATTCAGCCAGGGTGTAGTGGCCCTGATAAGGGTCAACCAATCTCCAAGTCAGGCGCCTCTCTTAGGCCTAATAAAGGTCTTGGTAACATGGAGAGTGGAAGTGTAGTCTCCTCCTCATCCATGGGTGGTGCATCACAGGGTGCAACACAGGGTCATGTCTTACCCTTACAGGGTCCTCCTAGCAATAATGCAAGCAGGGTTAACCGCATACAACTTGGGAGTGTCTCGCCCCTGAACCCGCTGAGGAGAAAGTCCCCTGTTCGCGAGGTCACTCAGAACTTAGTTACAAACTTACACCTACCCCCAGAAGTAACACCGTACACCGTGGTGTTGGCTAATGTTCCTATCCTGCCAGGCAGTGATAGTGAGCACTGGTCATCTTTGCAGAACAAATCTCTTCATTTTCTTAGTGCCAGGACTGGGATTAATATCAATATTTTATACTCAGAATACAAGATGGCACGTAGAATCGGTTGGGTGGGCCATTCTAGGAAGTCACTTAAAGGGGATTGTATTGTCCTATCATTTAGGTCTCCGGATTTTGTCCATCTAATCCTGGATAGGGCGGGCAAAGGGCCAGCCAGATTAGATCAGCTAGCCGTATTACCCCTGGGGTACTTCTATCCACCATCTTTTTATCCTCCATCCATTTATCCACGTTATGTCTCTAGGGAGAAGGAGTGTACTTATGGTAGCCACTTAAGATATAATGTCCCAATTAGTAACTGTTTTGACATCTTTAACACACTGGACGATATCGATTGACAACCACATGTGAGGAATCATCGAAGTTCTCCCGACGGGCAAGTAAGGCAGCTGGGAGCGAGGGAGTTAATGTATACTAACAGACCTTATATCTTAGCAGAGGAGTCAAATCCTATACCCTCCGGGAAATGTAAAGTGGTTGTAGCCCAGGATAACACGTTTTCTGCTGGGGTAGAGACCCCATCCATGGATTCTTTAAGTATGCATATTACCGAGGATGAGGTCAAACTAAATGGTTCCACTCCTCGGGTCCAGACATCTCCACAACTATCACTTAATTTACGGTTTAAAGCGGGGCAGCAGAGAAGCCCTGAAGCTGGCAATTCTCCTGATCTGGGGGTAGCCAGCACCTCCTTTACCAATACGAATACTGGGTGTAGCCTCGTATCTTGGAACATATCAGGTTTACGCTCCAAGATTAGCAATCCCCTATGGTCTGAATATATATTAAAACATGAAATTATCTGTCTACAGGAAACATGGCTGAAGGTCCCCATACATATGAACGGCTATAGAACTTTTAACACCCAAGCGATAGGGGGATCTTATGGCAGAGCCAAAGGTGGGCTTTGTATATATGTATCTAACAAGTTAAATATTGTTAAGACCGAGTCCCAGCTTGTGTCCCCCTATTATCAATTACTAATTCTGTATCTAACTGTCTCTCATTCAGTGACATTGGTCAATTTTTATAATAATATTCCACCTGATATTGTCCCTAAGGTGGTCAACACACTCTTTAAAGAGTTAAGAATTTTGTGTAACGCAAAGGGCTCCGAGAATATGCTTATTGTGTGTGGGGATTTTAATTGTGCCCTGTGTCCCTTTGAGGACGACAGGATATGTGGTTTTAATGTGGAAGAAGGCATGCATAACACTCATTTCTGTCACTCAAACACAGGGGAACTTTTTAACGAACTGGTGTTTAATTTAGATCTAGGCTTTGTTAACGATCTATGCACTAGACCTGTTCTGATGCCACAGACTTTCAATGGCAGAGGCCTTTGTTCCACAATAGATTACATTTTGTTATCAAACATGTTTGATTTTAGATTACTCACCTTCTCAGTCGATACAATCTCAGTGAGTGATCATTTTCCTTTATGCATTACGATGACTCTCCCTGTGAGTAGTCAGGGAAGAGACAAACAGGCGGTAGACAAGGCCTTGGCTAATTTAAAACTTGCCAAGGTGAATGGATATACGCTTTGCTGGAACATGATAGATCCTGATGCAGTAAACAAATTATTAATTACAAGGTGTAGATCGGCCTTTGACACTTGTCTGAATGAACTAGCATCCCCTGAGAGTATCTTATCCTCATTTAAAAAGGTAGTAGTCGCGGTACGGGACGTAATGTTCAAACAAGGTGGCAAAAAGCTTTCCCCCCAGCGATGGTTTGATTCAATTTGCACCCATGCACATTCTCTTTTGAAACAGGAATTGCATAACACTCCAAGGAATGTTACCAAAATTAGACAGGCTAGAAAGAACTATAAATCAGCTCTTTTGAACAGGAAGAATGCCCTTAGAAATGAAGCCTGGGAGATGCTTACATCGGCCGCACAATCTAAAGATAGTGCCGCCTTTTGGAAAGCGGTTAAAACACCATTCCTGACTCCTGTCGAGGGCCCAACTGTCGAAGTAGCCATTACAGAGGGTCAATGGGTCGAACATTTTTCTAAGATATATAACGGTCCATGTACCTCTAATGGCCAGGATAGTGAAAACTCAGGAACCACTAATCAGTCACTAGATCTATACTTTAGTATTGATGAAGTAAGCAGGGCACTCTCTCTAAGTGCAGGTGGGAAAGCTTCAGGTCCTGATGGGATTCCCGTGGACTTGTACAAGTCCAATGTCATCTTGTGGGTACCAATAATAACACAAATAATCAACGCAAGCTGTGTGGTTGTTTTTCCACCCACCTGGGTGGAATCCACCATCGTCCCCATATTTAAAAAGGGGGACCGCCAGCACCCCACCTGCTACAGGCCTATTTCCTTATTAGATTCCATGGCCAAGGTTGTGGGACGTATCATTCTACAGCTTTGGGCAGAGGAAAATCAAATCTTATCCGATATCCAATATGGATTTCGAGTAGGATTAGGGACCGTGGAGCAGAGCTTAAACTTAGCGATTCTCATGGGGACGTACACCAGGGCCAAAAAGGGAAATTTGTATCTAGTCTTTGTCGATCTCACGGCTGCATTTGATTGCGTAAGGCACTCAAAGCTCTGGGAAATCTTAGAATCACTGGGGGTCGATAGAAATATCATTTACTTTATCCGCTGCCTCTACAATGGAGCAAAATCATGCGTGCGATTTGGCTTGGAAGGAGAACGCACTGCCTCTTTCCCTATTGGAAGGGGGTTAGGCAAGGCTGTGTCCTAGCCCCTTCCTCTTTAATCTTTACATTAATGGGTTAGGACAGGCACTTCTTAAAGATGCCCAAGATTTCCCTCAAATAGGTAATCGTCCCATTCCAGCATTGTTATATGCTGACGATGCCGTGATTATGTCTCGCACCCAGATTGGCCTACAAAAGACCTTAAATAACTTTTTAATTTTATGAAGGAGCTGGATCTCAGAATTAATATCACGAAAACCTTTACAATGAGATGTGGCCGCGGGATCCAGAAGTGCAGGGACATTTTCGTGGAGGGAAAACCGATAGTCACAACCAGTAGCTTTTCATATTTAGGCATTTTGTTTAGCCACAATGACACCTGGGCCAAAGCTGTTGCAGCCAAAAAGCTGGCATTTATTAGAACAACGACTGCTTTAGCCAGCTTTGCAAAAAAACTGGGACGTAAACCACCTCTGGAACTTCTAAAAATGTATAAAGCGAAATGCGTCACAACTGTTACTTATGGGGCTGGGATTTGGGGTTTTGCGGACACTAACTCAATACAACTAGTGGAGAGCTCCTTTTTAAAATACATTTTATCTGCATCTTCTGGTACTTCCACTTACGTTTCTCATGCCGAATTGGGTCTTCCATACATATCCGACCTCATAAAATTAGAGCCAATTCTTCTGTGGCACAGGATTTGGTCAAGGGACGAGACTACACTTAATAGGGACTTACTACAGGATAGTCTCAGACTGGATGGTGCGCAAAGGATCCCATGGGTTAAGTTTATCCGTGATTTTGCAAAAGATATGGGCAACCCGGAATATTTTACTAACCCTAGCACTATCACCCTGGTCTCCAGGAAAAATCTTAGAAAAGAGGCCCTTTTTTTCCTGGAAAGCCTAAGACTATCGGGGAAATCATCAAGCCTAGTGTTTTGCAGCACCAGATGGTTCTTACAACCTTTAGCTTGCAGCCATATTTAGTATTTGTACTGGGTGGCTTTGATAGGTTTTTATTATTAAGATTTAGATTGGGGACAATACATAGACTTGTCTCTTTCCCCAACCTGAATGACTGGGCAAGTGAGCTACAACCATGTCCATGTGATAACTCGTCGACTCAATCGTCTTTACACATTATTTTATTTTGTAAATTCTATATCGAGATAAGAAAGACCTGGATACTCCCAATTTTACGGAAATGGGGATTGAGACAATGCCGCCCTGCTTTTATTAAACTCCAGTTTTTAGAAAATGAACATGTTGCTTGGAGGATATCCATGTTTCTTAAAAAAACTCTCCACCAGAGAAAGAGTATTGTGTTTTAGGACTGAGGAGGTGGCTCCTTTTACATGTATTTTTTATAAATTTTTATCAGATTTTAAATATGAGATATATTTTAGAGAAACTTCTTTTTTTTTCTTTTTTTTCTTTTATCTGGATATTGTATTTAAATTCTCTGATGAAATTTTCTTGTATTTTATCTGTGCTTTTTATGATTGTTATATCACAATCGAAATAAAGCTATGTTCTGATTCTGATTCTGACTCACCAGAGCAGGCCCCGAGCAAGCAGGGGAGCCCACTGAAACAAAAGATGACCCCGAGAGGACCCACAGGCCGAAGGCACAGGAGTCGCAAGAGGACCTCAGGCAGCTCACCAAAGATGGAGGCCCACGGTGCAGAGGATGCAGTGAGGAAGCTTATCTTTGAGGGATGAGGTGCTAGAGACTGAAGCTTCTTGTAGCCCAAAGATCCCTGGAGTGCAGAGCGAACAAGCCTTGGCAATGGCAAGTCGACGCAGTGCACATGGGTTTGGTCCCAGTGGCTTTGATGAGGGATACTGTCCTCCAAATTGCAGCGAAGACAGGACAGGCCTCTAGGGAGCTGTAGAGCTGTGTCGCTGGGCCTCGGGAAGTCCGTTGGATGACAGGAGCAGCAGACCGGTCAGCTTTGTTGCAGTGCCTGCAGATGCAGGGGAGTGACTCCTTCACGCCAAGGGAGATTACTTCGGATGTCCTTGATGCCCACAGGCCTTCTGAAGAACCTGGATGCTGCACAGAAACAGACAATGCAGAAGACTTGAAGAACAGCAAGACCAGGAGCAGTAGGAGTCTTCCTTGATGCAGTCTTGGGTCCAGTTGAAGTCCGACGAAGTCTAAGTGTCCAAACGGTCGAAGAGTGTCTTGGTTTCAGAGGCGAGTCTTGTTCCACGAAGAATCTGAGGACCTACCCACGGGGGAGCCCTTAAGTACCCTAGGGAAAGGGTTGGAACGACTTGGGGGTCCCTCCCAGAGGAGGGGCTGGACAGAGGGGAGGATACTCCCATGTTCTTTTTCCAGTTCCATGCCAGAGTGGAAACCAGGGGTTCCTGAACTGTCTCAAACAGAAGAATGCAAGGAAGGCACCAAATTTGCCCTTCAAAGCAGTCTGGTGTCACTGGCAAGCGCCCCCACCCCTGCCAAATACACTATCTGGGAGGTGGTCACACTCCCTGTGACAGGAAACTCATTGTTCTACCTTCCCCTGCTCAAGCTCAGCTCAGCAGCAAGAGGGCAGAATCGTGTCTGTGGTCGGCAGAAGCACTAGGTTGCTGGCAGACCCTGAAAGGCTGTTACTTCGAGTACAGGGGGTTGCCCTAAGGAGCCCCCCAGTACTTGGGATCATTTTACTAGCACCAAAATCGGTGTTGGGGTATGATTCCAACATGTTTGATACAAAACATGACCAGGTCCAGTGCAGCTATTATATAGTTGGGCATCTCGTAATAACTGATGTCCACTATATAGCTTAAAATGGCTGACCGCTGAATCGACTCCGGTGTTTTTAGGGGTGTCCTGCTCATGCAGGGGCACCCTCACATTTGTAACCAAGCACCCTGCCTACCATAGGGGTGACTTATAGTTTTTAAGCGCAGTGACCTCAGATATAAGGAAACTTATATCTGTTGTGAGAGGTGCAAGCACCATCTCAGACAGGCTGCAATGGAAGGCCTGTAGTCAAGTTTAAGTGGACTCCCATGCGTGGCAAAATACATGCTGCAGCCCATTGGAGCCTCTGGTGTACCTATGCCCTGGCTACCTTAGTACCATATACTAGCGACTTATAAGGGTATACCAGTCGCCAATTGTGGATGTACCAAAGTACCTACCAGAGCCAATTTAGGGGAGAGAGCACAGTTGCCGGGGTCCTGACTAGCAGGATCCCAGCAGTCTACAGTCAAAACACACTGACACCAGGCAAAAAGTGGGGGTAACCATGAAAGCAGATCCTACTTTCCTACAACGCCCCCCCAAACGTAAGGATGAGGCTAACCTTGGCCATTTAAGTCTTCATTTTCTAAGTGGAAATATCTGGAAAGTCCATCTTCATTGGTATGGTTACTCCCAGGTCTATGTTCCACTGAAAAGTCCATCCCCTGTAGGGAACTGGACCACCTCAAAAGTCTGAGGTTTTCACCCTTCATCTGTTTAAACATAAGAGGGGCTTATGGTCTTTCTGAACAATGAAGTGAGTGCCAAACAGGTATGGCCTCAACGTCTTGAAGGTCCAGACCACAGCAAAAGCCTCCCTCTCAGAAGCTGACCAACACTTCTCCCTGGGGGTCTACTTTCTGCTTATAAAAGATACTGGTTGATCCTGGCCCTCTGCATTAAGCTGTGACAATACTGCACCTTTCCCTATCTCTATCTCAGAAGCATCTGTATGGACAATGAATGGTTTGGAGTAGTCAGGACTTTGCAGAATTTGAGCAGAGCCATGGCTTGCTTCAGGTTATCAAATGCCTTCTGACAGCTAAATGCTAGATTTGCCACACTATAGGCTTCCAGACCTGTTAAGACTTTATTCACCAACCTCTGAAATTTGGCAGGTGCATTTTTCAACCCAAAAGGCTTCACAATAAATTGATAATTCCCACTGTGGGTTGAAAATGCTGTTTTTGGTTCGGCATCCTCATCGAGTCTGATTTGTGAATAACCAGCAGTCAGGTCAAATGTACTGAGATATTTGGCAGAGTATCAATCAGTTTATCTGCCCCTGGAATCGGATGGGCATCAGTCCTTGTGACTGCATTGAGGCCTCTACAGTAAACACAAAGCCTCATCTCTCTCTTACAATCCTGGGTGTGAGGTTTTGATACAAGGACTACAGGACTAGCCCAAGGGCTATCTGAAGGCTCAATGACTCCCAACTCTGGCATCTTTTGGACCTCTGTCCTGATGCAATCTCTGACATTGTCAGGCTGTCTGTAGATTTTACTCTTCACAGGCAGGCTGTCACCTGTGTCCACTTCATGGGCACACCAGGTGGTTTGACTGGGTGTCAGAGAAAAGAGACCAGAAAACTGAGAACCTGTCTACAGTCAGCTTGCTGTTGATCAGTGAGGCTGTTTGCCAAGGCTACTCCTTCAACTGATCTATCAACAGGGTCCTGAGAGATGAGATGAGGGAGAGGGTCACTCTCTTCTTCCTGTCCCTCATCAGTGGCCATGACAAGCTCATGTCAGCCCTGTTAACAAAAGGTTTTGGGTGAATCACTTGAAGTATCCTGTGGGGACTTCTTGGAGTACCTAGGTCAACTAAGTAGGTGACCTCACCCTTCTTTTCCAGTATAGTTTGGGGGCCACTCCACTTCTATAGGAGAGCTGCTGGGGCCACAGGCTCCAACACCCACACTTTCTGTCCTGGCTGGTAAATAGTAAGTGCAGCCTTTTGGTCATGTCAAGCTTTCTGAAGCTCCTGGCTGGCCTCAATGTTTTTGCTGGCCTTCTGCATATGCTCAGCCATGTGAGAATGCAGGCCCAGAACATAATCTACTATGTCCTGGTTAGGAGGCTTGGGAGGTTGCTTCCATCCTTCTTTGACTAGACATAATGTACCCCTAACTGGATGTCCAAACAGAAGTTCAAATGGACTGTAGCCCACCCCCTTCTGAGGAACATCTCTGTAGCGAAAGAGAAGGGAAGGTAGTAAGACATCCCATTTTCACCTCAGCTTTTCTAGGAGTCCCATGATCATACCTTTGAGGGTCTTTTTGAACCTTTCAACCACCCCATTGCCCTGTGGATGGTAGGGTGTGGTAAAGTTATAGTTAAACACCACACTCTTTCCACATAGCAGTGATGTAGCTAGACATGAAGTTAGTACTTCTGTCTGACAAGACCTCCTTAGGGAACCCAACTCTGGAAAAGATTCCCAGGAGGGCCCTGGCCACTACAGGAGCTGTAGTGGTTCTAAGGGGAATGGCCTCTGGATATCTAGTGGCATGGTCCACCACCACTAAGATAAAACTATGTCCAGATGCTGTTGGAGGGTTTAAGGGACCTACAATGTCTATCCCTACCCTCTCAAAGGGAACCCCAACCACTGGTAGTAGGATTAAGGGGGCCTTTGTAGTGCCACCTGACTTACCACTGGCTTGGCAGGTGACACAGGAGTGACAAAACTCCTTGGTATCTTCAGACATGTAAAAGTGAAGGACAAGCCTGCCCCAAGTCTTGCTTTGCACAAGATGTTCTGCAGGGGGAATGTCCTGTGCCAGGGTCAATAAGAAACCCCTGAACTTCGGAGGTATGACCAACCTCCTGGTGGCACCAGGCTTGGGGTCTCTACTTTCAGATAACAGGAGCCCTTCTTCCTAATAAGTCCTGTGGGACCCACTGACATTCCCTGCTTCCTCAGCAGCAGCTTGATGTCTGAGTTGTTCAAGAGAGGGGCAGGCCTTCTGCTCCAGACTCTAGTCTTCCCTTGAAGGACCCCTGCACCCAGTTGCTCTGCCAAGCTCCTCTGGGACAGTTCCTTCACAGGTACTGAGATCATCTCCCTCAGGAGGCTGATTCTCATTGGGAGTCTGAGAGGAGGATACATCTTTATCCTTCTTGCTCCTTCTCTTGGGAGCTGGCTGGTCCATTTCTTCAGGATCCAGAGCTCCCTCAGTGCCTAACTGCTTTGCCTCAGCCCCAGTGATAGCAAAGACTCTGGCTGAAATTCCCATCTTTTCTGCATGAGTCCTGAATTTCACTTCAGACCAGGCTGAAGTTTCCAAATGATTGCCCAGTAGACAGTCCACAGGTAGGTCGGGGGATGCCACAACTCTCTTTGGGCCAGTTACCCCTCCTCAGCTGAGATTGACAACTGCCATGGAATGATCTGTCCTGGTATTGTTAGCATTGGTCAATTGGTAAATCTGACCAAGTAGAATATGCTCAGGAGACACAAGTTTCTCTGTCACCATAGTGACACTGGCCCCTGTGTCCCTGTATGCCACAGCTTCCTGCCCATTGATGAGAGGCTGTTGTCTGTATTTGCCTAAGTTAGTGGGACTTACAATAAGGGTGGCAAGCTCAGTGCCACCATCACAGACTAAAACAGCCTGAGTGGGTGTCCTGACTAGGCCAGAACCCACTTCAGTACCCAAGGTTAACCCAGCTAAACTCTTTAAGGCACTACTACTACCAGTGCTATTGCTAGGGGCACTAGGAGGTTTAGGAGTAGTAGTAGCAGTATTGTTGCTAGACTTAGAGCAATCATCATCCTTTGCCCCTTGGCCTTTTTCCTTACACAAATAGCACCAAGGTTTCTTGTTAGAGGAGGAAGAGGAATGGGACCTACCCCCAGAGGAAGATTTTTGAGGACCATCAGAAGACTCTTTCTTTCCTTTAGATTTCTCCCCACCTTTCTCTTGGGCCTTAGAAGAATCTTGCTTCTTCTGGTCACCACCACCATGGGACTTTAGTTTCACCCTGGTGCGGACCCACTTGTCTGCCTTCTTTTCCACTTCTTGGGGCGAGGTCAGATCCGAGTCCACCATGTACTGGTGCAGTTGCTGATTTTGACAGTTGTTAAGGGTGTGCTTCCTCACAAGTAAATTGTGAAGTCCCTCATAACCATGCACATTACTTCCATGAAGGCAGCCTTCCAGAGCCTTAATAGCACTATCTACAACATCTACCCAGTCTTAGGTGGGTGCCTTCTGTGTGTCCCCAAACTTAACCCTGTATTGCTCAGTTGTTAACCCAAACCCATCTATGAGGGCACTCTTCAAGACTTTGTAATTGTCTGCATCTTCTCCCTTCACAGTCAAGAGTTTGTCTCTTACTTTGTTAGCAAAGGAGAGCCACAGGATAGCTGCCCACTGGCCCTGAGGAACCTTCTGAACTATACAGGCCCTCTCTGAAGCAGTAATCCACTTATGCATGTCATCACCCTGCTGGTAAGGAGGGACTATCCTGCTCAAGTTCCTAGTGTCAAAGGAGTGTTCCCTAACTCTAGGTTCACTAGTGCTGCCACCATGGGATTCGAATCCCAAATTCTTCCTAGCCCTCTGTACTTCTAGGGTTTCCTTATCTAGGGCCAACTGTTCCTTCTTGATTCTGAGTATGGAACTCTCAACTTTGAGCAGGTGGTATTCCCTTTCTAAAGAATCCTCTCTCTTGCTAGAGATGGAGATCCCTGTGGAAGTGACAGAGGAGGTGAATTAAATGAGGAGGACCTGGACCTACCCTGGACACTTTGTACCCTCCCAGGAGGAATAAAGGGAGTCCTACCTCAAGGGCATCCCTCTGTGCCACTAGAGCTATTCTATGGGGGACAAGAGTTCTCAAGTAAGGGATCTTCAGACTCCTCCTGGACATGCTCAGAAGCATAGTCATTGGTGTTGGACACTCCTGGCTTTTCTTCTGGAGCATCACCATCCATATCCAAGTAAACCTGCCCACCTGACCTTTTTTCTTGGTAGCAACAACTATTCCCCAAAGATTACTAAACTGTTAATATGCAACTCTCCAAATGTTACTTGTAAATAGATCATCATAGTCTTGAGCAAGGCCTCCACGCCTTCAATTATTGTTTCAATTAAATGCTCAATATTTTGGCTCGAATAATCCTAGCACGAGGCATATTTGCTTGTTTTGAGCATTTTATAGTTTTTGTGAGCCTCCCATATAACAATGTTTTTGTGCTTTAGTGCATTCCATGCACTACTCATTTGTGACTTTCCACCCACTCTATTCATTTGTAAGCTTCACACACAAACACTATGTTTCTTTTGTTCATCACTAACACCTCATATCTGATCTTTGCCACACACCTCATTCTGCATATCTCACTATACCTATCTTCTGTGAGCATCTCATAAGTGTCTCGCACATCAGGCCTTTTTACATTGGTAAGCATCTCTCCCACAAAAACACTGTACACCCCATTTTTGTGAGCATCCCACACAAGGCTAATTCTTATTGCAAATTTATCTCTTAGGGCTTCTTATATTTTTGTGCAAGTTAATGCGGTTTGAGTGCACTCTACACTCGTATCATCCATCTGCAATAACGCTTCTCATAGATTAGACAACAAAAGTTTCTGTATTGTGTTGTATACTTTGCAAAGCATTAAGGGTTTCTTCACCAGTCACAGGAATGCAGGCGATAAACTTCCAGTGTTTGAGAAACTATTCTCGCTCTCCTTCTTGTGCCCTGCTAAACCAGGGCTTTCCAAAAGGGATCCAACTGACTTTAATACTCAGACACACAGAATCCTATACCATACTATTAGACCTGCCAGCCTTAGGGTGGTCTTCCCCCAAACCTTTTGCATGTTTACCTCCTCTTTTTGCTTATTCGTTTTGTTGGCCTTAGGACTCGGAGCACTTTACCACAGCTGACCAGTGCTAAAGTGCATGTGTTTCTCCCCCAAACATGGTAACATTGGTGTATACACAACTAGCATATTTAATTTACTTATAAGTGCCTTATTACAGTGGTATACCATATACCCAGGGCCTGTAAATTAAATGCTGCTAGTGGGTCTGCAGCACTGATTGTGCTACCCACACAAGTAGCCCTTTAAACATGTCTTAGGCCTGCCACTGCAGAGCCTGTGTGTGCAGTTTTACTGCCATGTAAACTTGGTATTAAAAACCCCTTGCCAAGCCTTAAACTTCTCTTTTATTACACATACTTCACCCCTAATGTAGGCCCTATTGAGTCCATAGGGCAGGGTCCCATGTTACTAAAAGGTAGGACATGTACTTTTAAGATTTGCATGTCCTTGTAGTGAAAAACACCTACATTCGTTTTTCACTTCTGTGAGGCCTACTCCTCTCATAGATTAACATTGGGAATTCCTCAATACACTCTTTTGAGCTGTAATTCCTGATTAGAAAGGAGTAGCTGTGCCATGTTTTGCATCTTTGGAATGGCAATGATAAATCCTCTTTACTGGTAAGGTTGGATTTCATATTACTATTTTAGATATGCAACTTTTACAAAGTGGACATTTCTCTGCTCTTACAGCTCTGTGTGCTTGTAGCCTGTCTCCAATACACTCCAATATTAGTCCAATTGTATTTTGAGGTTTAGGAATGTTGCAAGGAGCATTCAGTTTATTCTTCCTTTTTCGTCCCACCTTTGTTTGCTTGGTGCATGAAGATGTAAGATTCAAAAACATGTTTTTTCACATTTGGTCTAATTACTTTGTGAATGTAAATAACAATTAAAGCAAACTGTGACTACATGCCTGCCTTTATCAATGTTTCACTACAAAACTATGCAATTGTATTTGTTTAACGGAGTGTACGGTTCTCAGACAATAGTCGATTTATATCAAGTCACTGGAAAGTCCAAACGGTTGTTCTTGTCCCCTCCAGAAATTTAGTGTCTCTTACGCCCCTGTGTAAATGTACATGGGCACTAATACAAAATCAAATCTATGAATGATATTTAAGCGGTGCAAAATGCACAGAATAACCAATTCCTGAATTAAGACACAAATTATTATAGAAACTACATCAAAAGGCTTATTCATTGGTGGATTGTATTTTAAAGCATTAATCTGTCCCTACTCTACTTCTAGTGTGACATCCACCCTCAGCGTTTCCCAGGCAAGTTCCCTGAAAGGTGTCAGCTTGTGATGTCTTCCTAAGAAGCACACTCACGTTAAATGGGTCATGTAGCGTAAAGCTACAGAGCTCGTTCTAAGATGCTCCCTTCTCTCCAGTCAAGGCAGAAGTAGCGGACTCTGTCCCTAACCCCAATGCAAAAGTCGAATATCACACCCCCAAGTTCATCCCAAGACCGCCTCATCCAGTTAAACACCTCCCCGTAGGTAATTTTCCATGAAGCAATAGAACTTTCAGACTCTTGCTTAGTGACCTTGGGTCCCAGGCCTTCCAGACACGAAAGTCATCCTCCTACATTGTCAGCTCTGCTTGTTCAAAGGCATCCTCTCCTCCCCAGGTCCATCTACTCCTGAAACAAAGATGTTATTCTAACTAATGAGGATGAAGTCTTGCACCTGCAACAGAAACATGAAAGGGAAAATTCCACAAGCACATACGTTTGAATTAACAACCTTCAACTTGGGAACGAAAAGGGAGAAATGAAAGTTAGGCCTACCAACTTCGGCTAATGTAAGAACAGTACACACTTTAAAATACAAACATATGTGAACCATTAATATACACACAATATGAGACTCAATAGGAAACCTTCATTAGTCATGAATACATTTTACACGCATATGATTTCCTCTAAATACATACATTTACTACGTTAATTCTTTGGTTACATGAAGAAAATACCCAACACCTCACTTATACGTCATTACAGTTGACATCCTAATAACCTAGTATTAACACGCAAACAGATTATATATGGATGCGGACTAATGATGATTATAATGCACCCCTACACATGGAAAGAGCAAGTTACGCGCTGTCGGCCCCCCCATGACTAGTGTCATCAACAGCAATATCGTTTCCCTGTAGAAAAGTCTCCCTGCAGAAAAGACCGACCTAAACTGACGTTGTAGCCCTTTTCCCTGTCTAAACTTCTCCAGATTCTTGAGATTCTCATAGTGACTGTCCTGCAGTCTCTCCATTTGCCTCTCCTGCCCTCTAAGAGAATTGTCAGCCTGTCTTGCTCTATGCCATTTAAAAACTCTAATGGCACCTAGTAAAATGATGACACAGACCACAACTATTATGATGGGCTTCAAGATATAGCCAAGAAATCCACTCCCAAGGCTTGCAAACCAACTTTCAACTTTTCCAAATCCTTGGCCAATTTTATCCCAGATTCCCTCTGTTGCCAAATCATGTATCTCATGGTGTAACACAGTGATGTTACTTATATATTTCCTCAGATCCTTACTATAATCTGGGATATAAGTTCAGCACTGTTGAACCCTCAACATTTTACAGACTCTGCCTTCTTTTGCTAACAATACATCTAAAGCAAGACAGTTCTGCATCACCATAGCCCTTATCGACACCATCTCTCCATCACAAGCAATAACGACTCAGCTGGGTTCACTGACAACTTATCCACAATACTTGACAACTTTCTAATCTTCACATCATTCAAAACCACCCCTAAACTCGGTATCATTGCTCCAAACACATCTCCTACAATCTCTCCTGCACTTGTATCACTTTTCTCTCTATGTCCTTGCTTCCCTTCCAATGGCCACAAATCTTCCACATGGTAAATTGTAGGGATTACGACAGCCATAATACATGTCTCATACCAATTTTGTGGCAAACAAACATACTCATTCCTTCCACACACAAAATATACATTCGGCATTACTTGCATCGTCTCCTGCAAGGATTTCTTCACAGATTCCTAAATCAGAAAAATATGCTCACATTCACTCTGTACCACAAATATTTTATCATAATATGTCAGTGTCTGTCTAATGCAAAGCTTCCCTTTTTGTTGTAAATCTAGCCTTATGGGCTAACTCCTCCTTAGTCCACTCAATTTTCTTATCTTTGGTGTTCGGTCTAAATGATGACTGCCTATGTCTATCTTCTATCTGATCTACAAATGTCTTTTCTATATCAGTTAACATACAAGTTAAATTGTGTCTATGAGCATAAGCTGTATCTAATGTGACGGTAGGCACAAAATATTTTGCTATTCTTTCTTCTTGTTTATAATAATCATACTTGTTCAGGTGCTTGAAAGCTGGAACCTCTGAAAGCACCATTTCATAGTTAGAGAAATAATACTCGAAATGTCCCTTACCGTAAAACATGCTAAGCAACACACTACAAGTGATACCATATGTCAGGGTAGGTGATGGTACCTTATTCCCTCCTCTACTGATGCAGGCAACTGCATACATACATAACAATCTCTCACATTCATCGTATCCACATACTCATACAGAACTTCGCATATGCATTCAATGTATAATCACCTTTGGACAAATCTACGTGCAATTAGCGACTAGTTTCCTCTATCATAACTCTATCAGATCCTAGTATACCCTATTTTGTGCTAGAAATAGAAGGTGTGGATTTCCCTCGTACTCCCACCCTCAACCTCTGCTTCATGCCACTGAACAATGGATATAATAATGACTACTGCTATAACTATGACTACTCCAACTATAAGTGTGCCTATTACACACTTCTTTCTATGGTTCGAATTGCCAGACTCCATTTTGGATCGAGTTCAAGTTGTGATTTGCAAGAGGATCAAACAAAAGTCTTTCTCTGTCTCTCACTTGTTGCACACCAAGTTCGTACATGAAGTCTTGAAGTCTTGCAATTCGTTTGTGCTCAGTTATGATACAGTTATTTACACAGTTCAAAGACTTCCCTAGCCCTCTGTCTTCTTCTATGGAAAAGTCCCTAAATGTATTCTTCTTCCCCTCAAACCTAGGTTATCTTCTTAAGGTATCAGCTTTTATTTACAGTTCAATTTACATCATTTATAAGATCAGAGCCAAGTTCCTCAATAATGCGCTGCAAAATTTCCAGACGAAAAGCTGCCATCTCCTGAGCCGAAGGCTGGCAACCAAAGGTTGGAAATGAAAGTTTGCTTAGAACCAGATTCCTCAAGCCACTTAGTCTCAGGGGATCCGGTACAGTCAGAATCAGGATTCCACAAGCTTCTACTCCAGGGACCAACAGTTTGATCTCAATTATCAGTGCTGAGGTTCCCCGCCTCACTCATCCATATCTCAGCCTCCCGGAGTTCGTTTTCCCCTGCATCTGCGATTAGATACATCCACTCCAGGGCGGCGTACCTCTGGCACGGTACTCTTGCTCTCCTTGATCTTCTCAAGCTTCCTTGATTTTGCTTGGTATCGCTTTGCTCTGATTCACTCATTTCAGATATGGGAGCAAGATCTCTCTCAGGTACCAATCTCAAGTTCAGCCTTCCTTGTCTCACCGACCATGATTCTCTTTCAGCTTCAGTTCTTCTCTGCAGCACTCAACTACATCCCACACTAGTCTCTTCAGCTGAATCTGACTCCTTACCACTCGGAACGTTACTGTCTCCCTCAGAGTTTGTACCTGGGCCTTGTGTAATTTGAGCCCCCTCAGCTCGACCTAATGGGAGACCAGCCTCGTCAAGAACCCCTACAGCTTGGCTTGCCCTCTCTACCGGCCTTCCGACCGCGGCTGGATTTTTTTCCAGGAGAGGAGCTGTTTCTTCCAAGCGTTCCAGAACTCTGCGGGTATTGGAGGCGTGAATCCAGTTCGATAAGCCTCCGGACTTCACAGCAGTATTCGTCACCAAGATCACTTGATACAGACCTCGCCATCGTGCATCAAGGCAGTTCTTCCTCGCTTGCTTACGAACCCAGTGCCCTGGTCATAGGTCATGCAAGAGGTCCTTCGAGGTCGGTGCAGTCGTGTCTTCAACCTGGTGAGACACAGAACGAACCACATCAGCCAATTCCTTGCAATAATCAAGGATCATCAGTGATGTTTATCAATGCTGTGGCTGGTACTGCAGGCAAGCGCATCGCCCTCCCCATCAATATTTCATGTGGTGAAAGTCTTGTTCTCCTATCTGGAGTGCTACGCAAACTCATCAGCACTAAGGGCAGCACATCAGGCCAATTCAAAGATGTTGAGGAACACACCTTTGCCATCCTCATCTTGAGAGTCCCATTGGCATGTTCAACTATGCCAGACGCATCCGGCCTGTAACTACAGTGCAATCTTTGATCAACTTGTAAGGCAGTACACAACAATTTCATGATCTCACTGTGGAAATGCATTCCTCTATCCGACTCCATTGAAGTTGGAAATCCGAACCGCTGTATTAACTCTCTAAGCGATAACTTTGCTACAGTAAGACTATCACACCTCCTTGTTGGGTATGCCTCAACCCACCGTGAAAAGACACACACCACTACCAAAATGTACCTCAATCTGTTGCACCAAGGCATCTCAATGAAATCTAACTGAATCCTGTTTAATGGACCTCCCGACCTCCCAATGTGACTCAAAGCAACCACAGTTTTCTTTCCAGCATTCATCTGTTGACATGTAACACACCTGTGGCACACTGCTTCAGCATACGCACGAAACCTCGGGTTAAACCATGTTTGCCTAAGCACTCACACCATAGCATCTCTTCCAAGATGAACTGCACCATAATCTGCCTTGCCATCGGACTCAACAAACAGTCTGGCAACACTGCCCTGCCATCAGTTGAAACCCAAATGCCATCATCTCTTTTCCTACAACCTGTTTTAACCCAACCAGCTTCTTCCTGTTCTGACACTTCTTCCTGCAGGTTCTGGACCTCATCCCAAGTGTCCGCTATGGCTAGCATCATGTTGAGTTCGGCTTTCTCTGTGCTCTCTCCTGAATAATCCCCACTGAAAATGCAAGCATGTGCAGCACAAAAGCGTGCAACTTCATCGGCATAGCAGTTCCCTTTAGTAACAGTCTTCCCCTTTTCCATGTGCAGCACACTTTACCACCGCTACTTCCTTTGGCCACTGCAAAGCTTCCAACAGTTGTCTCACATATTCCCCATTCCTGATAGGAGATCCTGATGATATTAAGAACCCCCTCTGTGACCATAGCTGTCCGAAGTCATGAACCACACCGAACCCATATTGGCTATCGGTGTAGATGGTGACTCAGATTTGATCAGAAACAAGACATGCACGTGTCAAAGCAATGATTTCAGCTACTTGTGCGGAGCGTACTCCTTGTAAACAGGCAGCTTCCACTACTCCAGAAATGGTACAGACAGCAAACGCTGCTCTCAGATTACCCTCATTATCTCTTAGACATGAACCATCAACAAAAAGGACTTGATCGGATTCAGGAAACGGTTCATCAACAATGTCAGGTTTCGGTTTAGTACACAGTTGAGTCACATCCAGACAGTCATGGTCCTCACAATCTTCCCCCATCAAGATTCGGAATAAGCATCAAAGTAGCAGGGTTTAATATAGAGCATCTTTTTAAGGTGACATTTTCAGATGCCAAAATAACCTGCTCGTAACGTGTGAGACTGTTATTTGTCAAACGCTGTGTCTTGGTACCCGTCATCAGGAGCTCAACTGAGTGTGGAATGTAAACAGTAAGTGGATGACTCATTACTATGCTTTCAGATCGTCCAATGCTGACACCAGTTGCAGCAACGGATCAGAGAAATCCAGGCAACGCTGAAGCTACAGGATCTAAGGTACCTGAGAAATAGGCCACTGGTCTACGAACACCCCCATGTGTCTGAGTAAGTACAGCTAGGGCACAACCCTCATGCTCATAGCAAAAGAGCAAAAACGCTTTGTTGTAATCAGGCATTCCTAGAGCCGGAGCGCAACACAGGCTCTCTCTCAGCTCCAGGAAAGCAACCAAGCAATCAGTATTCCATGGTACCGGATCACTCACATCTTTTCGTGTCAATCTCTGTAAAGGCTTCGCCTTCAGTGAGAAATTGGGAATCCATTGTCGACAATAACCGGCCATTCCCAGGAACATCCTGACTTCCTTTTGAATAGTGAGCGGATTCATTGGTAGAATCTCCTCAATATGGTCTGGTGACACCTTTCTCTTGCCTTTCTCATTGCGATGACCCAAATACTGAACAACAGGCAAACAGTACTGAAGTTTGCTCGGGGACACCTTGTGCCTGTTTTCTGCCGGATGGTTTATCAGAGCAACAGTATCAACCCTACAGGCTTCCTCAGTCTCCGAAGCAATCAGGAGATCGTCAATTTTTTTGCACGAGTACTGAACTCTGTGGCAACATTAGACTCTCAAGATTCTTTTTCAGAATCTGATTAAAGATAGATGGGCTCTCAGTATACCCTTGTGGGATATGACACCACGTTAACACACGGTTCTCCAACAAGAAAGCAAACAAAAATTGGCTTTCCGCGTGCAGTGGTATCGAAAAGAAGGCTTGACACAAATCAATGACAGTAAACCATTCAGCTTCACAAGGGATTTGAAATAGGATCACAGCTGGATTCTGTACCACAGGACAACATGGAATCACAAATGCGTCAATACTTCACAGGTCCCAAACAATCTTTTACTTGCCATTTGGCTTCTGCAACCCCATAATGGGTGAATTGCAAGGACTTCCCCTAATCTCGTTTAGAATGCTTTGTGCAATCATGGATTCAATCACAGGTGTTATTACTGCCACCGTTTCCAGGGTCAGGTTCTACTGTGGTGTTCGCGGAAATTCAGCATTTGGTTTGATTTGTATCTTAACTGGCTCAACCCCTTGAATCAATCCTATCTACTCACCTGTAAAGTCCCATACCTCAAGAGAGACAGAGTCTCTCTAATCATATGGTAGCTCCTCCACAGTCAACACTGGAAACATTTCTGCACAACAATTTTGGTTAGCTAGTTTAAAGGCAATGTCACCATCCGCAGTCTGTAATTCTATTCCCTTGGGCGTGCAATAGATAGTACAGTTTAGCTTACACAAGAGGTCTCATCCCAACAAATAGACTGGACTCGAATCGCACACCACAAACTGGTGTCAATCCTAGAATGTTCCTATTCTTGCAGGTAACTCATCTGTCAAAGGATTTGTCATTCTCTTATTAGCAACTCCTACAACTTGGATTGATTGTCCTGAGAGGGGTAGGTTTGGGACTACTGTGGACCTCACAGTAGAGCGGGTAGCACCAGTATCAATCAAGAATGTGATGAGATGACCGTCAACATCTGCCTCCACAAACGGTCCACTCTATTCTACCTCCAAGAGTACAGTCTTCCTCCCCCCTCAGGCACCGTCATTGTGATGGGTCCGGATCAAAATCATCAAAGGTCTCAATGAAAGGCATTTGTTGGTATAGCCGATTACCCTGTTGGATTCTTGGAGGTTGGGGTACCTGCATTTGCTGACTCAAACCCCCCCCCATTCATGGACCTAGGTCTTGTCACAGTATTCATAACATCAGGTACTTGGATTATCTCTTCATCTGGTATCTGATTAGCTGGATTTGCTCAACAGTCGCGCTTCCAATGCATGATTTTGTGGCAATAATGGCAAGCAGTGTTTCTCCTTAGAGTGGCTAAATCTACTCCTGACTTGAGATCAATTCCTCTTCCTCTTCCCTATCCCATAGGGGCTGATACATTTTGGATCCCTCCTTGATTATTTCCCTGTCTCCGACCCCAAGTTCCTCCACTTGCCTGTGTCTGCTCTACCCTGTTTGCATTTCTCAACCTTACCAGCATTAACTTGTCCTTCATCTTCTTATGCTTCAACTCCACTTCATCACTACAGTACCTAGCATAACGTAAGATTTCATCCTCAGACTTATTTTGCCAGCAAATTAAATGCTGTTGAATCATGAAGCTGATCTCTGGCCTCAGTCCTAACACAAACTTGGAAACAAACTGACCCATATCCTTAGGGTCTAAGGTATCCACTGTAGTTTAACCTGTGATTTCCCTGCAACAATTTCGTTTTAGTCAGGTCCACATTATACCTCTGGTCCAATTCAGTCAACTTCTCATGCGCCCGTCTTGCCTTACGAGTAATGTCCTTCGCCACAAACAACATCTCGTCCTGTCCATACAGTTCTATCCTGTCCAAAGGCAAGCTCCCATCAATTATCTCATCTAGTTCTGCTTTCAATTTCACCACATCTAACATCTTGGCCTTCATTGTAGCCCTGATTGTTCCCTGACTCGATACACCAATCTGTCCTTCTCTTTCATAACTTTGATCCCTCTGCCGATCTTCTGACCCTGTACTCTGTGAGACATCCTGAAGCTCCCTGACCCGTTTCTGCCTCCAGTATCCTCCCCATTGACCCTCTAACTGGAGCTACCCACATTCTTAAATCTGACTGAGAATTTGCCAATGAACCTGACCATCCCTCTGTAGACCCTACACACACTCTCGAAGGGTATGCAGTTCCTGGCAATGGTGTACTAGCTTACACAGGCACCAAAAACGTACCTTTCCCATCCATTGTTACATTTCCCCCTGTGTTGACTCTTCCTCCCAATCCTGTCTGTTGCTGACTACTGCTTTCTCCTAGGTTCGGATCATGCACTGAAACTACAGGACCAATAGTAACTGGTACCATAGGGCTTCCGGTATCCTTATAGCAGCATTGACCCCACTTATCTCTGCTTCACTCGTTGAAATCTTTCCCATTACTCTCGCACTAGAGCCTGTTTGTGACACTTCTGTTCTTTCCATATTCGTTGCACCTGTCTGTTCTCGTCTTCCCTCCTCTGAAAGCGGATTATAAGGTGGAGGATGCTCTGCTAATAGTTTCTCTAACAGGCTGTCATCTGTGTCACTTCCATCCTCTCCATTCCCATTCCGAGTGTCTCCTTCCTTCACTAACAATGGATACAGCCTTTCACCCTCAATGGTGTCTACTGTCCACCTCTTCAACTGTGCATCCCATTGTGCATCCTGATATGCCTTCGTCGCTTTTGTCACCCTTCCCTGAGATTTTTCCCTATCCTTTGTGTGTGCTGCTCTCATCCACGCACCTAATGCCTCAAACTGTGTTGGTCTAGGTGGGGGTCGTAAGGACGACATCACTTCCCTCAACTGGTATAATACATCCAATCTGAATGACCCATAAAGTGGAAAAGCCAATTCTCCCTCCTTCTCAGTAATCTTGTGCCAATTTTGAAGCCACACTATAGTATGGAGTCCTATGTTTGTTGCCATATAATGTGCTGGAGTATCCTGTGGCAGTGCTTCCTCACCCACTCGAGCCACCACCCCTGTATCTCCTCTGCACAAATCTTGTAATACTCTAAAGCATCGGATGATTAAGCCAAAATTATTTTCGCTAACAAATTTTCCTTGCTTCGGCTTCCTGCTGACAATCTACTAATCCCAGTGTGGCGTTACACCAACGAACCTATCGCAGCGGGGTGCACTCTGACTTCACCTCTTCACCCTCACAGACTCCTAATCTAAATTTTAATACGTTTATTACAAAGCCAAGAAAATTTGGGCATACAAACACCTCAAAATGAGCATGTAAATGTACATGGGCACTAATACAAAACCAAATCTACGAATAATATTTAAGCGGTGCGAAATGCACAGAATAACCAATTCCTGAATTAAGACACAAATGATTATAGAAACTACATCAAAAAGCTTATTCATTGGTGGATTGTAATTTAAAGCATTAATCTGTCCCTACTCTACTTCTAGTGTGACATCCCTACTTAGCGTTTCCCAGGCAAGTTCCCTGAAAGGTGTCAGCTCGTGACGTCTTCCTAAGAAGCACACTCACGTTAAATGGGTCATGTAGCGTAAAGCTACAGAGCTCGTTCTAAGATGCTCCCTTCTCTCCAGGTAAGGCAGAAGTAGCAGACTCTGTCCCTAACCCCAATACAAAAGTCTAATATCACACCCCCAAGTACATCCCAAGACTGCCTCATCCAGTTAAACACCTACCCGTAGGTAATTTTCCATGAAGCAATAGAACTTTCAGACTCTTGCTTAGTGACCTTGGTTCCCAGGCCTTCCAGCCACGAAAGTCATCCTCCTACATTATCAGCTCCGCTTGTTCAAAGGCATCCTCTCCTCCCCAGATCCATCTAACTCCTGAAGAAGTTATTCTAACTAACGAAGACAAATTCTTGCACCTGCAACAGAAACGTGAAAGGGAAAATTCCACATACGTTTTAATCAACAACCTTCAACTTGAGAGCGAACAGGGAGAAACGAAAGTTAGGCCTACCAACTTCGGCTAACGTAAGAACAGTACACACGGTAAAATACAGACATATCTGAACCATTAATACACACACAATATGAGACTCAATAGGAAACCTTCATTAGTCATGAATACATTTTACACGCATATGATTTCCTCTAAATACATACATTTACTACGTTAATTCTTTGGTTACATGAAGAAAATACCCAACACCTCACTTATACGTCATTAAAGTTCACATCCTAATAACCTAATATTAACACGCCAAACAGATTATTTATGGAGTCGGACTAATAATGATTATAATGCACCCCTACAAATGGAGAGAGCAAGTTATGCTCTGTCAAAAGTATACTGTGCTGAAGCAAGCTCATGGGGACCACAATAAATGTAACAGGCACCAGGGCAGCCTAAAAATGATAACATACAGGCAACCTTAGATCAACATCACTGTAACTGCAGTGCTGGGAGAGTGGATAGAGATTATACCCAACAAGCCTTGCGATTGTTTCGAGTAGTTTCGCATTAATCGTGTAATATTGCCTGTAAGCAGCGGGGTGCAGTCTGAAGTTGGCACCCCTACATTTCCCCGCAGATAATTGAGTAAGCCTATTGCCAATTGCCATATGTATTTCCATGTGTAGTATTTAGCAATTTCTCGTGACTAAAGTACTTTTACAAGTTATGTAAAAACTGACTGGGCAATGAATTATTTATTGTATTATATCCTTACCTGAGCCCTGAGTCTTTGCCCCCCTACCTCCTCTCCAAGCAAGGGTTTGACTGCTCTGATTCGCTGCCCTGAGAGTCAAGTACCACAAGGGGCGTATTTGGCGTTCGCTTTTGAGTCCAACAGTAAAATTGGTGTCAGGAGAGGACAGAGGTAACAAGCATTGGCATAGCCAATAGGTCTCGCCTTTGGGACCTTATAAGTGTTTAGCTATGCAACAGTTGATGTTGTTGCACCAAGGATATTGTGCTGGATAACTAAACACTTATAAGGTCCCAAAGGCGAGACCTATTGGCTATGCCAATGCTTGTTTTCCTCAGTTCCCATTCTCATTTTGGAAATTAATTGACTTTAATCCATTGCTGGAGTAAATCTTGGCCTATTTCCTGGTTGGGAAAGGTCAGAGAGGAGCTTAGGGATGTCCACATATTGACATGTTTTCGGGTGTTCCTGAACTTTCACGGCAAGCAACGCCTCCGCCCGTGTTCAGGTGGAGATGTCTGCACTAATAAAGCACTGGATACGCACCAGGAATCTCTTTGTGGACTCCTGTCAGGCATGAAAAAGTAAACTCGGTGGTGAACTCTCGAACATCACGGATTTTAGCTCTCAGATTCGGGTCAGTTTCAGCACATTTTCAGGGGTTATTTTGGCACTACAAATATGTGGACCCAGCTTCATGAACGGATCTCTTATTTACCTGTTTTTGGTATAAAAGGGAGAGGGATGCAAAGAACAAAGAACGCTTTCAACATGTTTCACTCAACATGTTTCACTCAACATGTTTCACTCAACACGGCGATACACACGAAACAATAAGATGTGGAAGTAAATAGTGATCGATTGACTGTCCTTTAAACTACAGCGGCTCCTCTGCATTGTAATACAGTGGCATTTTATAGAGCGTTCATGCCCATCATCCTTTGAAATGCTAAGTAAAGTAATAAACAAACTATTTGTGAAAAACAAATTGTGCGTTCATCGTTTGGGGAATAATACTTTTTTGAAAATTCTGTGTATAAAAAAGTAAGCAAGTAAGCTTTTACTACAAGGAATTGGAAATGCTTCTTGCTTTAAAAAATCTCTGCTGTTTTGCACACCTACCTACCTACCTACCTATCTATCTTCCTGCCACTTCTGCCAGAGAGCTGAAGTTAAAATCTGACTGTCAATTGCCGTTCTCCCATCACTATGAGAGTCGATGACAGCTGGCATTTGTCTGCGTTCAGAAAGCCCTTTACAGCACGCAGCACCAGGCTTCGACACGCGATTGAAGTAATTAGCTGCCAAGCGGCTGAATGTACCCCGCAGAGCACTGGCGTATTGTCTGACACATCTGGGCACCGAAAGTAATTGAAACAGCTGTTTGTACCCATATAGCAGTGAAATCTGGTGCTGGCATTACAGCCGCCTGGGCCATACCAACCTCGGGCAAATTAGGCATCATTAATCCCGGAATCTGACCAGCATACGTTGTGCCACTAATCAAAACATCTGGGGGCGGCAGGAAATGAAGCTTTCCATTTTTTCACATCCTTAAATGGCAACGGAGTTAAAACACCGTGCCAGGTGTGCTTGAACTTCAACCCCTTTCTTTGCCCCATCAGAAAAGCGTTTACATTTAAAGGCGTTGTTGAGACTCCTCGTTAAAAACAAGTTTGAGCTATTGGCATTGTTAAATGACAATGCCTTTTATTTATGTTTTGGCTTTAAAACATAAATAAAAAGCATTGTCATTTACAATGCCAATAGCTTAAACTCGCGTAAAAGCGAGACCTATTGCATTTTAAATGCTTGTTTGCTTTTAGTTTGACGAGTGGAAGCACGTAAAATGCTTTTACTTTCTGGGGCATATGCTTAATTGAATGATTTCTGCACTCCACATATCAAAGCACACATGATGCGCAGACTTCTTTTGTAGACCCAAAGAGGTGGCCTCTTCACACCACCCAAATTAATATTTCATAGCCCCATCACCGCCACCAAAGCGCCTGAGCCGGGATTGGTAAATGTGCTCTGAAGTTTTAACGTGATTTAACGAGCTAAGAGACCCATGCAGTGATGTGTTACTTGTAGGTCACGGGTTCGATTCTGAAGATGAAAAAATGAAGCACTTCTTAAGTGGCACTATGAACGACAAAAATGTTATACCAAACTGAAAACTTAAATTGAAACTAAACTGGAAACTAACATGAAACGGACTTAAAATTCCAACTCCCTCAACGTGGTGTACGTCGATCTACTGGGATTTCGGCTCGGCTCGGATCCGGTTGCTCTGTTTTTCAGACAACAATAATGAAGTGATGGGGATGGGGGAAGTACAGACGGGCGCTGAAGCTGAACAGCCACGGACAAAAGCAAATGTAAAAAAAACACTCACTGAAAGTCTGTGCTCAAGCATTTGCAAATAACGGAGAGCTCGGGGCACTGGCCTGTGACAGAAACTCCTAATCTCGAAGGACTTTCTCAAGCAAAACAGTTCGACAAAGCAGGGCTGTAAAACGGTCAAATTAAACCAGCATACACGAAAGCGAAAGTCTTCAGTTACCAGGCTACAGCTGAAAAACAGAAGGCACACTGCACTTCAATTAAAAGAAGTGCAAGCAGAGCGAACTAACACTGTAGTTAGGCACCGCTGTATCGGGACTACACGGAAGTTAGCAAATGACCAACAGCCAACAGAAAGGGAGATAACAACAACACAACCACAACTAAGCCAATAGCAAGCGGAAAGACAGATTACATTAAGTTTACCCCAACATACAGATTACTTTATGTCTCGCTGAGACAGCGCATGCAGCGCATGCGCTGCCAAGGCGAGACCTAAAAAAACACTCACTGAAAGTCTGTGCTCAAGCATTTGCAAATAACGGAGAGCTCGGGGCACTGGCCTGTGAGAGAAACTCCTAATCTCGAAGGACTTTCTCAAGCAAAACAGTTCGACAAAGCAGGGCTGTAAAACGGTCAAATTAAACCAGCATACACGAAAGCGAAAGTCTTCAGTTATCAGGCTACAGCTGAAAAACAGATGGCACACTGCACTTCAATTAAAAGAAGTGCAAGCAGAGCGAACTAACACTGTAGTTAGGCACCGCTGTATCGGGACTACACGGAAGTTAGCAAATGACCAACAGCCAACAGAAAGGGAGATAACAACAACACAACCACAACTAAGCCAATAGCAAGCGGAAAGACAGATTACATTAAGTTTACCCCAACATACAGATTACTTTATGTCTCGCTGAGACAGCGCATGCAGCGCATGCGCTGCCAAGGCGAGACCTAAAAAGGCTGGTATTGGTATCAGTAGAGCCCCATAACCCTAATTGCCCTGTGACGCCTGAAAAAGTTACCGCGGGAGCCAATTATATACTGAAGATCACTAATAATAGTGAGAACTTAATCGTCACTTTGTCAGCCAGCAACTGTTGTCTCTCAAAAACTTTCACAAATCACAGACGTTTTTACATTGTTTGGGTTTTTGATGTCATTGGAATGCCTATGCAATATAATGGTCAGTCATCCCTAATAACATCATTTCTATGTTTTGATGAGAAAAACAAAAGAGGAAACGTTTAATTTGTTCTGTACATATCAGAGATACAATTGAAATTGTCCACTGATTTTCCAAAACTCTTTTCTTGTGCATTTGTAGACTGCTCCACAATGACAAACCTCAGCATCTACCATGTCTTTGCCGACAGTTTCCAAGTGTCTTGGAGTATTAATTCCTCTCTGCACCATACGTTTCACGTGGAGCTCCGCAGCATGTCGGGAAGGCCAGTGACTGTCAGCACGAGCGCCACGCACATGGTAGTCAGTGGACTTGAAGCAGGAACACTGTACAATGTGTCGGTAACATATCAGGACTGCGCGGGACATGGCCACACTTTGACAGAAAAAGTCAAAACTGGTAAGCATATTTTTGCATGCTATAAATACATTGTATTATAGGAAAATCTCGACTCACCATAAGGTGTGCCTGAGAAACATTTGGAGAGCCGTGGCTGAGGACTGAATTGGGAGTTTGGTTGCATCACTTTGATAAAAAAGAAACGACATTATTCACTAAACATCAGAGTCAAGAAAAGCAAACCCTAAACTATCAAATAAATCACTTAATATGCATCCCCTGGACCTTCGAAATCTGCAAACAAAGCCTCAAAGAACTTAGACCTGAGGAACACGGCACAAAGTTAAAAAGCCTTCGAAGGGGTCCCGCACGCCATTGGAAGTATCATTTGTACATACATTTAATAATCTCATTTATGTAAATTGTAATGGTGCTAAATGTTTTTTTTTTCCTTGTATCTTTTTTTTATGAACAAATGATATGAGGGCTCGTGGCTCTCACAGTATACACCACTCTCTTCACTCTTCACTACTGACTTTACTCTGAATTAGGTAGAAGCCTTATTAAATCTCAACAGCTATAGGTAAAATTGAAACACGTGTCAGGAGCAATGTTCCCTCTAATATTTTTCCTCTGTGTGCGGCAGTATAAGGTCTATGTGCGCTGGAACCAAGGCTATGTGCGCCAGTAACCAGACCGCGTGTGTGGGTGCAGCGCCAAATATCACTCCAAACGTTTGCTTAAAAAAGTGAAAAGACAGTGCATTTCCTCACATACAGATCCAAGTGAACGGTGCTAAAGCAGGTTTGAAACCATCCCACATGTCAATTTGAAACCTTGGCAGCTATGTTGCTGCATTTCTTTTCTTAAAAGAGCTGGGCTGCGGGTGATTGTGTGCATTTGTTCAAGTTTTCATGTTAATTTCAGCTCATGATGGGCGCTGCGATTACCATGGAAACTTTAACAAATCCTCTCTTTGAGCAGGAAAAATAAAATTATAATAACGTTATTATTATAATTTTACTTTTGCAGTTTCAGGGCTGGGTCAGGGTAGGGCCGGATCAGGCTTTCGACTAACGCATTTTAATGCTGGTGTCCGCATCACCGCATTAAAATGCATTAGTCCCGTATTCTAGCGCCCTCTGTCAATACTGCATTTGAGGCAGACTGCCAATGAGGCAGCACCAGCACGCTAAAATTGTCTAACATATTCATATATGCAACTGCACCTTCAAATTTAAAATGCTATGTGTCAGAAATAGAATATTCATGAACAGCGCTGAGCAGGCAGGCCAGAGTTTAACAGATCAAAAAGCTGTGCCCCAACCAGCCTTCCGGTGAGTCTACGCTGGGGGTACCAGCCATCACGTGGGTGATCCATGGGGCGGGTCTTGCCTGCTGTTTTCCCACAATCACACCACCCTTTTGGTGACCAGAAGCGCACACATGCTTCGAAGATTGGACACACCGGCGGATGGTAGGTTGGTTTTCCTTCCTGCACCCTCCAGCAGAGAAGTCACATTACCTGAGCCTCTTGCGCAGGATGTTATAGTTTTACAGCCTGCTGGGCCCATTCCCTCCTAAGCCCCCGCATCAGCCTGGACAGAGATTGTTGACAAAACAGTCAACTTCTCAGCCCCTGCCGTGCCCTCTGAACATGTGTACTTTCGTGAACCTGAGGCACAGTATTGGTCTTGTCACTTGATCCTGGTACTTGATTGTCGTCAGAGCGGCACACAAGACCACTCTCCTGAGGGAGCACATTCCCTTGCTAGACCTTAGAAGCCCTGGTGTCTTGGCACCAGCAGGTGGACCCTAGCAGTGGCAATTGTGGGTTAACCTTAAAGGCTTGTCCACCACAATCCATACTGAAGTTCACCTCCAGTCTTGCGGGCAGGCCTATGAAGCACAGTCACTGAGGTCACAGGACCCTTGAGCAGGGTGACTCTAGGGCGGTGCGATCGCACTGGGCGCTGACTTCGGGTGGGGTGTCATGCTTGCAAGTATATTATGTTTCTAAAAGCACTTGCTGCCTCCTTCCTGGCCTCTAGCAATTTTAGGCAACAATAAAAATGTCATGATAACTCCGGTGATTAATGTTCTTCCTAGAGAGAGATGGAGTTTTGTCAAGTGGAAGTTTTGACTCATGGAAAGGTAGCGCAGAGGGCTAATTTGCCTGCTGCAAAGAACATGTACCATCCAGATCACAAAGTGCACATAATGTAAATGGGTCAGTGGGTTACTGCTTTTGTCAGTGAGATCCTTTTGGTACTTGCAGTTTATAAGTCAAAATCCTAAAATAGAACAGTGAGCTATTAACTTTCATCTAAGAGCTGCATGTTTTTCCCCAGTCTGATTATCCTAATGTTGCAAAAAGGGTTCATTTGAATAGAAATCAATTCTGGTTATTAAAGAGAACCCCCAATCATGGTATTACGTTCTAATTTCAGTGTGTTTCTCCAGACCAATCACTATTAAACTATGCTGCGTACTAGTATGGATGTCATGTGACTCCTACACCTTGTAGTTCTTTGTCTTATGTAACATTTGCTATACAGAGATTTACACACATATGATTAATTGTCTCTGTGTAATGAGTGTGATGTAAAGTGCTCTGCCACCCTACACTGGTATGAGTGGCGCTGTAAATCAAGTTAAATTCATCTGAGCGAGAGTATGGTTATCGAGCCTTGAGGGGCACTGTTAAAGGATGGTAGTGAGGGAATCAGTGGCGGAGGGAGTCATTGAGAGGGCACCAACAAACATTGTCGCACAGAACTCCACCAGCACTCATGCCGGCCCTGCCCTTGAGCCCAGGCCGCCTCACCCATTGGTCCCTCCGTTGGCCTTGTTTCAGCAGTAGTAGCTGTAACTCACCAGGGGTCGGCAATGCATGATTTGCAAGCACACCAAACTAAGTTCACAATCTTCACAGTCTCTCTGCTTCATGCACAAGCACTTTTAACTTGTGCTGCCTGCTTTGGGGCCACTGGAATTATGCACCATTGGAAGACAAAATTATGCTGCAGTGTTGACTAAATTATGCAGCAAAAAAGAGGCTGCAATGTAATGCAGTATATTTTCTGATACTTTATGATTTTTACATTTTTACAGACGCTAAGAGTCTCTGGAAAAATGTTGCCTTATTAGTACCAGTGTAACATACAAATCCAGCAGTGACAAAGGTGATCAGTCAACCTTTGCAAAGGGCCGTCCACTTTGCAGAAACACTAGTCACATTTTTTAGTAACATTTGATCCATTTGAGATACAAACAATTTATTAGTTAAAATGGTCAAATTCTGCAGCAGATGATGCATTATGCGGTAAATATTGCAGAACCAGAATTATATAGAAAACATTTGCAAACTAGGATATTTTGCCATCATGCTTGAACTGCTCTTGTGGAAAAAGGGAGAAGTGCTGATGACAGAAGCTGAATGGCTCGGAGTCAAATGGTTTCAGTCCTGCCAAGTACCACGCATCAGGCGTTAGACTAACGCATTTCAGTGTGGTGCTCCGCACTGAAATGCATTGTCAGGCATATGCATAGTCAGCGTGTCAGCATCTGTCACTGTACTGAAGGCTGCCTAAAAGTGTGGCAGCTCGCAGCGCGCCTACCGTGGTGTGCGCAGGCAGGCTTGGAGCTCGCCTGAAGGCTAACACTCACTGCTACAATGTAGCAGAAATCATTCATTATACTGTGTCTTCAAGCATGGCGATCGCAGCATCCCGCTCCCTACTGCAGCTCGCACCAGCCAGGGCCACAGCCTGTGTACTGTCAGCTCCCCTTCGAATTCAATTATTCATTGCCGCAGGAAAGGAAGACCGAGAGGAGTGAGAGACACTGGTGCAGTGGCCGCCTCGACAGCCCCACTGCTGAGCAGCCCTTTAGCCCTGCTACGTGCCACGTCGTCAGCAGTGCTCATCTTGCGTCGCCTATACAGTCCTGCATTACACTCAGGAGCTGAAATGGAGACCGAATACTGCAGCACCGAGGGAGAAACAGCTGGGGACCCTGCTGTCTGAGGTACATCACACACGTGTGTCTGACGTCATGTGTGTCCCCCTTCTTACTTCAGGCGCTTGCCAGTCTGCCGGCTTGTATTATGGTGCTCATTGGGTGCTGGCAGGAGGTGTGTATTCAAGCTGGTGTGCAAATATGGCAAAACAGGCATGCGGCTACTGCAGGGTGTCCAGCTAATTGCACAGTTTGATATGGCTAATGATTTGGAGATCACGGCATGGTTATGACTGCCTGTGAGTAGTGGGACTCACTGTCCATCCTCGACGACACTGGAGGCGGGCTGGGGACCGGCGGTAAACCTGAATTGCCGCGGCTGCAGTGGCTCAGGCCTGAGCCTGCCAGTACCTCCAGCCTCCTGGCCAGCCTTGGCAGAGTCTGCATCACTGCCTCCAATGGAGCGGCACCACCACCGTAGTCCGAATTGACTCCCATCTGCGGCCTAATTAAGTTAAAGTATCTAGGCTGTATGTGGCAGAGCGCGATCAGGCAGCTGCAGCCTGCGTTGCCTCCTGGTGTTAATGCTCAGAAGGTGACATAGGTGGCTCAACTGGCACCCTGTAAGGTGTGTAACTAACTGAGTGTTTCATGTTGTTGGCGCCTCTCTGACATCGGGTCCCTGTTGGCAGGTAACCCACGTAACGTCGGAGAGGCCCAGACCCTAAGCTCTACTGATTTTGCTGAGAAGGAGGGACCCACCACAAAGGCTGACAATCTCTGTTTGGCAAAGGCTGGAAGCACAAGCCTCAAAACAACACACAACCGAAAAAAACAGCTCCTGAGCATGTGTGAAACGCCTTGATTTAATATATTGCAAAGGAGCTCTCTGATATTTATATGATTTTATGACTTAGACATGACTCTGATAAATGGAAGTCATTTAACAATTATTTCTAACGCTGTGCACCAGTTAATTCAGAGTTTCCCAATCCTTAAATGAGTGTAATTTTTCATATTTATATGTTTCCCTCATCTTCATAGCTTGATTTTGCTCGTAAGAAAGTATCACTCATACTCGTTAAAATGTCACTCATGATTACTCTGAAATTATGAAAATGTCACACATGGCAATCTGAAACCTGGGCAGCTATGTGGTTTGCGCTTCTGCATATGCACCTGGATGCAAATGCCGTGTTTGTAGGCTTCCTGCATTTCTTATCTTAATAGAGCGCAGCTGCGGGGTGATTGTGCGCCTTTGTTAACGTTTTCATGTTAATGGCAGCGTCCTTCATGAGCTGCAATTAACATGAAAACTTTAAAAAGGCACACAATCACACCGCAGCCCAGCTCTATTAAGAGAAGAAATGCAGCAAGTCTGCAAACACAGCGTGTGCTTTTAGGTGATTCTAAAAGTACACGCTGTGTTTGGTGCTGCATTTCTTGTGTTTTCTAGAGTGTGACTGCGAGGCATATCGTGTGCTTTTGTTTAAAGCATTCATGTTAATTGCAGCTCGTCACGCTCTGCAATTAACACGAATACTTAAACAAAAGCACACAACGAGCCCACAGCCGCACTCTAGAAAACAAAGAAATTTAGCAAGTGCTCCCTCCGTAGGAGGGAGCACTTGCTAAATGCCTCTTCCTTAGCAAGTCAGAAATACCCGTTTTCGCGCTGCTTCGGCGGCGCGAATGCTCTCAGGGATGTGTGTGCGCGCCACACACACAGCAGTGCGCGCTCGGGGGCACTGAGGTGCGCGGGCACCCAGGCGCGCACCTTCAAGGGAACACTGGTCAGGAGTTTAAATTATCGTGAAGATTAAAAGAATTTACAACACAACTTTGATTGGATTACTTTATTCTATCTAATCTAGAAGCAATACTTGCATCTGTGCGAAAGGCCCCTTCTAACGCTCATCAATTAATCCAGTCTGTGTAGAAGAGTAAAACCTTATGGGGGTTCTACCTAGCGCCCCACCAATTGGATTCCCATCCCAGTTACTTAGTGGTAGTGTTAAACTGATTAGGTACAGCTGAACATCCTGTTTTCAAATTCAAATGAACATGTAGGCCACACCCTGGAATGGCAAAGGATAGTACAGCAGAGGGTTCCACAAGGATCTTGCTGTCATGGCTGACTTAAAAAAGCTAAACCAAAGGGGATGATGGACGGAGTGTTGACATTGCAAGCACTCACCCCCAGTCAACTGATCTGGGTTTAATCCATCATCATTCTTTAGCTCACTCCGCCACCCCAGTTCAGACATGGCCATATGCAAATCAGTCTGACCCTGTGCCTCATGGGAACAGTCCAGCCCGAACCGCCAAGCTGCCATCAGGGACACAATTAGCAGGTATGGGCCTTCATTTAACAGCCTAGAGCTTTGTGGTTCTAGTCCTGGATCCCTGCGCTTGAACCCATGTCCTAGATTACAGTGATTCGTAGGTGGAAACAGTTGACTGGACTCTGGTGTCTCTACCGACAGGCAATCACCTGGTGGCATTATTACTCATTGTTGGGCAGATTGTAGACTTCCATAGTAGCTTTGGTAAAGTACAGCTGTAATCGAGCACCTACCTATGGCAGATTACAAGTGCTGCCACCAGAGTTTGTTCCTGTTCAGAGCTAAACCTTGTATATTTAACCATGCCTGAGTCTGACCCAGTCAAGCATGGATGGCATCCCCTGTATTGTGTATGTCCGTTCACAGCTCATCCTTTCTCCAGCTGGCATTGGGTAGTATCAAGTAGGGAATCTTGCTCAAAATGCTGTGTGATCCCCAGTGAGCAGCCACATGTATACATGGAACCCTGGGTACCAATACTCAAGAGCATCCGCCAGAAACAGGAACGTTTTGGGGGGGGGGGTGATCATGATCCCCTTCTTTGCGATGACGCAGTAGGGGGTCGTGTGTTTCTTTTTCCCGCTTCAGTGCATCCATTTACTCTCCGAGTTAGTGCATGTGCTGTTGACAGCAGGGCCCAGAAACACAAACACTCAATTACTAACCTGTGTTTATGAACTCTGCTGTCTGCAGCCCACGCATTAACTAGGAGATTTTTAGCCTCTCTCTGAAGTTAAATACAGACGGAACACGGAGTTTCTCCAACTCATGCGGCAAACACTAGGAAATGTGTGTGATAACGCTGATCCTTATCTTATCTTTTCTTAAGGATCTTCAGGTCGCCAGGATCTTTTTACCTGCTGAATAGTGTAAAGGGAAGAAAATCCTTTTCCGTTATGCAATCCTTTCTTCTTCAATCTAGTTTTTCTACAAAGACCACTGACTCCGAATTCAGTTTCGTTGGTTTATTACAGCCAAGAATAACTGCACGTGCAAGCACCTCAACACGAGGTTAAAGAAATAGATGGGCACTAATACAAATAGCATCCTACGCAGGAGTCTCATCCGACTCAGGATGAGAAGAATCGTTAACTCCAGAAGTACTAGACAAGCAATAACAGCTCCAATTTCTATGTTATTCCTCATTTATATAAACAAGCAGAAAAATCCCTTGACTGTCCCTGCTCTACTCTAAGATGACATACCTACTTAACGAATTTCCCAGGCAAGAGTACAAAAAAGGTGTCAGCTGTGAAGACTTCCTAAGAAGTGCACTCACTTAGTATTTTAAGCTCAGATTTTAGATGCTCCTTCACCAAATCCCTCTCTGTCCTTCTCTCTGATCTCTCCTACCTCTTCTCTGCCCTCCACCCTCGGGGCACTATCCCTAATACAAAACCCAATACAATTGAACACGCCTTTAGTCACGCCTCTTTGGCCAGGTCTTCTTTCTTGTACTTTTCCATCGAAACGGTTACTTCATCCTAGACGGTTGCGATGACCTTGAGTCCCAGGCACCTTCTCCGCTTAAAGTATCATCCCTAAATTCCATTGCACTTCCATATCCATGCCTCTCATCGCTCTAACTTATGAAACAAAGAGCCAGTCTTTAACTAACGAGGCATGTGTCCTTGCACCTGCAACAGAAGATACGTTCAACAGAAACCCTCTACTGTGCTAATTAAATCTAATTTCGGTGCCCAGAGAGCCTTTCCAAGAGAACCTTCTCTGCCTGCAAAATAAGCTAACATAAGAACAAACAGGCCTTTTCCTTAGCGTATATGCAGTCAGGCCTTTACATTTGTTAAACACACAACTCATAATCACTCCTATAAGCCTTTGATTCATTACATTTCATATGCGAAAAATGAACTACACGTACAACTTATATGGTACACGTTTAAACTACTGCAGCTCGATTACACATGGGCTGATTCATCTTATGCATTGGTTTACACATGATTCAGTTAAGCATTACATTTGCATGATTAAAATAGCACAATTACATTTCTTATTCATTCTGATAACTGCGGTTTATAACTACATTTTACTAGCCATTCATGGATATATAGCTGGATATATGCGGGTGCGTGCTATCAGTGATTATGATGCACCCCTACAAATTTCACAAGAACATGGCGCTCTATCAGTTCCCCCCTTTGATGACTCCTGTCATCACATTTTATTCAACTCCCTTGGAGAAAGAACCGACCTAAACAGAACTCGTTGCCATTTTCCCTGATCTGTGATTCTCCATTCTCTTGAGTCTCTGATATTGACTGTCCCGCAGTCTAGCCATTCTCGTCTCATTTTCTCTCAGAGCTCTCTCAACTCGGCCTGCTCGATACCACTTGTAAGCTTTGATCAGACCCCACAGGCAAACCACACAAACCACCACGATAAGTAGAGGTCTCAGAACATAGCCAAGGAATCCCTTTCCCAAATTCGTAAACCAGCTTCCCACTTGACCAAATCCTTTGCCAACTTTCTCCCAAGCTCCCTCTTCAGTCAAGTCCGCTATTTTCGTATGGATCGTAGTGATGTTACTTATATATTTCTCCAGATCCTTGCTGTGGTCTGGTATATAAGTACAGCACTCTTGAACCCTCAATAATTTACAGACTCCGCCCTCTTTTGCCAGTAAGACGTCCAAAGCAAGGCGGTTCTGCAAAACCATTGTCCTTATCGACAACATCTCCCCTTCCACCAGTACCAACGATTTTGCTGTGTTCATTGATAGTTCGTCTATCACAGTCGCCAGTCTCCGAATCTTCACATCATTCAAGATCACCCCCAAACTTGGTATCATTGCTCCAAAGATATCTCCCACTACGACCCCTGCACTCGCACCTCTTCTCACTCTTGAATGCTTTCCACCTTCCAAAAGTTCCAAATCCTCTGTATGGTAAATCTTTGGAAATATTATTCCCAAGTAACATGTACCATACCAGTTCGCAGGTAACCTCACATAAGCATTCCTTCCACACACAAAATACACCGTAGGTATCACTTGTACAGGGCCCTGGAGAAAGTTCTTAGCCACATCTGCCATAGTGAAAACATGATCACACGTACTCTGTCCCACAGGAACCTTTTCATAGTAGGTCTGATATCGTCTCACACACAGCTTTCCCCTCTGCTCTTTGTCCAAAGCTATAGGACCATAACTTCCTTTTGTCCGGTGCAATTTTTCCTCATCTGTCCAATCCACCTTACTATGCCCCGTGTCTCTGTCAATTTTCTATACCTATCTTCTACCTGATCTACAAACTTTTTCTCTACATCTGATATTGAGCACGTCAAATTATGTCGGTGGGCATATGCTGTGTCCAATTCCAAAGACGGTATGAAGAACTTCCTAAGTCTATCCTCTGATTTATAGTAGTCGTACTTATTCAAATGTTTGTAAGCTGGGACTTCAGGAAGCACTGCATCGTTTATTGGAAAAGAAATACTCAAACTGATCTCTTTCGTAAAATATACTAATCAAAAGACTACATGAAATTCCATATGTAAATGGAAGATGGTGATATCTAATACCCTCATCCACTGAAGCAGGCAAATGCATACATACATAACAATCTTTCGCATCCATCGCATCCACATACTCGTATAGCAGCTTGGCATAGGCGTTAAGCTTAAAATCACTTCTAGACAAATCTACATGCAATCTACAACTTTCTTCTATCAGCAAAGCCTTGTCAGCTCCTATGTTTACCTCTTTACGGCTAGGTGTGGTAGGTGTCGGTGTCCCTGGCACCCCCTGCACTGCTAGCTCATGCGGAACCATATATGAGACTACAATTACTACGATTATAGAAACTATCACAACCCCTATGAGTATGCCTACAATCATTTTAGATCTACGATTTGGATCTCCAACCTCCATGATTTCGAAAGTTCTCAAAAAGTTCTTGGTTTCAGTAATGAACACTCAAAAAGTCTTTGTGTCCTCCACTCGTGACTTGCTTAACCAGCTCGAGCTACTTTGAAACCTCTGGAAATCTCCTTATCGGCCACAGTCTTATTTACATAGTCCAGAAAAAGACTTCCCTAACTTTCGTTCCTCTTCGGTGGAAAGTCCCTAAGTTTACTCTTCTTCCACTCGGACCTAGCTTATCTTCTTCTTTTAGACTTTTATTTACACAGGTTATATTTCATCCATGATAAGATCATTATTGAGCACTTCCAGAACGTGATAGAAAAGTTCAAGACGCAGGATTATCATTTCATGTGAAGACGGCTCAAACCCAAAAGACGGAAATTCGAGTCGATGCAAAACCAGTTGTCGGACTTTACTCAGAAGAGGGGGATTCGGAACGGTGAGGGTCAGTATTCCTTCGACTTCGAGCCCTGGCAACAACAGCACCACCTTCACCACCACATTCGGGCTCTTGCTGACCACCTGCACAGACCTCAGTCTCCCCGTACTCACTACCCCCTGCATCAGTCACTGTGTAAGTCCACTCAGGGGTAGAGTATATCCGGCAGGGTACTCTTGTTCTCTTCGACCTTCTCTGGCCCTATTGAGTCTGCTCTTTGTCACTTGCTTCCGTCTCAGACGTCTCGGACACTGGAACAAGATCTCTTTCGGGTGCCAACCTTAGATTCAGTCGCCTCTGTCTTTCAGGCCAACCTTCCTCAGTTCTGGTCGTTCTTCCGCCTTCCCCTGCTATACCCAGTGCACCACTTCCTTCTTCTGCTGAATCTGACTCTACTCCACCCACTGCACCTCCTCTGTCTTCTGAGTCAGAGTCGGGGTTCGAGCTGTTGAAACCCCCTTCAGCTTGTTCTAGTGCACCACCAGCTGCGTCAGCGACCCTTACAGCTTGACTTGTCCTCTCCTGTGGCCCTGCCACATCAGCTGGATTTTCATTTACGAGAGGAGCTGTTTCTTCCAAGGGTGCTGAAACTCTGCGGGTATGGGAGGCATGTACCCAGTTCGGCAATCCTCCACACTTCACTGCTGTGTTCGTGACCAGTATCACCTGGTACGGGCCTCGCCACCGAACATCCAAACAGCTCTTCCTCACGTGCTTTCGGACAAGCACCCAGTCACCCGGACACAGGTCGTGGCACAGATCACTCGAGGCTGGAACAGCTGCAGCTTGCACCTGCTGGGACACAGAACGGACCACATCAGATAGTCCTTTACAGTAATCGAGAATCAAGTCATCAGTGATGTTTATCAAAGCTGTAGCTGGTACTGCTGGCAACCGCATTGCCCTTCCCATTAATATCTCATGGGGGGACAATCCAGTCCTCCTATCTGGGACACTTTGCATGCTCATCAGTACAAGCGGCAAAGCGGCAGGCCATTTCAGGGATGTTGATGAACACATTTTTGCCATCCGGGCTTTCAAAGTTCCATTAACCTGTTCCACCATCCCAGAAGCCTCTGGTCGGTAACTGCAATGGAGTCTCTGATCAACATTCAATGCAGCACAAAGTAACTTCATGATTTCACTGTGGAAGTGTCTTCCTCTATCCGATTCCAAAGAGGTTGGGATCCCGAATCTCGGGATGAGTTCCCTCAACAATAACTTAGCCACTGTGAGAGTGTCACACCTGCGTGTTGGGTAAGCCTCCACCCATCGTGAGAATACACATACCAGCACCAAGATGTACCTCAACCCATTACACTTAGGCATTTCCACGAAATCTAACTGTATTCTATTGAAGGGCCCTCCTGACCTCCCAATGTGACTCAATGTGACTACAGTTTTCTTTCCAGCATTCATCTGTTGACATGTAACACACCTCTGACATACTGTTTCAGCCATTGCGCGAAATCGTGGATTATACCATGTCTGTCTAAACACAAGCATCATTGCATCTCTACCAAGGTGTGCCGGTCCATGTATCAGTCTCGCCATCGGACTCAGCAGATTCTCTGGTAATACAGCTCTCCCATCACTGGAGACCCAAACATCCACTTCCCCTCTTTCACACCCTGCTTTGATCCATCCATTCCGTTCCTGATCTGAAACTTCATCCTGCAGTCGCTTGAGCTCCTCCCAAGTGTCTGCCATGGCCAACATCATGTTGAGCTCGGTTCTTTCTTGGCTCTCTCCGGTGTAACCTTCTGTAAATATGCATCCCTGTTCTGCACAGAAGCGGGCAACTTCGTCCGCATAATTATTTCCCAAAGACACAAAATCCTCCCCCTTCCCGTGTGCAGTGCACTTTACAACTGCGATTTCCTTCGGACATTGTAATTCATGTAACAGTTGTCTTACGTGTTCTCCATTCCTAATGGGTGATCCAGATGATGTCAAAAATCCCCTCTGGGACCATAACTGTCCAAAATCGTGAACTACACCAAACCCGTACTGGCTGTCCGTGTAAATCGTGATTCGAATTTGATCAGCGGCCAGACAGGCAGGAGTCAGAGCAATTTCAGCTACCTGCGCGGAGCGTACTCCCTCTAGGCAGGCAGCCTCAACCACCCCGGAAATTGTACATACAGCAAACGCTGCTCCTAGTTGACCGACACTGTCTCTTAGGCATGAACCTTCGACAAAGAAAATTTCATCTGGGTCCATCAATGGTTCATCAACAATGTCAGGTCTTGGTTTGGTGCAAAGTTCAGTCACGTCAAGACAATCATGGTCCGCACAATCTTCATCATCTACATTCGGTATGGGCATTAATGTCGCAGGGTTTAAGACAGAGCACCTTTTCAGCGTCACATTCTCTGCTGCGAGTATGACTTGCTCATACCTTGTTAACCTGTTATTCATTAGGTGCTGAGTCTTAGTCCTGGTCATCAACAATTCAACCGAGTGTGGCACATGTACCGTCAAAGGATGTCCCATTACAATGCTTTCACATCTTTCAATGCTGACACCTGTTGCAGCAACGGATCTTAGACATCCGGGCAATGCAGAAGCTACTGGATCTAGAGTAGCTGAAAAGTAGGCAACTGGTCTACGGACACCTCCATGGTTCTGAGCTAAGACTGCTAATGCACACCCTTCTCTCTCACAACAGAACAGTGAAAAGGCCTTGTTGTAATCAGGCATTCCCAGAGCTGGGGCTCTACACAACTCCTCTCTCAGTTTTAGGAATGACATCAAGCACTCCTCGTCCCATGGTACCGGATCACTCACATCCTTGTGCGTAAGCCTCTGCAAAGGCTTTGCTCTCAAGGAAAAGCTAGGTATCCACTGCCGACAATAGCCGACCATTCCCAAAAACATCCTGACTTCCCTCTGTGTGGTAGGCACTGCCATGTTCATTATTGCCTCAATTCGATCTGGTGACACCTTCCTCTTGCCTTTTTCTAATCTATGTCCCAAGTACTGTACCTCATTCAAACAGTACTGCAACTTATTTGGTGACACCTTGTGCCCGTTTTCTGCTAAATGGTTCAACAGGGCTACCGTGTCTATCCTGCAAGCATCTTCCGTTTCTGAGGCAACAAGCAAATCGTATATGTATTGCACGAGAACTGAGTTCTGTGGCAATACGAGACTCTCGAGATTCTTTTTCAGGATCTGATTAAAAATCGATGGGCTTTCTGTATACCCTTGAGGGATACGACACCATGTTAACACACGATTTTCCAGCCGGAACGCAAAAAGAAATTGGCTTTCCTCATGGAGCGGTATCGAGAAGAATGCTTGACATAAGTCAATGACAGTAAACCACTCGGCTTCGCATGGTATCTGGAATAGTATCACTGATGGATTCGGTACCACTGGACAACAAGGGACCACTATCGTGTTGACCTTTCGCAGGTCTTGCACGATCCTGAATTTCCCGCTCGGTTTCTGTAGTCCCATTATAGGTGAATTACATGGGCTACCTCTGATCTCTTTCAGAATGCCTTTTTTTATGAAAGTCTCGATCACAGGTTTAATCCCTGCGATCGTTTCAGGCGACAGATTGTACTGAGGCGTTCTAGGGAACTCAACATTCTGTTTCACCTGGATCTGCACAGGTTCAACCCCTTTGATTAGTCCTATCTCTTCTCCTGTGAAGTACCCACACCTCAGGTGACACGGTATCTCTCAAATCCGGTGGAAGTTCCTCCACGGTCACCATTGGATACAAGTCTATACACAGATGCTGATTAGCAACTTTAAAAGTAGCATCATCGTCCCTCGTCTGAACCTCCACTCCCTTAGGCGTGCAATAAATCGTACAATTCAACTTACATAACAGATCTCTTCCCAGAAGGCAAACTGGACTCGTATCGCACACCACAAACTGATGTCTAGTTTGGAAGGAACCTATCCTCACTGGAATTGGTTCGGTCAGCGGGCTGTTTATTCTTTTGTTCGCTACTCCAACAACGTGGATCGATTGTCCCGAGAGGGGTAGGTTGGGGACTACTGCTGATCTTACAGTAGACCGGGTAGCACCAGTGTCAACCAAGAGCGTGTTAGGATGACCATCTATGTCTGCCTCCACAAAAGGTCCTCTCTGGTCTACCGCCAAGACTGCTCCAAGTGTGCAGTCTTCCTCCCCCCTCAGGCACCGTCAGGATAACGGGTCTGGGCTATACTCATCATACCCTTCGAAAAGGGGCATCTGCTGGTAAGTTCGTATCCCATGCGGGATCCTTGGTGGCTGTGGGACCTGTACTTGTTGGTTATGCGTCCCCCTTTCATCGATCTGGGCCTCATCACAGTATTGACTACCTCCGTCACAGGTGCCTGAACCCCTTCTACCTCCTGCTGCACTTGGTTGGCTGGGTTCAAGGGGCACTCGCGCTTCCAATGCCCGATCTGGTGACAAAGATGACACGCAGTGGTCTTCTTCAGTGTCGCCACATCCACCCCCGTCTTGGGATCTATAGGTTTCCCCTTTCCCTGTCCTTGCCCATTCTGGTTCCCTTGGTAATTTCCTTGTCTTCTCCCTAAGGTTCCTCCACTAGGCTGGCCCTGAGCTGTCTGCATCTGGACGAGCATCAATTTGTCCTTTAGCTTACGATGCTTCGAGTCCACCTCATCGCTACAATACCTCGCATACCACAAGATTTCATCTACCGGCTTGTTCTGCCAACAGATCAAATGGTGCTGTATCATGAGGCTGACTTCTGGTCTCAGGCCTAACACAAACTTTGAGACAAACTGTCCCATATCCTTGGGGTCTAATGCATCTAATCCGCTATACTGTTTAAAAGCTTGCAACAGTCTTTCATAATATTCATGCACTGTTTCTTTAGGTTCCTGCACAGTTTGGTCTATCTTAACCCAATCTATATCTTGAGGGGAAATCTTCAATTTCAACCATGTAATCACTTGCTCAAATTTTTTCATAACAATGGGTGACGGACCATTCGTGACAGCATCCCTTTCAGGTTCAACAGTCGGCCACTCAACGGCGATTTTACAAGCTGTCCACAAATCTCCCTGCACCACTATGTCAAACAAGGTGTTCAAATCAGTCCACAGCACCTTCGAGATTTTAACAAACCGCTCAACCTGTTTGTACCACTCTACGGGTTTCTCCCTCAGCCGAGGAAAGTAATTTGTAAATGCAGCCAAGTCTCCTCTACTCCACAGTACATATACGTACCCTCCGTTCTGTACTTCCCGTAAAGGAAAGTTTCCAACACCCGTTGCCCCCCCCCCTGGAGGCGGCGTTTCTCCCACACTTTTCTTTGCTATTTTCTTCTTTGACCACCTTTCCTCCCATTTGTCCAACAAGTTCCATATCCGCATCCCTACAATCAGATCTTTAGTATGCGTCCTTAATCCTGTGATCCTTTTCTCCTCCAGTTCTTGATCACTATATTGCAACCTATGCGGACCTTGCAATGTTTTTGTTTTATTCAAGTCTACCTCATATCTCCTGGCTAATGCCGTCAATTTCTCATGTGCTATCCTTGCTTTCCGAGTTACATCTTTTGCTATGTAAAGCACTTCATCTGACCCATAAATTTCTATTCTTTCCAAAGGCAGACTTCCGCTAATGATTTCGTCTACTTCTGCTTTTAATCTTACTACGTCCAGCAGCCTTGCCTGTACTGCACTCTTTAGTATTTCTCAACAAGCTGCGCCATTCTGCTCATCATAGTCACCACTTTGTTCTTGTGACCTGCTCTCTTCTATCGTGTTCCTGAAGCTTGGTCTGGTTTCGGAAATTTCTCGTTCCCTGTCACCTGGCATTCTATCACTTACTGTTGGCGTCCAGATCCTCAAAGCTGACTTAGATTCGTGCAAAGATCTTGGTCTGACTGGTCTCTCCTCCTCCTGTCTAAAAGAGGAGTCTGCAGTGGCTGGTAATGGCGTACTTGTGTCTAATGGCTTTGGGAAGTGAACCACTTGTACTCCGAACCCATTCCCACTAGCACTGGTTCCTTCTTCTCCTCCCATCTGTACTGAACTTCCTTCTCTTACTCAGTCTGGGTCATATATCGGTACTATAGGGCCAATGGTAACCGGTACTGTCAGGGAGTCCGGTAATCGGGTATTTCCAATGGAAGACTGTGTTGCCGCTCCCTCTGTTCCTGTGGAATTTCTTCCCACTACCCTCATGTTAGTCTGATTCTGCGTCTCATCAGTTTCTACTGCTGAAGTTGGTTTTCCCTCTTCTGAATCTGGATTAAATGGAGGTGGTCTCTCTGCTAGCAACCTATCTAACAGACTGTCATCTGTATCACTGTCGTCCTCCTCAACTCTTGTTATTTTCCCATTTTTTATTAGCAGTGGGTACAACCTATCTCCTTCGATCGTTTCCACTCTCCACCTTTTCTCCAGTGAATCCCACCTCGCATCTTGAAAGGCCCTGATCGATTTCTTCACCCTTTCCTGGCTCTTATCTCTTTTCCGGTCATACGCTGCCCTAATCCATGCATGTATCGCCTCAAATTGTGTCGGTCTAGGCAGTGGTCGTAAAGAAGCCATTATAGTCTTTAGCTGGTACAACACCTCTAACCTGAAAGTGCCATAGCGTGGGAAAGTCAATTCTCCTTCCCCTTCTGTCATTTTATGCCAGTTCTCAAGCCAAATTATGGTATGCAATCCTACATTTGTAGCCATATAATGTGCCGGCGTATCCTCGGGAGGGGCTTCCTCTCCACCCCGAGTAACCACATGTCTGTCACCTCTGCAAAGTTCGCGTAAAACTTTAACACATTTCATGGTAACGCAGATATCTGTTCGCTCCCAATATTTTGTTTTCGTTTCCTGGTTCAATCCACCAATGCCAGCGCGGCTCACACCAACCGGCCTATCGCAGCGCTGCACTGTCTGACGTCACTCTTCCTCCGCTCGCAGCAGTTCCCCTCCTTGCTAATTCTCTCGTTCTCGTTCGCACGTGTCTCAATCACACTCTGAAGCAACAGTCCGTACTACCGAACAATTACCTCTCTGACTGTCGGTCCTCCAATGACCGATCAGCCTCTCGAAATTGTTGACCTCAATCTGGCAACTGTCTGTCCGCGAACGACCGGACAATCACCTCTAATACAATCGATAGGGTTCAACCGTTCTAAATTCTGCACACGACCAGCGTCGGTTATTCACACACTCACACATTTGTTCCCTATCCTCAGTGGTTTGATCAATAACGTCTCGTGATCCCCACCATCTCTGGTCAACAATCTCTATTCTGGGTGTCTTCTACACCACAATATCTCTCGGCCCCGCGCGCGCTCACGGTCCGATCCTCAATCACACAACTCTCATTCCAACTCCGCAAAACATCACACAACAATTAAACACCGCAATCTAACAAGCATCACCCTGTTCATACTCACTCTACCACGAACTGCTACTTCCGCCGCACCGTCACTCTCCGTCAGTTTTCAGCGACCACCGACGTCCTCCTCTTGCGATCCACTGGATCACCATCACTGGGGTTCTATGGGGCAACTAATCCCTTATCCTAATCTAGATCTCCCCTTACTATCAGAAGAAACCATCCTACTCTGCTACCAACTGATAACGCTGATCCTTATCTTATCTTTTCTTAAGGATCTTCAGGTCGCCAGGATCTTTTTACCTGCTGAATAGTGTAAAGGGAAGAAAATCCTTTTCCGTTATGCAATCCTTTCTTCTTCAATCTAGTTTTTCTACAAAGACCACTGACTCCGAATTCAGTTTCGTTGGTTTATTACAGCCAAGAATAACTGCACGTGCAAGCACCTCAACACGAGGTTAAAGAAATAGATGGGCACTAATACAAATAGCATCCTACGCAGGAGTCTCATCCGACTCAGGATGAGAAGAATCGTTAACTCCAGAAGTATTAGACAAGCAATAACAGCTCCAATTTCTATGTTATTCCTCATTCATCTAAACAAGCAGAAAAATCCCTTGGCTGTCCCTGCTCTACTCTAAGATGACATACCTACTTAACGAATTTCCCAGGCAAGAGTACAAAAAAGGTGTCAGCTGTGAAGACTTCCTAAGAAGTGCACTCACTTAGTATTTTAAGCTCAGATTTTAGATGCTCCTTCACCAAATCCCTCTCTGTCCTTCTCTCTGATCTCTCCTACCTCTTCTCTGCCCTCCACCCTCGGGGCACTATCCCTAATACAAAACCCAATACAATTGAACACGCCTTTAGTCACGCCTCTTTGGCCAGGTCTTCTTTCTTGTACTTTTCCATCGAAACGGTTACTTCATCCTAGACGGTTGCGATGACCTTGAGTCCCAGGCACCTTCTCCGCTTAAAGTATCATCCCTAAATTCCATTGCACTCCCATTTCCATGCCTCTCATCGCTCTAACTTATGAAACAAAGAGCCAGTCTTTAACTAACGAGGCATGTGTCCTTGCACCTGCAACAGAAGATACGTTCAACAGAAACCCTCTACTGTGCTAAATAAATCTAATTTCAGTGCCCAGAGAGCCTTTCCAAGAGAACCTTCTCTGCCTGCAAAATAAGCTAACATAAGAACAAACAGGCCTTTTCCTTAGCGTATATGCAGTCAGGCCTTTACATTTGTTAAACACACAACTCATAATCACTCCTATAAGCCTTTGATTCATTACATTTCATATGCGAAAAATGAACTACACGTACAACTTATATGGTACACGTTTAAACTACTGCAGCTCGATTACACATGGGCTGATTCATCTTATGCATTGGTTTACACATGATTCAGTTAAGCATTACATTTGCATGATTAAAATAGCACAATTACATTTCTTATTCATTCTGATAACTGCGGTTTATAACTACATTTTACTAGCCATTCATGGATATATAGCTGGATATATGCGGGTGCGTGCTATCAGTGATTATGATGCACCCCTACAAATTTCACAAGAACATGGCGCTCTATCATGTGCACTTCCAGGGGATGTAACTAAGCACACATTATAAGCCCTTTTTCCAATTTTGGTTGTTTTAGGGCCAATAGATTGCTCAGTAGGAACTGTTGAAAGTATCGTAAAGAATTTTGAGCCGATCATTGTACAAAACAATTTTGCTGTCACAAAGCCTGTGATTCGCAAATTCACACGGTTTGAGTCTCCAAAACGGCTATTTGTAATGTATAAACCCATATTTTGAGTCAGTAACAGGCTACAAAATTATTATGATTCGCTATTTCGAAGAGACGTTTTTAGGGCGCCTCCTTCCAAACAGCAATTTGTTTAGAGATGAATCCAGTGTTTTGTGAGCGAAATCAAGTCCCAAAAGATTAAAATGTTACCGTCACCTCAGTGGAGGTATTAATCCTTTCAACATGTTTGCTGGGGAGCAGGCAGTGGTTTCAAAACTCTCAAGCAAACAAACCAAAACCTTTTTCTTTTTCAATACAGACCTGTGTCCCTTTGGGAAAAAAGATGCATTTAAAAAAAAAAATACTTCATTTAAAATGCAATCACAGATAAGTTGGTCTGCTGACCCCAGCATGCCACCATCCCTCTGATGGCATCCAATTGTAGTGAGACACAATTTATGACCTATCTCGTGAATATTCATAAGGTTGGTCTGACTGTGATTCGGAATTTTGTGAATCAACTTACTAGTACATAGGTTGGTTCGCAAAATTCCTTTTCATTCGGAAGTCGGTTTGCAATTTGGGGCCACTTTTTGCGAAAGGAAATTTCGTACATCAGGTCCATTCTTTTCACACAGGTGATTTTAGCAGAACTAAAGAAAGACTCCCGCTGCCTATCCCTTTGATTAGCTTTATTAGTTTTAATCCCAGTATCTCCAATATAGTTGTATTTCTGTGATCTCAAGAGGTTAAATCGAGCATTATCAGAAGACATCCTAGGCGCCAACTCTTCAATTTGCGCAGAGGAAAAAGAACTGCTTAGTGGTGGTGGGTGTGCAAATAACCAGGGTTGGTTATCTCTGTTTATCCTTCTCTCCCTGGCTGTTGAATTCTGCAAACACTGATCTGCGTTTGATTCCCGTATCAGCTCGGCTGTACTGCTTTGCTTATTACAAATAGGAAATAAAATTTCCCCTCCATGGTATTATTAATTTGATTTGATTGATATGAATTTGATAAAGCATGTGATTACCCCAAAGCAGGCTATCCTGACGATAGAAAACCAAATGTTTGAGACAGTGCCTACAGAGGGAACAGATATGTTAACGTTATATGCCCCTTGCGACTTCTGTCACAGCCTTTGCGACCCCTGGCTTCATTGGTGGCAGAATAGTGCTCAGAGCACAGTGTCAGGCACCAACCTCCTTGGTTTCTGCTATTTATTTTATTACATTAATAGTGAATAATAGTCTATCATTCACAATTAATGTAATACAAAGTGGAGCACTAGGATCAGGAATGGGACTTTCACTGGCATCTTAGGTAAGTAAAATCACATTATTTTAAATGTATGTAGTGTGCATGCATGTGGATGAGAGGGAGTATGGGTGAGAGAGTGTGTGTATGTAGTGTGTGTATGTGTGAACATATATGTTTGTATGTGAGATCACGTGTGTGTGAAAGTGAGTGTGGTAAAGTAGAAGTGAGTCAGTGTAAGAGTGAGTGAGAGAGTGTTCTTGAGTGAGCTAGGGTAAGAATGAGGGCAAATGAATGAGTGAGCGAGAGTGAATGTGAATATGTGAGCATGAGTGAGAGTATTATATTACGCTTGCAACTCTACTGTTGGACTTGGCATTCTTCCTGGTTTATAGAGGCACATTGATGTCACTTCCTGTGATATCATTACGGCCAAGGGGTGTATGATGTTACTTCCGCTACCCCAGGCATTCTGGTGAATCGACGCCCATGAGTTTAGGTCTACCGTAGTTTGGGCTTTCACTGGTGCAGCTATCATAGCTTGTCTGGGCAGTAACTGTTAGGGCTATCATTGCCTGTACAGTCATAGTTTTGGCTATCACTGCCGGAGCTATCACAGTTACGTATCTCGTAATCTGCATAGTTGCAGTTAGGGCTATGGTACCCTGTGCTATGACTGGTAGGACAATGAAGCCCAGGCTATCACTGCTAGGGTGATCATGGACTGGGCTGTCACTCTTAGAGCTGTCATATGCCTGGACTGTCATGTTCATGAATATTTCAATCATGGTATCACAGTCAGGCTTAACTTTATAACAATGGAGACGGCATATTGAATATAATGTGACTTTTTGATGGATTATACTGGCAAATAGCCTGTATGTCACCAGGTAACACTACATCTAGATATGTGCAATTTTACTGGAGAGATTTCAAGCATGGAAGGTCAGTGTTTTAGAAGGCCAGTCTGTTATCGCTCATGAGTGCTGTGTGGGCAGTTTTTAAAGGCAATTAAAAGTTGTGCTTACAAACCTGAAAGGAAGGTAATCACTTACATTTAAATGTTTGCACTGGCAAAACTGTGCGTCATGCGGTAACCTGGCTTTTGTGATTATTCTGTGTTGTTTGTAACAAAGACAACGAGGTTTAAATACCATGCTTCATAGAATGTGAACTTGTGGAGAAATTATGTTTGACCATTTTTTGTTTGTGCTTTCTTAGATGCAGAAATAGTGACTGGTTCATTGAAGATCACAAACTACATTTTTACAGAGAAATTCAACAATATAAGCAGCTTTGAATACCAGAATTTTACAAGTATGCTGGAAAAAGAGGTAATACTCAAAGGCTTTGACACTTCATGTTTAACAATACACAACAGATAAAGTTGTAGGTGCTAGGTGTTTCATCTCCAATAGGTACTCTAAAAATAAAATGACAGAACAGCGCGTAAAGGCTAAGCAAAGAGATTATGTGCACTAAACGGTAGAAATTATGGACTGTGAAATATATAATTATGGTCATTATGGCACATAGGAACTGACTCACAAACAAATGAAGCATTGGCAAAGCCAGTAGCTCAGGGTGTTTACTGAAAGTGCTTCTTCATTGGTTGACAAGTTTGTGCCTGTGGTTGAGTGAATGGGTAATGGGATTAATGAGAGAATGGGTCAATGGTTGGGTGATGAGTGAGTGAGTAACTGTATTGTATTGTATTGTATTGTATATAGCATTTATAGAGCGCAACAAACACCCTACGGGTACCCTGGTGCTAAAGATACATGAATACAGACCAACGTGAAGCGAGAGGGACAGAACCAAAAACATTACTCAAAAGCGACAGGATCAGTTTCTGGGGAACAACCACGTTTTGATCCTTTTCCTGAACAGGGACAGGGTACTGCATTGTCTAATTTCTAGTGGGAGTGCGTTCCAGAGTTTTGCAGCAGCAAAACTAAAAGATCTTCCTCCCAGTCTGACCCTGTTGAACCTGGGTACCTTTGCCAAGTAGGCAAAAGAGGAGCGAAGGAGTATACCAAACCAATTTCTTCTGTAGGGGCCCAGGACCGAGTCCATGCAAAGCCCTAAACCCTATACAAAGGGATTTAAAATAAATTCTTTGCTGCACAGGGAGCCAATGTAGCTCTGCTAGGCACATTGAGGTGGAAAAGCCTCGTGGCTTAGACAAGGCCAATTTCGCAGCCGTATTCTGAACACGCTGCAGTCTCTGTATTAGATACTTGGGGGACTCCAACAGCAGAGCATTGCAGTAGTCAAGTCTACTTAGAATAGCGCCTTGAACAACCAAGGCTCTAACCGAAATTGGGAGCAACGGGAGAATCTTTCTCAGAGCCCTAATGAGGCCAAAACAGCACCCCACCATCTTGTTCACTTGCGTCTCTGGTGACAGGCTGGCATTAAACATAACTCCCAAGTTTCGCACCGTCTTAGATGGCACCAAGGCAGTAGATGAATCAAGGGGCCAGAAGTTCTGAGGAAGAGGCAGATGGACCTTCCCAACTGCGCAGTGTACAATTTCGGTCTTATCCGAATTAAATTGTAAAGAGTTATTACGTAACCACTGCGCAGTATCATGCATACATGCATGAAAATCCTCCAGGGCATTGGGTAGGGCTCCATCAAGAGATAGAATGATCTGAGTGTCATCAGCATAATTTACCAATTTCACATTATGAGCCCGAATGATATTAATCAGTGGGCTCAAATAGATGTTAAATAAAATTGGGCTGATGGCAGATCCTTGTGGGACCCCATGACAGATATTAGTGAAGGCTGACTGGAAAGGGGGAAGAGCCACTGCCTGACACCTGCCAGATAGATAGGATTGAACCCAGTCCAGGGCAGTGCCCACTACCCCCACCTCCTCTAAACGTGTTAGCAAAATGTCATGGTTGACCGTGTCAAAAGCGGCAGACAGGTCAAGCAATATAAGTATTGCTGATTGTCCCCTGTCTGCCAACAGACGCAGATCGTCCAACACGGTTACCAAGGCAGACTCGGTTCCGTGTTCTGGACGGAAGCCGAATTGTACATCTGCCAGACAGTTGTTACGTTCTAGAAAAGCTGACAGAGATTTGCTAACCAAACGTTCAAGGATCTTCACTGGGTAGGGGAGGAGAGAGATGGGCCGATAGTTACCCGGGCAGGTTGGATCAAGAGTGGCCTTCTTCAAGAGTGGCGTAACTACAGCCTGTTTCCAGCCAGATGGTACAACTCCACTAAATAATGATTGATTACAGATCTGTCGAAGCCTGGGGAAAAGTTCTGATGCAAATTCCTTCCAGATTTTGTGCGGAAGGGGGTCCAGTGGAGAGCCCGAGGAAACACCCAGAGCAAGCCTGTTAAATTCCTCATCCGAAAGGGGTTCAAAATGGTCCAAAAAACTCTGTTTATCGGTCCCTTCACCAATCTGTGTTCCTGCACCAGGCACCCCTCCCGCATCAACAATCGAAGTAGCTGCCCCATGAGTCACTGTATGGATGAGAATTGCAACTGAATGAGAGCTATTAGGAGAATGGTAACAAATGTAAGTTCAGCTGAATACCAAAAAGTGCAGCAAAATAGAGATATGCTGTAGCATCAGAATAAGAGGTACTTAATTAGGTGTAGATGCAGCAGAACAAGAGATGCAGCAGAATGAGAAGCTGCTGCTGTGGTCTGAGAGACGTGACAGAATAAGAGATGTAGGTGTAGCAAAAAAGAGAGGCGGAGAATATAAGAGCTGCAAGTGCAGTAGCTTGGTGCGAGGTAAAGCAGAATAAGTGGTGCTGTAGAGGGTAAAAAAAGTGAAGGCACAAAGGAATGAGAGACCCAGATATAGTAGAATGAGTGGTGCAGGTGCAGCAGAAATAGATAAGCCATCAAATTAAATGAAGTAGAATGAGTCAAATGGGTTAAGAAAACCAAGAGGTGCAAGTAAAGCAGAGTATGGTGCACAGTTGCTCCATAATGTGTTTCTGTACAATGAAAATGTGAGGCTGCAGGAATTGTGCCACCTATCTTATTCAGACTTTCCCCTTGCTCCTAGTGTGCTTCCTTCCAAAAACTGCAAAGTTACAACACTGAAAAAATAAAAGCATGACCACGTTAGGGCCAATAAACAGAAAAATAGAAGCACAAAAAAATCTAAAGGATGCAATAATTAAAGCTTAAAATACATGAAGCTGTAGCAAAAACTGCACAGCTGCAAACTCTGAATGAAGAGCTTACCTAGTGGACAATTCAGACCAAGTGATTGTTATGCAGACCCAAAAGGTATTAAATTAATTCCTACATCTTTTATGTTTTTTTTAAATGCATTATATTTTGTAAATTAATTAGATTTTTTTAATGTTTATTCTGTTTAAATACATATACATATACTTACATATGTAATGCCCATATTCTGGTCCACAATACTGCAATACTCAATAGATTTCAACTTTACACTACGTGTATCTGGCGGCTATTTGGGTTCTTAATATTTTTTCTGCAATATTTTGGCTGTCGATATTCTGTTATACAACCTGTTCATCATTTATCAGCCTTCCTGCTTTATCCCCACCTTCATGTTGTGCTGATGTGAACGTTCTGTAGTCATGACTTCCTAAGTCTTCATTTGCCACTATCAAAGTCATTGTCTTTAGTTTTAAGAGAGAGGTTTGTCTTTGCATCCTGTAGTAGCCTACATTCCTAGTCCCAAATATCTCTTTCCAATTTAGTCACAGCATTAGGTAGATCTCATCCTCCTCAATATGGATTATCCCATACATTTACCTCTGGTAATGGCCTTGAAAGCCTCCCACACCAGGCCTGGCAAATCTACTGAATCTTTATTAGTCATACAGAAGTGCCCTAATGTTTCTTCTATATTATGTAAGTGTGGTGCATCTTGCAGTGCTTCTCTTTTTTAATCTCCAATGAGAGATCTTGAAGCTCCCTGCAGCCTCAAGTGCCTTGTGAATTCCCAATGGCACTTGATCTGAGATGGACCTATCCAGATACTCAATCTTGTTAAATCTATTTTTTCTGATTGTGATAGGGAAAAATAAATGAATGAGTATTTTGTGGTGTGAGAAAAACAAGTAGCCTTTAGAATTTTTATGGGTCTTGCACCATAGTTAATTGAGATTTAACTTACTCAGTCTCTCCTTTAAACTCTCTGTGGTTAACCAAATCTTTTTTATACATTATCTGCTCATTCACTGTTTTGGATCCCGTTTGAACAGGTCATGTGTAGCATAATATTTAGAAAAAGACAGATTCTTTGTATGCCAAGTGGCTTTTGTTATGGATAAGAGGTCCCACTCAGATATTCTTAGCAACATGGTTAGGAGGGAGGAAGCTTTAGATGCACATGCTCTTGCTACCTGGTTCAGAGGAACCTGACCATGGCAAGTGCTTGTGCAGGAAATAAAATAAAGCTGGTCCATTCCAATATCTCATCTGTAGGCCAACCCGAATGACAGCATCACATAAAGCATCTGCAAACTCTTTAAGACTTTACTGCCCTGATTTGTAGAACAGGTTGTTGAGTGGGACAAACACAAACCCTTTTGTAAACTGTGATGGTCGCTCAGTTCGTTTGATGGTCCTCCATGAAACATTTTGGGCCTGATTCACAGAACTAACTTACGTGAAATACGTAAAGTTAGTAATTTTCAGTATTCACAGAATACACTTACCACTACTAACTTTATGTCCGCTCCCGGGCCGGAGATTCCGGCCCTGTGGCGGAATTTCCGCCTCTGGGCCGGAATCTCCGCCTCCGGACCGGAATACCCTCATTAGGCCGTTTCAATGCTCAAACGGCCTAAATGAAGGTATTCCGGCCAGGGAGCGGACATAAAGTTAGTAGTGGTAAGTGTATTCTGTGAATACCGAAAATTACTAACTTTACGTATTTCACGTAAGTTAGTTCTGTGAATCAGGCCCTTTAGGTGCAAGTTCAAATGCAGCAACATTGGGATTTCCCCACAAAATTTAAAGTGTCAAACAATGTATTTTATTCTGGCTACCACATTCTTGAAGCTGCCGAAAATAAATATGCTCTCTGTGCAAAACTCAAGAACTGCCAGCAGGTTTAAATTGGTGTTGAATGGAAATAGTGCATAGAAACTGCATTGAAAACAACAATAGGTCCTCCAGACATTTTCCACATTTTCCTGAGCTTTGGCGGCATTTTAGCATTTATTTCAAATACCTTTTTACCACCAGTGAAGTCATGGTTAAAACAGGAGAAACAAGTGCAAGTACACTTTCTAAGACTAAATGAGGTTTTCATTGTTTTAGGTATTGCAGTGGTGGCCCTTTCCAGTGGCCTTCCAAATACTCTAGAGCAATCTGAAATTCTGTCCAAAATAACATTGAAATCTCCAGTCTACAAAATCACGTGGTCTGCGTAGGGAGTCTGCAAATCTGAGACATGTACGAAGAAAGTTTCATCATCTACATTCTGAGAATATGCCTTCACAAACATCACCTCCATGCCGTATAATGTACTGGTGTTTCTATGTGTCACCTACCAGAGTCTTTCATGAAAGAATCCACTTTTAGAGGAACATTTGGTCTGATTAATTTGAGATGTTCCACTTGTGTAAAATGTGCTGCTTATAAGATTGCAATTTTAACATTACTCCTATATTGATAGGACCTAATTCTATGTCTCTTGACCACGATATTCACTCCTGCAGATTCCAGGATACTAGGGTGGAGTTACCTGTCATTTCTAATTGTGAATATTAAGCGTACCACCACTTAATTTTTCCCATCTCCTTGTGAAAAACCAGACTCACTAGACTAGTCTTCAGACCACCATTGCCCCGAAATCCTACCGATGCAGCTGATTCTCCAATCTGACTGCATCATTTACAAGCTAAAAGTGAAAACTAGGTAAAAAACAAGCACATAATTTGTACTTGCCAAAAAGCGTCCACGTTGCACCATGCTTACTCTATTTGCTAGAAACTCTGTTTGCAAAGCCACCTTTCCTCATGAAATATCCATAATGGCACCAGCACATAATCTCCTTACTATGTATTAAGTTGCATACCTATTTTACTTAACAACAGTCTTGCGATCCCAGTCAAAATTTGAGAGGTAATGGATCCTGGTTATTTGCCGTCTTGTATTAATGAGGGTATGTATGTTGCCACTTGTCCTTGTGACAATCTTAACCTTATCTTTATATTGCTGCATGTGAATCATTATCATTATGTGAGGCCTAGGCATTCGCCTTTGCGTTGGAGACCACTGTGCTTGGTCTGTTTAAATACTGCATAAGACCTCTTGATCAACGATTCAATGCAATGTAATTATGTACTTTCTGGTAAACCCAGGAGCCTCACATTATTTTTCCGTGACCTGTCCTCTTAGTCTGTATGTTTATCTTCATGTTTCTTTACAAACTGTTAGTGGTCAGTTATATGTCTTCCATCAGAGTTAGAAATATTCTCAGAATCTGATGTTTTTTGTTCTACATTTGTTGCTTTCTCTCTGATCTTATCTAAATCTTGATATAGCAGGGTGACATTAATGGTCATATTAAGAATGTTTTCAGCGATTTGTTTATTGCCATCTAATATGAATTGTTTCATCTCAGTTATCTCCGTGACTTCCCCCCATGATCATGATTACAGTTGGAGATGTGGTCTGAGCCATCATCACAATCTTTTCTTTGATAGTCCTTCCAGTACGTGATTGATGAACTGTTTGTTCTTTGTGGCTTCCTGGCACTGGGTTATGTTTTTTAACTGTCTGACTTGCCAAGGGGCTTTACTGCCATCACTCGGTGAATCAGAATGGGAGGGGTGTCAGTGCTTCTGTTACAGCATACACGGTTTTAATTTGTTCAAATGACCTGTTTGCAAACACCGTCTTAGCAGCTGTGTGTCACAGATTTGTGTCATCACAGTAGGTTTTGTTGATCTCTCTTTCTCCATATATAAAGTCTCAGCTATTTACAGAATATTACATTAGGCTTCTTGATGTGTATGAATCATCACCCTCAACTTATCACCTTCAGTTCAGTTCTGTGTCTCTATCGTAATGGGATTTTCACATGCACTTGTTGCTGTGTCTTGTGACTTACCCTCTTGCCCTCAGGTCAGCCAAGGTACACTACACCCAACGGAATCAGTTCCTTTCTCTGGGTCTACTTATGTGGTAGTGCTCGAGTCTTAGTCATGCCCAATTCTTCAGCCTGGCCCTGCCTCTGATATAAGATGTGGTAGCTCCCCTGAACCTTACAGGCCTATGGTCGCTTCCGAGATAGCCTTTGACTGTGTTCGACAGTACTGCCACAGTCCTCAGGTCCTAGCTCTGAGGCCACACTGACAAGATCCTCAGCTGCCTTCCCATCCGTAGGGCAGCCATAATACGTGAGCATAGAACCTGGTGTTTTGAAGAATCCTCTGCTCTCATTTTCAGATAGGGGTATTCAACAGGGGGATGGACCTCAATTTTGAATGTCCATATTCTTTTTAAAATGTTTCAGTCTAGGGTGGTAAATCTTGATAGCTCTGCAGAGCCTCATAAAAGCATATTACTTATATGGCCATATTGCCTCCTCCGCCATTTTAAATGTCTGCTTTATTATGTGGTTACCTTTTTAATTATTCATGTGTTGTTGCTTTTGCAATCTTCATGAAAAATGTTTGTGATTTTTTTGTTTGTTAATTTATTAATCAATATTTCTCTGCTATTTTTATACTATTATTGAATTGTTATAGAACATCAACATATTTACATTATGATGATCACGTTTAGTAGAATTATATTTCCAAATGCATTCAGAATTCCAGTCTTATAAATATCTTCCAGTCTTGCTATGTGTAATCAGAGTTTTCTCCAATAATTCAAACCTAAAATGAATAATATTGCTTAGGTGCTTGTTCACCATACCACATGCAATATATTGCATGGCAAACCACATGGCAATAATAATGTGTTTACTACATTGATGGCTAAACAATACATTCTAAGGTAAGTATGCATTTTTTACTCATAGTTTCACTTATAGTAAGTACGGATCGGCTTAATAATAGTTAAGATATACTTATTTTACAAAACAGTGGTATGTCGATGCAGTGGATGCAATGTTATTGAATATAGAGCCTTCTTCTAGTCCAATTTTAAAGTGTTACTTTTTCCTAGCTCCTAGATGCATTGTCACACACAATTCCAAAGGAAAAGCTGAGAGTGAAAATCATCTCTCTGAGAGCGGGAAGCATAATCGCTGAATTTAAAGTGATCATAGTGGATACGGATATCGCTGTGAATATTTCAAGAATGAGTGATTCTCTCTCGTACCTCAACCAAAGCAAAACCTTTGTGATCGATCCTAGCAGCTCTTCATTGCGAGGTAAAAACCATGTAGTATAAGGTTAGAAGGAGAATTGCAAACCAGCAGAGGTGTTCTTGCCACATGATGAGTTAAAGTCATTAAATATGAGGCCAAATAAATGTATATATCTGTGCAAGGGAATGGCAATAACAATATAATATAAATGTCTTATAAAATTTATAGTGGACATCATGGATCCATGTATGCATTGAGAACATCAAAACTGACAGGTGAAGGGTCCATTTCATTACTTCATTTTTGATCACTGTGCGATTAAAGACAATGAACCAAAAATATACATGAAATGTGCATGAAAGTAAACAGTATTTTTTATAACAAGTTACAATCAAATTCTGATACAGTGGCTGTCTGTCTCCTTTTTAAGATTGGCTACAGATAGCGGTACCTTTTTTGAATATCCCATGTATCCAAATCTTTAACAAGTACAAAATGAGAAAACACACATTGAGAGTGCGGGCTTTGGTCCTCGTCCATTGACTTGCATGTGTTTTCATTCTCTGACATTGCTTGGATGGGCTGTTCTTCAGGGCCAACTCTTTGTCCTGTTTGTGTTCCCATTAGGTTTTGATGATTGGGTATTAAGTAATACTTTCTTACACTGCAGATGTGATAGGACCCATAGCCCGCAGTTGAGAAGCAGTGTTTGTTCCTTGGTTTGTTTCCATTTTTAACACAGTGGTCTTTTAATTGTGATTTCTTCCATTTTTCTTTTTGAACTTCATGCTGGTTGTATGCCTAGCCTGTCATAAAGACATGGTACCAATCAGCTACCTTCCTTGCTTGATCATCAGTTTTTTCCTATGTTGTTATGATGATGATTTTTTTTTCCTTTCTGTACCCCCTTGCTGCCCTGATTGTGCTCGTTTTTTCCCTTCTGTGCCCCCTTGCTGCCCTGATTGTGCTCGTTTTTTCCTTTCTGTGCCCCCTTGCTGCCCTGATTGTGCTCGTTTTTTCCTTTCTGTGCCCCCTTGCTGCCCTGATTGTGCTCGTTTTTTTCCTTTCTGTGCCCCCTTGCTGCCCTGATTGTGCTCGTTTTTTTCCTTTCTGTGCCCCCTTGCTGCCCTGATTGTGCTCGTTTTTCCTTTCTGTGCCCCCTTGCTGCCCTGATTGTGCTCGTTTTTTTCCCTTTCTGTGCCCCCTTGCTGCCCTGATTGTGCTCGTTTTTTTCCCTTTCTGTGCCCCCTTGCTGCCCTGATTGTGCTCGTTTTTTTTTTTCCTTTCTGTGCCCCCTTGCTGCCCTGATTGTGCTCGTTTTTTTCCCTTTCTGTGCCCCCTTGCTGCCCTGATTGTGCTCGTTTTTTCCTTTCTGTGCCCCCTTGCTGCCCTGATTGTGCTTGTTTTTCCTTTCTGTGCCCCCTTACTGCCCTGATTGTGCTCGTTTTTTTTTTCCTTTCTGTGCCCCCTTGCTGCCCTGATTGTGCTCGTTTTTTCCTTTCTGTGCCCCCTTGCTGCCCTGATTGTGCTCGTTTTTCCTTTCCGTGCCTGTTTCCCGCCGCTGCGCCCTGCGGCCCCGCCCCTCACTGCCCATTCGCTGCCCCATTCCCTGCTCCTCCCTCCCACCTCCCCTTTTATGGCGGCCGCTGCGTGGTGAAGAGAGCGACCCCTGACCTTGACTGGTAGGTCGCTCCCCCACCACACAGCTCCGTCTGTGTGCCCTGCTGCTGCCCCTGATTGTGCTCGTTTTTTTTCCTTCTGTGCCCCCTTGCTGCCCTGATTGTGCTCGTTTTTTTTTTCCCTTTCTGTACCCCCTTGCTGCCCTGATTGTGCTCGTTTTTTCCCTTCTGTGCCCCCTTGCTGCCCTGATTGTGCTCGTTTTTTTTTCCTTTCTGTACCCCCTTGCTGCCCTGATTGTGCTCGTTTTTCCCTTCTGTGCCCCCTTGCTGCCCTGATTGTGCTCGTTTTTTCCTTTCTGTGCCCCCTTGCTGCCCTGATTGTGCTCGTTTTTTCCTTTCTGTGCCCCCTTGCTGCCCTGATTGTGCTCGTTTTTTTCCTTTCTGTGCCCCCTTGCTGCCCTGATTGTGCTCGTTTTTTTCCTTTCTGTGCCCCCTTGCTGCCCTGATTGTGCTCGTTTTTTTCCTTTCTGTGCCCCCTTGCTGCCCTGATTGTGCTTGTTTTTTCCTTTCTGTGCCCCCTTGCTGCCCTGATTGTGCTCGTTTTTCCTTTCTGTGCCCCCTTGCTGCCCTGATTGTGCTTGTTTTTTCCTTTCTGTGCCCCCTTGCTGCCCTGATTGTGCTCGTTTTTTTTTCCTTTCTGTGCCCCCTTGCTGCCCTGATTGTGCTCGTTTTTTCCTTTCTGTGCCCCCTTGCTGCCCTGATTGTGCTCGTTTTTTCCTTTCCGTGCCTGTTTCCCGCCGCTGCACCCCTGCGGCCCCGCCCCCTCACTGCCCATTCGCTGCCCCATTCCCTGCTCCTCCCTCCCACCTCCCCATTTATGGCGGCCGTTGGGCGGCCGCGCAGCGGACGTGCGCAGCGGGCGCGCCTAAGGCAAGCCCTTCTGCGCCCGTCCGCGCCGGGACCGCGCATAGCGCCAGAACCCCTGGTCCGGGCATCCCCCGTGCCCGCCACATCAACAGACGCCGATACGACGCCTGCACCCTCCACGCACTCAACCCCGGAAAAGATCACGCCTGCTACCGGGCCACCCCGAAGCGCACCCAAGGGCCCTTCACCTGCCGGAACGGCAGCTTCGCCAGCACCCGCCCCGCCAAACCACCGCCCAGGAAAGAACCCAACTACCTCAGATGCATCCTCCTCAACACCCGCTCCGCCCGCAAACACGCCATCGAACTCTGGGACCTTCTCGACTCAACCTCCCCAGACGTCGCATTCCTGACGGAGACCTGGCTGAATCCCGCTTCAGCCCCCGACATCGCCATTGCCATCCCGGACGGCTACAAGATCACCCGCAGGGACCGCACCAACGGAGTCGGAGGAGGCATCACCATCGTCCACAGGAACACCCTCAGAGTCTCAACCAACACCGACGACACCCTCAGCACCGCCGAACACATGCACTTCCATATCCACACCGATCCCAACACCACCCACAGAGGAACCCTCATCTACAGACCCCCCGGACCCCGACCACAGTTCAGCGATTCTATCGCTGACTTCGTCAGCACAAACGCCATCGCCTCCACGGACTACATCCTCCTCGGGGACCTGAACTTCCACCTCGAGAACAACAAGGACACCAACTCCACCACCCTGATCGACAACCTCGCCACCCTCGGACTCAGACAGCTCGTGACTACACCCACCCACGCCGCCGGCCACACGCTAGACTCCATCTTTTCCGCAAGCCCACACGTCTCCTTCAACCACACCTCCGAACCCCACTGGACTGACCACCACTGCATCCACTTCACCTACAGGAAGCCCATCACGCACCACCGCACCGAACAAATGCCTCGCCGCTGCTGGAGCAGAGTCACCGAAGACCAGCTAACCACAACCCTCGCCCTGAGCCCAACCGCCGAACCCTCCGACCCCGACACCGCCGCCCGCAACCTCAGACAGTGGATCGACGACTGCGCCAACACCCTCGCCCCGCTCAAGAATCCGCCCAACAGCCACACCAGCAAGAAAGCCACCTGGTTCACCGAAGACCTCCAGGCCTCCAAACGAACATGCCGAAAACTGGAGAAGATCTGGCTCCACGAACGCACAGCGGACAGCTACGCCGACAACAAGAGCGCCACCCGCAGTCACCATCACCTCATCAGATCCGCCAAAAGGGCCTCACTCAAAGACCGCCTAGACAACAACGCACACAACAGCAAAGAGCTCTTCAACATCGTGAAGGAACTCTCCAACCCCAGCTCCAACACCAACGACATCCCGCCGTCGCGAGACCTGTGCGACTAACTGGCCACCTTCTTCCACCGCAAAATCGCCGACATCCACGACAGCTTCAACACCACGACCGCCCCGGCAACCACCGAGACCACTGCCCCCACAACCACCAACCGCCTGCTCTCCTGGACCAACATCAACGACGAGGACACCAGCGAGATCATGAACACCATCCACTCCGGCTCACCGCTAGACCCGTGCCCTCACCACGTCTTCAACAAAGCCAGTACAGCCATCGCGCCCCATCTCCGGAAAATAATCAACATCTCCTTCGAGACAGCAACCTTCCCGGAAAGCTGGAAGCACGCCGAGATCACCGCCTTACTCAAGAAACCCAAGGCAGACCCCAAGGACCTCAAGAACTTCCGACCCATCTCTCTGCTCCCGTTCCCCGCGAAGGTCACCGAGAAAATCGTCAACAAACAACTGACCCGCTACCTCGAGGAGAACAACATCCTGGACCCTTCCCAGTCCGGCTTCCGCAGCAACCACAGCACCGAAACCGCCCTCATCGCCGCCACCGATGACATCAGGACCCTGCTAGACAACGGAGAAACAGCAGCCCTCATCCTCCTGGACCTATCAGCCGCCTTCGACACGGTCTGCCACCACACACTACGAACACGCCTTCACGACGCCGGGATCCAAGAGAAGGCCCTGGACTGGACCACATCCTTCCTCTCCGGCAGAACACAAAGCGTCCGCCTCGCCCCCTTCCGATCCAAGGCCACCAAGATCATCTGCGGCGTACCCCAAGGCTCCTCCCTCAGCCCAACGCTGTTCAACATCTACATAGCACCCCTCGCCCACGTCGCCCGACAGCACAACCTCAACATCATCTCCTACGCCGACGACACCCAGCTGATCCTCTCCCTCACCAAAGACCCTCACACCGCCAAAGCCCACCTCCACGAAGGAATGAAGGCCGTCGCCGAATGGATGAGGACCAGCCGCCTGAAGCTGAACTCAGACAAGACGGAGGTCCTCATCCTTGGTTCCAACCCTTCAGCCTGGGACGACTCCTGGTGGCCGACATCACTGGGAACAGCCCCGACACCCACCGACCACGCACGCAACCTAGGGGTCATCCTCGACCCCACCCTCTCCATGACTAAGCAGGTCAACGCCGTTTCCTCATCCTGCTTCAACACCCTCCGAATGCTCCGCAGGATCTTCAAGTGGATCCCCACCGAAACAAGAAAAACAGTCACCCAGGCCCTCGTCACCAGCAGGCTGGACTACGGAAACGCCCTCTACGCAGGAACGACGGCTAAGCTCCTGAGACTGCTGCAACGCATCCAGAACGCCTCTGCACGTCTTATCCTCGACATCCCCCGACGCAGCCACATCACACCCCACCTGAGAGACCTGCACTGGCTCCCTGTCAACAAGAGGATAACCTTCAAGCTCCTCACCCACGCACACAAAGCACTCCACAACTCCGGACCAGCCTACCTCAACAGACGACTCAGCTTCTACACCCCCACCCGCCAGCTCCGCTCCACCACCCTCGCCCTCGCCACAGTCCCCCGCATCCGGAAATCGACCGCCGGCGGCAGATCCTTCTCCCACCTCGCCGCCAAGACCTGGAACACCCTCCCCACCAACCTTCGGCAGACCCAAGACCTACTGGCCTTCAGAAGACTCCTCAAGACCTGGCTCTTCGATCAGTAGCAGCACCACCCCCCTCTTCCCCCAGCGCCTTGAGACCCTCGCGGGTATGTAGTGCGCTTTATAAGTGACATGATTGATTGATTGATTGATTGATGACATCTTCTATTTACAACTTAAACACACAGCTGCTACCTAGGTCTTATAAAGATGTTACACTAATTGTGCTAGTAATTCTTAGACTCTGGTTATGTCTCCCCATTTATTCTCTTCTCCCACACAGGAGGTTAACATGTTTAAGAAGTAAATAAATTTAAGCCATAGCTTATCTTTCCTGTACACACTTTAGGAAGATAAACAAAGGCAAACTTAAAATATCCTGAAGCTAAAATTACCCTTATTTCCCTTTGTCACTGCCCAGCCCTCAATCCTAAAATAACCTTACCACTGCACACCTAAAACCCTAAAATTCATTACAGGATAAATCTCCACAAAACTTTCCAGACCTTCCTTCCACATTGGCGGATGATGGAAGATTTTGCGGCGATTGCTTTAATTGGTGCATAGAAAATGGGGGGGCCAATGCAGTGTCCCAAAACGTGTTTTGTCCCCAAAGCATTTTCCACAAACATTTTGTAGTGGACATAGCGGCCAAACAGCAAGTCAGATTTGGATGAAATTTGGCAGGACTATACATTATGGTTTGCAGATTACCCTTTTTAGGGTTAGTGGTAAGTAGGGTAAGTATTTTTTAAGTTATAAGGGTTAAAACCTAGTGATATCTATTGTCACTGAAGTTTCACGGTACTTTAGCTAAACTAATGCGGTGCATGCCAATGACAAGGCGTGATCCTAGAAAAAATTAATCACAGAACAGGCACGGACATGGAGGAGATAAGGAAGCGTAGAGAGGTGTATTGTATTTTTGTTCTTGACACTTGTTCCCATAGATTAAACTTAGAAATACCATGGGACCAAGCGATTCGCTACAATAATGGATAATCCCTTTAGTAGAGAACATCCTATCTACATCAGCAATTTGTAATCATCTCTACACCAGGCTTTTTGGCTCAAACCTGGTTTTACCTTGCATGATATTCCATTTCTGTCCTCGTCTGTAGAGTTCGCATGGAAATTACCTTTACATTGCATTCTACTCAGCACGTGAAATTATATCTGTGCTTAAAATAAAGTGCAGTGACAGGTAAATACATAAAACTCAGTGATAATTCCCCTTTAAATACATATTTTAATGAGATTCAGTTTTCATTATCATCATTAGATTTAAGGTTTCACTGCACTTATTCTTGGTTTTATTTTTATTTTCATTCATCTTTTCTCACCACATTTATTATTATTTTTATTTCTGTCTATGATAGTTGCCATGATATTTAAACCGTTTTCAGGCAGTGAAGATGATTCAAAAGCCTGAGACGGAAACATAGAAGTTGATATATAATATCTGCCTGACTACTCTTAACTACCCCTGTCACTTCATTATTTATATTCAGGTGTCTACTGCATCTTATATCAATTGACATCTAATCCTGTTTTTCGCCCTGGGAAAGTCACCTTTCCATCATAGCAGCCATTGCGTACACACGTATTCAACACACTTTAAAGTCAGAGACGGAAGCATGTGACAGGTCACATGACCACCCTCAGACTATTTTACAATCTTTGTGCGACATCGACGGTTTGACTGCATCAGACCGGCGTTTCACCTTTACGCGTGCTGTATCCTCTTACACGCGGAGGGATTGCGGCTCAAGACACAGTGTTGGAAACCCTCAATATACTTAGAGCAACATCAATAATGGTAAGTTTAGGAAAGAACATGTGTATATATACAATATTCAATGTATTGCATCGCATACCAATCGGGCTTTGTTGTTCATTGGTTGGCGTTCATAGTTTTCTCGGAAGATTTAGTCCTTGAGATCCCATTTTTAGCCCACGCTCTTTAGCGCCATTCTCTGTATAACTGCTGCATAGCTATCACTCTGGGACATTATGATATGTCCAGCTGCATAATCGGGTATCAGGCATATATATTGATGGTCGGCTACCATTCAATGTGAGCATTCAATCCCCTATTCCAGTTCTCCCCGATCTTTATCTAATGACCGTTTATCGGGAATGCTACAGCTTTCTTTACCATTACTTGTCTAATCTACTTTATCATACCTCCTAACGTCGGGAGTTCCATTTCTATTACTAACTTTTAGATTTCTTTATGTTTACATGACAGTATGAGCTACCTAGCACTGCTTAGTTACAGACTTTGTTTGAAAACATCAGGACTGGCAAAAAGGTGTCACGAACATCTGGACATTAGCTGTTGGTTTTTTCCATGTAGGGAGCTTCTAAGTGATGTGCTACCGAGCCCTAAACAATAAACAATAATCATCGCAGAATCATCGTTCAAGCGTTTCATGACTAAGTAAATGGTAAATATGGCCTTGCATGCTCCATACATTCTTTTTTTAAAGTTTAGAATGCTTTATTGAGATGAAATACAAAGTAGAATAAAAGTGTACATTATGACAATAAAGGTCAAACGGTATCATAGCTAAAAAATTGAAATAACAAATTAGGACTATAGTAAGAAATATATGATGAAAAGCAAGTAAAACTTTCTAAACTAATACTTAGACAATAGCAATTTTAAGATTTTAACAGGAAGGGGAGGAGGAAAAGGGGAGGAAAAAGAAAGGGGAAGATGAGGGGTGAAGAGAAAGACAAGGGGAAATAGTAATCGGCAGCTGAATAATCATGGAAAAATCACATGAAAGAAGAAATTGAACATAATGATATTAAACAATGTTATTAAGACGGTTCCTAACAAAATAAATGAAAAATAGGTCAGACGGGTAACCTGGAAAGAAATGTAGTGAGTGGTAACCAAAGTACGTCTTTTTTAATCAATAGGGATGTAGAGGTGGCAAATGCACGATCCAATCTGTGACAGGTTCCACCAGGCTTGATACGAAATTTTTGAAGTGTCTTTCCAATTGGCGATGATAATCTGGAAAGTAATAGCCAAAAACAAGTCAACAAACTTACCTACGTTTCTCTGAGCGTCCCAAATAGAAGAGGAGCCGCCCAGAAAAACGTGTACAATTTCAAAAGGAACATTGGTGGATAAAATCTCATTTAGCTTGTTCTAAATGAGTGACCAAAAACTCTTAACCATAGGGCAGAGAAAGAACATATGAAGGAAATCACTAGTAGTGTGAGGGCAGGACCAGCATTTGGTATCATCCAATAATTTGAACTTATGGAGGTCTGTAGGGGTGAGAAAAAGCCTATTATAGAAATAGTACAGAGTCTGCGTGGTGCTTGCAGAGCGTGAGGAGGTGTGAATTTTTGCCCAGATAGAGCCCCAAGTGAAAAACGAAAAATCTTTTGCAAGATCCTTCTCCCATAAAAGTTCAATACTAGATTTGGTTCTAGAAACAGAGGGGCGAGATAATATCTTATATATATGGGAGGCTTTGAGTTGGGTCGAGAAGTCTAGGGGAAGAGAGGGTGATTGAGTATGTGTGATGGAGGAAGAGTATTGGGAATGGAGGTGAATAATGGATGTTTGGAGGGTAGAAAAGTGAGAAGAGTGTAAAGGGGATATGTCGTATTTGTGTTGGATCTCCGTGAAATCCATGAAGGAACCATTATTCATCAGGTGTTCAAATGTAATAATGCCTTTATCGATCCATTCTTTCCAGAACAGGGCTCTATTGTTAATCTTTAAGTGTTTATTATGCCAAATAGGAGTGAGTATGAAGTTATCCAAATGAGAGGGATGAGCTCTAAGCAGGGAATTGATAACTACAGTAGAATGTGTGAAAATGGGAGATAAAAAACGTCTGGGGGGTTGAGATAATCGGGTAGCTACAGGAAAGGAGAATGGTGCATATTGGGATTGTTCCAGCGAACCCCAAGCCGTAAGAGGTATATGTGAAGAGTCAGAGAAAAAAGTCCAGACTTGTTTAAGGGTAAATGCAGAATGATAGCGGGTAAGTGAGATCCTAGTTTTACGATTGTTCCAAAGAAATTTGGTCAGGGAACGGTTAATGATATTAAAAAAAGAGAGTGGGAGGGTAACTGGGAGCATTGAAAGGTAAAAATTAATGATCGGAAGCAACATCATTTTGATCGTAGCAAGTCTACCCCACCAAGACAAAAATAATGGAGACCAACTGTCAGTAAGTGCGGATAGTTTTTTGAGTATATCTGCAAGATTGATTTTAATAGTTTCTTTAATGCTATTAGTGTAGAGGATACCTAAACATTTAATATTGTTGGGGTTCCATTTGAAGCCGGTATCATGAAACATATGGGAAGAGCAATGTTTGTTCAATGGCATAACCTCAGATTTGTCAAGATTAAGTTTGTAACCAGAAACTAGAGAATACTCTTTTAAAGAGAGAAAAACGTTGGTAAGGAGGTAGTGGGGTTGGAAAGATATAATAAAATGTCGTCCGCATAAGCGGTAAACTTAATTTCTGTGTGTTTAAATTGGAAACCTGTATAGAGTGGGGAGCGACGTAATTTTTCAAAGAATGGTTCTAGGGCCAAAATAAATAAAAGAGGGGATAAAGTGCAGCCTTGTCTGGTTCCTCTGTGGAGTGAAAAGTATTTGGATTGGCAACCGTTTACCCAGATAGAAGTGGAAGGTGCAGAGTATAACAACTGAATGTATCTAAGAATAGTAGGGCTAAAACCATGCCAGTTCAATGCACCAAAAATGAACTCCCAATTTACCCTATCGAAGGCTTTTTCAGCATCCAACGCGATGGCAGCAATCGGTGAAGTCGCCTTGGAGGCCAAATGGATAATGTTGAGGAGAGTCCTTGAGTTATCCATAATGGACCGTTCTTTAACAAATCCAGATTGGTATATATTGATTAGATCTGGAATAACCAGGTTGATATGAAGGGCTAATAACTTGGCAAAGATTTTGCAATCAGTATTAATTAGGGAGATGGGTCGGTAATTCTTACATCCTTTTTCGGGAGTAAACACAGCATAGCTTGAGTAAAAGAACCTTGTGAAGAACCAGAAGCTAAAAATTGATTTATGAGGGACATCAACTGATGGACCAGAAATTGTTTGAAATGAAGAAAAAAACGTACTGTGAAACCGTCCGGACCGGGTGTTTTGTCTTTAGGAAGTTGGATAATGGCATGTGTGATTTCTTGTTCTGATATGGGGTCGTCAAGGGATGTGAGATCCGTGTGATTGTCAGAGGATTTAGAAATGGATTGAAAGAAGGAGTCACTTTGGTCAGCAGAAGGGGTGGATTCAGGGGTATAAAGAGAGGAATAGTAATCAGTAAAACATTCAAGAATTTTAGTGTCTGTAATATGTCTAATTCCATTATCAGTGTTAGTAGCAAAATAGGATTTTTGTTTTTTAATTTTAAGATAATTGGCTAGAGATTTGCCAGCTTTGTTGCGGCCACCATACATTTTTGCATTAAATTTAAGCAGATTGTTGCAGGCGTTATCCCAGGATAGTTTATTATATTGAATTTTAGCTTTAATGAGAGTGGACAATGTATTGGAACAATTTGTAGTGAAATATTCGTGTTCTAGGGTCTTGATTTGTTTTTGAAGTAAAGTTGTGGTTTTAAGTGCCTTCTTTTTTCTCCGGGAGACAAAATCTATTATAAACCCTCTAGCCGTGGCTTTAAAAGCGTCCCAGATAAGGTGGAAATGTGAAACAGAGGATAAGTTATTATCAAAAAAGTCCTGCATGAACTGTGTGAATTGTTCAACAAAAGAAGTGTCTAACAGAAGAGCATTATTGAAACGCCATCTGCGTGAGGTAGGTGTGTGTGTAGGGTAATCCATGTCCAAGATAACAGGGCCGGGATCAGAGATAAGGATAGAGCCAATCTCAATATTCGTCATACATTGAAGAGATGATTGGGTGAGAAAAATGTAATCGATTCGGGAATGAGATTTATGAACAGGGGAGTAAAAAGAAAAATCCAGAACATCTGGATGGGCAACTCTCCATGCGTCCAACAACCCTCTGGAAGTAATGGCTTTATGAAAAGTCTTTTGCATTTTATTAGGGATAAATTTGGATTGGGATTTTCGATCTAAAAATGGATCCATCAGTTGATTGCAATCATCACCTAAAATCAAATCATCAGATGCATGAGAAGAAAGAAGAATGGAGAAGTCATTCCAGAATGTTAGATCAATACCATTGGGACCATACACATTACAAAAAAAAAGTTGAGTGTTATTAACTTTAGCATTCAATAAAAGCCATCTACCATTAGGGTCTTTGACCTCATTTTGCAAACAAACCGTTAATGATTTATGGAACACGATTAGTACACCATTTTTGTTATTAACAGATGGGGAGGAAAAGACTTCACCAACCCATAGTTTACGTAAAGAAAGTAAATCCTGTTCTTTGAGGTGCGTTTCTTGGAGTAACGCTACATGACATTTTAATCTAGCAAGGTGAGACAGGACACGCTGTTTTTTAATTGGATTGCGGATACCTTTGACATTCCAAGAGATGACACGTAAACCCTTCATTGAAAAAACTGATACAAAATTAAGCGCAAGAAAGTAGAAAAGTTAGAAGGAAAAGAATAGAGGAAAAGCAAAAGGCAGAATGATAGTAGACAGCGCAAGCCCTGAATGGAAACAAATGTAAAAAAGAGGAGATGAGAGGTAGACCATAAAATAATGGAAAAAGAGAGCTGAGAAGGAAGTAAGAGAAAGAAATAGTTAGACGGGAGGAACCAAATACGTATACCAAAGAAGGAATAATGAACCGCCGGTGAACTAGAAAAAAAGTAATGCAAGAAAAAAACAGCAAGAAAGGAAAGGATAAAGGATAAAGGAGTAGGGGAAGGAGAAAAGGGAAAAAGGAAGAAAGTACGAGGAGAACACAGTCTCCTCAGAGGGATAGCAAGAGGGAAGATGGCAAAAAGCCAGAGGACTTCAGCCATAGTGACTACAAAAAAGAAGGACATTGAAGTAGGCGGGGGGGGGGGGCGAGGAGAAACAGAGGCAACCCCAAAAGGGACATCGAGGAGGGTAACTATACAAACCACAAAAATCTACAATAAACTGTAATCAAAAACGTGAACGTACATAAAAGAAGGGAACTTACCGAACAGTGAGGGGATAACACAACGAAAGAAGCTTACAAAACAAAACAGATGAACAGCGCGGATAAGAACAGCATCACCCAACAAGACACAAAGGGGAGACCTGTGGAGGAAAAGAGAGAGCACATAGAAAAACATTCAAGTTTTGCTCAATTCCATAGCTTCACCCCTGTGAGTATGAATACATTTTCTGAGATCAGCAGGATCTTCAAGAATAAGTTCTGTCTTTGTAAGTAACTTTAAAGAAACAGGGGTGAATAAGTCCATAGCGGGCATTCATGGAGCCCAGAGTCGGTCTTAGGTCAAGAAACTCCTTGCGACGGTTGGCAGTAGGTTTGGAAACATCTTGGCTGAAAAAAAAGTTTTGACCCGACCAGAGGATCTGTTTGTGTTGTCGAGCTGCTTTGAGAATCGCCATAAGGTCAGAGTATAATAGAAAGTAAGCGATTATTCCTCGTGGTTTACTAGAGGAAGATGAATTCTGGGGGCCGAGCCTGTGAGCCCTTTGAATGTTGAGATCAGTGGATTTCGGCAAACCAACTATCTGTGGAATATGAGCCTTCAAGAAGGAGATCATATCCGAACCTTCGGAACCCTCCGGAATACCATAGACGCGTAGGTTATTACGCCTATTTCTGTTTTCTAAGTCCTCTGTTGTTTTTTTCAGTTGCTCCACCTCACGGGAAAGAGTATTTACTTTAGCAACAACATCTTGCGTATCGCTTATCTTTTGTTCAACATCCGAGAGCCGTGAGTCTAGGCCAGACCATTTCTCTTCAATCCTTTGAAGTGTAGCAGTGGTCTCCGTCAGAAAAGGCCGAATGTTACGTAGTTCATCCATGATGTCTTCCAAAGTCAGCGGGAGAGGTGATTTCGTTGGAGAAGACGGATCTTTCTTGACGCGTTTGTTGGCATTACTGGAAGAGTCTTTGCGACTATTAATGTTGGAAGCAGATGCTCCTTGGGACTTGATAGGAAGCGAGGAATCCATAATTGAAGATTGGAGCGCTGCAAAAACTCAAGGAAGAAATAGTTCCCACAAGGTTCGTAAGTTCGTAGTTACAAAACACAGTGACCAAAAATTGCGCAGATATTTCAAGTAAGGGTGTGGCAAAAATGAATAGCAGAAGTAGATGAAGGTAGCATATGGTGAAAAGGAGGGAGGGATATCCAAATGAGCCGAAGGTGAAGGTTACAAATATATGCACACCATCATAAAAGGCTTGCTCACATCACCATATGCAGTGCGGTACATCCAACAAAGGCAGAAAGGAGGGTGATGCTAATGAGGTAAGCTATTAAAAAATATAGGGGCATATTATCAAGGGCTTTATCGCCGCTTTAGCGGCACTTTTTGCCACTAAAGCGGCGATATTTTTATCGCCCTATTAGCAAGCTGTCGCTAACAGCTGTTAGCGACAGCTTTTAGGCGATAGCGACCGGGTTGGGTGCCACTTTGCATGCCAGCGATATTTATCGCTAATGACATGCAAAGTAGGCGTTCCCAACCTGGCAGCGACTGGAAATAGTCGCTAACATCGCTATCGCCTATTAGGGAGGCCAGCAAGGCGATAAAGAAACCAGCGCTAAACACTATTAGCGCTTGTTTTTTTACACCTGGTCCAAACCTGACTTAGCCATGTAATCCAATGGGAGGTGGATTACATGGCCAAATCCCCTTGCCCTATCAGCAAGCTATCGCCGGTCACAGTGCGATTATCGCTGGATTTCCAGCGATAATCGCACTGTTTTCCAGCGACAGCAGGGGTTTCTATCGCATTGGAGATAAGCGTTGCTGATAGCACGCTATCTCCGCGATAGAAACCGGCGATAGCTGGCGATATTTATCCTAGCGCTAAGTGCGCTTAGCGATAATTATCGCCGGTTATTGCTAATAGGCCCCATAGTGCCTTAATATGAAATCATTTTACTGTCCCAAAACGATTTTAATGTGCCATGGCTGCCAGAAGAAAATTTGTGTGAAAAAAAGAACACACAAAATGGCGGCCGCGCTATGAGGGGGCACAGAGGCAAAACAATTATGAAGAAAAAAAAAGTGATAAGCAGACCGTAGTCAGGTCTGAAAACTTGCCTCAGAAGTCCTGGGAACTTCCGATGCGCGGAGACATGCTTTGTGGGCAGAACCGCCGGCAAAAGAAAAGCCCTTCAGTTGCGAGCGTAGGTCGATGTCGCGGAGCTCCTCAGGGGGCCGCCATCTTGCGTCGCCGCCGCGTGCGCCTCTGCAAATCGCTCTATACATTCTTAACATGGTATCACAACTATATTAGTTGTTTTACAATCTTTTTCACATTTTTTTAGATCATCAGGCCATGTCCCCTTTTTAAATAAGACGCACGTTTTTCTGCCAAACGTCTGGACAAACAGACTCTGTACTAGATGGTAATACACTCCTAAATGAATCTTGCTTGATTCAGAAATACACCTAGCAGACTTTCTAGATTGTGAATGCGGATAAGCACTGGGTACTTGTCATAAGGATAGTCACAGCAGCATGCAATCATATTCTTGCCATTTTCACACTATCACTGGTACAATGGGGCTATTTATTGAATGGGTGCTCTGTTCTTTTCCTCCTCTCATTTTTGAATCACTTTCAGTGGTGATGGTCACTCAAATACGAAGCTCTTATTATTATTCATTTTATGTATAATGCTTTATGGAGAGACAGCATACATATATGTTCTTGCTTATATTCACAGACAGTGCCTGTATCTGCCGTGGCTTTTTCCTGAAGAAGGCATTTTTATGCCGAAACGCGCGTAGAAACCATCTGGGACTCTACAGCCACTCTAAGACACAGATACATACCTTCTAATTATAAAGCCTACATATAAGGCCCATCTATAGAAAATATTTAAACAAATATCATGATGATAATAGGAAGGAAAAAAAATCTCTAATCATGTACATAATGTTTTGATTTATGTTTTTCAGGTGATGATTACACCTGTGTTGTATACATTATGACTGTAGAGTATGAATGATGAGATAGAAGTGGTGTGTATGTGGTGTGTTTCAGTTTTAATGATGAAATATTGAATATATGATTATTAATAAACAGCTATTTTTGCATTTTTGAAAATATATATACATCTGTCTTTGTTTCTCCATATATCAGAACTGTTATCATTCATTATTCTGTGTGATATTTGTTTTTGAAGTTGCCCTAGGAATTTGCATTGTGAATGACAAGGTGTTATATCATTGGCTAATGAGTGACTTTACAAAAGTAAAAATCAGCCATGTTGGTTTTTGTGCAATTTGGCTATGTTCTGTGTCAAGATCTAAGTGTTAGCTTCTAGTATTTTTCCCTTCCTATGATCACTTAACTAAAATAGTAATAGGTAGGGAAAAATAATTATAATGTTTAATACTTTTAAAAAAAAGATTACAGAGTACCGCAGTATTGCATTTGAGGTGCCGCAATACTGAAAAAAAAAAATATATGCTTAAAAAAACACTCTAATGCACTATATTTTACTAATATAATGTACTGCAGTGCATTTTCAACATTTTAAATATTTAAAAAAATAGAAGTAAATTTAGGGTGTAACACAAGGTGCGCTAAAATAATGCACAAGTTCAAAAAAATGAAAGGAAAAAGGTAAAGTGGGTATAAAACAAACAGGTACTTGCTAACTACTAGTGCGCTACACCATAAACATTTTAAAAATATATAGAGAATTTAAAATTATTTTCTATACCTATAAAGAAAAAAACCTAAAAGTTACTAATATATAAGGCCCTAACCCAAAATACAGCCAAAGTGTGGGAAAAATTAGATTATGCCAACCCATACCGCGGTACAGCACAAAAGCACTGCGGTATACCGAGGCATAATGTATTAGTAACACCCAGATTTATTATTCTATTGCGTTACCCTTGCGTCACACATAGTGCCACACGGCCAACACAATACTTAAGTGAGATTTACAAAGCAACGCAAGGCCACCATCCATGGCCCTGGATTGGTTGGTTAATCTGGATAAATCTGGATAAACAAGATGCAGCACAAATGAATGTCTTGCGTTACTTTTCACACCATATTCAATATTCTTACCTAATTTAATCTACACACCTCTACATTCCCAGCCACTCCACTCTACGCTATTCTACTGTATATCATTCAACTGCACACCACTCCACTTATTTATTTATTTATTTATTTATTTGTAAAGCGCAACATTCATCCTGACGGATATCACGGCGCTATCTTGCGGAACACATGGTAGGTTATGTTGGGTGCCTACAGCTGCTCACTCTTACGTCATAGGAAAAAGCTGGGTTTTTAGTCTTTTCCTAAAGGTTACGTAGTCCTCAGTAAGACGTAGGTCTTGGGGTAATTCGTTCCAGTGTTTAGCCGCCAGGTATGAGAATGATCGGCCTCCTGCTCTTACTTTCTTTATACGTCTGGCCCTGGCTAGTGCTTGGTATCGTGATCTTAAGCACCTCGTGGGGACGTAGAATTCGATTTTGTTCTGGAGAATTCTAGGACCAAGGTGATGCAGAGCCTTGTGCGCATGACTCAGCAGCTTGAATCTTGCTCTTTGGCGCATAGGTAGCCAGTGGAGCTGTTTCATGCATGCAGATGCTGAACTAAATCTACTTTTATTACACACAAGCTTTGCAGCCGCATTTTGCAGCACTTGTAGGCGTGAAAAAAGATAGTCTGCCATGCCCACATACAGAGCATTTCCATAGTCTAATCTGCTGATGAGTAATGCCTCTGTAACCGTCCTTCTACATTCTAGTGGGATCCACGGAAAAAGCCTTCTTAGGAGCTTCAAGATCGCAAAACCTCTTCCACACAGAACCCGTACATGATCCTGCATAGACAGGGTGTTGTCGATGGTTATACCCAGGTTTTTTGCGCATTGTTTAGGCGCTGGAGCATCTCCCAAGGATTGTGGCCACCAAGTGGCATCCCAGATTAAGTTAGCTCCTCCGAAAAGCAGTATTTCAGATTTCCCTGCGTTTAGCTTAAGGCAATGTTCGGACATCCAGGTTGCCATCTCTGAGAGGCAGTTGTTTAACTTAACCCTGGTGTCCTCATGCCTTTCTTCAATGGTTATCATCAGCTGTGTATCATCCGCGTAGGAGCAGATGCTGAAGCCCCACTTTCTGCTTATCAGTGCCAAAGATGACACATAGGCATTAAAAAGCGTTGGGCTCAGGGAGGCTCCCTGTGGAACACCACAGCTAATGTTTTGTTCCTCAGAAAGGAGTTAAGCCACTGAAGAGCTTTGGCGTGGATTCCCTTTTCATAGAGAATTTCCAACAGGAGATTGTGTGAGACCGTGTCGAACGCCACCGACAGGTCCAATAAAATCAGGGCAACAGTCTTTCCTTGATCAGTCAGTGATCTTATGTCGTCTAGGACGGCTAGGAGAGTAGCCTCTGTACTGTTGGTGGCTCTAAAGCCAGTCTGAGAACAGTCCAGTAATTCGTTAACCTCCAAATAATTGGATAGTTGTCTGTTCACCAGCTTTTCTAAGACCGTAGAAAGGTATGGAAGCTGAGAAATGGGCCGGTAGTTCTCTGGGTTATGAACATTTGTTCCGGCATTCTTCAACAGAGGGGTCACTACAGCCTGTTTCCATATTTCTGGAAATACTGCTGTGTCCAGGGATCTATTAAGTAGGTGAGTGACGTAAGGGCATATTATTGATGTAATCTGGGCGAATATGAAGTGGGGGCATGGGTCGAGGGGGGATCCAGATTTTACTTCCATCATGGCTCTCTCAACCTCTAATTCTGTAAGAGGGGAGAAGTTTCCCATCTGTATTGTGACATCTGGATGTGGGGGTAAGTGTTCCCAGTTAGTTACGGCTAAAGAGGAATTAGTGTCAAATGAGGAGTAGATTTTGCTAATTTTATCAGCGAAAAATTTGCTGATCTTTTCACAGTTTTCCTCAGAAGGAGACAGAGTTTGAGACAAGCTGGCTGGTTTGCAGAGCTCCTTCACTACTCTGAATAATTCTTTTGCCGAGTTGCTATTCTCGTTTATTCGTTGTGCAAAGTACATCTTCTTTTCTTTCTTGATGGCATTATTATAGATCCTTAATTCTGCCCTGTAGCTTGTTCTGTCTGTTTCCTGTTTAGACAGCCTCCAGGAGTGTTCTAATGATTTACACTTCCTTTTCAATATTTTAAGATCCTGTGAATACCACTTCTCAGATCGAGATTTATTTGTTAGTTTAGGTTTAAGTTTGGGAGCAAAGGTATCTAGAGTACTAATGATCTCGGCTTCAAGCTTTATTGCTTCCGCATTAGCTGGAAGAATATCTTGAGTGGTTAGGTTATCTGGGGAAAAATGGGCTTGGAACAGGTCCTGGGTGACCGATTTCCAGGCTCTGTTTGCCACTTGTACAATCTTGAGGGGTTTGGTTGCATTCGCCGGCAGGTTGAGTGTAAAAGATATGAGTGAGTGGTCTGTCCAAGATACGGGGGTAATCTCCTGGATATTTGTGGACTCTATGTTAGAGAACAATAGGTCTAAAGTGCGCCCAGCCCTATGTGTGGGGCCTTTAACCCATTGCTTGAGCTGGAGGATCTGCATATCCCTTTCGAGGTGACTTGCTGCGGTGCTGTGTACTTCCTCGAAGTGTACATTAAAGTCTCCTATAACTAGGTAGTGTTTGTATTTCAGGCATAAAGGGAAAAGTTGAGTGAAAAGTTTGGCACTCAGTTCGGTTTGGTGACCTGGAGGGTTATAGATTACGGCTCCCCCAAGCAAAGTGTGGCCTTCACTACATACCTGAAACGTTAGTATTTCATGCTCTCCCAATAGCACCACTTCAGGGTGGAGACAGGCAAAATGGTCTTTGAACAAGACAGCCAGCCCCCCTCCCCTCCGTCTCTGCCTATCTTGTTTCAGTATTTTATATTTGGGGGGTAGGGCATTGGTGATATCAGGGAGGTTATGATCGCCCAACCATGTTTCAGTTATGAAAACCAGTTCGGGATTTTTCTCGTTTAAAGTGTCCCAGATATCGGAAGTGTGTTTGGGTATCGACCGGGCGTTAAAATACAAACATCTAAGTGTTTGCTGATCGTCAGTCTCTGTGTATGAACGGCAGAAAACGCTAGACTATGCCACTTACAGCCACGGCAGGAAAACGGGCCCTCAGTGTTTCCTGGATGGGCTTTCGTGCACTGCAGGTCATTATATCTCAGGTTTAGGGATATCGCTAACAGAGACTCCCTGGAATAGTGTCCTACCGTGATTATGGCTGCCTCGGCGGGGTTGAGGGGACCAGGGGTCGTGGCCCCTGGTCCCGGCCGGGCGCGGACGGGCGCAGACGGGCTTGCCTTAGGTGCGCCTTTGGCGCGCCAGCGGCGCGCCCGCTGCGCCCACCCGCAGCGCGAGCGCTGGCACATCGGTCCTATGTAGGGGGAAGCGCGGGGAGTTCCTCCGCCCCCTCCTGGACCGGAAGTGCCTCACCGGAGTCTCTGATGCTGCCTGCCCCGCCCTCCACACAAACGGCACACAGCCGCGGTGGACCGGGCGGGGAAACTAGGTGCAGCCTGATGTCAAAATGACGAAGTGAGGGCTAAAACTAAGTAAGTGCAAAAGAACGAGGTAAAATGAGGATGCGCAGAGCTTAAAATGAGTTTAAAAATGTTAAGAATAATAATACGTTAATTTAAAAATGCCGATTTAGTTAAAACAGTTCGATTCAATTCAAGTCCTTGTGTGATGCATAAAATAAGCAGCGCTAACAGTGAAATACCGCTCGGCAGCCTTTCCAGGTATGTCAATCTACTGTATGCCACTACAGTATACGCTATTCCAATCTACACCACTATAATGTTTGCCACTCCCCTCTACACTATTCCACTGTACATACCTCCACTCTGTGCCACTCCACTGTATGGTATTCCACTGTACCCCACTCCAGTGTACACCACTCTACTGTTCGCTGCTTGAGTGTACGCCATTACACTGTGGACCACTTCACTCTATGGCATTGCACTGTAAGTCACTACAATGTATGCCACTCCACTCTACACCACTCCACTCTATGCCACTTCACTCTACTCCACTCCACTTTATGCCACTCCAGCCTACGCCACTCCATTGTATGCCACTCCACTATACGCTCTCCAGTATACACTATTCCAAACCATGCCATTCCACTGTACGACCACTCCAATCTATGCTATTCTACTATATGCCACTCCACTGTAGCACAGTCCTTTGTATGCTCTTTCACTGTAAACCACTCCACTGAACCAGTTGCGGCTGGTGACATTTGAAAGTGGTGGGCGTAAAATTATTGTCGTACTGCACTGCGGGGAGCGAGCGTTGCGAGGAGCCCGAAGAACGTATGGGGTGTCTGGGGGGGTTCTCCCCCCGAGAAAATTTTGAAAAAAGAGTGGACAAATGGTGCATTTTCAAGCAAATTTGAGAAAGCAGGAAGGTTAATAAAGCAATACAATTTAATTATCTATCATTTAAGAAATTGCCAATTTTTATGAGCTATAGAGGACAATCTTTGCGTATGCTGATGTTATCATTTGCCCATATTAACTTTTGAACACACTAATACACTTGTAATGGTTTTAAACTATACAATAAATACATTCATTGACTGTGCAGTGCTGAACATCAATATGATGACACTATTTTCTTAAATTAATTTTCTGTTTTCATGCAAGAAACGCCATTTAAAAAAAAGTGCAGAACTTATGAATGCATTTCAAGTAGTACTCTGTGTAAAAATGCCTGCATGTAACAGCAAAGGCTTCCCATGTTATCGTTTCTACTGGTGGAGTTGCCACACACTGAAACAACATGCGACAAAACTGGTCTCCAGATCACAATTTTGACCCATACATGGAGGCACTCGGTAAGGAATTCTTTAACTGTCCCCTCCTTCTGAAAAGATGCACCTGTTTCTGTGCCCTGTTCTTGATAGCCTTCTACGTTTTTTCTTATAAGAAATTTTATTTACTGAACAGCATGGACAAGCTGGCTGCGCGCTGTACTTCACTACACCCATTCTGCTCATGACCTGAGGTGCACTTCCCATACAACTGCAGAAAAACAAACACTAAATTCCTCGCTTTGTTCGTATGTCTGTTTCCCACTTAATTCGACAAAAATGAGCAATTTGTGAAACCATAACTCTCCCAGCTGGAGGATGAATTCACCCTCCACAAATGGGCAACGTTTGTGGAATTCCAATGGAGCCGTGGCAAGGAAACACGTGAAGTAACCGTAGCAGTCTAAAATTTAATTGCAAGCGGTCTTTGGTGGCACGATTTATTCATTTTTTTTCACTGGGAAGAGGAATGGCAAACGGATTGTGCTCTGCGTTTTCACATTCGATACCTTTTGGCTCCTTTTGTGGAATGCCCTCCGCCTTACCGAAGGCTTACCCTGGACATTTCAGCCAGCAGACCTGTCTGCTTCTGTAGCTCTTAGGGTACTGCTGCAGGAGGTGGGCATGGACATAGCACCGAGATAGCCTTTTTTTCTATTCATGTAATATTGGGTTGATTTGATGAACCCTGGCAATGCCTAGAGCACCTTCGAAATACTAAAATATGCTGGTTCAATTTCTAATATTATTATTATTGTCTAAGAAAATAACAATAGTGATTTGTATTATTTTCATTACAACAAGCACTTTGGAAACATAATCCTGCATAGTAAAAATAACAGTACAGCTGCAGTGAGCAGGACGAACAGCACAGCTGCACGATGCAGGCCCTAGCCACGTTTTTTTGTTTTTTGTTTTTGAGTTTTATATAGTGCGAACTAGACCCGAGACATCGGGTATCAGAGCACTTTACATGAGCACCAGTTTCGTTACAGAAGGACACATTCATTTTTGTTAGGCACAGGGAGATTAAGTGATTTACCCAGAATCACAGGATGTTGAGCGTCATTGCCGAGACTCGAACCCGGTTCCCCAGCTTCGAGGTCGACCGCTCTAGCCGTAAGGCTACATCCTCTCCCCGTTTCTCTAATCTCGGGCATCTGTGCCCAGGCCGGTAACCTTGCAGCTCCGCCAGCAGAGGTGTGCACGAAACAAACCCTGCCCGGGGAGGAAGTGCCGAGCAAATATTTGTGCCTGGCGGGCTCACCTTGTGCCGTTAATCATTTACCATGTGCATAGGTATGGGCGCTCTCTGGTAAGGCCTGTCCTCTCTGTACCCCAGGCTGTGCAGGGCATTGGTGCGAAGGCCTGGTCAATCCAGCCTCACTGAAGCCAAGTGCAGCACCCTGGCTATTCATGGGCCTGCCAGAACTAGGTTCTGACGTGTACGGTTCCTGTGTGATGTCACGAAGAGTTTGTTTCTTAGAAATGCGTGTCTAGGATCAAGGCAGCCCATTTAGTATTACTAGCCAGCTGGCCACCATATAGGAGGCTTCTGACGAGGCAAAGGGTGATTCAGAACTTAAAATAACCCTTAATCTAAAGAGAAGCCGAATTCTCACAAGAAAACCCTCTGCTGGTTAATTATTATTTGGAGTTAACTGAAAGCAGTGCTGCCTGTGCTTCCAGTCGTGGCCGGCATGACAGGCGGGGGGGGGGGTTGCGCGGGCTCGGAGGGGGAGCTGCTCCTGGCCGGGTCTGCGTTTTCCACAGGTATCCTCCCTCCCCTCCCCTAAGCCAATCACAATGCTGCAATAGCAGCATTGTGATTGGTGTGGACGGCGCCCAACCGGGCACCTTGTAGGGAGGCTATTTTCTCTATGAAGGCTGCATGCAGCCTACATAGAGAAAAGGGCGAGTGCGCATGACTGCTATGGTCGGCCCCAGAGGGCCGACCAAACAGTCAGGGCCCACAACAGTGGGCTAGCCACGCCTCCCCTGCTTTACAGCAGACCCGCCCACCTGCCCGCCCCCAACCAGGCACTTCTGCTTTCTCGCAGTGCAAGAAGCAGAAACATAAAAAGGTACTTTTACCATTTTATGTTTCTGCTTCTCGCACTGCGAGATAGCAGTGAGGCGACACCCCTCCACCCTAATGGTGGAGCACCCACTGCACTGAACGCTACTCCACTATACACCACTACACTGTACGATACTTCACTCTACACCACTCCATTGCATGCTATCACAGTGCATGCCATTCCATTCTACGCCACTCCTCTGTGTGCGCTTTCACACCATACTATACTGTATGCCATTTCAGGTTATGCCACTCCACTCTACGCTACTCCACTCTACGCTATTCCACTTTATGCTAGTCTATTGTACTACACTACACACTATTCCACTGTACCGCACTTCATTTTATGCCATCCAGTCTATACTATTAGACTGTACGCAACTCCACTGTATGTTATTACAGTCTACTCCACTCCACTTATGCCACTGCAGGCAATGCCGCTCCAGTGTACGCTATTACACTGTATGCAACTCCACTCTATGCCACTCTACTGTGTGTTATTCTGCTCTACCTCACTCCACTGTATGGCACTGAAGTGTATGCCACTCTACGCTACTCCAGTATACGCTAATCCACTCTACGCCACTGCACTGAAAGCCACGCCACTCTACGCTATGCCACTCTACGACACTTCACTGTTTGCTATTCCAATGTATGCCACTACGCTAGGCAGTACTCCACTCTACACCACTCCATTGTACACCACTCCACTCTACACCACTCGATTCTAAACTACTCCATTGGACAACACTCCACTCTACGCCACTCCATTGTATTATATTCCACTCTACCCCACTCCAGTGCATACCACTCCAGTGTACGCTACTCCTCTGTAAGCCACTCCACTGTATGCTACTATACTGCATGCTGTTCCACTCTACATCACTGCACTGAACACTACTACACTCCGCTATTCCAGTGTATGCCTCTCCACTCTACTACAGTCCAGTGTTCACTATTCCACTGTATGCCACCGCATTGTTCGCCACTCCACTGTACAACAGTCTATTCTATGCTATTCCATTAGATAACACTCCACACTAATCCAGTCCACTGTATTATATTCTTCAGGACCCTACTCCAGTGTATGCCACTCCACTGTACGCTACTCCACTGTATGCCACTCCACTGTACGTTACTCCACTATGCGCTATTCGCTGCACTGGTTGTACCCTTCCATACTACATCACTTATATCATGTGAAATTATAGCATTCATAACAACATTAATGACATCGCAAAGGACATCATTTGTAAGAAGACAGTGCATGTAGAAGGTGCGGGTTATAGCTGGGGAGAGGATGTGGCTGAGCGGCCAGAGCTGCCTTCTCTGGTGCTGCTGATCTGGGTTCAAGTCTTGGCGTTGGCGCAATATCCTGTGATTCCGGGCAAATCACTTAATCTCCCTGTGCCCATGGACAGCACCTGGACACCCTCATGGATGATAAGGGGTGCTATATAAATAAATCAAAAAATAGTACATTTTCTGTGGCGACTGATGTGACAACATTGGATACAGAGGTGTGCGACTTAAAGTAATTTGAAGGTGGTGTTTAAATTATAATTTTAAGTTATAACTATAACTTTAGAATTTCTAATGTTTGTCTAGTTTAAGTTGGGTTTGTATAGAAAGTATAAATAATGTTTTCCTAACTATAACTTATCAATAACCTTTGTTGTTTTAATTGAATATATACATATGCGTGGTAAAGGCACCTGCGTGATAAAGGATGTTTCCCCATCTGGAAGCATGTGAAAGCATCGTTTGATGCTGTCTCCCCAGCCAATGTCTGACAGGGAGGCCAGGAGTAATTAGGTTCCCACTTTCAAACTGTTAGAAAAGCTCTTTTTCTAACAGTGTTGAATACATCTATATCTTTAACTTATTCTGTATTACAATTGTATCAAACCAGCCTTTCTGTCCTAATCCTTTTTCTTTCTATTTCACTAACTTCCCCTTTCCTTTTACATTTTTGAATTAAATCCTAATCCTAGTTGAATAGTTACACAAAAGCAAATAAAAAATCATGCTGCATGTACATTACTTTTACATCATTAATTGATTTTAAAAGTTTACTTTTTCATTTATGTTGCAAAGGTCTGCTATAGAATAGTTTAGTTTTCAGTGGACTTTTTTTAACAAGTGAGATCAAGCATCTCTTAAAATTAAATCGATAAAAGAAGTAGAAAGAAAGGGAGCAAAGTAGAAATCAAGGAGAGCCAGGAAAGTAGGTGATGGAGCAGACAGTGGTGATCTAGAAGAGCTGCAGCAGGGCGAGAGGAAGGAGGTCAAGCAAGATGAGTTGGGATGAAATAAAGAATGAGAGGCATTGAGAGTAGTCAATTTAGAGATTATGCAAAGGAGTTGTCTAGTGTTGGAAATTTTATTTATATATTATCATTTATAAAATATGTAAAGAGCACTGTACAGAGGGCTATGGTGCCCATTTTGCTTAGGAAATCATATAAATTATTTATTTGACACAGGAGCGCTTTTTTAGTTATGATACATGTAAAATTGTGTTACTGGCTGAGTGAGGTGAAGCCCAACTCAAGCAGAAACCACAGATCTTGTTGGGTGAAGTCACAAGCAAATCTCAAATTAACCTGTGATTAACTGTCTGGTAGCTTGGCACAAAGCATTCAGGTTTAACTTAGAGGCAGTGTGTATTTATGCAACACTTCAAACACTAATAAAGTGAAAATACAACTCAAGAAAAACCCTACACCAATTTAGAAAAATAGAGTAAAATGTGATTTGAGACGAAAACAATGCAAATTAAATTAGTAGAACCGGAGATATGAAATTGTAATGATTTCAGGTAAGTATAGCGCCTAAAAGCACAAAGTGCCACTCTGGGGGTAAAAACGAATAGTGTGAAACAGTGGGAGAAGTGTGGCTCAATGGTTAGAGCGGCAGACCCTGATGCAGAGATCTGGCCCGGGACCAGGGTTCAATTCCCGCCTCGGCGGGTCTTGGGCTCAATTTCCTCGGACCTGATAATTCTCGCCTCGGTGCCTATTCTAATCATGGGTCCCACTCTGCAACTCTGGGCAATAGCTTGCTTAATCTCCACAACGGCCCCACCAGCGCTGGGATACCTGGCTTCACCTTGGGGGTGCCCAGGAGTGGACATTTCACAGGGAAAAGCCAGGAAGGGTTCCACAGCGGTATGCGTCCAGCGCCAGGAAACCCCAGCTGGGGTAGCAGTGCGCTTTACAAGTACAAATTTCATTTCATTCAAACCCTGTGTGAGTGTGGTGGGAAAAGCCTTTGTTATGTGCAAGGGTGGTAGGTGTCCGCTCCTCCCCCTCACCCTGACGGAGATGGCCTTCCTGACAGCACATATTCCCCCCTTTGTCTCACTGTCTAGGAGGAATACACAAAAACCAGCTGCCAGCTACACCTAGTCATGTGACCCAGGAGCATTCTACAGGCAAGAAATGGTTGGTACAAGAAACTGCCACCTTTCTAAAAGTGACATTTTCAGAATTGTGACTTAACATCTGTCTATACCATTAAAGAGGTGTTAGAAATTGGTTACTGCTTGACTGGGGTGTGAGCCCTGGTCAAGCAGCAACCACAATCATAGTCAGGGTAGTTCACAAGCAAACTCCAAATTAACCTGTGCTCAGTCCCGTGGTAGCGTGGCACAAAGCAGTCATGCTTAAATTATAGACAATGTGTTAAGTATTTTTGCAACACTTCAAACTGTAAAACAGTGAAAACACCTCACAAAAAGATCCCATACCAGGTTAGAAAAATAGATCTGAATTTAATAATTAAAACAAGACCAAAATGACAAAAATACAATCAGTAGAACCGGAATTATGAATTTTTAAAGAATAAACAGAAAACTGGCACCTACAAGCATAAAGCGCCAGCCACGGCTATCTGGTCATGCTGGACCAGGTCATAGTCATAAGTTCAGGCCTACTGCGATAGAGCATGGGTCGCATACCGTCCCAGATCAGTCTTATTGAAAATGTACCTTCTCAAGTTCGGTGGCAAGAGTCCTGGTCGGGTAGGAGAAGGTTGTGGGAAGCCAGGAAAGTGTTGTGGGCGGCATGACATGAAGAGCAGGCCGGGCTTCGCAGACAGGTAGGCTGGATGTTCGCGTTGGCGGTCCTCCACAGGCGATCAATGCTTGCTGTGAGAAGAGATGGGACGGCGTTGGCTCATGCTAATTTGCGGTGCGAGCAGCGTGGATCCGGTGCGAACGCGCCTGTTCGCAGTTACTAAGAGCCCAAAAGCTTGATTTCAAGAGCCTGTGAGCCACAATAAGGGCCCAGGACCTGAATTGCACCACTTGGGGGTCAATGACGTGCTGCAGCTGTGTCCAGGAGTTGGTTGAGGAGCCTTTTATGTCCCTGAGATCAGAAGGACAGCATACTAACCCTTTGAGTCACTCTGCGGTCCTGGGATCATGATGAAATTGCAGGGCCAGTTCTTCTTCGCCAGGCAAGAGGAAAGCAGGCAGAAGGTCAGGACAGGAGTGTAGCAGTTTCTTTAGAGCAGCAGTCCAGCAGAGTAGCAGTCCTTGTAGCAACACAGCAGTCCTTCTTTCTGGTAGAGTAGCCACAGTCCAGAAGTGTACTGAAGAGTTGGTGTCTGAGGTCCCTCTTTTATACTCTGATGCCCTGGTTCTGGAGGGTGGCAGAAGCTTCTAGACAGTGGCCTTGAAATGCATGGAATTCACTGCCTCCCCTGCCCTGGGTCCATGCTGGCTGAAGTTGCAATGCTGGGTCGTTAGGCCCTTTGTGTGAAGGCAGAGCACAGGCTATTCAGTTGCAAGTGGGGCTGTGCTCAGCTCCGCCCTCCCATCCTGCCAGCAGATGGCCCATCTAAGCAGACCTAATCCCCCTATAGTGTCACTGTCTGGGAGGAAGTCACAAAGTCTAACTGTCATCTACACCCAGTCATGTGACCCAAGACAGGCTACAGGTACAAAAGGACTATGGGCAGGAAAATACCAACTTTCTAAAATGGGCATTTTCAAAATTGTAATTAAAAATTAATTTCCAATTCCAGAGACACCAAACATGAAATGGTTACCTGGTCCCATTGGAAATTACAGGCAGGCCTCACAGTATTGAATAACAAATTTGGAGTTTTTCACTACCAGGACATGTAAATTGTAAAATACATGTCCAACCTTTTAATTACACAGCACCCTGCCATAGGGGCTACCTATGGCCTATGTTAGGAGTGACTTACTTGCAATAAAAGGGGAGTCTAAGGCTTGGCAAGGGTGTTTTAATGCCAAGTCGATATGGCAGTTTAAAACTGCATTTAGGCTGCAATGGAAGGCCTAGGACATGTTTTAAGGTGCTACTTAAGTGGGTGGCACAATCAGTGTTGCAAGCCCACTAGTAGAGGCCCTGGGTACATTAGTACCGCTTTATAAGGGGCTAAAAAGTTAATCAAATATGCCAATTAGGTATAAGTCAATTTAACCATGTTTTAGGGGCATGAGCACAAGCACTTTAGCACTTGTTAGCAGTAGTAAAGTGCACAGAGTCCTATGTCCAGCAAAAATAAGGTTGGCAAAAATGGAGGTGAGGCCAAAGGTTTGTGGGAAGATCACCCTACCGCTGACATGTTTAGTAAGAGGCTGGATCAGCAACAGGGTCCACAAAAAGGTATCTGGGGGGGGACTCCAAAAAGGGTGGTCAGGGTTCCCATCTGAAGAGAGAGTTCTTGCAAGGCCCATTCCCAATCTCCAGCAGAAAGATTTTGTAGATAAATATATACTAGTAAGTTTGCCCCTAAGTGCAATGAGTGCTACCAGTATGGGCTCATCAAGGGAGATGCCAAGTGTTCTAAGAAGGCACAGCTCCTCAGTGGTGGGCAGTTCCAGCAGAAAGATTTTGTAGATAAAACTACTGGTAAGTTTGCTCCTAAGTTCTATGAGTGCCACAGTGGTGGGTCGTACCAGGGGTTGGCCAGTGTAGGGCTTCGGGAGGAGATGGTCGCAGTCAGTATGGTGGGCAGCTGAGTTTACCTTAGTGTCCCTGGGTGACAGAGAAATGGTGCCCAAAGCCCACATGCGAGCCAGTATGACTACTGTCAGGTGTTATCTAGTGCCTCAGAACAGGTAATACCCAAACATTCCAACAGGTTGTAGTAGCAGACAACCTTGAGAGCCACTATCCAGTGGCTCAGGTTCCCTTTGAGTGGGGGAGTTCTGCCATGCTTAGGGATTGTTTGTTAGGGAATGACTTGGAGCACACTTCCTGGAGGGAAGGGGAGCTCAGGTCACACCTGAAAATGTTGGGGTTGCCTTAGTGGGTCTGCGTGACCACTTGATCCATGGCTGCCAAGGAGGAGAGTAAAGAGAGCCTGAAGCATGGAAGAATGGTCCCAGCAGCTACAAAGGAGGGGAACAGAAGAGGGTGTGGGAAACCAGTCCCTGAAACTCCCATGGTACTGGTGTATGGGGCACAAGAGGAGGCTGCCCCAGAGCTAACAGGGGAGGACATTGCCTCCTTAGGAGACATGCCTGAGCTTGCTGGATGGCAAGTTGAGGATGGGCCCTCCAGCGAGGAGTTCTGCAAGGTGCAGAGAGAGTGCCCAACCCTACAGGGGCCGAGGTGGCAGGCCGAAGCCAAGGCAGCTGGTGACATCTCTGGAGATCACCACATTTACTGGGAGAACAACCTCCTTTACAGTGAGCCTAAGGTGCCTGTGCATGGGGCAGCATGTGTGCTGGTGGTCCCCCAGTGTTATAGGGCCTTCCTACTGGCTCATGAGATACCCTTGGTAGGACATCTGGGGCAGGAAAAGACCTTTGTCAGGTTGGTCAATCACTTCTATTGGCCCTGGATGAAGATGCCTCAAATCCTTTCTGTAGGACTTGTCTCACCTGCCACGCCAATGTGAAGACAGGGAACAAGCTTAAGGCATCCCTGAATCCCATGCCTGTCATAGGCACCACCTTCGAGACGGTGGGCATTGACATTGTTGGGCCCCTGGGCCATAAAACTGCTCTGTGCAACTGGCGTATCCTGGTTTTGGTGGACAATGCCACCAGATACCAAGAGGCCATCCCTCTGACGACCGTGACTACTCCTGCAGTGGCAAGGGCCTTGATGGGGATTTTCACTCGAGTGGGTTTCCCCAAGGAAGTGGTGTCTGACAGGGACACAAACTTCATGTCTGTGTACATGAAGTCCATGTGGGGGGAGTGTGAGGTAACCTACAAGCTCTCCACATCCTACCATCCCCAACTAAAGGGCTTGTTGAGAGGTTAAACAACACCCTAAAGGGCATGATTATGGGCCTGCTTGAGCCAATCAGGCAGAAGTGAAACACCTTCGTACCATGCCTGCCCTTTGCATACAGAGAGGTACCACAGAAGGGAGTCGGGGTTAGCTCTTTTGAACTCCTCTGTAGTCGCCCTGTCAGTAGGGTGACCAGACGACCCGGATTTCCCCGGACGGTCCCGGTTTTTGGAGAAGTGTCCTGGTGTCCCGACACTTTTCTCCAAATTGAAGAAATGTCCCGGTTTTTGGGTAGTGCCTGGGTTATTTAAAGAAACGTCCCGGTTTTTTGGTAGTGTCTGTGTTGAGTATGCGCACTGGTGTAAAATAGATGTGCGCATACTCAGTTTCCAATGCTGAGAAAGTTACAGCCTTATATCACGTAGGTGATTGTTGTAGAAGAAAGGCAAATCCTTTAAAGAGAGACATTTACTCTCTGGATTTACCTTTCTTTCTAGAACACAGCAACGTCGTTGTGCCAGCCACCGGGACAAGAGGGCTTTGGAACCACCAGTGCCCAGGTGTCAGAGGTCACCGCGGCAAGATCCAACCAGGCAAATTACTGACCCTGCTCTGCCCTTTTACGGAGCTGCAAACTGCATCAGAATCCAGCAGCTGACAAAAGTGAAAGGGGCCTGGAGTGGAACCATCCTTCTTGACTCTCCCCAGCCCTTACAGCAACAGCAAGTAGGGACCCAGCCTCCAAATCAGAGCTGCTTCAGCCTGGAATCGGAATCCTTCAGCCGCCACAAGAGACTTGCCATCCAAACGGCAAGCCAGCGCAAGACTCGCAATTCGAGTATTCAAATGCCTTAGGGTCTTATGATACAATCAAACAAACTAAACTAGTCAAAGATATTTAGCACCTTAATAACCAACTACAGTGCCATAACATGATAAAAAAGCATTTGCAATGCAATGGTCTCGCATTTGTGAAAATTAGAGCTATTGGAGGTGTAAGTTACAATGTTTTTTACTTTTGATTTTTGTTTGCAGTGGAGTGATTATATTTGCAGAACCAGAAAAGTGGAAATAGGTTAGGAAGGAGGGGAGGTGGAAAATCAATGACACCAATGGAAAAAGGAATTTAAAAAATAGGGAAGGAGTTGATGTTGAGGGTTGGCGTTGATGCATAACTGGAGAGAGTGTGTTACTAGAGCAGGATATGTGCGTCACACACAGACAGAGCGAAAGAGGGTTCAGAGAGAAATGTGCATGAGTGACAGGGAGAAAGGGATGGTTAGAGAAGAATGGGGTAGGGGAGAAGGAATATGAGAGGGACTGGGAAACAGAAGGCGGTTGGAAGTTTGGGGAGAGGATGTGGCCTAACGGGCTAGGGTGGTCGATCTCCAATCTGGGGAACCAGGATCAAGTATCGGCAATGGCGCTCAACATCCTCTGATTCCGGGCAAATCACTTAAACTCCCTGTGCCTAACAAAACTGAATGTGTCCTCGTGTAGCGTAGCTGGTGCTCATGTAAAGCGCTCTGATACCTTCGGGTCAAGTGAACACTATATAAAACTCAGAGAAAAAAGAAATTTGGGCGGAGGAGACTAGAGAAGAATGGACGAAAGAGAAAGCTGGGGAATTTGATTTTGGAGCCTGATTACCCAGCTATGGAGGGTTAATAATGGGAAATGTAGCAGGTTTAAGCACAGAAAAGTAGGGACACCTCCCAACAGGGCAACATCTGAATATAACCCGCTTCAAAAATAGACCACAGTGATTCAGTTGAGCATACACATAATAGGGAAATAAACAGGAAATCCATTGATGTTTATTTTGCAAGCATCCAAGGACGCAGTAGAAGGCATAGGGTAAATTGTAGGAACTGTGACGCTATGCCACATCCCCTCCCTATGTTCTTGGCATGGTTTTCAAGGTCTGAGGTCATTAATGCTAGTATGTTTCCTAGGAGGTTGCTTAATGCAATAAGTGTATAATGTACAATACTTTTATGCTGGGCTGTTTCATGTTATACATGAGTGTTTCCAGAGTCCCTTGGGCACATAGTGAACTCCGATTTTGGAGAAAAAAAATTTAGACCACAACATGGAGGGGCAGAATGGACAGGGTCCAATCACAATTGCTGCCTATTTTTGTTTTACCTAAAAAGCATGTTTACACACGGGACTGTGGTGCTGCATAAAATAACCTGAAGGCCTGGCTCTATTGCAGTTGATGGCAGCCCTTCAATTTGTGGCTTATAGAGTAAATACAACGCTCAAGTGCCTCTACTATATTTAATGAATTAAAAAAATAATTATGTAGTTTCTCCTCAAAAGCACCTATTTAAAATGTACTAAAACTATGCCACAACTAACAGAAAGCGATTTGGCTCCGAAATTAGGTGAATTTTCAATGATGTTCAATAGTTTAGTTTTTCACAAAGACGATTCTATATTTGGGGAGAGGTGGGGATTTTAATGGAAAAGCACACTTCATATTTGTGCTGTTTCCCTCAAATTAATAATGTGGCATAGCGCCTCACGCAACACTCCTAGTGTGGGCAAGATGTTTCTATCTCCAGGTTTAACGATTACAGAACTACAGAAGGCCGCTAAGACCTTACTAGGTTAATGAGCCATGACCTTTAGATCTCTGCAGATATCAGCGGTGAGTGACAACTCAGTTACAGTGACTTCACTCGTTCTGCACCGTACTGCTCCCAGTGCAATCTACAGCAAATCTGCATAAATAAATGGTTTACTCTGCCTCGCACTGGGAGCGGAAAGGTTCATAGGCGCCGGATTCTGTTTCGTTTCCTAATAGACTGGAGCACCCACAATGTTAAGGAGTGGGCGTTGTTGGCGCGGAAGAGTAGGGTGACTGGGAAATCTGAATTAATACCATCACCATGCGGGTGGTCCCTGGGACTCCAAGAGGAAATCTTTTCCGAGAGGCTCGCGGCTGTTTATGCTTTAACGAATTATTAAAAGGCGATGGGTGCTTCTCAGTGGAATGTTTACTAAAATCAAGTCATTTCCCGGTCACTGGGGCTGGCTAGTAATGCCCGTTAAGACCCGCAGAGGATGCAACGCCACAGGATCCTCTGTGGCCATTTTCTTCACAGCAGAAAACGGTGATGGTTGTGCTGGGGTCCGGGGAAGGGCCTAAGGTTCAACAGCTGGTTCCAATCTTCACATGAAGGATGCGGAGCAAATTACCGACTTTCTCCCCCCACCCCCCATGCCTGCCAGAATTGGTTCTGGGGTTCCACAGTACCCCTGATTTAATCGTCCAGACCCGCGCAAGTATGCACTGCCCCTTTTAAAAGACTAAGGGGCCGATTCCGGCCGGAAAACGTACCGACCGACTCGGTACGGGAATTTAGTCCGACCGACTACGACCCGGGTAGTACGATGAAATAAATGTGAAATCCGACAGACTCGGACGGAATAAAAAACGACCGACCGAGCCGGACGGAAACAAGCCATCCGGCCGGGAAATCACGCGAAACGAACCGACCGACACGCACTCGGATTTAACCCGAACGAAACGTACCTGCGAACTCCGACCCGCGTAGTACGATGCTGTGCATGCAAAACACGACCGACTCGCACGGAGCACAAGCCGTACGACCGACACGCATACAAAACCCAGCCGAAGCAACCCAATACTACGCGACCGACTCGTACGCAGCATATGAAACCTAGCTGACACACAGCGGGAACGAGTCGGACAAGATCGCACCACACAACTGCAGCGTCCCACTTGGACACAAGAACGACTCGTACATGCACCAAAAACATCAAGGAAAAATTAGAAAAAAAAGGGCCAAACAAGCAACCACTAAGCCAATAAATACAGGGAGGGGAAAAAAAATGAACAAGGACACACCTCCAACTCCCCTACATAAAGGCCACAAATCCCTACCATGATCCTTTGCAAATTCCACTGACCTGCCAGCACACAACACCATCACACAGCAACCACAGACACACTCACAGCTCATACATCACACAAACCACACACCATTACCACACCTACAAATAGCACCCTCACACACACCCAGCTAAACCTACACTCACACCCCCCCACCTGCACACACACACACACATCAATCACCACCACCACCACCCATCACTATGCCCCCAAAGAAGAACCATAAGTTCCTAGATTGTGAATTGGAAGTCCTGGTAGACGAGATACTCAGGGTAGAGCCACAGTTGTTTGGCACATTGGTACAACAGACCCCCATGTCGCAGAAAACCAAGATGTGGGCGAGGATTGTCGACAGGGTGAACGCACAATCACCATGTTTGCGCACAAAGGAAGACATCCAGAACAGGTGGTATGATGTGCGCAGGAGGGTCCGGGATCTACTCAAAAGGACTACCTCCTCAGCCAGCACACCGGCAGTGGCCCTCCTGCAAAACCAGTATACCTCAGGCCCTGGGAGGAGAAGGTGCGGGCCATCCTACCACCAGTGAGCGTATACGGACTAACAGACATCCCAGAGCCTGGTGAGTACACAACTAATATACACAATATGGTGTGACAACACACACACATCACAGTCAAGGGGATAGGCAAACCATGCACCCTTAGCAAATACACAGCAACCAAAAGATATTCATCCCAAGATGTGCATGCTAGTCAGACAAACACAATACCTGCCATCTCATAGTGATATGTAACTGTGTCATGACATGTACAAACCTAACAACAAATACAGCAAGGCAGTGGCACAAATAGAACCAACAAACACTCCCAGATATTTACCCACCACTAGAACACCACCTCACAGGGAAGCTCACTGAAAGGAAGGAATTCTGTGTATGCTGGTGAAGTCAGTGTAGCCAATAGCATGATGGGAGTGGTAGTCACAGATATTGGTCACACCCACAATTGGCCCATCAACACCACTCTGAACCATGCTCACATCACAGGGAGTGGAAAACAACTGACAAGATGGCTGACACTGGGTACTGCTGTGGGGAGCACAAGGCCCTGATGGAAACTGGGCACCAACAAACAACAGGACCACACTGTCAGCCATCTTGCCATTGCTGTCACACTCACACACAGTGAAGTCCACTCAAAAGGAAGGAAGTATGGGCATGCTGGGAAGGGGGTGTAGGCAATAGCATGATGGGAGTTGTAGGCACAGATATTGGTCAGCCTCACAATTGGCCCATCAACACCACTCTGAACCATGCTCACATCACAGGGAGTGGAAAACAACTGACAAGATGGCTGACACTGGGTACTGCTGGGGGAGCACAAGGCCCTGCTGGGAACTGTGCAACAACCAACAGCAGGACACCACTGACTGACATCCTGAAAGACAACTTGCACTCCCTGCAATGGAAGCACGTTCCATGGTGGGATATCTGGCTGGGTGGGAAGGAGGACTCACAGCACTGACCATAGTTACAAGCACCTCCCCTCACACACCCCCTCAACACTAACTCCACATAACCCACCTGGGAGAATGCAATGCCTCACATCCTAACTGAAGATCCAACAAAGAACCACCACCCTGGGTTATGCTGTGTGAAGCACAGGGACACTCTTGGGACTTGTAGCCAAACAACTGCCAGGACAACACTCCCAGCCATCCTGTCAGCACAGGCACCCCACCCCACAGGGGAGCTGAGTCAAAAGGAAGGAAGGATGGGCATGCTGGGAAGGGGGTGGAGGCAATAGCATGATGGGAGTGGTAGTCACAGATATTGGTCAGCCTCACAATTGGCCCATCAACACCACCCTGAACCAAGCTCACATCACAGGGAGTGGAAAAGGACTCACAAGATGGCTGACACTGGATACTGCTGGGGGGAGCACAAGGCCCTGCTGGGAACTGTGCAACAACCAACAGCAGGACACCACTGACTGACATCCTGAAAGACAACTTGCACTCCCTGCAATGGAAGCACGCTTCATGGTGGGATAACTGGGCTGGGTGGGAAGGAGGACTCACAGCACTGACCATAGTTACAAGCACCTCCCCTCACACACCCCCTCAACACTAACTCCACATAACCCACCTGGGAGAATGCAATGCCTCACATCCTAACTGAAGATCCCACAAAGAACCACCACCCTGGGTTATGCTGTGTGAAGCACAGGGACACTCTTGGGACTTGTAGCCAAACAACTGCCAGGACAACACTCCCAGCCATCCTGTCAGCACAGGCACCCCACCCCACAGGGAAGCAGAGTCAAAAGGAAGGAAGGATGGGCATGCTGGGAAGTGGGGTGGAGGCAATAGCATGATGGGAGTGGTAGTCACAGATATTGGTCAGCCTCACAATTGGCCCATCAACACCACCCTGAACCATGCTCACATCACAGGGAGTGGAAAAGGACTCACAAGATGGCTGACACTGGGTACTGCTGGGGGGAGCACAAGGCCCTGCTGGGAACTGTGCAACAACCAACAGCAGGACACCACTGACTGACATCCTGAAAGACAACTTGCACTCCCTGCAATGGAAGCACGCTTCATGGTGGGATAACTGGGCTGGGTGGGAAGGAGGACTCACAGCACTGACCATAGTTACAAGCACCTCCCCTCACACACCCCCTCAACACTAACTCCACATAACCCACCTGGGAGAATGCAATGCCTCACATCCTAACTGAAGATCCCACAAAGAACCACCACCCTGGGTTATGCTGTGTGAAGCACAGGGACACTCTTGGGACTTGTAGCCAAACAACTGCCAGGACAACACTCCCAGCCATCCAGTCAGCACAGGCACCCCACCCCACAGGGAAGTAGAGTCAAAAGGAAGGAAGGATGGGCATACTGGGAAGGGGGGTGGAGGCAATAGCATGATGGGAGTTGTAGGCACAGATATTGCTCACCCTCACAATTGGCCCATCAACACCACTCTCAAACATGCTCACATCACAGGGAGTGGATAAGGACTCACAAGATGGCTGACACTGGGTACTGCTGTGGGAAGCACAAGGCCCTGCTGGGAACTGTGCAACAACAAACAGCAGGACACCACTGCCTGACATCCTGAAAGCCAACTTGCACTCCCTGCAATGCAAGCACGTTGCATGGTGGGATAACTGGGGTGGGGGGAGAAGGAGGCCTGGATGGTAACCAAATACCACCAATGCTGGTCATGCACACACCTCAACATTCACATTGACATGCCACAGGTTGGCAGGACAATGTGCTACACCAATATCACTGACTGTCACTATTTAGGAGAATGCAATGTCCTGCCGCACATCCAGAGGTACAGTCACAACTGTCAGGTGTTTGAACAATTGATGCCAGTAGAAACATAACATACAATCTGTGTCTCTCCCCAAAACAGGAGATGATGGGGACACAGCAGCAGACCAGGAGGACTCCCTGTCCCAGGCTCCGGGAACACTGAGCTCACTGGTGTGGATCAGCCTCTGCACTCCTCGGATGGCGAAGAACCAGCTGGACCCTCCGGTGTGAGTCATCATGCAGCACCAGCAGGACCAACATCTGCACCCCCTGCACCCACCCCTCCAACAACTGCCAACACACAGGCCACCCCTGCCAACACGGACACACCAAGGACCACAGATGACAACAGCGCACGGACCCAGGCCCAAACTGGAGCTGCTGACAACGAGCCCAGGAACAACACCCAAGTGGGCCCACGGTCACCTGTGCGTGCCACTGCAGGTCCTGCACGTGTCGCCAGGGGTGGTGTGAGGGGTGGGAGACATAGGTCTCTCCTTGCAGAGGGGTCTGGACTGTATGATGACCCACAACTGGCACGCATCGCGGATGCGTACCAGACTAGCACCGGAGAGGTCAGCCAGGTAGTGGGGATCCTCAAGGACATACAACAGCAGCAGGCTGCCCATCATGCCCGCTTGGACTCCCACATGTCCCGTGTCGAGACACACATGTCACGTGTCGAGACACACATGTGTGGCATGGAGTCCAAGTGGGACACATTGGAACAACTGACAGCGGTGCATAGGGACATACTGACATGCCTCCGGCAGATCAGCACCAACATGGCCTCACCTCCCTGTGTGCCCACAACATCTGCTGCTGAAACAACTGCAAATGCCACAGGGAGGGAGGAGGACTCTGGCAGAGAGTCCCCTGCACCGCCGCAGCCTGCACCTGAGGGTCCCCCCCAAGAAGAGGGGCCGTCCGAGGAGGCCAAACTGAGAGGCCGATGGCCATCTACATCCCCCAGGAAGCCAACACCTGTTCTGGAACTTTTCCTCTGTGTGCATACTGCACGCCCTGTTGAAGCCAAGCATACTCTCCCACATGACATGGGGAGCTCTAGTTGACCAAATGTATCAGATGACTGTGGACTTTACTCTGGACTTTTCAGCTACCAATACTTCCAATTCACATGGGAACTTTGGATCCAAATTTCTATGTACAGCACCCACCATCCTGTGCACCATCCTCACACCTGTATGTAAATAAACTCACCAATACACCATATCTGCCTCTGTTGTGATTCCAACGTGGTTTTTGTCATGTAGATGTTGATCTTCTAAATTACACTGTGCATGCTAACTGCTACAGCAAGTCCAACACTGTCATGTCAGTCATGGCGACGTGACACATATGAGGGAGACACACCACTAGGGCCACAAAACACATACACACCAGGGCCATCAGACTCATCACCTATACTGATGTTGCAACGAAGTACAGTGGAATGTACAGACACGCCACCTATTCACAGTCACTGTCAACTAGACAACAGGTGCAGTAAGCAAATGTCAGTCAGATGTGTGACTACAGACAACGCACATCCCAAAGTCAAGCACAGGTTTATTACACATTTCCAACATGTAGTTTCCACTACAAATGCAAGCTAATCCAACCTGGCTGTGGCCACAAAGTCAAAAAGTGCAGAAGATAGAAAGTCCAGGGGTGTGTGGCACATCACCTGTAGGGAAACGACTGCTTCCACCTTGGAAGTTGAATCATGGATTCGGGGGATCCAAGTTGATCAGACAACTCCAGCAGCACCCTGTGAAGGACAGACATGACACACAGTCAAAACCACTGAAGAACAGCACAGAACGGCAATACTCATGTCCAATACATGTCACGAGATAACTACACAAAACCAAGTTAGCATGTCAACACTGTTGGGCAGTACAGACCACCTGCAAGGACACATCGCTGCACGCATCCAGTCAAGTAGCACATGGCCACACTCAAACAGCACCAGAGCACCACACACACATATCATGCAAACTCAAATCATTGACATTACAACCCTCTGAAGACTCACATTCAGCTGAAGAAGTTGGAGATGAGCTGTGTGCGGACATCACCATCATCATCATCATCTTCACTGGCATCGTGACCCAGGCCAGGATCTTCCACAGGTGGCGGACGTTGGTCATCGTCATCCAGGATGAGAGGCAACTCCTTCCGCACTGCCAGGTTGTGTAGCATGCAGCACACGATGACAATCTTGCACACCTTTGCTGGGGCATATGGGAGGGCCCCTCCTGTCTTGTCCAGGCAGCGGAAGCGGCTCTTCAGGAGACCAAAGGTCCGCTCAATCACCCTCCTCGTCCGACCATGTGCCTCATTGTAGTGCATCTGGGCTGGTGTCACAGGGTTCCTGAGGGGTGTCAGCAACCACGGCATGTTGGGGTATCCCGAGTCACCTACAGACAGACAATTGCACATTAGCCGATTTGAAAATGTGTGCGGGAAAACAACATAGCAGAACACACACAATGGTACAAAGTCAGTACACACCAACAAGCCAGGCACGCTGGTTCGGCATCTGTGACATCATCCTCGGGATGCGACTACTCCTCATCACGTAGGCATCGTGTGCCGAACCGGGGAAACGGGCACACACATGTGTGATGGTCATATCTGCAAGACATACCACCAGTGCATTGATCGAATGGTAATGTTTACGGTTGCGGTATGCCTGCTCATGTGCCTGTGGTGGTATCAAAGACACATGTGTCCCATCAATGGAGCCAATTACATGTGGCATCCTCCCCAGGGCATAGAAGTCACTCTTGATGTCAGTGAGTCGTTGACGTGTTGGGAAATAGATGTACTGGTTGAGGTATCTCAACATTGCACCCAAAACATCGCGTACACACGGCTGAACATAGTCTGTGACATCCCACCAGTAGTTGCCACAGTGTGTTGAAAGGTACCGGTGGCAAAGAAGTATAGGGCTGCCATCACCTTCACCTTGGGGGTCAGCGCTGTAGGATACGGCCGGCCAGGCTGCAAATGTGGGGCCAACCGCACTGCCAAATCCTCAATCAGCTGCCTGGTGAAGCGGTACCGTCGGATGCTGTCACGTTCCACCATCGTTGCCAGGTCTGGGAATTGTCGATGGACAGCAGGAGCCCTGCAGTGCATAGGTGAAGAAAGCAAGATTGTCAGTCACCCCACCAATGTGCCGTTCACCATACTCAATTTCACATGACACATCAGCAACATACACAAGTACTTGATGTGTGTGTCGTCCCGTTTGGACATATATGGCACCTACATGGACATCATCTAACATCTCTCTGTTCAACAAGTGTTGACAACTGGTTCCATGCTGTGCTATGGGACACCATTAGGCTGTGTCACAGTACACATTAACTGCTCTCACGTTCCACACACATACCACAGTGACATGACTGGACAGATGCTCCACAGGCATCACAGCTCATTGACAGGTAGATTCCCAGGGAGCCTGCTTGCCACATGGACACTGGCATGACATGGCGTATCATGTACACGTCAGAAAAACAAACATGACACCCACAGGTGGTGGCCCCTGTAGCCTCTGCAGGACAGACATGGACGTCTGTGCACACACACACACACACACACCATCAAAGTTCATGCACAAACCACGTGGATGTGGAGACTGTCTCCCATTGTGCACATGGAGTCAGAGACATGTGATACACAACATGCACACAGACTGTGGAGGGACATCACTATTGTTGGAATGGGCCACCCTGTGACGTACATGCCTTCCCACATGTGAGACTGGGGGTATGTGACATGTCATACACATACACAACCTGGAAATGTGACCATGACACATGCTCAGAAATGAAAAGTTGCACACCACAGTGGTCATGTGCACAACACACAAAGGACCCTGTCCCCATTAACACATGCACAGCCTGGGTGTGTCTGCCCCCAAGTGCCACCCTAAACTCCACATGTTTACCCCCATACACAGATAAGGTTATGCTGCCACACATGCCTCATAGACAGTGTGGACTGGGTGTGGTGTTGTAGGTGTGCCCCTGAGTCCCTGGAAAGTAAATGTGGCTGGCATAGGTTCACCAGTGACCAGCATGGTGACATATGCGTGTGACCTGTCCTGGTACGCGTTGTAGAGCAATGGACCGATCGGTGTGCCCGCATGGACCATTGCATTGAATGTGAGCGGGTACGCGTTGTACAGCAATGGTCCGATCGGTGTGCCCGCACTGACCATTGCATTGAATGTGAGCGGGTACGCGTTGTACAGCAATGGTCCGATCGGTGTGCCCGCACGGACCATTGCATTGAATGTGAGCGGGTACGCGTTGTATGCCTGGTACACGTTGCACATCAATGGTCCGATCGGTGTGCCCGCACGGACCATTGCATTGAATGTGAGCGAGTGCAGCGTTGTATGCCTGGTACGCGTTGCACAGCAATGGTCCGATCGGTGTGCCCGCACGGACCATTGCATTGAATGTGAGCGGGTACGCGTTGTATGCCTGAGTACGCGTTGCACAGCAATGGTCCGATCGGTGTGCCCGCACGGACCATTGCATTGAATGTGAGCGGGTGCGCGTTGTACAGCAATGGTCCGATCGGTGTGCCCGCACGGACCATTGCATTGAATGTGAGCGGGTACGCGTTGTACAGCAATGGTCCGATCGGTGTGCCCGCATGGACCATTGCATTGAATGTGAGCGGATACGCGTTGTACAGCAATGGTCCGATCGGTGTGCCCGCACGGACCATTGCATTGAATGTGAGCGGGTACCCGTTGTACAGCAATGGTCCGATCGGTGCGCACGCATTGGCTGGGGCCTGGCATGGCAACGGACGCGTTTTTGAAGCTTCAACTAGTCTGATGCAGTGAATTCAGTTGGCCAGCCACAACAATGTTGCAAGTTCATGGGTGTCATGAAGTTGAACTTTTTGAAGGATGCTGTGGGCGTGTCTTGGTGCTGCAATTCCATGGATTGGTCAGATTCATAAGATGCATACGACTTGGACCTATCACTTTGGACACATGGCACAGTATCTGCCTCTGCAGCACACATATAATGCTGGCTGTTCCCCTGAGGGCTCACTTGCCTGCACTACATGCTCCAGGACGACATCTGCCACTACACTGCTGCTGTCTCTGCATCCTCTGGCTCCTGCAATGGCACATACTGTGGAGAGAGCCCCAGCCTTCACCCATGAGGAGAACCAGGCCCTGCTGGACAACCTCCTTCCACAGTACAGCAAGCTGTATGGGACACCAGGGGAGCAGGTGAGTGTGCTGTCCACTGCCTTACTAATTGTGCATGTTGTCTGACTAGCAGGATTTACAGTGCGCACACCACTGGCTAGCATGCTCAGTGAGTAGTACTCACCCCCCAAAGTGTGTAGTCACATGCACTGAACAGGTACAGTGGAGTAACAGTGCATTCAAACAAGGTTCACTTCCCATGCAATGATACCATGTAGTAACTGCTGGCAAACTGTCCATAGCCCTCGTTGCACTGCCTGTGTACATCATATGCCCCTGTGATTGAGACATGTATTTCCAACTGTGTGATGCACGGATATGTTGCATGTGTAGTAATGGCCTTTTCACTTTGTCATCCTCACAGGTTGATGCCCATCAGAAGCAGGATATCTGGCTGGCCATCGTCCGGGCAGTCAGATCCATGGGGGTCTACAAGCGCCGGATCCGCAACTGCCAGAAGAGGTGGCAGGACCTTCGGGGCTGGACCCGGAGGATTGCAAGGGTCCAGCTGAAGCTGTCGCCTCCTCGCAGGAGGGGCGGACACCGGACCCTGACCCCCACATGCTCCAGATCCTGCCGGTGGTCTTCCCGGAGCTGGATGGGCAGCTGAAGGGCAGACAGCAGCAAGGAGGGGTGAGTCAAAGACTGCACTGTGAACTCTGTCTGACATTCTATGTGCCCTCCTGTGGCATGGTTAAACTTCCCCAGTACATCAGTCTTGTTGTCCAGTACCCATGTCCCTCTATTGTGACATGGCCACTACCCATCTGAGAGGCCGGTGTGCTCCTTACGCTCAGGATAATTGTGTCACTCGGGTACAGGGTCCTTGCATTTTGCTTTGCTCAAGGTGGGTGACAGCTTTTGTTCCCGTGATATTGTGTTAGCCTTCATGGGTGGGCCAATTGCTCACACAATGCCTGAGTCGTGCAATGTAGTCTGGGTGTAACTTTGATATGTGATCCACTTGCAGATCAGAATCACCACATGTCCCTGGGGTATTTGCCACACCCCCATGCTGCGGGTGGGTAAAATGTTTGGGCTTCAGGAGTATGTATGTCAAGTGTGTCACACATGCCTAGCCACCTGCCTACTGACCAGGGCTCATCCATCTTGCAGGTGGAGCCGGACAGTCATGCCTACTCCAGGGCATACAATATACTCTGTACTCCCACTCCCGTGTGTCAGCTGACATGCTGTGCTCAGTGAAATGTTCCCTCAGGTGTCTGCCTCTGTGTCGTTGTGCTGTGACTACGTAGTTGGGACTCCTGTGATGTTTATCGGTTAGGGGTCAGCATGCCATCTGCTATTGGACCATGTGAGACAAGACTTCTGTGACTTATAGGTGTTTGATCACATGACTGTGCAGACAGGTGTATGCCACTGTGACTTTCAGGCAGCTGTTTTTCACTCTCAGCATACTGTGAGGTGCTCATGTTCAGAGAGTTATGTTTCATGTCCCACATATGTCCTATTGGTATGACGTGGACAAATAGTAGTTCAGATGATGTGGTTTTTGGGGGATGGACATGTGCACTTGTCAGTTACATTACTTGCCTTCCCCATGTCCTAGGATTGTGACACAGTGCAGACTGTTGTTGGCTGGCTGCCATGGCCATGTGACTGGAGACAGTGATGTATGACCTTGCAGGCATGCCTGTGTCATGGCATTAAACTTCCTAAGAGTGATCCTGCAGGGGAGTGACATGTGCAACATGCACCCCATTGTGGCATTGACTATCCGGACATGGGTGCTTCATGGGGTCTGGTGCTGGTATGCATCACATGCATTTCTATTTAGACTCTGGCCGTCCATTTATACAGACACCTGCACTGACTCAGTGGCAAGAGATGTGACGTGGGCATGTTCACATACTTCACCGTGTTCTCAGCAATGTCCAACTACTGTGTAGGTGGTGCATGTGTCCACACTGGGGTATTACCATCAGACAGGCACCAGACCAATGGGTGCAAGGGCAGGAGGGGTGTGAGTTCCATGGTTGACCATCAGACTGACAATTGGCTTCTCCTAATCTGTGTGATGACTTTTGGCAATGTTCTACTAGAGATGCCAGGGCTTGCTCTGTGATGTGCTGTACTTACTGTGGTGTGTGCGGTCAGTGCAGGTGACTGATGTTTGTCTGTTTCCCTAATTGTTTGCAGATACATCCACAGCCACAGGAGGGGACAGCTCCACGGACCAGGAGGAGCAGCGGAGCCAGACTGGGTCAGCGTCCGACGAGTGGTCAGAGGGACCCAGTGGCACGGAGGGCGAGGGGAGCCACACCGAGGAGTCCTCAGCACCATCCACCTCAGCTGGGGACCACAGCAGCTCGGAGGATGACTCCCTTGTGGATGCGGGTGTCAGCAGCCACAACACCCCAGCTAGTCTGTCTGACCCCGCCACCACCACCACCACCGCCCTCCCATTGGCTCCCATTCCTGATGTCCGTGGAGGCTCCCGTGCTCGGGAGCGTGTCTCCTTCAAGCCAGGCACCGCACCCCTGCCCCTGTGTCCCCTGCTGCCCTGAGTGAGGAGTCTGTGTACCTCCTTCGGCAGCTCCATGTAGGGCAGACAGCAATGCTGACTGTCCTCCATGCACACACCACTTTGTTGACACAGCTGGTGTCGTTCATGGAGGGCATCTCAACGGGTATGTCTGCCCTACAGAGGAGCAATAGGTCCATGGACTCCTCCCTGATGGCAGCAGTGTCCCTCCTCCAACAGTCCCTCACCCCTCCCACCTCTGCCCCATCCACACTTCCTACCACCCTACCTGTCCAAAGCACATGCACACCTGCACAATCACCCAAACACACAGACACGAGCAGCACACACCCCCCCAAAACCAAGGCAAGACGTGCACACAAGCATCCTCAGGGGACTGATTCCACACACACAGGGGATGGGGAACTGACACACACACAGGCAACCACAGTCACTCCGCAATCCTCAAGATCCTCTCCCTCCAAGACCCCTTCCCTTGCCTCACCTGCAACCCCACATACACAGCAGCTCTTCCTCTCTGACCTCGGCCTCTTCCCCTCCAATCCCGCTGATCCAGCATACCGGGGGAAGAGGAAGTCCACACACAGCGAGGGGAGTGCCCCTCGCCCCGGACACCCTCCCCCAGGCGCAGGCAGAGTGAGCCCCCACCCGCAAGTCCCCCGGACCCGGAAGAGGAAGACCCCGCCACCGCCCTGCAAGTCACCCACCCAGTCTCTCACCTCCATCCCCCAGGCCACACTCCACAGGTTCCACCGCCACACCGTGCCCCAGGTTCCCCCACACACCGATACCGCATCGCCAAACTGCTCAGGCCCTCCCCCCCTGCCACTTGCTCTTCCACCCCCAAACCAGACGCTCTGCCTGTATGTGCCACTGGTGTGGAGACCGTGTCCCCCCTCTGTCCTGCCCAGCTCTTCTGCCCCCCCTTCCACTCCCTTGGAGTCATGCACTGCGGTGGAGTCCACAACAACCCCGTCTGACTCGGGCACTGCATTGGGGACCCAGTCCACTCCATTTGACCAGTCCACTGCAGTGGTTGCAGCACCAACACCATCGGACTTGGGCCCTGCGGTGGTGCTGGCCCCCCCTGAGTCAGACACCTCCACTACAGTTGCCGGTAACACTCCTGCACCCACCTCACCTTCCCTGCCTCCTTCTGGCATCCCCTTATCCTGTCCCTGCGGTGCCTGGCCTGCCCCTCGTATGCCCCTCCAAGGGGGATGTCCCCTGTCGGTACCTGTGCAGGCAAGCAATTGGTGACAAGTTGTCACACATCACCCTGTTGGGACTGAGTATTTGGACTGGACATTGGCTGTAGTTAATTTTGGACTTTTGATTTCAGTTGCACACTTGCTGATTAAAGCCTCTTTTTGTTTACTTGTGGTTAATCTTTGGTGGTACATGATGTAGATGTGTAGAATCATGCATTTGCTGTTGTAATTGTGTTCAGATCAGGTAAATTAAGGTTTGCTGTGATGGGCTCCATGTGATCCATGGGATATGTGTCCTAATCTAGTCTGGATCTATAGCATCCCTTGCTGCAGTCTGAGGGTGTGATGTTCAGCATTTGACACAGGGATGTACGTTTAGCATTTGTAGATTACCATCTTTGTCCTACACTGTTGCACATCTGTTGGGCTTACCACTGTCCAATGTTCCTAGTACCCTGACTGTGTGCCCGTCTCCACTGGACATGCAGTTTTGCACATCAATTTTGGAGGACTCATCTGTGTATACAGTACAACTGGATTGCCACGTGTTTTGGGTGTATGCAGATGACTGACGTGACACTCCCGTACCCAGGCTGATGTGAGCAGAGGCTTCTGTGTGTTGTAGTTGTTGACTCACTGACGGAGTGTCCTGCTGATATGTTTGAGTCGTGCACAGACAAGGTTTGGCACAGTGGACCTTCCACAGGAGTGGAGTGCCCTCATGGCTGTGTGTAATCTGGTGACATTGCGTGTGCCCGTGTTGTGTGAGCATGTCTGTGCATGTTCCCTTCCCTTTTCATACACAGGCTGTGTCCCTAGGGATGTTCCTGTTTGTGATGCTTGCAGAGTTGGTATGTGTTCATCCAGCATCTTGGACCTGGTTTCTCCGTAATGTGGGTGCATGGCAAACTGATGTTCATGAGGTTGTCATCCCAGGTTGTCTTTGTTGTCAGGGCTGGGGATGTGGGCAAACGCTGATGGGACACATTCAGGATTCCCCTTAGCACTTGTTGTTTACACAAGTAATGTGATTTTGAGTTTGTGGTGGCTTTCAGTGATTGTGACGTGTTGTGTGTGTGACTGCTGCCACTCCTCAGGGTCAGAGCTGCAATGTTGGAAGTTGTGTACGTGTGTTCTTTGTGTCTCACCTTGGCTTCTTCGTTGGTGTGTGACTATGGCCAGGATCCCATTGTTTGTGGTGGATTTCACATCATGCGCATGTACGGCGTACTGTGCTGTGTGTCATACATAGACGAATCATGTTGAGTGGGCATGTGTGATGGGTTTCTGCACCTTAGTTCCCCCACCACCCCTGGGATTGTCATGGGTGCATGTGCAATGTCACCAGTCCATGTGAGCTTCACTGCTGCACATTGGTGGAGATCAGGGTCTGTGGTGTTGAGTGTGCAAATGTGAGTTGTTGCACGGCTAGACCACTACCTCCATATTGGCCTTGGCTGGCAGGCCCTGCTGATTGATTTGAGCTTGTGTAGGTGTGATGGTAGTTTGTAGCTGAGGACACATGGCTGTGGTTCACAGTGTGATCAACATCTACCTTTGTCATCACAGTGGAATTGTCATGCAGGCTAGTGTCTGCACAATGTGGGATCCCTGGGGGTAGTGCTGTGGTGGGTGTGTCTCTTGCTGTGTTAGTTGCTGTTCCTACAAGCTTGTGTGACGTGTAATTTGTGCTCCCTCTCATCTAACAATGCCAGATTGCCCACATAGGGGAATCCAATCCATGAGTTACTTGTGTGTGGCACTGTATACACATCTGTGTAATTGGGATTCAGGCCTCCTCATGTGTTGTGTGGTTGCCTGGGGACACTGGCACACACCCCCATCACCTGTTGTGTTTGATATTCAGTGTGAGTCTGCCTGTTTGTGTTAGTGCATTTGCATCACTGCATTGGCATTTCTGTAGTGTGCCATTGGCTGTATGTTGTTTGGTGATTTTCCCCTGCTCTCCCTGGGACTCCTGGGTCATCAGTCAGCACAATGATCATGGTTAGTATGTCCCATTGCTGCCATGGTATGGTATTTGTTCACCTGACATCGACAGTCTCCACAGGTTATATACATTTGTGTGTCCATAGGTGCAGATATGTGGGTCAGCATCATGATGGTCACTTCTGTCATTGTGTAATTGGCTGATTGTTGGCAATGTGGTCCCCCATGTGTGATGTTTGTATGCACATGGCCAAAACGATGTTTCTGTGTCACTGCACTGTTAGCCTCGCCCAATCTATGTTGCAATGGGACACAAGCACTACTATGCCACAGATGTTTTTGTTGTTGTGTGACCAGGATTCATCCATACAGTTTGTCTTTGGCAGCTTTTACCATGCCTACACTTACCTTATGATCACCGTGGTGATGGTGCTTTGGGCCCCATTGCCACACTGATCAAAAGGTGCATCAGCCTTGAAACCCACACTTACCTTTTGGTGACTGTGGTGATGGTGCTTTAGGCCCCATTGCCACACTGATCAAGAGGTGCATCAGCCTTGGACCCCACACTTACCTTTTGGTGACTGTGGTGATGGTGCTTTAGGCCCCATTGCCACACTGATCAAAAGGTGCATCAGCCATGGACCCCACACTTACCTTTTGGTGACTGTGGTGATGGTGCTTTAGGCCCCATTGCCACACTGATCAAAAGGTGCATCAGCCATGGACCCCACACTTACCTTTTGGTGACTGTGGTGATGGGGCTTTGGGCCCCATTGCCACAGTGGCCATGGTCGGCTTGTATTGTGGAGACCACACACTTTTATGTGTCACACATGTGATAGTGGGTCACATTGTATGTTCATTGTCATGTTTTGTGTTGTTGGCATTTGACATGGACTACACATGCTTGTCATGTTGTTTGGGTGGATGTAATTTTCTGTGATTCCTTATGTGGGAGTATGCTGGTTGTGTCCTGCATTACCCGTCCTATGAGTAGGGGTGGTAGTGGTGGTAGGCATCCAGCCCCACATGGGTAGGGGTGGTGGTAGTGGCAGGCATCCAGCCCTCCATGGGTAGAGGTGGTAGTAGTGGTAGGCATCTGGCACCCCCTGAGTAGGGGTGGTAGTGGTGGTAGGCATCCAGCCCCCCATGGGTAGGGGTGGTAGTAGTGACAGGCATCCAGCCCCCATGGGTAGAGGTGGTAGTAGTGGTAGGCATCTGGCACCCCCTGAGTAGGGGTGGTAGTGGTGGTGGGCATCCAGGCCCCCATGGGTAGAGGTGGTAGTAGTGACAGGCATCCAGCCCCCCATGGGTAGAGGTGGTAGTAGTGGTAGGCATCTGGCACCCCCTGAGTAGGGGTGGTAGTGGTGGTGGGCATCCAGGCCCCCATGGGTAGAGGTGGTAGTAGTGACAGGCATCCAGCCCCCCATGAGTTGAGGTGGTATTAGTGACAGGCATCCAGCCCCCCATGGGTAGAGGTGGTAGTAGTGGTAGGTATCTGGCACCCCTGAGTAGGGGTGGTAGTGGTGGTGGGCATCCAGCCCCCCATGGGTAGAGGTGGTAGTAGTGACAAGCATCCAGCCCCCCATGCTTAGAGGTGGTAGTAGTGACAGGCATCCAGCCCCCCATGGGTAGAGGTGGTAGTAGTGACAGGCATCCAGCCCCCCATGGGTAGAGGTGGTAGTAGTGGTAGGCATCTGGCATCCCCTGAGTAGGGGTGGTAGTGGTGGTGGGCATCCAGCCCCCATGGGTAGAGGTGGTAGTAGTGACAGGCATCCAGCCCCCATGGGTAGAGGTGGTAGTAGTGGTAGGCATCTGGCACCCCTGAGTAGGGGTGGTAGTGGTGGTTGGCATCCAGCCCCCCATGGGTAGAGGTGGTAGTAGTGGTAGGCATCTGGCACCCCCTGAGTAGGGGTGGTAGTGGTGGTAGGCATCCAGCCCCCATGGGTAGGGGTGGTAGTAGTGACAGGCATCCAGCCCCCCATGGGTAGAGGTGGTAGTAGTGGTAGGCATCTGGCACCCCCTGAGTAGGGGTGGTAGTGGTGGTAGGCATCCAGCCCCCATGGGTAGAGGTGGTAGTAGTGGTAGGCATCTGGCACCCCATGAGTAGGGGTGGTAGTGGTGGTAGGCATCCAGCCCCCATGGGTAGGGGTGGTGGTAGTGGCAGGCATCCAGCCCCCATGGGTAGAGGTGGTAGTAGTGGTAGGCATCTGGCACCCCCTGAGTAGGGGTGGTAGTGGTGGTGGGCATCCAGCCCCCATGGGTAGAGGTGGTAGTAGTGACAGGCATCCAGCCCCCCATGGGTAGAGGTGGTAGTAGTGGTAGGCATCTGGCACCCCTGAGTAGGGGTGGTAGTGGTGGTTGGCATCCAGCCCCACATGGGTAGAGGTGGTAGTAGTGGTAGGCATCTGGCACCCCCTGAGTAGGGGTGGTAGTGGTGGTAGGCATCCAGCCCCCCATGGGTAGGGGTGGTGGTAGTGGCAGGCATCCAGCCCCCCATGGGTAGAGGTGGTAGTAGTGGTAGGCATCTGGCACCCCCTGAGTAGGGGTGGTAGTGGTGGTAGGCATCCAGCCCCCCATGGGTAGGGGTGGTAGTAGTGACAGGCAACCAGCCCCCCATGGGTAGAGGTGGTAGTAGTGGTAGGCATCTGGCACCCCCTGAGTAGGGGTGGTAGTGGTGGTGGGCATCCAGGCCCCTATGTGTATATGTGGCATTGGTGATGGCCATCCCGCCCCTATGGTGCTGCTGTTGCTGGTGTAAGTGATTTCTGCATCCCTCTGTGTGTGTGTGATATGTCGGGTACGTGTAGTTTGTTTTTGTTGTTGGTGTCTGACTTACCTTCTGCGCCGTACGCGTCCGTGCCTGTTTCGGTAATAGATGTAGAATATTGGTAGGATCGGCACGATGGGATTCATGGTTGGTTCGTCTCGTTCGTCTTTCTCTTTGCTTCGCCTCGTCCTCGTCGCTGGCGTGTTCGTCTCGTAGCCGTGGATCGTCTTGTGGCGTGAATCGGAGCTTATGTGCGCCTCTCCCGGATGCTTTGACGTGCCGTGCGTAGCGACGGGTTCGGCACGTACGGAAAGCGCATCGTACTTGTCCGGCCGGACGGGGCTGCATTTTGGCTTCCGTGCGACTCGATTTTGCGTTTCCGGATCCGCCTCGGTCGTAGAACAGGACCTGTATTGGGTGAGTACGACTGGGTCGGGATTTGGGCAGTTGTGCGCATCATACTTGCTCGTTCGGACGTATGTGCGAATCGGTCGGGAAACAGGCATTCGCCTGGCTTTTTTCCCGGCCGAATGGTATTAGGTGCGCCTCCGACCGGGATCGGAATCGACCCCTAAGTGAGGCTGTCACAGAAGACAGCACCCCTCTTCTGTGAGCAAGTGCACATCACGAGTGAACGCCCCCTACCGTTAAAAGAAAGTTATGGGGGTTTTCTTTAAGCATTACAGATTTAGCCAACACAACGAGGGAACGCTCTTTGTGGCAGGGTGGGGCCCGCGGGCCCCACACTCACCGTGGGCTGCTCTGTATGAGAAATGTACGAGGATAAACGTGTTCTAGCAGCTGAAGCACACGCCGTAAGCACCGTACCAAATTAGAACAAGCAGCATGCGCCGCCCGCCCCTCGCGCACAGCGGCTCCTGCCGCAGCCTTGCGCATGCGCCGCTGCCATGTTTACATCAGACAGAGATGCACGACAAAGAAAAAAAGTGCGATCTGGCGGACGAAAACGGTAGTTAGTGACCGCTACTTCCGGACTACACGGAAATCAGTTTGTCATCAACAGCCAGTAAAAAGCCAGCTAACAGGAGCTGTGCCAACATTCACCAAATCGCAAGCGGCAGGAGAAACTACCGGCTGCTTGCCAACACATAGAGATTACTTGATGCCTCGTAGAGGCAGCATGCGCTGCCTATGCGAGACCTAAAAAGGAAGCAGGCTAAGGGTATATAAAAAGGTAAAAAAATGTAAAAAAGAGAGGAAAATTTAAAATAATGCTGAGAAGGAAAATGCATCCATGGTAGCTGATCCGGGGATGCCTGTCTGAGCAGCGAGCAATCCAGGCAATCAGCAGGAAGAGGACGTAGTAAATTTAGGAGTAAAATACAGAGTTTAAAACCTAGTTAATCAGCAGAAACCATAACTTCCAATCAGGTCTTCACTACTGAATGATTAGTCATCCTGATCAATCACCCCTATAATAACATAACTACTGACATTTTATAAATTCGTAACTTTTGTCACACAAAAAACCTACCCTTTTATGTTAGTAGGCATACTTTAATATGATTTTGTAAAACTGATACATCAGAATCCTTCAGCAGCCACAAGAGACTTGCCCTCCAAGTGGCAAGCCAGCGCAACACTCGCAATTTGAGTATTCAAATGCCTTAGGGTTATTTTCTCTTTATTTCCACCATACCCCCCCGCCCCCCCACCCCGCCCCCCGAAATAATTCTGGCTATTTGTTTAAAATTTCATGGGCACAAGTAGTGGTGCGTGCAAGTGATTGATGAGAAAGGGGTAAGTGTGACAGAGGGCCTGGATTTGTGAGTGACTGAGGGTTGTGAGTCCCTCAGTCACTGGATGATGTAGAGGTGAGGAAGGATGAATTTATGGTCCACCAGAGCAAAAAAGAAACTGTTACAAAATCCTAAGATGAACTCTTGGGGTGTTATGGGGCTTGCTTGGTGGTGGGGAGTTGGTCCCTCATCCAAAACGTTCTCAAGGGACTTGTTACGTCCTGGAGGTTTTGCACCTTCATCGTACTTTGAAACCGAAAACGGAAAATATACCATGCAGCTCTGGGCCAGTTTTTCCCATCTGGTTTTTAAGCATTCTGTATAAACTCACCTAAGTCTTGAAAATTCTGAACCCAAAGCCCCCATCTCTTTAGCATAAATGCCACCTCTCACACTGGCTGACAAGTTTAAATATGAACTACATGTAAATGTGCTCCACATGTACGTTTTTATCCTGTTTACGTTTCATCACTCAAGGTTTCTACATCAGTATACTATTTCTACATTATCACTCTACTGGTAGTTGTTTATATGCCATTCACTGTGAGTTGGCTGGTCAGGACACTAAAAAAATCTCATTACACTCCAGCACACATCTGTACATTACTACAGGGAAGAAGCCCAGCAGAAAACTATGTTAATTCCACAGACACGTAGGGAAACTGGACCTATTTCGAAAGAGATCTGGTGCCTATATAAAGATCAGGCAGTCGCCTTCAAGCCCCGGAAGACTTGGGATGTCTATTGCATTTGTTACAGCTGCACCTCCTCCAGCCTTCCTTCATATGCAAGAATCTCTCTTTAATATGAAAAGGGATATCATGGTCAATTTGTTTTCTTAAAATAAACAAAAAGTGATGGATGGGAGTCTTGACCCTGCTCCAATGGGAACAGTCCAGCCAGCCTGCCAGGCTGTGTACTCCCTAAACCAGAACACAAGCAACCCAGGACTGGTTTCGCTTCAGTTAGGGCTCAAAAACCAGGTGTAGCTTGGTTACAGTGACACACTGATTTGCATATGGCTGGGTCCAAACTGAGGTGGCATGGTGTGCAAAATAACAATAGACTAGGATGTGGAGAGGAGTATTCTACAAACAGCAGTACCTGATTTAGATGACTACTGCATATGTATGCTTTTTTATTTAATAAGAATACATACTTGAAGTTTCAAGGCAAGTGTGGTCACCAACTATAGCAAATGTTGAGGCAAAGTCTGTTAAAATGGAACAAAGTTTACAGCCAATACAAGACCTCTGATTTGTCGTCTGTAATTCTTCATATGTGTTTGTGGAGGAGGCTGTCATTGTAGTCCTTTTTCTATGTCTATGACAGCTGTCAAATACTCCTACTTTTATGTCAATAGTTGCTGCAAACTGTAGTCCTACTTCTTTGTCTATGGTATGTCCCAGTTTTTTGTTTTGAGAATCTGGTCACCCTACCTGTCAGGGAACCTCTCAGTTTGGTGAAGGAGTTGTGGAAGCAAGCTCCCAAGGAGCCCTCCCAGAATGCGGTTAGCTACTTGCTAGCCCTCCGCAAGCAAATGGAGAAGATCTGATAGCAGGCTTCCGAGAACTTAGAAGCTAGCTAGGAGGTCATGAAGCAATGGTACAACCAGAAGGCCACTTTAGTGGAGTTTCAACCTGGCCAGAAGGTGTGGATGATGGAGCCAGTTGATCCCTGGGCCCTCCAAGATCGTTGGGCAGGGCCCTATGAGGTGATTGAGTGGAAGGGGGAGACCACCAACCTGGTGGACCTCAGGACCCCCAGAACTCCCTTATGAGTCCTCCACATCAATTGCCTCAAGCCCCACTATGAGAGGTCTGAGGTCACCATGCTGTTGGTGACAGATGACGAAGTGGACGAGGAGAGTGGGCCACTCCCTGACCTCTTGACATCTAAAGAGAAAGATGAGTCAGTGAAGGATGTCAACTATTCCCCTACCCTGATCCCAGATCAGCAGAGTGTCATGTAGTTGCATTAGGCCCGGGCAGGAACACCACCATTTTACATGCTCATGTTTGAAGTTGACATTTTTTCTTGAACGTTGATATTTGACACACATGTGTTTACGTGCTTGTATGGTTAATGTTCTATGATACTTTTGCTTACATTTACACATCTTCGTAGGCAAATTATCAGAGCCTTGAACATTATGTACAAAAGCTAAAGTTCACTGCGCAAGATGTTGTTGTTTGTTATTGTTCACTCGGCGACTGCTTTGTCAGGATACAATAAATAATGACAGCCTGACTGGGACTTCACCATTGCAACATGGGTGAAGTTTATTATATAAATAACATCGCTCCTTGGAGTAGTTAGAGGAGAATTTCGTTGACACTTGCGAGGTCGCCCCATGCCAGTTTCCAGCCCAGAAGGATGGGGCCCAGCTCTACACCAAGAACGGCACCCAGATGAAACATACCCACAGGTAACTGGGGAGTTAGATCACCCTACAGGGATTCTGGCAGATTCACCTCCCCTCCCCCCAGGCACACTAGGATAGGGAGTGCTAGGAAGGAGCGCAATTATAACTGTACTTATATGCAAGCATATATTCTATGTAACAGCACAATGGTTGAATTGTTCATTTTCTTTGCCATTCTCGTGACGCTGATTACTCTGATTTGTTTCCTTCTGTTGATGATTGCAGAGCATGTATTTTACACAAGACTCTTATTGCTTCGATAAATATTGAAACGCCAATTCGAATATTTCTTGTGTTTCTCTTTGGGCATGCATGAGTTACCAGACAAAAAGGATTCTAGATTTGTTTCCATGATTTCCTTGGGGAGTCAGGGTTGTCATGTTCTGAGATTACACATAACACCTGCTACCTTTCAAGGTTAGGGCTACAGATGGTGCACTGTGAGCTAGCCAGTACTCAGGCCAACTTATCCTGATGGTGTGCTTGGACTCAATCTCGCACAGTTTTGTCCTTTATGTAGTCCAACAAGCGCACAGTTTTACAGTATGAGCCGTACGACAAGAGGGACTGTCGCCAGCTCTTGGGACAGTTCACCTCTCTGTTCTCCCTTATCCCTGAGCTTTCACACTTGTGTACCCATGACATTGACACAGGTGACAGTCCCCCTGTCAAAAACAAAATCTACAGACTGTCAGACAAGTGAGGGCCAGTATCAAGGAGGAGGTCTCCAAGATGATGGCATTTGAAGTGATTGAGCAATCAAGTAGTCCCTGGTCCAGCCCAATGGTGCTGGTTCCCAAGGCTGCCCCACCAGGCGCCAGCCCAGAACTCTGGTTCTTTGTGGACTACAGGAGGATTAATTCAGTCACAAGACTGATGCTCATCCCCACCCCTGAGCCGATTAGCTCATTGATCGGTTGGGGGCTACCAAGTTCCTGAGTACTTTTGACCTTACTTCAGGATACCTGCAGATATCCTTAACTGAGGGGGCGAAAGAGAGGTCAGCATTCTGTACCTCAGAGGGCCACTTTCAGTTTAGGGTTATTCAGTTTGGATTGAAGAATGCCCCTGCCACCTTCCAGAGCTTGGTGAACAAGTTTGTCCTAGCTGGGATGTGGCCTTCAATGCTGCTTATTTAAATGACATAGCTGTCTTCAGCAGCAGCTGGGAGGATCACTTTTTTCACATTCAGGAGGTGCTTCAGGCTCAGCAACAGGCAGGCCTGACTATCAAGGCCAGTAAGTGCCAGATTGGGCAGGGTTCAGGGGGGGTACTTTGGACACCTTGAGGGTGGGTGCAGTCCCTCATGGCCAAGATAGAAACCATCATGGCCTGTGAGGCCCACAGAAACTCAGACAGAAGTTAGGGCCTTCCTGGGCCTCACTAGATCTTACAGGAGGTTTGTCAAGGGGTAGGGCACCATTGTTGCACCTTGACTGAGCTGACTTTGAAGAAACAGCCAAAGAAGCCAATCTGGACAGAGGCCTTTCAGAAAGCCTTTGACTCCATCAAACAGGTCATGTGTACAGGCCCTGTACTCAAGGCCCCTACCTTTTCCCAGGAGTTCCTTGTGAAAACAGATGCCTCAGAGCATGTCATAGGGGGCAGTGCTGTCACAGTTAAATGAGGCTAGACCAACCTATAGCCTTCATAAGTAGGAGGATGATTCCCGGGAGCAGAGGTGGAGTGTTATTGAGAGAAAAGCCTTTGCTGTGGTCTGAGCACTGAAGAAGCTGAGACTATACTTGTTTGGGACCATAGGCCCCTCAGATGGTGTATGCGGATGAGGTGATGAGAATCCCAAATTGTTGATATGGTCCATCTCCCTACAGGGAATAGAATTTACAGTGGAACACCATCCTGGGTCAGACCACACCAATGCTGATGGTATCTCCAAGTTTTTCCACCTGAGTGATGAGAACTACCAGGAAGTTGGGTAGTTCTTCCTACTTTCAGCTGGGGGGAACATGTGTTAGACCTGTCAGCCTTAGGGTGGTTTTTCCTCCAAACCTTTTGCCTTCACCCCTCCTATTTTTGCTGAGTTTGTTTTTATTGGCCTTGGGGATCTGCGCACTTTGCCAATGCTAACCAGTAGTAAAGTGCTTGTGCTCTCTCCTCTAAACATGGTAGAAGTGACCTATGCCAAATTGTAACATTTAATTTAGTAGTAAGACCCTAGTAAAGTGGTACTACCTGTACTCTGGGCCTGCAAATTACATGCTACTAGCAGGCATGCAGCACTTATTGTGCCACGCACTTCAGTAACACTTTAAAACATGTCTCAGGCCTTTCATTGCTGCCTGTGTGTGCAGTTTTAAACTGCCATAACGACCTGACAAAATAAACCTTTTGCCAGGCCTAAACCTTCCTATTGAATACATATTAGGTCACACTCTGGCGCAGAAGCCCAAGCTAGCATTCAGCACCAGCCATGTGGGTGTATTTGCCATGTGTCCTCAGGGTAAGGGACACTATAATTTGGAGCAATTAAAAACTATAAATAGATCTCATTCTTGCACGAATAAGCTCTATGTTAGTTCCCATCACAGTCCCGTTTCCTGTCCTTTTTGCCGGCATCAGGGGTTTCACCCTCCTTTCCAGTAGGCAACTATTTAAAAGTAGAGACACAATACAGGGCAAGCACAGCCAGGCTCACTGAGCAAAGGTTCAAGGCCCGTTTGATCAATGTGCACTCCCTTCCCAAGCATTCATTATATTTATGATTTGATTTCTTTGAATAATTAGGATGCCATTTTCCTCACTGAAATCTGGCTCTTTGATACACTGTGCCCTGCTAGTGCATCAGCAGCCCATCCTCATTTCTGTATCCAGCACATTGGCAGTCAGTAAATTAAGGGGGGGGGGGGGGTGGCATTAAGATCATCTTCTGCTCTGAGTATGTCTATACGACTTTCTTCGGCTTTGAAGTCCCCCCTCTATGAAGGTGCTGTTTTCTCTCTCAAACTCTTTGCCAATTCCTCCTTCTCTAGTGCCCTATCATCCTCCCAAGCAGGCTAAGAGATTTTTAAATAATGTTTTGGATGAAATTGCACTAAGTTGTATTCAATTTGCCAATTTCAGTTTTAGGTGATTTTAATATTCATCTATGTTGGACTTGGCCTTTTTTGCAGGGTCATTCCAGAACTTTTTGCCTTCCTCCTGTATTTTTTCTGACCTGTTGTTGGTGGTTTTATGACTCTGGGAACTTTACCACTGCTGATCAGTGCTGAAGTGCATATGCTCTCCCTGTAAATTGTTGTTCTGGATTGGTGTTTCCATAATTGGCTTATTTGATTTACTAGTCAGTCTCTGCTACAATGCACTGTGTGTGCCCAGGGCCTGTAAATCAAATGCTGCTAGTAGGCCTGCAGCACTGATTGTGCCACCCACATAAGCAGCCTGTAAATGTAACTCAGGCCTGCCACTGCAGTGTCTGTGCGCAGTTTAATACTGCCATGTCGACTTGGCAAGTGCACTCACTTGCCAGGCCCTAACCTTCTCTTTTCTTACATGTTAGTCACCCCTAAGGTAGGCCCAAGGTACCCCTGTGGGCAGGGTGCAGTGTATGTGAAAGGTAGAACATGCCCTGGTGTGTGTTGCATGTCATGATAGTGAAATACTGGCAATTTCGTTTTTCACTATTGCAAGGCTATCTGTTCCCATACGGTAGAATGGGGAGTTTGCTTACAACATCTTATGAGCCTAACTACCTCTGGGAACAAGGTGGGAAAATAAAGTTTAGTATGCCTGAACTCAGAATGTTAAAATGCATCTTTTAGTGAGGGTGATTTTTACATTCTGTGTTTGCAAATACCACTTTTAGAAAGTAGGTATTTTCTTGCTTAGCCATCCAATGTGCCTCTGCTTGGGATGTGTATTCACTGTCTGGCTTTGGAGTGACAGGGGCTGGGGATGTGCAGTGGCTCCAGAGAGTCTGGATGAGTCAGCGCTAGGCTGAATAGGCCTGGTCTGCATTTGGAGTGGTGGGAGGAGTAGCACGTACACCTGAATAGGGCTGTGTCTGCCTTCCACAATGATGGCTCCACCCCCCTGTGGTGTGTCTGGAGCCAGGGCTCACACTTACAATGGAAGTTGTTGTGCACTTGCAAAGTGCCCCCCAGAACTGGTTTGGACTGGGCTCAGAGCCCTGGGCCAGGAGAGAACAAAGACAGTTACTGTATAAAAAAAGGGCCCAGACTTTTAGATCACTTCTGGGAAATCAAGAGGAACATTTGCCAAGGAGAAGAGCTGGAGAAACTGAGGAGGAATACTGCTCCTGTGCTGTTTGCTGTCTGGGGTTGACCTGCAGTGGCTACTTTCTGCCAAGGAAAGGGAAAAGGACTTTGCTGTTTGCTGTGTCCCCTGCTTGAGGAAGATCTCTAAGGACTTGAAGAAGAGCATGCCTCCTGTTCTGAAGTCTCAGGGACACAAAGACTTCACCCCAGCTCCCCTGAACTTCCTTGCTGGGAGTTCTGACCTGGCAAGAGGTGCCTGTAGCTGTTCGGGGCCTCTGGAGGTTGTTCTGGCTGTTGGGAGCTGGAAAAGCAATGCAACAACAAGATGCATGACACATCCGTACCTGTTTCCGATGCATTTCCGAAGAAATCGTCGCAGCGCATGCCAGCGGCACGAGAAATCGCGGCACGAGTATCGAGTGCACTGATCCCTGAAGTCCGAGATCACCGCACCGATTCCAACGCAAGCCATGCTGTGCGGCTGCAAGAACCCATGCATCATCCCAGATCGTTGCATCGCATTGAGACACCAGGTTTGTCGCATCGCTGGGGAACGCAGTAAGAAACCGACGCATCACCTCCCCAAGCAGTAAGAAACCGACGCATCACCTCCTCTCCGGTAAGGAACCAACGCATCACCTCCCCTGCGCAGCAGTAAGGAACCGAAGCATCACCTCACCCGGAGCAAGGAACCGACGCATCACCTTCCCTGAGTGTAAGGAACCAACGCATCGCTTTCCCTGCGGCCCTTTTTGTTTGTGTGCGCGATGCATCCAAGGTACTTTGTGTGAAAAGTGTCGCATCTGCAATTTGGTTTGAACTGAACTATTTCTTCCATTTGAAAGTCATATTTTTATTACTGTATTGTGGATTTTTGCCGTTTGGTCTTGTTTGGTTTAGATAAAGATTACTTATTTTTCTAAACTGGTGTAGTGTCCATTTGCAGTGTTTTCACTGTATTACTGGGTGGGCAGTCAAAATATCGAATTTTAAATATCGACCTACACTAATATCGAGTTCTTAATATCGTAGGGACAGAATATCGAAGTCAAGAATATCGTTGACCAGAATATCGAATTGAAGGTAAGTAATATCGATTTTTTTAATATCGAAGTAAGTAATATCGAGGTCATTGATATTGTTAGCAAATATATAGTTGTTAATAATATCGATTTTTTTTAGTGTTATGTATTTTATATGTATGTTTAACATGTTTTTTTAAAGTTTTTTCATTATTTTTAAATATATGTATTAAATGTTTAGAAAATAGTTTTTTTTTTAAAGGAAATTTTGCGTTTTAGTATCAGAGCGGGTTGTGGGTTTATAGGGGAATAGGGTGGGAAGTAATTTAATTATAATTAATTAATTAATATGTTTTTATTTATTGTTATTCATTGTTAATTTATTGTTAATTAATTATTAATTTGTAATTAATTTATATTAATTGGTTAATTTATAATTATATTTATTATAATTAATTTATTATTAATTTGTATTTATTGTTATTGTTAATTAATTTATTGTAAATTAATTATTAATTGGTAATTAATTTTAATTCACTGATTAATTGGTAATTAAATTAATTATGTTATTTTTAATGTGTAGCAGGTTGTGGGTTTATAGGGGAATAGGGTGGGAAGTAATTTAACTATAATTAATATGTTTTTATTTATTGTTATTCATTGTTAATTTTTAGTTAATTAATTATTAATTGGTAATTAATTTATATTAATTGGTTAATTTATAATTATAATTAATTTTTTAGTAGTTTTTATTAATTGTTATTGTTAATTAATTTATTGTAAATTAATTATTAATTGGTAATTAATTTTAATTCATTGATTAATTGGTAATTAAATTAATTATGTTATTTTTAATGTGTAGCGGGTTGTGGGCTTATAGGGGAATAGGGTGGGAAGTAATTTAAATATAATTAATTAGTTAATATGTGTATATTTATTGTTATTGATTATTCATTTATTGTTAATTAATTATTAATTGGTAATTAATTTTTATTAATTGGTTAATTACAAATTATATTAATGAGAATTTTTATTTTTTTATTTTTATTTATTGTTATTGTTAATTAATTTATTGTCAATTAATTATTAATTGGTAATTAATTTTTATTAATTGATTAATTGATAATTAAATTAATTGTGTTATTTTTTATGTGTAGCGCGTTGTTTGTTTATAGGGGAATAAGGTGGGAAGTAATTTAATGTTATTTAAGTAAATATTTTAATTTAATAGGTATTTATTAATAATTATTTGGTTAAATAATTATTAATATGTTATTTATTTAAAAAAAAAAAATAATAATAATTTATAAGTATGTTAATTTAACCCCTACGCGATCCTACATTTTCCCTACTGTTGCACTCACTGGAGTGGGAATAATAATTTTTACCCCTACGCTATCCAACACTTTCCCTACTGTTGCACTCACTGGTGCGGGAATAGTAATTTTTACCCCTACGCTATCCAACACTTTCCCTACTGTTGCACTCACTGGAGTGGGAATAGTAATTTTTACCCCTCCGCTATCCAACACTTTCCCTACTGTTGCACTCACTGGAGTGGGAATAGTAATTTTTACCCCTACGCTATCCAACACTTTCCCTACTCTTGCACTCACTGGAGTGGGAATAGTAATTTTTACCCCTACGCTATCCAACACTTTCCCTACTGTTGCACTCACTGGAGTGGGAATAGTAATTTTAACCCCTACGCTATCCAACACTATCCCTACTGTTGCACTCACTGGAGTGGGAATAGTAATTTTTACCCCTACGCTATCCAACACTTTCCCTACTGTTGCACTCACTGGAGTGGGAATAGTAATTTTTACCCCTCCGCTATCCAACACTTTCCCTACTGTTGCACTCACTGGAGTGGGAATAGTAATTTTTACCCCTCACGCTATCCAACACTTTCCCTACTGTTGCACTCACTGGAGTGGGAATAGTAATTTTACCCCCACGCTATCCAACACTTTCCCTACTGTTGCACTCACTGGAGTGGGAATAGTAATTTTTACCCCTACGCTATCCAACACTTTCCCTACTGTTGCACTCACTGGAGTGGGAATAGTAATTTTAACCCCTACGCTATCCAACACTTTCCTTACTGTTGCACTCACTGGAGTGGGAATAGTAATTTTTACCCTTACGCTACCCAACACTTTCCCTACTGTTGCACTCACTGGAGTGGGAATAGTAATTTTTACCCCTACGCTATCCAACACTTTCCCTACTGTTGCACTCACTGGAGTGGGAATAGTAATTTTTACCCCTACGCTATCCAACACTTTCCCTACTGTTGCACTCACTGGAGTGGGAATAGTAATTTTAACCCCTGCGCTATCCAACACTTCCCTTACTGTTGCACTCACTGGAGTGAGAGTAGTAATTTTTACCCTTACGGTATCGAACACTTTCCCTACTGTTGCACCCACTGGAGTGGGAATAGTAATTTGATTTCCTCCGCTATCTAATATTTTGTATTTGTTTAGCTAATGTACTGTATAAATATTTTTTAAAAGATTTAAAATAATTTTAATTTTTTTAAATTTGTTACATATATTTATTTAATTTTTATTTATATTATTGTTTTATGTGTATAGATGTATTTATAATTTATAAAAAATAAATTAAACAATTTATAAGTTATTAAAATAAATATTAAAACATATTAATAAGTAAGTATATATATATTATATATTATATGTATATGTTTAATGTATTTTCAAATTATATATATTACTTATAATTTTTAAGCATTTTAAAATATTTTTAACTATGTTTCTTTTAATTATATGTATTATTTACTTTATTTTACAATATTTTTTAACTTAAATTAAAAACGATATTTTTAACAACAATATTTTTGACATCGATATTTTATTTTCGATATTTTTGTACTTACCTTAATGTAGATAGGATGTCGATATTCTTGTCTTCGATATTTTTGCTGCGATATTTTTGTAGGTCGATATTGTGACCTTCGATATTTAGTCAGTGATTCGTATTACTGTATGTGTTCACAAATGCTTTACACATTGCCTCTGAGATAAGCCTGTCTGCTCATGCCAAGCTACCAAGGGGGTGAGCAGGAGTTATTTTAGAAGTGTATCCTCCTTACCCTGACTAGAAGCAAAGGTCCCTACTTGGACAAAGGTACCTACCTCTGCCAACTAGAGACCCCCATTTCTAACAATGTAGATTCTGAATTTAGCCTTGGTTATCCTTAGATCATTGAGGTAATTGCCTAGCTGTTTGTTGTCCCCCATGAGGCTTGTCATACATTTGATCTAGTTTTTACTAACATACCCGATCTTCATAACGGCACTCCACAGCCTTTAGCTTGTTCTCATTACTATCTCATTCCTTGGGAAGTCAAGCCTCCCAGGAAAACCTCTCCACCTCTTCCTAGTGTGCTTAACTCTCGCCTTTGCATAAAGTTAGTGAAGCCAATCTGGCATCCAATTTATCCATGCTTGCTCTGCAACTAAGTAGAGTTCCAGATCGTGATACTCTTTCGGTCAACTACTGCCTAACTACAGCATTACTTTTAATTACCCGTGTTAGAAGTAAAACACCCGCCAGGTCTCGTCCTTTGGCCCCGTGGTTTCCGCCTACGATTGCTTGTATTAAATCCAGCTTCAAGAAATTGGAACGTTGGGGGAAAGGTAATGGGGCCAATGATAAAGCTGTTTATAAACAGGCTCTTAGAGATTATCATGCAGCTATTGCTAAGGCTCAATCAGAGTACTTTTCCAATCAAATGACCGCTTTTTCAAATACTTCTAAAGAGATTTTTTAAATTGTTCATTTCTGTCTTCCAAAGTTTGTGCTCAGGCAATCCCCCCCCATCGGAAGACTATTTCACTCTTTTTTCTTAATAAGTACTATACTGAGTCTCTGTATATGAACTTTTCTGTTGCACCTGGTGATTGCTGTACATTGCCCAGCTCCTCCTTAGGCTCCTCTCTTAATGCTTTTGAGTCTATCTTTTATAGGTCTCAGCGCCAGCCATAATGAATGTCTGGCTCCCCATCGTACCCCTGTCCACTGCCCATTTTATCTAAGGTCAGGCATATTATTAATCCTTTAGTTGATGCTCTGCTGAACACTCCCTCCATCAGGTGGTTGTCCCAAAGTCCTGTATACATGCTTATGTGCTGCCTCTCCTGAAGAAGCCATCAGCTGATCCTCAGGTCTTTTCTAACTACAGGCCTATCTCTTTGCTACTGGCTTTTTCTAGAATTTTAGAAAAGGCAGAGAACTGTCAGCTTAACCAGTTCTTAGAAGATAATAATCTTCTACATGACTCCCAGTCTGGTTTTCAACCTTGTTATAGCACTGAATTGGCACTGCTGGAAGTCTCAGATTGTGCCAGATTGAGCGTAGATCAAGGATGTGAAGCAATAGTGGTCCTATTGGATCTGTCTGCTGCCTTTGATACAGTTTCACACCAGATACTGTTGCAGTGGTAATCAGAATGTGGCATGGCGATCTGGCCCTACTATGGATTCGGTCCTTTCTATCTGATCGATCTCAGTTGGTCTTTATGCTTCCTTTCCTGTCTTCATCAAAGTTTCTTACTTATGGTGTTTCATAGGGGTCTGCCCCTCAGTACTATTCTTTTTAACTTTCATATGGCAACACTGACCTAAATAATTCAGACTCTGGGGTTTAAGGTGGTGTCCTATGCGGACGATACTCAGCTCTTGCTGTCTTTCACTGAGGCAAATAGCAATGTTCAATAATCCTTCCAATCTTGTCTGGTGCAAGTGGTTAATTGGATGAAACAGAATTGCTTAAAACTAAATGCATTGAAAACTGAGGATATACCTTTTCGCTGCTCCCCTTCCCTTTGGAGTAGTACCTGGTAACCTGTGAATCTTGTCTCCCCTCCAACTCTGGTGGAGCAAGTCAGGAAACTGGGCATCAGATTTGACTATAATTTCTTGATTGTACCTCAGGTGAAGTTTGTGTCGGGTACTTGCTTTTCCATTTAAAAAGTTTAAGGAAATTCTTGGGCCAGGTCACTGAATGCGCCAGTAAACTGTTACATATGCTCTGATCACTTCCTGCCTTGTTTATGTGAACATTCTTTACCTTGGCCTTACTGACTACCTCCTTCAGCACTTACAGCTGGTTCAGAATGCTGCTGCTCTGTTCCTTATTGATATCCCCAGAACTGACTCTATGGGCACTCATTTAAGATCTCTGCATTGGCTTCATGTTCCCAAGCACATTCTCTTAAATGTTTTCTGCACACCTTTTGTGCTTTTCATCAAAAAGGTCCGATGTACCTCAGGCAGAGAACTCAGCAGTATGTTCCTGCTAGATCATTTAGATCCCACAATCAGTTGTGGCTCCTTCAGTGAGGCGTGCTTGTCTAGGAGGCCGATTGTTTTCCTACCTAGGCCTTAAACTTTGGAATGCTCTGCATCTCTTTATTTGGGGTTTGCCTGATGAATCATCATGAAAGAAAAGGTTTAAAACCTGTTTATTTCAGTCATGCTGATTCTCATTAGATAGCCATTTTTTCCTTCTATATTCTACTGAGCACCGGGAAGTCCATTGAGAGCTGCACACTTTATAGATGGCATATTCATTCATTCATATGTCACACCTATGGTAATCCCTACACAGCCCATAAGGCAAGGTGCAGTGTATTTAAAAAATTGGTCATGTACTTTTAAGTTTTACACGTCCTGGTAGCGAACAACTCATACGTTTGTTTTTCACTATTGCAATGCCTACCACTTGCATTGGATAACAAGGGATATCTTTTTACATTTATGAAGTGATAACGGTTGATTCGGAGTAGGTAGGAATGTTGAGTTTGGTCTCTAAAAAATTGCAATTTAAAACCCTCTTTAATGGGAAATTTGGATTTTAAGTTGCAATTCTGAAAATGCCACTTTTAGAAAGTTGGAATTTTCTTATCCTAACCATTTGATGCCTGCAGCCTATATCGTGGGTCACATGACTAGGTTTAGCTCACAGTTGGCCTTTGTGTATTACTCCTGTGTTAGAAAGTGGGACTAGGTGTTGGCAGGATAGCACATCTCTAGCAGGATGGGGGGGGTGGAGCTGTCACCTACCACACTTGCTTTTCAAAGGGGCTGTCTCAGCACACTCATACAGGGTTTCAAACTAGCCTATTGTGACCCCAGACAATCTGAGGATAAGGTAGGAGGAAGGAAATTCCAGACACATCTATGGGGGGAAAACTCCAGAAGCTTTTCCCACTTCAAAAGCTGGCACCCGGTATAAATATTGGACCCTCAGACCTAACTCTTCATATCACTTCTGGACGTGTGGAAGACTCAGAAGAAGGACTGCTCTGCTGCTGGAAGAACTGCCAGCTGAGCATTGAATCTGGCATAGAGTGCGTTGCTGTTGTCCAGCTGGTGATGAGAGATTGGGTGATGGTTTTGAGAGTGTTGCTGGGGAGCCATTTGAAGATCTTGAGCACCTTGAGTGTGTAGAAGGAGGAGCTGGAGTCTGCGTTCAAATGGCTGGTCATGGTGAGTTGTTTGTCAATGACTATTCCAAGGTTCTTTGCGTGGGTTGTGGAGAGGGGTGTGTAGCTGAGTTTGGCAGGCCACCAGCTGAAGTTCCAGATGAAGTGCCTTTGCCAAATATTACTACTTCCATCTTGTCTGTGTTGACCTTGAGACAGTTGGTCTCATCCAACTCGAGACTTTGGTCATGCAGTCTGGGTGTCTGGGGTCTTGTCGGAGTGGGAGAGTAGGAGCTGAGTGTCATCAGCATACGATATGATGTTGAGGGTGGGGCTGACTGAGGATCCTTGTGGAACTCTGCTGATGAGGATGACGGTGTCTAAGTTGAAGGGGGTCAGGCTGACAGACTGGGTGCGGCCTGTGAAGAAGGAGCAAATCTAGAGAAGTGCAGGTCCTTGGATGGCAGCTCCATGAAGTTTTTGAATACGTTTGTGGTGTGAGACAGTGTTGAAGGCTGCAGAAAGGTCTAGTAGGTGAGAGCTGCGATGCCACCTCTGCCCATGACAATCCGGATGTCATCAATGGCTGTGATGAGGGCATGTTCTGTACTGTAGTTGGGTCAAATCCAGATTGAGTGGTATTGAGGAGGTGGTTGTTGTTGAGGTGGGTAGCTAGGCATTTGTTTATAATCTTTTCTATGGCTATTTTTGGGTAAGGGTGCAGGAAGCTAGGCAGATAGTTGGGTAACGTTTTCGAGTCTGCTGAGGGTTTCTTAAAGAGGGGAAGTACTGTGGCATGTTTTAGGCATACAGGCTGGCGATTATGATGATTGAGTCATTAGGGATCGGGATGAGGACTCCACTCATGGGGTCCAGAACTTTGATAAAGATGTGGTGAGGGTGGGGGTTCAAGAGTGCTCCAGAGAGTACGGAGTGCATTATCGCTGCAGTTTCTTGAGTGGTGGTGCCAGGCTAAATGTTCAGGGTGGTTCTCTGGGTTTTGGCTGATATGGGCAGAAAGACTGCGAGGGTGAAAGGGTTGGTTAGTGCTCCAGATTGTCGTTGATGCTGATAATCTTGTTGCTGAAAAATAGGGACAGCTGGGTGCAGAAGTCCTGAGAGGAGTTTACGCTGGTGGAGCTTGCTGCCGGACAGTTGAAGTCTTTCACTATGGTAAAGATTTTCTGGGGATGTTGGTGCTGCTTTCTATGTGGTTGGTGAGTGCAGAGAACTTAGTGCTTCTGCTTTGCTAATGGTTGCATCTTAGGGATGATTTTTAGGTATTCTTGTAGGTGTCATATTGGCTTTGTCTTCATCTCTATTCAAGTTGCTTGCAGTGGAGTTTGGTGCGCCAGAGCTCTTCCATGTACCATGTTGCTTGCGGTCTGGTTCTCGTAGCTTTATTGGCTTTGAAAAGAGCCAGATTGTCTGTGCAGGCATTTTTCCAGGCTTTGAAGTTGGATGTGGATTCGGGGAGATCTTTGTGTCGAGGTAAGTGGTATAGGAGTTTGGAAGACCAGGATGCTTCTGGGATCTTCCAGTTCCAGTCCCATTGTGAAGATTTTCAATGGTGTTTCTGCGGTGGTGTGGGATGTGTATGCTGAAACTGACGAGGGTGTGGTTGGACCAGGTGATTGGTATGGGCTTGTCTACTGTGATGTTGCTAAAGCTGGAGAAGATGGTGTCCAGTAGGTGTCCGGAGGCCTGTGTGGGACTTCCACTTGCTGGCTTAGTCTGAGGATGGACAGGTCCTCAAGGAGGTTGGTTGTTGAGATCGGTGAAGTCCTTCAGGTGGTAGTTGAGGTCGCTGAGGAGGATGAAAGTGCTGGAGTTGCCAAAGTCTGCAAGGGTGCTGCCAAAGTTGGTGTGATGTCCAAGGGGGTTGCTAAACAACAGTGCTGCTCGGGTGTAGTTGGTGATGAGGAGTTTGAAGATCAAGTGTTCCATGTTGCTGGTGGTGCTTTCCGAGGTGGTGGAGTATTGAATGGTTTCTTGGATAATCTTAGCGATACCACCTCTGGGTCTGTTTGTCCTGACTTGTCTTGCGATCTTGTATCCGGGGGCTGGGATTGCCGTTGCGATGACAGGAGCTGACGAAATTAGCCAGGCTTCATTCAAGAAGAGTAGGTCCAGGAGCAGTCATGTATCAGATCCCAAGTTTCAGTGGCATGTTTAGTGAGGGAGTGAGTGTTGAGGAGTGTGCTAGACAGAGAGGGGTGCTTTGTAGTGGGGGTCAGGTGTATGTAGTCTGTGTTGAGTGTGTTGGCTGTGTGAAGTGCAGCAGGAGTGAGGTGGGTGTGGAAGGGTGCATGTGAGATGGTAGGTGGTGCAGGAGAACGTACCCTCAGCTTTGGGCAGTGAGGCACCACAGTAGCACAGGGAGATGTGACTTGGGTTCAGGTCGCGGTGGAGAAGCGACGGGGGTGTGGGGTAGATGTCAGGAGCACCAGGGACTCTGGCGCTGGGCACAGGCAGGGCATGGATGGACGCAGATGGGATTGCTTTTCGCGCTTAATGGCAGCCTGAGGCTGCCATTAAGTAAAGACAGTTTTGGTTGGAAACCAGTGATATCACTTCCTGTGCAGATGGATGATGGGAAATGCAGTGATGTCACTTCAACGGAGTGTCACTTCAACGGAGGGTTACCGTGCTAGCAGCAGGCCCCATCTTTGGTACATGGCGAGGCAGATGCACACATTTGCAAGTTCTGTGCGACTTTCACATTTCACACAAAAGGTCCTACTGGCCCTGAAATAATAGCACCGGCCCCTCATGTTGGTTCTCAGTGTCATAAATGCTTAGCAAATTGATTGACAGGTAAGTAAATACAGGCGTATACAGCAAGAATGAAAAAAAGTACCACGAGATTAAAGCACAAAAAATACAATTGAGTTTAAACGGTTTGTGACGCACCACAGCAAAACAAAGTATACATGTTTACATCAAATTGTGGGACCTATGCCGGAATGATGAGGTCACCTTAGATCACTGAGTGACTCATGAAAGGCGCATTTATTCTGACTGTGAATCATACTTGGCGAGTGAGATTAGGGTGAGCTGCTTTGGCCTCTGTCATTTTAAAGGTATCCACCTTGTCAGGTTATACATCTCTGCCATCTAGTGGCAGCAATTATCTAAATAGTGTAACCGTATGAGCCACATTTTTATTCAAACGGGTTTGCAGTATCCAAAAACGGAGCAAATCTATTGTAACAATTTTTGTTCTTACTAAATAAAAACATGAGGAATTCTCTTTTCCCCGCGTTGTGTATGTAAAATAGGAAATCAGACCGTGTGTAAACGTTTATGTGTTCATTACGTGAGAAAATTAGGATGCATTTCACCCAGGGCTCCCTATATGTGTGTACAGGGCATGAATGGCCTATCGTGCAATCTGGCACTACCAGAAGGGCTGGTCTGACAGGTCAGTGTGTGGGCCACTTGTTTTGGTTGTTAATGGACCTGTTTTATGGTCTGGGCCGGGTTTTACTGTTGATTTCCCTGATAGTATCACAAACATGCATACCTAAACAGAGTGTATTTTACAAGATCAAAACTGCCACAATTTGCAAATGTTGGCCATTTTCTGGCAATCTGATTCGCTAATTTGAGTCACCTTTATTTTGTTACCAGGGACTATTTTCAGTCCCAGTTCGACCCTGTCCGTGTAAGCTCTGAAGAGGATATTAAGAAAAACAAACATAATAAATGCCCACAGTTTCAAGTACAGCATCCATCTGGTGGGTACTTCTAACTGCAAATTCCTCACCTTGTGAATATCCCCTCAGTGTCGGACTGGATCTGAAATCTTAAAAGCAGTGCTACTAGGCACCGGTAAGTGGCATTGTGCGCTAACTTCGTTCCTTCCGGAACTGACGAACAGAGCCGCATATAACCACCACTCATGCGTGCTGATGTCAGTTCCTTTCTTTCCGTGCCTTCTGACGTGGATCTGGGACTACTCCTCCATCTTTTGATGAGATTTTTTCGTCAAAAGTTTGTTCTTTTCCAATGAGCAAAGGAAATGTGACACCTTCCCAAACAACAGAGCTTAACACTTAGCCACCCTAAACGCAGCAGCAAGAATGGTCACATGATCCAAGAAACACGACCACATCACCCCTCGTTGCAAAACTTAAAATGGCTACCAACCGAAGCATGCTGCTGTTTCAAAACGGCCTGTCTCACCCATAAAGCCCTACAGACTGGAAAACCGGATTACCTCGCAGCCAAACTCACTAAAGCAGGACAATCAAGAAGCTCCAACACGCTCCTTCTAATCCCACCCAAAAGACATAAACAAAAAGCCATCTCCCGCTCTTTCTCAGGCAACGCCCCCAAAATCTGGAACTCTCTCCCAATTCATATCAGAACTAACCCCTCCTTCACGAGCTTCAAGAAAATACGAAAATAATTTATTCTCAACCGTCATCTCTATGGGGGCGTGGCTGACTGCGGAAAATGGCGGACGCGTGAGCCTGGAGCTCCGCAGCAGCCCGCTATTTATATGCAAATCCCGGGGGCTGGGCCACACTGTGTAGCGGCGGCTAACCCCCTGGAGCTGGAGAGGCGCCTGAGCGGCCTGAGGGGGGGGCGAAAATTACAGCAGCGGCGACCCACACAAAAGCGGCGAGCAGAGGCTGCGGGCGTGCTCCCAGGGCCTGCGTGGCGAGGGCCGGGAGGTGTGATGGCGTAATCCGGGTCGCGCCTGACTGGGAAGACGAGCCTGGGGGCTGCAGTAGCCTGCCTCCCTCAAATGGCTATAATAGCGCTGAACAGTGAGGGACGCGAGGGAGGACCCAGCGCAGCTGGCGGGGACGGTGGCCTAATACAGATCTGGAAGATCGACGACTGGCTGTGCCTGGAGGAGTAGGCTGGGAGGCGGTGGAGACGGCCTGCCCGGCCTGCTAACTGCGGCATTGGTGCGCTGTGAAGCCCACGACTGGCGGCCCTAAGTTACTTGCGGGGGCGGTGCTCCAGTGTGGGCCTTGGCGGCCACGGGAGCGGAGCGTATGGGCCTGAATCGACAGAACGGGTAAGCGCGTGAAAGGTGCGCATGAAGTGGAGCCCAGCAGCGCTGAATGCAGGCAGGTGGGTGGCAAGACGTTGGCTACAGTAAGCGGGGGCACCACCAAGCAGTTGATAGACGTGAGGGAGTCCACCTGGGAAAATGCAGAGCACTTGATTGGAGGCCATGCACTAGCTAACACGGAGGTGCGGGGAACAGAGGGGCGCCACAATGGACGAGCAGTGCAGGCCTGCTGCGCGGAGGACATACTGCGCGAGTGGCGCCAGAGATGCCTGAATTTTGTGAGAGGCTATGGTGGAGGCATTGACTTGAACCACCGATGACAAAAGAGGAAGCAAGCACGGCCTGGTAGGCCTAACAGATACTATAAGGGTGAAGCCAGGAGCGCAGCTCAGGGGTGAAGAGGGCCAGGTGACGCGAGAAGCGGGCACTGCCTAGGCAGTAGAGAGGCCAGCGGTAAGGGCCTAACTGGCGCCATTGGCACCGTCCACACAAGAAGAGCGTGGCCTGGTGAGAGTAGTGTACCAGAACGCGTCATGAGCCCGAAGGCGGCGTGCGAGATAGAAAACATAGACAAACACCATGTGCAGTAGAGACCCCATGTGCTCCCAACAGACATTAACCGGGCTCCAACCACGATTAAATACCTGGGCATACATGTCTATCATTCTCTGAATGACCTATGTGAAGGCAACCTCGACAGAGCACTCCGCTCGCTCAGATCCTGTGTAGCGTTTTGGAATTCATTGAAGTTGCCGGTAATGGCGCGCATATCGTTGACCGAGATGGTTATGTTGCCCAGGCTACTCTATTATTTTGTGAACCTCCCGCTGGTGTTACCCAGAGGTTGGTTTGTCCCCCTGGACTCACTGGTGCGAGACTTAATATGGGGAGAAGGACGTAAGAGAGTCTCACTGGCGATATTGCGGCGCCCAGTACGCAACGGGGGGCAGGGAGTGCCCAACTTTGAACTGTACTACCTGGCTTCCCAGCTGCAGTGGCTGGAAGGAGCGAATGCGGAGGGAATGTTCATGGGAGACCTGAGCGCCCACCCCACCCTAGTATTAGCCAAGATACTGGACCATAGAGTCGTGACGCCCTCCAAGCTGAACCTACAGACTACGGCATTACAATGCTGGAAGAAAAGCTTGGCTAAACTGCCCTTTACCCCCAAATACTCACCCCAGCTCCCCTTGGTGGACCTACCACATGGAATTCCAAGCCAAATTTTCACTTCGGAGCAATTGGTAGAATGGGAGGGATTAGGTCTCGGAACAGTGGGCGACTTCTACCGGGAAAAGATGCTGATCCCCTTTGTGGAACTGGTAGAACAATATGAGCTGCCGGTGGGCCAGTTCCTGCAGTATGAGGCCCTAGTTTGTACCTTTAGAGAATTAAGGGGAGGAGGAGGAGCAGAACCGGAAACACATTCCCTGCTCCATGCGTTATTCACCTTGGGAGGGGCTGGCCACCAAGTGAAATGGTTTTACACAACGCTGGTGGAGGCATCATTGATGACGCTGCCTAAAATCAGGGAACGCAGGGAACAAGCGTTAAACAAACAATTTACAGACGAAGAATGGGACAAGGTCCTGGCTTCCCCAAGTCAATATCGCGCAACACGAGACTGAAATACATCCAGTTTAACTATGTACACATGACATACCTGACCCCACACAGAATTAGAATGATACATGGGGGGAAATACGGGCATGTCCAAGGTGTGCTCAACACGATGTGGACTTTGTCCCAATGGTTTGGAGTTGCCAAACATTGACCTCCTTCTGGACCGAAGTAGTCCGACAAACAGGGTTGACACTGGGGAGAGATCTAAAAAACACTGGGGAGGTGTGCCTTTTGAGACTTTTTCCCCGCCTGCCGAAGCGGAAGGTAGGAAATAAATTCATTGACCTGGCTATGGCCCTTGTGAAGAGACGAATAGCAATGACGTGGAAGACTAACACGGACCACGAATAGAAAGCTGGAAAAGAGACCTCACGATCTGGGCGGAGGCAGAGACGAGGGCGCTTCTTAGGGAGGAAGCGAGTGAGTACATAAGAAGCCAATAGCAGACCAATGGAAGGAATTGGTGAGATCCTGGGAGACCCTAGACCTTGAAAATGACGAGACAGATGATGAAGAGATAGCGAAGCCCCTAGATAGACCGCCTGACCATGCATAGAGGGGGGAGTGGTAGTTGAGTCAGACAAGCAAAACATACACAGGAGAGGGTACATAACGTTGGATATGTCATACCTAGGACCCCGAGTAGCCTCTGTGGAGACCAGAACTGTAGACATGGCGCGCTTAGTGCAGACCCCACAAACACACCCAGACCCTCCACAGCACTGATTAGTAATGAGGAGATCACATGCGGAAGTAGGATAGGTACAAGTTGTAAGGCACAAAGTTCTCAGTTAAGGTTACAACAGGCATTGATGAAATTTGGGAATTTGTAAATGCAGGTGCAAAACGAGTGCGAAATGGGAAAAACACAATGTTGGCTAATAATGGGTACAACAACTCCTGGGAAAACAGAGCTAGTATGTTAAAAAATTGGAAAATATTGGAAGCTGAGTCAAAATGAAGCAGAGTGTTGAATTCCAGATACGAATAAAAGATCGAAAATTGGAATGTAAGAAGCAAATTGGAACAGTTGAAATTGTAATGCATGCATCCAATATTGTGTGTAGAATAACTTTGGAAATGCCAATAAACAAACTACGTTTCCTCTTACTCTCCTACTAACGGACGGCCACCACTGCCGCAAAGCCTCTCAATGATCCGATCCGCAACTCCTCAACCAAACTCCCCTACCCTCCATAAAAGGAACCTTTTTACCTCATAATTATTGAACTGAGAAACTTCCAGTATCTAGATGTATTAACGTACTGCGACTGTTTATGCTTCTATTCATGTACGTTGTTGTAAAGCTCTCTGATACCCCTCAGGTCGTGTAAGCGCTATATAAAACTCCTAAAATAAAAAAGTAAATAAACTTAGGGATTGTTGCAAAAAGATGTCTGTGACAGACCCCTAGGAGGTATGCCTGTGGTACTTTGAGCCGTGTGGTACATGACTCCAGGGCCTCTGAAAACTGCGCCCAGATGAATCCAAAGGCCATACAGGAATGCTAGATGAAACTCTACTTTGCCACACATCGAAAGTCTATGCACTGTGACTAGTCAAAGTCAAAAGGAAGGTCCCATTCCTGCTTAGATCTTCAGTATGGCTGAAGTCTTTGAGTCAGTCAGAGAAAAGCACAAGAGGTCCAAGCAGGCATCTGCCCTTTCCTGCCAATCTCGCTCTTCAGAGGCAGCCAGGGTGTCACTTAGGCCTCGGAAGAATTTAGATTACGTCGGAATAATTAGAGTAATTTTGGTAATTTAGTTTTACTGTTTGATGCAGAATTATCAATAATTATGCGATTACTCATGCTTGTATAATTAGGAGTAACTTTGGGGAAAACCTTCCAGCGAGAGGACATTTAGCAAGCACGAGCGACTGCTCGCTATTCGTGTCCTGCTGCACTTAGTGCTATTTCGTAGTGCAAAATCCATCCTCGTGTCCATTTTGGACACAAGGGTTCATTTTGCGCTGAACAAATAGCGCTAAACACCGGTAGTCAGTAGGTGAAAATCCTACCCAAGAGCATATTTAGCAAGTTTGAGCCCACTATTCGTGCTCTGTTGCATTTAGCGCTATTTCTTATTGCATAAATGCATCTTTGAATCCATTTTGGATGCAAGGGGGCATTATTGCATTAAGAAATAGTGCTAAATGCAGAATTTCTCTTTTAAGGTAATTCAAGCGTAATCTTGCATAATTCTTAGGTAATTCCACATGATTACACAAATTATGTCCACCTCTAGCATCAAAGTGTAACTCAGCCTTGTTCCCGCAGCCCTGGGAAGCCGAATCTGGTTCCAACACAACCCTAATTTCCAGGTCTATCTGCAATATTACAACAGGTCGAGGCCTTTAATGAGGCCATGCTGCACATATATGGCATGCTTCCGGTTCCATCTGGTGCATATTTAGGCCCCAAGGATCTGTAGAGTCCTCTAGTTACGTTCTGCCGGCGGGTTCACCCTCTTTGCCTCTTGAACCCAGGTTCTGCACTAGCCTCAGTGTCGACTTCAGTTCCGGCAGTACTCGCTGTGCAGGTTCCTTTGACATCGATGGCAGTGCCAGTGCTACCACCGCTGGAAGAGGATCCACAACCCAAATGGTTGTCATACTGTGAGACAAACTCATCTCAACCTCGGCTGAGGCTGCGTCCCAGTCCCATTCGAGTGCAGCCACTCAGCAACCTTTCTGACTCGGACACATTGCCCTTACCAAGCAGCAGAGTTCAGGCTTTACATCACATTTCTCGCTCTGATTCAGGCAGCAATGACAATGAATTTGTCTCAGACTGTGATGAGGACAAATGGTTAGACGAACCACAGGATGCCAGTGATATAGATACCTCCCTGGATACTGGACTTGCTTCTCCCCTGGATAGTGCCTATTTTGCTGTTGCTATGCAAAAGGCTGTGGAAGGTCCTTGATTTTCAACTGCCTGCCATTGAAGTAAAGACCTACGCCTTACAGAGGTTCTCTGCCCTGGTCAAGCACCTACAAAACCTCTAATGCCCTTTAACGAAGCCCTTATGAATAGCCTCCTGTGCACTTGGGCCAAACCCTGTTCTGGACGTCTGTTTAATAGGCAGGCCACTAGTAACCTCAGATCAGCACCATGCAACCCTGATTTCCTCATTCAACACCAGAAAGTTTGGTGGTTCAAGTAAAGAAAACCCTAGCACCATTCCTATGACTCCTCCTGACCGCTAATCCAAATGAAGAGATACCTTTGTCAGGCACTTGCCCTGAGTTCTGTCAGTGCCAGCTGCCTTCTAGGTTATAACACCCATGCATTGTGGGACATAGTAGGGCAAATCCTGCCGGCAGTTAAGAATGACCTACAAGTGTCTTTTGCCCAACCATTCAGAGTGGGTGTGATCTGGCAAATGTGTTATATGTTCAGGTTTGGGCACAACTGATTGCTTAGGTTGGGCAATTGTCACAAGTGTGGTGCTTCAGTGCCACATTTGGTTGCCATCCAGGCATTCTGAATGGATATGCCATTCGATGGCTCGTGCCTCTTTGGTGAAAAGGCAGATTCAGCCCTGGAGCGAATTAAAGACAGTCAGACCACAGCACGTTCCTTGGGTTTGTCTGCCCTTATTATGCAGTTCCACGAACAGTTTTGCCCTCTTCAGGCATACACAAGGGGTTTTCAATATCACCAATGCCAGACTCCGCTGCAGGTAAAACAAGCTTCTCAGCCCTTTTGTGGCCGAGCTTGTGGCTCACAGAGACAATTTTCAGGGCATCAGGGTCAATGTGCAGCTCATTCCATCCCCTCTTGTGACTGCAACCAGAAAACCACTTTAGTGTGTCCTTTCTGACACACAGTCCCCTGTCGGAGGCAGGATGTGACATTTCCTTCGCTGGGTGCCAAGCCATCACTTCAGAGAAATGGGTCTTCGAAATTGTCAACCGGGGCTATGCCTTCACATTTCTTTCTACTGCACCACACCTTCCACAGCCATCAGGGTGGTTGATGGAGGACAACATACTGTTTTGCAGCAGGAAGTGCAGGTCCATTTGGTCAAAAGGGGCCATAGAGATGTTTCTGGCCTCGGAAGTAGGAACTGGGGGTTACTGTCCCTATTTCCTTGTGCCACAGAAGGACAGAAGCCTTTGTCCTATATTTGATCTTCACCCTCTCAAAGTCTTCCTGCATAAAGAAAAATTCAATATGCTCATGCTAGCCCAGATCCTGTCTGCCCTGGATGCTAGATGGTAGCATTGGAGTTCCTTATTTTCATATCCCTGTCCTGTAGGCTCACAGGCATTATCTGCAGTTCACAGTGTCCCAGAAACACTTTCAGTTCATGGTGCTCCCTTTTTTTAAAAGTTTGAACAAAGAAGTTTATTGAGATGGTACAATATAAGATAACAAATACAAAATAAGGGAACATCTTCTTAGCAGGGGGAGGGGGGAAAAGAGGGAGGGGGTGTGAAAAGGAGGGATACAATTATAAATATATATTCAACATAATCACTTATTATAGGTATCATCAATTGCAAGAAATACAACTTTCCTTTAAAAATGTAGAATTCAGATATAAGATAATAAAATCCTATCAGAACAACTCATGGAGGTTTGGGAACTTCTTCAATATGAGGGTTGTGTAAACATGCAGTGTTGGCAGATTGGTCCAAAAAACGGGTGATAGGTGACCATAGATGTTCTCGTTTTATTGCAAGGGATATGGGATGGACATATGCTCTATCTAACCTGTGATTATAACAAACACCATACCACCAGGCTTGGTAAGAGAGGTCTCTAGTATTTTTCCATGTCTTAGTAATTTGTTGAAAGGCTACTGCAAGAAGAAGATCAACAATATGAAAGGTCTCTGGATAAGAGTCCCATACCGAAGAAAGACTACCCAAAAATAAGTTAATTAAACTAAAAGAAATTTGTGTTTTAAAAATATGAATAATTTGACTCCAGACTCGTGACCAAAAATCATGAACAAGAGGACAAGCAAATAACATATGGTATAAATCGCCAAAGGGTTTGTTGCACGACCAGCAAGACGAAGAAGTGGTAGGATTGATCTTATGTAAGGACATAGGAGTTAGTAATAATCTATTATATATAAAAAATAGTGTTTGGGTAGTGTTTGCAGCCCTGGAAGATTTCCTTATCTTCATCCAAATCTTGTTCCAAGTATGAATTGTGAGAGATATTTTGAGATCTGTTTCCCATAATGTTTCTGTTTTTGTTTTTTCACGAGAAATTAAAGAGGAAGAAAGATGTTTATAAATTTGGGCCGCAGACGGAGAAAGAGATAGAAATTGCAAAGAGGTGGGAGGCGAATCTAAGGGAGGAGAAGTTGAAGATAAATTGGTATATGCTAATTGAAGTAACTCGACTAAAGAAGTGTACTTAGATAAGTAAGAATCCGGCAGGGAAAAAAGTGTCTGAGCAACTGGAAAAGGAATACAGATATCATTTTCAAAAAGTTGATAAACCCAATGAAGTCCTTTAGCATACCAGTCTTTCCAGAAAATAACTCTATGACGGTATTTAAGAGATTGATTATACCACAAGGAAGATTGCATAAAACGATCTCTAGGAGAAAGATGGGCAGTAAGTAAGGGTTGAAGAATTTTACAACAGTTATTGAAAATAGGAAGAGAAAGAGATATTGGGTGTTGAGTAAAGGACAGGAATTCTCGAAAAGGAAAGGGATGAAGGAAATGTTTTTCAACATTAGTCCACAGAGGTAATAGTAGATCGTCGTTGGTTTCATGGAGTAAAAGAGCGGCTTGTTTTAGAGAGAAAGCAGTATGATATGCCTTAAAATCTGGAAAATAGACTCCTCCTAAATGTTTGGGTTTCTTTAATTTACATAAGGACATACGAGATTTCTTATTATTCCACAGGAATTTTGATAATATCGAATAAATTAATTTAAAATGTGAATTAGGAATGTTTATAGGAAGGTTAGAAATGTAAAAAAGTATTATAGGAACAAGCATCATCTTTATTGTGTCAAGACGACCCCACCATGATAAGAATAGAGGATTCCATCTGGATGTCGCATTACTTAGCACAGTTTGTAGTTCTCTTAAATTAACAGTAACCGTCTCTTTAATAGAAGGTTTAAACTATAGGCCTAGATATTTCATCTTATCTGGGTTCCATCGAAAACCAGAAGAGACAAAGTCTGCAGAGAAGCATAATGTATTTAGAGGGAGGAGATTTCGCATTTATCAGAATTAAGTTTGTATCCCGAGACATTAGCAAATGCCTGCACTTCAGAGAGGAAAGCCTGTACAGTAAATTGGGGTTGAGATAAAAAGAGCAGGATATCGTCGGCATAGACAGAAAGTTTTAACTGGCTAGAACCATACATGAATCCTTTAATGTTTGAATTTGAGCGAATCCTAATCAAAAAGGGTTCAAGGGCTAGTATGAAAAGAAGAGGAGAAAGAGGACAGCCCTGCTGAACACCGCGGTTTAAGGGGAAATAAGGAGAAATAAGACTATTAACTAATACAGAAGAGACAGGAGAAGAGTAAAGTAGTGAGACATAATTTATAAATTTTTGGCCAAAGCCAAACCAAGACAAAGTAGAAAAAATAAAAGGCCAAGCTACTCTGTCAAAAGCCTTTTCCGCATCCAGAGATACGGCTGCCAAAGGGTCTTGATATGATCGAGCCTTAGTAAGAACTTGAAGAAAAAGTCTAGTATTGTCTGAAAGATGTCTACCCTTAACGAAACCACACTGTTCTCTGCCTATTAAGGATGGTAAAAAGTGCTCTAGAAGACAAGCCAGAATCATAGCAAAAATTTTATAGTCCAAGTTAATTAAGGAGATGGGTCTGTAATTTTTACAAAGGCTATGATCTTTATCTCCTTTAGGAATAAGACATAATAGAGCTTCTTGAACAGATCCTGTGGATTTTTTAGAGGAGTTAAAAAAGTGGAATAAGTGATATAATTTAGGAATCAATAGACGAGAAAAATGAGAATAAAACTCAATCGTAAAGCCATCAGGGCCTGGAGCTTTGCCTCGTTTAATTAAGCGGATAGCAGAAAGGATATCTGATTCCCGGATGTCTTCGTCCAACACTGAAAAATCTAAATCACGAGAAGAAGGAGGAGTAATAGAGGATAAATATTGGGCTATAGAGTCCTGGGATATCGGGTGTTCAGGGGTATAAAGGTTTTGGAAAAATGTTGTAAATTCCGATAGGATTTCTTCATTTTTGTGAACTAAGAGATTATTAGAGGATAAAATAGAACTAATTGCAGTGCGTTCTTTTTTAATTTTAAGGTAGTTAGCTAAAAGTTTTCCTGATTTATTTTGACCTCCATAGTATTTAGCGGAAGACTTAAGTAAAAACGAGTTTGCATTATCTGTAGATAGTTTGTTGAACTCGAATTTAGTTTTGACTAGTTGATCTAAACAAGTTTTAGAGTTGGTCTGGAAAAAAGAGTGTTCTAGTTGTTTAATACGCTTCTGAAGTGATTGTAAAACCTGTAATGCTGATTTCCTTTTCTGAGATACATATGAAATGATAAAATCTCTGGAGGCAGCTTTAAAAGTATCCCAGACAATCTGTGGAGACATATTAGGAGTTTCATTTTCAGAGAAAAAGGTAGTATCAAAGGATACAAACTTATTAGTAAATGTAGAGTCTAACAACAGAGAATTGTTGAATCTCCATCTGCGAGTACCTTGATTAGAGGGAAAAATCTCACAATCTAAGAGGACAGGTGCATGGTCAGAAATTAATATTGAACCAATTTCTGCATGTGTAATATGTTGTGTAAGTGCTTTTGAGGTGAAAAGATAGTCTAATCGGGACTGAGAAGAATGTACTGGTGAGAAAAAGAGTATTCACGAAGTGTAGGGTTGCATAGTCTCCAGGCATCTACCAGGGATCTCTGTTGAATAGTGGATACGAACTGGGAATGCATAGGAGAATGGGAGAATCTAGAACAAGAATTACGATCAATAATAGGATCTATAACTGAATTACAATCTCCACCAACTAACACATAGTCATCATGAAAAGACATCAATTTAGACAAAATTGTAGGCCAAAACATAGTATCTGTGGCAGTGGGTGCATATAAATTAAAAAGAGTTAACGGAATATTATTTAATAACAATGAAAGAGAGACCCATCGACCTACATCATCTGTATCTTGCGAAAGTAATTTCAAATCAAGGCGTTTATGGCATAAGATGACAACGCCATTTCGGTTACCTGTACCTGGTGATGCAAAGACATGACCAACCCATTGACGCTTAAGCTTTGGTATTTCTTTGTCTAGAATATGGGTTTCTTGCAGGAATGCTATGTCACATTTTAAATTGGATAAATGGGAAAGAACTCGTTGGCGTTTGATAGGGGAACCCAAACCTTTAACATTCCATGAAATGACTCTAAGAGTCATCTACAATAAACATTAAGATACAAAATATAGATAAATAGTATACATAAACATATCTTGCAAATATCAATATAACAATAATGACTTTAATTTTTAAACTAGTATATTGAATACGGTGAGGAGCAGAAAGGAAGAAATCAGTAATCATGTAGTCAGGAATAATAGAAGAAAGGTAAGTAAGAAATTGATAATAGAGGAGAATATAAAGCTGAGAATAGAATAAAAGGGTTATCTTTGACATATAAGAAGTGATTAAATACAAAGTAATGATATAATAAAGAGAGGGGAAAGGATATGAGATAAATAAGATACATGCATCACTGAGGTCAAAGATATAAGAATTCTGTGTTAAGAAAAGAAAAGAGATGTAGAAAGAAAGAACGAGAAAGGAGTATGTATAGGTTGACCAAATAAGGGGAAGAGAAGGCAAAAGGCATAATAAAAATTCCTAAGATTTAAAATAGAAGAGGGAATTGACAGAAACTCATTGAAGAGAATCAATGTTGAATAAATAGAGGAATACATTGATGAGAAGAAAAGGAAAGGGGAAGAAAAACAGGAAGGGTAAGGAACAACATGATTCGACTAACGAATAACATAAGGTATGAGATTTCTCAATAATATAACTAATCACATATAACAGAAATAACAACATAAACATAATGAGGGTGGTGAAGCCACACAAAGAAAACAGCACAACCAACCGGGTAACTCAGGGCGAACCGGGAAGGGAGAACATCACCGAAAACGGACCAAGGATGACAGAGACTATAAAACAGGAAGTTCCGCACCTAATAAGGACAAAAATATAATGAATGAATACAACAAAAATACCACATATGACAAAACAAAGATTGTAACATATTAGAATGTTTCAGTGACCTTGTGAATAATAATACGCGTTATATAGAACATACCATGAAGTTAAGCAATTACTAAAACATTCCTACTCAACAAGAGGAAATAATATGCAAGCACATTATAAACAGTCAATTATACGTTTTAGCACGGTTATACAGCTAAACACCAGTTTGTCTTGTCAAATCCATATCTTCCTCGGTACATTGATCCAGGAACCGCTGTAGCAATGCAGGGTCTTCGTAGCTCGTGGTTCTATTCTTATATGTTACTTTAAACAGACATGGATGGAAGAGACCAAATCTGGCATTAAGGGAACGAAGTGCTGGACGCATATCTAGGATTTTTTTCCGTCTATCTGCAGTATCTTTAGCATAGTCCTGAGCAAAGAAGAGATTGGAGCTTTGCCATGAAATGCGACCTTTAAGTTTAGCTGCATGAAGAACCTTTAATAAGTCTGTATATTCCAAAAAGTATATGATTACTCCTCTGGGTTTGGTTGAAGGAGATGTTATGGTTGAAGCACGTCCTAAACGATGAGCTCGCTGAATATTTAACACAGGAGAGCTAGGTATGTCAAGTAGCTGAGGAAGAAAAGTCTTGAAGAAAGCGATAGTATCTGAGCCTTCGACCCCTTCTGCTAGGCCGTAAATACGTAAATTATTGCGTCGATTACGGTTTTCTAACTGCTCAACCTGTTTCTTAAGTCGTGAGATTTCAGATTTAACAGGAGGAATCTGATTTACCGCAACCTGAACAGATTCGACTTGTTGCTCAATCTGCATAATCTTGTTGTCCATCATAGACCACCTATCATCCATCACTTGAAGCCGCTGGTTTGTCTCCTCCATATAGGGCTTAAGAGCTCGAATTTCTTCAAGAAGGGTATCAAGCGAGATTGGAGGAGGAGATGTAGTAGGAGATGGAGGATTTGTTTTAATCCGTTTCCCCGTGTTTGGTAAAGATGGAGTAGATAGTTTGGTAGTTAATTTGCTGGAAGAGGGCGACATGTTAGATGGAGAGAGCAGAACCCCTGCTCCGGGGAAAGAGGGACCACCTTCAGCATTCTCCATATTCGTGGAAAGGACAGAAAACGGATTATGATCAGCCAAAGATGATATAAGCGCAGAGGGGTCAGTAGTGTGACGAGTGGATTTCGTTCTCCCCATAAACTTAGCACAGAATGATTCCAGTCAGAACCTTGGAGAATGTTTATAAACTTTATGTAGGGTAGCTCAGTTAATTTGTCGTATTCCACAATCATAGGAATATGAATATGAATATAGAAACTTCAGGAAGCAACTGCAATGTTAGGAGTCATGTGAAAAAGAAAATACAATTATGTTGAAACTATGACTTTGACTTTAGTGTCTTACGTCACCTGAGTTTCATAGAAATATTAAATATAGTACTGGCAGCGTTTGAAAAACGTAACAAGTCCCGCAAATGATGTAAGGTATGCCATTCTCAATGAGAGACAATTTCTCCAGCCGTTTAAATTAGTGAACTATAAGCCAGCACTCATGTCATTTAGTACTGCCAGTATCTGAATAATTTGTGTGCCCCATAGAAGATATCGGTATCCACTGCCATCAAATCTTGACATCAAATGCCTCCATTTTAGGTAAAATAGGAAAGTGCATAACAGAAGCCAGCATTCATGTTTCAGTCAGAACTGGCATGAAACTACAGAAAGAACTACAGGAATAAATCTCTCCAAGCATAACTGTCACCTGCCGTTGATTCAACGAGGAGAGTATGCGCAGGCACCAAGGAAGAGGCGTTCCGTAATTAGTCTCGTTAAAACGCGGGCTTCGGCGTTAGGGAAATAAATCAAAATGGCGGGCACTGCTTCCGTGAGGGGAATATTCCGGCACCAAATTCAGAGGCAGAAACGCTCACCCATATCACGGCAATTTCACTGAGGCATCCCAGACTCCTTATGCCTCAAAGCCTTCCCGTTTAGAGAATTGAGGTAGCGCTGGTCCGCTCGAAAGGCCCTCCGACCTCACGAGTCGCCGCGGAGCTCCCTCAGTAGGCGGCCATCTTCAATCGGCATCAAGCCACGCCCCCATGGTGCTCCCTTTTGACCTCACCATTACATACCCCTCAGATGTTCGCGATGGCAGTGGTTGCAGCACACCTTCAGAGGTCAGTTGTTCCAGCCTTCCCCTACCTTGATCAATCAATCAATCAATCAATCAATCAATCAATCAATCAAGGGATTATAAGCGCGCTACTCACCCGTGAGGGTCTTAAGGCACTGGAGGGGGGGGGGTCCGCAGATTTGTTCAGCCGAAGAACCAGGTCTTGAGAGTCTTCCTGAAGGTGTTCAGGGAGGGGGCGCGTCTGATGTCTGCCGGGAGCTCGTTCCAGGTCTTGGCCACGATATGAGAGAAGGATCGTCCACCTGCTCTGGGTCTAGGGATGCAGGGGTTTTGGCCAGTGCGAGGTTGGAAGATTGGAGATTTCTTTTGGGTACGTGGAAGTTGATTCTGTCGTTGAGGTATTTGTGTCTGGTGTTGTGTAGGCATTTGTAGGTGTGGGTGAGGATTTTGAAGGTGATTCTTTTCTCCACGGGGAGCCAGTGGTGCCTTCGTAGGTGTTGGCTGATGTGTTCTTGCCGGGGTATGCCGAGGACGAGTCTGGCGCCGGTGTTATGTATCGTCTGGAGTTTGCGGAGTAGGGACTTGTTTATGCCGGCGTAGAGTGCGTTTCCATAATCCAGTATGCTGGTAATGAGTGCATGGGTGACTGTCTTTCTTGACTCAGGGGGGATCCATTTGAAGGTCTTGCGGAGGTTGTTGAAGCAGCTGGAGGTGACGGCGTTGACCTGTCGGTTCATGGTGAGGGATGAGTCGAGTACGATGCAGAGGTTTTTGGCGTGGTCCAAGGGGGTCGGTGGGATTCCGAGGGCGGTCGGCCACCAGGTGTTGTCCCGTGCTGAAGGGGAGGTTCCGAGGACAAGGACTTCTGTCTTTTCGGCGTTGAGCTTTAGGCAGCTGTGGGTCATCCAGACTGCGACATCCTGCATTCCCTTCTGGAAGTTGAGTCTGGCGGTGGTGGGGTCTTTGGTGAGGGAGAGGATGAGCTGGGTGTTGTTGGCGTAGGATACGATGTTGAGGTCGTGTTGTCGGACGATGGCGGCGAGGGGGGCCATGTAGATGTTGAAGAGGGTCGGGCTCAGTGATGACCCCTGTGGGACTCCGCAGGTGATTTCGTGGGATCGGAGAGGAAGGGTGGCAGTCTGATTCTTTGGCTTCTCCCGGTGAGGAATGATCGGATCCAGTCTAGGGCTGTCCCTTGTATGCTGGTGTCATGTAGTCTGGCGACGAGTGTGCGGTGGGAGACGGTGTCGAAGGCTGCTGATAGGTCGAGTAGGATAAGGGCTGCAGAGTGGCCTTGGTCCAGGAGGGTGCGGATGTCGTCTGTCGCGGCGAGTAGGGCGGTCTCGGTGCTGTGGTTGCTTCGGAATCCGGATTGGGACGGGTCGAGGACAGCGTTGTCTTCGATGAATCGTGTCAGTTCCCTGTTGACTGTTTTCTCTGTGACTTTGGCCGCGAAGGGGAGGAGCGAGATGGGCCGGTAGTTCTTGAGGTCGGTGGGGTCGGCTGTGGGCTTCTTGAGCAGGGGCCTGACTTCTGCGCGTTTCCAGTCGTCTGGGAAGCTGCCTGTTCCGAAGGTAATGTTGATGGTGCGTTGTAGTTGGGGTGCAATGGCGACTCTGTGGTAGATGTGTGGGGGCAGGGGTCGGTGGGGGCCCCTGAGTGGATGCCTTTCATGGTCGAGGCGGTGTCTTCGGCCGTGACCTGCGTCCTTGATGACTGGCTGTTGAAGGCTGCCTCGAACCAGATACTCGTAGACCACCCCCAGATGACGGTGAACCTCCAAATATTGTGGTTCACTATTGTTAGATTTGGGGGTCTCTAGTTGGCAGAGGTAGGTACCTTTGTCCAAATAGGGACCCTTGCGTCTAGTCAGGGAGAGTAGGTACACTCTCGAAATAACCCCTGCTCACCCTCTTGGTAGCTTGGCACGAGCAGGCAGGCTTAGTTCAGAGGCAGTGTGTAAAGCATTTGTGAACACATACAGTAATCAAGTGACAACACTACAAATGGACACCACACAGGTTATATATTTATAAAAATAGGTATACTTTATATAGATTTATCACAAGACCATAAACGACAAAAATAATCCACAATACTGTTAAGAATACTTAGTTCTGATCAAAAGGCTTAATTCAAGGTTCTGTGCGAGTCGGTAGCCTCCTCCGGCTACGGCGATGTCGAGAACAAACAGAGTCTAACAAATCCAGCTGACCGCGTCGAGACGGGCCAACACAGCGTAGACAGACTCGGTCACAGTACCTTTTACTTGAAGCGGCAGGCACGGGCGTGCGAGCCGGATGGCTGTTCGTCGCGGTCGCGATGCAAAAATGGAAGCGTTGCAGGACGCGTTGTCCCTCAATGCGGTGCAGGCAGCGGCTCGTTGACGTCGTCGAGACGGAGTCGGTGAGACCAGGGCCGTGCGTTGCAGGGCGAGACGGTGCTTCGAGGCGGTGCTGGCAGGTTGCGGTGCGGCGACGGAGCCGGATTCAGGAGCTGGCGTCGATCAGTCCGGACAGCGGTGCGAGTCGGGCGGTGCGTCGCAAAGCGTGCGAGCGGTGCCCAACTCCGGTGCGGTCACAGGACTCAAACTCAGCAGCAGTGACCGTGTCGGTCGGACCAGTTCGATTCAGCGTAGCGAAGCGTTGCAGGATGCGTTGTCCCTCGATGCGGTGCAGGCAGCGGCTCGTTGACGGAGTCGGTGAGACCAGGGCCGTGCGTTGCAGGGCGAGACGGTGCTTCGATGCGGTGCTTACAGGACACCGAGCCGGTCGTGAGAGTCGGTCACAGCTCCCTACCTCTGCAGCCACTGAAACAGAGTTTCCAGCAGCAATTCACAAAGGGGTGAAGTCCAATGGTCCTGGGACTTCGGTCAGGGGGCAAGCTCTCTTCCAAGCCCTTGGAGATCCTTCACAAGTTGATGAAAGTCACAGCAAAGCAAAAGTTCCTTTCTCCTCTCTTTGGCAGTCAGGCAAACCACTGCAGGCCAATCCCCCAAGCAGCACTTCAGGCTTAGGGATAGTTTCTCCTCAGTTTCTTCTTGGTTCCGCTCCTCAGCAAAGGTTTCTTCTTGTTCCCAAAAGTGATCTAATCTTCCTGGGGTCTGGGTGCCCCTCTTATACCCTGATTCTCTTTGTTCTCTGGAGGCAGAGAGGCCTCTGCCTAGTCCAAAACCAGTTCTGGTCAGTTCTGGAGCACTTTGTTTTTCTGACTCCTTCTTTCCTTTCAGAATGTGGGGCAGAGTGCTCAGCCGCCCGGCAGGAGGTGGAGCCAGCATTGTGGAAGGCAGGCACAGCCCTATTCAGACCCAGGTGCAACTCCTCCCTCCACTCTGGATGCAGATCTTTCTATTCAGCCCTGCGCTGACTCACCCTGTCTCCTGTAGCCACCCCCAGCCCCTGTCACTCAATCTCCAGACAAGGAATACACAACCTAGCAGAGGCAGGCTTGGATAGTTAGGCAAGAAAATACCCACTTTCTAAAAGTGGTATTTTCGAACACAGAATGTTAAAACCAACTTCACTAAAAGATGTATTTTATCATCCTGAGTTCAGGCATACTAAATTCGTTTTTCTACCAGGTTCCCTGGGTCAGTTCTGACTATAAGGTGTAATAGTCAGTCTGCCCATTCTGGCCTATGGGGAGCAGGTAGCCTTGCAATAGTGAAAAACGAAAATGGCTGTAATTCACTATTAGGACATGCCACACACACCAGGGCATGTCCTACCTTATACTTACAATGCACCCTGCCCTAGGGCCTACTTTAGGGGTGACCAACATGCAGTAAAGGGAAGGTTTAGGGACTGGTAAGTGGGTGTACTCACCAAGTCGACATGGCAGCCCGAGGCTGCACACAGGCTCTGCGATGGCAGGCCCGAGACATATTTTACAGGCCGCTTCTGTGGGTGGCACAACCAGTGCTGCGAGCCCACCAGCGGCATTGGATTTACAAGCCCTGGGCACACTGAGTGCACTGTACTAGGGACTGACAAGTAAACCAATCATCCAATCATGGAGTCACTAATACATGTATCAATTAACGATAGGGAGCACTTGCACTTTGGCACTGATTAGCAGCGGCAAAGTGCCCATGAGCATCTAGTCCAGCAAAAACATATCGGCAACCGTGGAGGCATTATGAAAAAATGGAAGGGAGACCCACGCCAAGGATGCCAGGTCTAACACGTGTCCCCTCCAGCTGAAATGTGGGGAGAACTATCCTACCCCTAGGGAGTTCTCATCGCTAAGGCGGAAAAATCTGGACAGTCCATCAGCATTGGCGTGTTCTGTACCAGGGCGGTGTTCCACCGTAAAGTCCATCCCCTGTAGGGAAATGGACCACCTCAACAGCTTTGGATTCTCACCCCTCATCTGCATCAACCATCTGAGGGGCCTGTGGTCTGTCTGAACCCGGAAGTGAGTCCCAAACAGGTATGGTCTCAGCTTCTTCAGTGCCCAGACCACAGCAAATGCCTCACGCTCGATAGCACTCCATCTCTGTTCCCGGGAAGTAACCTCCTACTGATGAAGGCTACAGGTTGGTCTAGGCCCTCCTCATTGATCTGTGATAGAACAGCCCCTACACCATGCTCTGAAGCGTCGGTTTGAACAATGAACTCATTGGAGAAGTTGGGTGCCTGGAGCACAGGTGCCGTGCACATGGCAGTCTTCAAGGTGTCAAAAGCTTTTTGACAGGCGTCAGTCCAAATCACTTTCCTGGGCTGCTTCTTGGAAGTCAGCTCGGTCAAGGGGGCAACAATGCTGCCATACCCCTTGACGAATCTCCGGTAATACCCGGTGAGTCCTAGGAAGGCTCTCACCTCTGTCTGGGTCTTGGGGGCTCCCAAGCCAGAATGGTATCAATTTTCGGTTGGAGGGGCGCCACCTGGCCGCTCCCAACCTGGTGTCCCAAGTACACCACAGAACCCTGCCCAATCTGGCACTTACTCGCCTTGATTGTGAGGCCTGCCCTCCGCAGCGCCATCAACACTTCCCAGAGGTGGCGCAGATGCTCTTCCCAACGGGCACTGAACACTGCGATGTCATCCAGGTAGGCGGCACTGAAATCCTCCAGTCCAACCAACACCTGGTTGACCAACCTCTGAAAGGTGGCAGGGGCATTCTTCATCCCAAAGGGCATCACCCGGAACTGGTAGTGCCCATCTGGTGTGGAGAATGCTGACCTCTCTTTTGCCCCATCAGTCAAGGCGATCTGCCAGTATCCAGACGTTAAGTCAAACGTGCTGAGGTACCGCGCAGCCCCTAACCGATCTATGAGCTCATCAGCTCTGGGGATGGGGTGGGCGTCAGTCCTGGTGACGGAATTGAGTCCCCTGTAGTCCACACAGAACCGGAGTTCTGGTGTGGCACCAGGCGCGGCAGCTTTTGGAACCAAGACCACGGGGCTGGCCCAAGGGCTGTTAGAGGACTCAATCACCCCTAGCGCAAACATCTTGGAGACCTCCTCCTTGATGCAGGCTCTGACCCTGTCAGTCACCCTGTAAGCCTTGTGCTTCACAGGAAGACTGTCCCCAGTGTCCACATCATGGACGCACCAATGGGTGACACTGGGAACCAGGGAGAACAGGTCAGGGAACTGTCCCAACAGTTGGCGACAGTCACCCTGCTGCTCAGGTGTCAGGGAGGTAGAGAGGTTTACTCCCTCCACTGATCCATCTTGCTCTCGGGCTGACAGGAGGTCAGGAAGAGGCTCGGTCTCCTCCTCCATTCCATCATCTGTAGCTAAGAGCATGCCCACTTGGGACCTCTCCAAGTGGGGCTTCAGGCGGTTCACATGCAGGACCCGCAAGGGGTTCCTGGGAGACTGCAAGTCCACCAAATAGGTAACTGGACTCTTGCGCTCCACCACCGTAAAAGGGCCGGTCCACCTGTCCTGGAGCGCACAGGGCTCCACAGGGGCCATGACCCACACTTTCTGACCAGGCTGAAGCTCTACCAGAGTGGCATTCTGGTCGTACCACCGCTTCATCTCCTCCTGGCTGGCTTCCAGATTTGCCTCAGCAAGTTCTCTGAAACGCCTAGTCTGGTTCCTGAAGGCCAGCATGTAACTGTATACATCCTGGGGAGGTTTCCTGGGAGATTGCTCCCAGCCTTCCTTGACCAAACTCAGAGGTCCTCGCACCGGGTGTCCATAGAGGAGCTCAAAGGGACTGAACCCTAGAGACTTCTGTGGCACCTCCCGGTATGCAAACAACAGGCATGGTAAGAGGACGTCCCATTTACGCCTCATGGGTTCTTCCAGACCCATAATCATGCCCTTGAGGGTCCGGTTGAATCTCTCAACCAGACCATTTCCTTGAGGGTGGTAAGGAGTGGTGAACTTGTAAGTTACACCGCACTCCTGCCACAGGGACTTCATGTACTTGGACACGAAGTTGGTACCTCTGTCAGACACCACCTCTTGAGGGAATCCCACACGTGAGAAAATTCCCATCAGTGCCCGTCCCACCACGGGGGCCGTCACTGTCCTCAGAGGGATGGCTTCAGGGTACCGGGTGGCATGGTCCACCAAGACCAGGATAAACCTGTTGCCCATGGCTGTCTTGGGGTCCAGTGGCCCCACAATGTCAATACCCACCCGTTCAAAGGGGGTGCTGACCACAGGGAATGGCTGGAGAGGAGCCTTGTGCTTCCTCCCACTTTTCCACTTGCCTGGCAAGTCTGGCATGTCCTGCAGTGAGTGGCGGCACTCCTGCGCATCTGGGGCCAATAGAAATGGGTAACAAGCCTGTCAAAGGTCTTGTCCTGCCCCAGATGTCCCGCTAATGGTACATCATGAGCCAACCCCAGTAGGAAGGCTCTGAAGCGCTGGGGTACCACCAGCACACGGGCTGACCCAGGCTCAGCAACCTTAGGCTCTGAATACAGGAGACCATTCTCCCAGTAAACCCAATGTGATCCAGACCGATCACCTGCTGCCTGGTCTGTGGCCTGTTGCCTCAGACCCACGAGAGAAGGGCATGTGTTCTGCTCCTTGCAGAACTCTTCCCTGGAGGGTCCTCCTTCTTGCTGCCAATGGGTCAGCTCAGGTAGGTCCCCCAGTTCAGCTACCTGTTCCCCTGTAGGCTCCAGGGCATCCCCCTCAGGGTCTGCCTCCTCCTGGACCGTGGGAACCTCGGGGGCCGGTTTCCCGCGCCCCCTACCTCCTCTCTCTCCGGCAGGCACCTGGGCCTCCCTCTCAGGCTCCAGGTCCTCTTGAACACCTTTAGCTGCCATTGACCGGGTGGTCACACATGCCCAATCAGGCAAGCCCAACATTTCTAAATGCGCACTCCGCTCCACCTTAGCCCAAGGTGAGCTCTCCAAATCGTTCCCTAACAAACAGTCAACAGGCATGGCTGGCCTCACAGCTACTTGAAGAGTACCCGAGACCCCCCCACTCAAAGGGAACCTGAGCCACCTTGCAGTGACTCTCTGTGTTGTCAGCGGCAACAACCGGATAGAATGCATCAGGGATAACCTGCTCTTTAGACACCAGGTGACACTTGACAGCTGTCACACTGGCTCCTGTGTCTCTCAGAGCCTCCACCCTATGGCCATTGATGGTCACCCACTGCCTGTATTTCTTAGTGTTCTCAGGCAGCGGGGTCCTAGGGACCATCTCAGAGTCTCCTAATGAGACAAGGGAAAACACTGTGGGATCCCCCCACCTTGGGCACCCAACTCCTCCCCCAGGGCTACACTAGCCAACTGCCGGGGGACTGCACTGGTGGGTGCTGGTTTTCCATGCAAAGGGCAACGAGGATCGTTTGCCTTGTGGCCAGGGGCGCCACACTTGTAACATACCAGTGGTCCCTGGTGAACAGGGGGCCTGTCAGGGCCACTGGCTTCTTCTCAGGGGAGGCTGGGAACCTTTCCCTTGGTTCCCTTGGGGTCTACTTTGGGGCCCTTTATGGAACTCCTTCTGTTTACCCTTGTCCCCCCACTCTTCTGCTGGGGACCCTGCCCACCCTTGGCGGAGTCTCCCACGTGACCCTTGTGGACCCGGGTACTCACCCAGCGGTCCGCCTCCTCAGCAAGCTGCCTAGGGTTAGTCAGCTTACTATCAATCAGGTGCTGGCGTAGCTCAGGAAAACAATTACCGGACAAGTGCTCCCAGGCAATCAAATCAAAGAGCGCCTGAAAATCAGTCGCTTTGCTACCCTTTACCCAACCATCCAAGGCTCTGCAAAAGAAGGTCACATATTCAACCCAGGTACTGCTTTCAATCTTACTACAGTTCCTGAACCTTTGCCTATAAAGCTCAGGGGTCAAACCATATCTAGTCATTAAGGCATCCTTCATGTGGCTGTACGAATTATAGACTTCAGAGGGCAAATCCAACAAGGTATCCCGCCCTTCACTGAGGAACCGTCCCCACAACCCCGCTCCCCAATCCTTCTCAGGGACCCGGTGGGAAGACATGGCTACCTCATAGGCTTTGAACCACTGCCCTATGTCGTCATTTTTAAAAAACTCCTTCACCACATCTTTGGGAATATACACCCTAGCTTCAACAGGCACAGGCGGTACACTGCCACCAGAGGGAGTAATCTCTAAGCTCTTGGCCTTCAATTCCAACTCCCTCAAAACTTTCTCATGTTCAAACTGCATTTTCTTTTCCTCTAGGGCTAATTTCCTTGTTTGCATTTCGAATTCTAACTGCTTATTCAGCTTGAGTTTGGTCAGCTCTATTTCGTGCATCCTACTCTCTTTCCTGTCCTCCAACTCCTCTGGAGACAGTCCTCTGGCAGAAACACTGCTACCTACTGGGGAAGGTGGTCTTCTAGCCCCTAGACCCAATAGCCCCTCCAGCTGCCCTTCTGCATTCTCAGCCCCCTCCACAGGGGCACTCCTTGATTCGACCCAGGCCCTCAGCGCCTTTTGGAGGTCCTCCTTCCTGGAGATCCCGGTCATGGACACTTTAAACTTTTTGCAGAATTGCTTGAGCTGCTTAAGGGTGTAGCATTCTAGCCTCTCTTCTTCCCAATCACATTCAACAGAGGCTACTGATGCTGGTTTCTCCATAGTGACTGAACTTGGCATTTGCAAAAATAGGAAATCCCAGAAAAAATGCTATTAAAGTATGTGGTTGCGTTTTGGTCTGCACTCACTAAGTAGTGTTCACCAATCACTGTACATGAGTCACAAATGCAAGTCCAGAATCCTCACCGCTGACCACCAATGTTAGATTTGGGGGTCTCTAGTTGGCAGAGGTAGGTACCTTTGTCCAAATAGGGACCCTTGCGTCTAGTCAGGGAGAGTAGGTACACTCTCGAAATAACCCCTGCTCACCCTCTTGGTAGCTTGGCACGAGCAGGCAGGCTTAGTTCAGAGGCAGTGTGTAAAGCATTTGTGAACACATACAGTAATCAAGTGACAACACTACAAATGGACACCACACAGGTTATATATTTATAAAAATAGGTATACTTTATATAGATTTATCACAAGACCATAAACGACAAAAATAATCCACAATACTGTTAAGAATACTTAGTTCTGATCAAAAAGGCTTAATTCAAGGTTCTGTGCGAGTCGGTAGCCTCCTCCGGCTACGGCGATGTCGAGAACAAACAGAGTCTAACAAATCCAGCTGACCGCGTCGAGACGGGCCAACACAGCGTAGACAGACTCGGTCACAGTACCTTTTACTTGAAGCGGCAGGCACGGGCGTGCGAGCCGGATGGCTGTTCGTCGCGGTCGCGATGCAAAAATGGAAGCGTTGCAGGACGCGTTGTCCCTCAATGCGGTGCAGGCAGCGGCTCGTTGACGTCGTCGAGACGGAGTCGGTGAGACCAGGGCCGTGCGTTGCAGGGCGAGACGGTGCTTCGAGGCGGTGCTGGCAGGTTGCGGTGCGGCGACGGAGCCGGATTCAGGAGCTGGCGTCGATCAGTCCGGACAGCGGTGCGAGTCGGGCGGTGCGTCGCAAAGCGTGCGGCGGTGCCCAACTCCGGTGCGGTCACAGGACTCAAACTCAGCAGCAGTGACCGTGTCGGTCGGACCAGTTCGATTCGGCGTAGCGAGCGTTGCAGGATGCGTTGTCCCTCGATGCGGTGCAGGCAGCGGCTCGTTGACGGAGTCGGTGAGACCAGGGCCGTGCGTTGCAGGGCGAGACGGTGCTTCGATGCGGTGCTTACAGGACACCGAGCCGGTCGTGAGAGTCGGTCACAGCTCCCTACCTCTGCAGCCACTGAAACAGAGTTTCCAGCAGCAATTCACAAAGGGGGTGAAGTCCAATGGTCCTGGGACTTCGGTCAGGGGGCAAGCTCTCTTCCAAGCCCTTGGAGATCCTTCACAAGTTGATGAAAGTCACAGCAAAGCAAAAGTTCCTTTCTCCTCTCTTTGGCAGTCAGGCAAACCACTGCAGGCCAATCCCCCAAGCAGCACTTCAGGCTTAGGGATAGTTTCTCCTCAGTTTCTTCTTGGTTCCGCTCCTCAGCAAAGGTTTCTTCTTGTTCCCAAAAGTGATCTAATCTTCCTGGGGTCTGGGTGCCCCTCTTATACCCTGATTCTCTTTGTTCTCTGGAGGCAGAGAGGCCTCTGCCTAGTCCAAAACCAGTTCTGGTCAGTTCTGGAGCACTTTGTTTTTCTGACTCCTTCTTTCCTTTCAGAATGTGGGGCAGAGTGCTCAGCCGCCCGGCAGGAGGTGGAGCCAGCATTGTGGAAGGCAGGCACAGCCCTATTCAGACCCAGGTGCAACTCCTCCCTCCACTCTGGATGCAGATCTTTCTATTCAGCCCTGCGCTGACTCACCCTGTCTCCTGTAGCCACCCCCAGCCCCTGTCACTCAATCTCCAGACAAGGAATACACAACCTAGCAGAGGCAGGCTTGGATAGTTAGGCAAGAAAATACCCACTTTCTAAAAGTGGTATTTTCGAACACAGAATGTTAAAACCAACTTCACTAAAAGATGTATTTTATCATCCTGAGTTCAGGCATACTAAATTCGTTTTTCTACCAGGTTCCCTGGGTCAGTTCTGACTATAAGGTGTAATAGTCAGTCTGCCCATTCTGGCCTATGGGGAGCAGGTAGCCTTGCAATAGTGAAAAACGAAAATGGCTGTAATTCACTATTAGGACATGCCACACACACCAGGGCATGTCCTACCTTATACTTACAATGCACCCTGCCCTAGGGCCTACTTTAGGGGTGACCAACATGCAGTAAAGGGAAGGTTTAGGGACTGGTAAGTGGGTGTACTCACCAAGTCGACATGGCAGCCCGAGGCTGCACACAGGCTCTGCGATGGCAGGCCCGAGACATATTTTACAGGCCGCTTCTGTGGGTGGCACAACCAGTGCTGCGAGCCCACCAGCGGCATTGGATTTACAAGCCCTGGGCACACTGAGTGCACTGTACTAGGGACTGACAAGTAAACCAATCATCCAATCATGGAGTCACTAATACATGTATCAATTAACGATAGGGAGCACTTGCACTTTGGCACTGATTAGCAGCGGCAAAGTGCCCATGAGCATCTAGTCCAGCAAAAACATATCGGCAACCGTGGAGGCATTATGAAAAAATGGAAGGGAGACCCACGCCAAGGATGCCAGGTCTAACAACTATCAATGTGACAAAATTACATCTGACTTCTTTGCAGATGCTCCTGTTCATCGGAGCCATCCTGCTTATGGTGCAGTTCCCCCAGGAGCAAACAGCCCAGGACATTTGTTCCCTGATCCCAATGTTCCAGCCTTTATCCTGGATCCCAGTAAGGATGGCTTCCTGTAGCCTGCTAGTCAACCATGCCAGCTGGCACATGCAGGCTCTACAGTGTGACCTAAAAGCCGAGTGAACACAGCACCAAAAGAACCTGTCCTGTCGGACTGTATCCAGATTTCAGAGGAGACTGCAAAATATCTGCTGTGGTGTCTGCTGGACTTAGATTGGGTCAGCGGCAGACCTCTCTCCCTTACCTCACCCAGAGCTGAAGGACTCCCTGTCCACCATTTAAGGGAGACTGGCACAGGTGCTCACAGACACCACTACCCCCATGTGGTACTGTTACAAGCAGGGCGGATGGGGTTTTGGGTTCTGTGCCAGGTGGCTCAATGTCACTGTAAAGTAGCTGAATCACCAGGACATTTTTCTGGTTATGAATCACCTGGTGAAATGTCTAAACATTATTCTGTGAACTGGAGTCTTTTGCATCAAAAAAGGTCCCAATTTGGATATCTGCAGACTTGTCATGCAAATCTACCAATAGGCTATGCATCTGAGGATGTGAAAAAGACTACTAAAGCAACTGACGTCACAAATATGCTGCTTCGCTTGCTACTTCTGGAGCAGAACGACATTGGCACGGATCCACATGATACCACCTATCTGGGTACAGGAGTTCTACTTTTAAGTTGCGACAAAGCGAGGAATCTGCAGTTAGATGGAATATCCACAAGAAAAAGAGTAGCCAAAGTTAAGCAACTTGTTCTTTAACCCATAGCACTACTAGTGGAGTACGGACAGTGTGTGACTGTAACTCAGTCTCTCCAACCATGCCTTATTATCGGTGCTACACCCAAGTACTTGCCTATGAGTTCCCCACCAATTAATGCTGCTTTAAGGGGTATACTGGTGGTCTCTGCTAGTGTCGCCCTGGGAAGCTACCTCGTTTCACCTTTCCCTTGAACTAGCCTGACCCTTCTCTTACAGCTCAGGTATGCCCAGGTCTGAAATGCCGCTATTTCTCCTCACCACTTCCTGCTTTTCCTTCTCTCCAAAGGCATTGTCTATAATCTGGCACGGACTTTGCAGTAAGTAGTGTGTGGGCATACCTGATAGGGTGGTGGTGATAGCAGCTGTGTGTAGCAAGTAGTTTTGGCATTATTTAAATCTATTTTTCTACAGCTTTTAGTGCTCACTAGGCTTACCATACTCAAAATAGGGAAAATTATTAATTCATTTACCAACTTACTGGCTCGAAATTGAATTGAGGGTCTCAAACCTCAAAGCATTTTCTGCTACTAAATTCAGTTTGAATGCACAAAAATCAATTTGCAGAGCTAAAATCATAACTGATTTACAAAGTCAGCATGGATTTAATTGTACACTTTCAATTGGCAGTTTACTACCATAATATCGAGTTCGAAATATCGTGCAAGATTATTGGCTAAAAATATATTGAGAAGGCCAGCATATATAGATTTGATATACTTAGCTCAAAATATGTTTTCCTTGATAATCCATACCTATCTGACATTAATTAGGCAGAAGATAAGGTACCCAACAATGTTCTATGGGGATAGAGGCTCTTGCAATTTTCAAGGGAGTTTATTAATGCACCAAGAGTCAGGGAGTGACTTTGGAGTGGGCGGGGTGAATACCAGAGTTTTGGAGGAGTTTTTGTGTTTACTTCTCAAACACTCCAACCAGTCAATTGAGGATGAGCTCGGTGTCCCACATAACGTTTCATTTTTTCTTTTAATGTAATGGTTTTGATTAAACAAGGTGGGTGAGGATAGTGAGGGTTCAAGATGTTTGAGAGTTGAGGGGCGCAAGGAGTAACATTAGGGGCTTTAGGTGTGACCGAGCTAATTGAAAGAGGATCGTTCCCATTGTTTAGGGTGCAGTCTCTGAGGAATTGAGCAAATCAGTTGAGGTGAGTGGTCTGAAACATATGTCACTTCCTTCAGGATGGCATGGTACACATTCAAATTCTCCCCAATTTCCAAAGAGATAAAAAAACTGCACTGGCTCCCGGTGAGGAACCAGGTGCATTTTAAGTCTCTTTGTCTAGTTTTTAAAGCGCTGCAAGGTCTGGGACCTGATCATTTAAGACGCCAGTTCCAGTGGTACAGACCGACAAGAACTCTTAGATCATTGGGTGCCAAACTGGTCGTAGTCCCACCCATAAAAAAGCTCAGTGGGGTGGCAGAAGCTTCTCCTTATGTGCAGCTAAAGCCTGGAATGGCTTCCCATTCCACTTGAGAAACGCCACCAATCTTCTAGCTTTCAGGAAAGGGCTGAAGACCTGGCTTTTTGATAAATAACTTTCCTTACCTAGTCCTGCAGTAGGAGAAGTAACCAGCGCCAGGACACCTCCGGGTAATCGTGCACTTTAGAAGTCTCCTTAACATAACATAACATAACATGCATAGTGGGGGAGAAGTCTAAAATACTTAATTGGCAGGTAGCTGCTCGTATCCTGTCTGGGTTTGTGGAACTGCTCCAATTTTGAAGTTAGTAGTGATGCTCACTTGGAAAAATGCTAATGTTTGAAAAACGAATCTATTGTAAATAGTGTCTTTGAAATGTGAGTTGAACGAGTTTCTCTATGTTGACATTTTTGATCTGTGTGTTTTAGATCTTGATGAATGTGCGTCAGCATTGGAGAACGACTGCTCGCCAGATGCCCTTTGCATCAACACAGCAGGCTCATACACCTGCGAGTGCAAAGCAGGCTTTATAGATCTGGGAGTCACAAGCCCTGGAAGAATCTGTAGAGGTAAAGCAACATCATGTGAAGTAATGCCTGTATTGTAAACTGCACGTTCGCCTTTGTAGG